>CM055405.1:37982500-38051396 GCA_029228625.1 Pseudolycoriella hygida | reverse complement strand
ACTTCAATGTATCGTTACCTATATGTAAGTCAATTTTCATTTACTCTACATATTTAGATCTATTCTTAAAGGCTCTCATGGATAAAATGTTGTATATTTCGATCACGTAATTCGGCGAGATATTCAAATCACATTCAATCGAAGGATATTATTTATGTGTTATTCATAGTCTCTGTACTGAGAAATCTTTATTAATGAGATGCAATTTTTCTATGTAACTACAAAGTTTCTATTTTCATTTAAATGAAAATCGTACAAAATTCTGAGGATTCGAAGAAACGCATTTCGGCAAGGGATTGCGCAGTAAGAGTTTTTTTTTATAGAGAAGTTCCATTCTTGGCGCGAAAATAAATTAATTCGCTTACCGCTCACAAAGTTTGCAACGGACAGTGACGTATAAGTACACGATGACACCTGGGTCCGTCAACCATTGTTTTATTGAGTAGCGATAGCTACTTTATGTTTTCATCCTTCCTGTCCGTATGTGCACTACACTTCACTGCAGTTCACTACAGTTTCCTTCTCCCTGGGTTGGTACATACTAACATCTATCCTTGAATCTAAAACTGTCTTAATGCATTTGCCCATATCTACGCTGCTTTGAGGTCAAGATGTTGATGTTACTGACACATCGAAACCCACCAGAATATCTGCGCCTCTGAAATGGCTCCCAGTCTTAAGAGCAGAACAGATAAAAAAAATGTTTTTCCAGAGTAACTTATCTTAAAAAAATTGTCAATTTCAGAAAATTACGCAAATTCATTGTTTTTTTATCACTAGTAGTTTAGCTACTTTTCTGAGATTGCTTTTCGCTAGAAGATACTTAGGTCTGCACTTTCATCCAGGATTTATCTATCTATCTACATATATTTCAACTTGGCACTGGGCTGCGTTCTTGAGTTATGACACTTTGAATGCAGATAGCAGTCTGGCGCCGAATTGAAACTTATGTGTAGTATAGAACTCACTCCTGGCTTTACGTTGGCAAAAACAGATGTTCAGCACCAGGCTGCTTACTTTATTTCCAGCTTTAGGTACCAAGTCCGCAGCCTCGTGCCGACTTCGATGACATTACCAACTATTAACCTTGATTAATTGATTTTATTTCAGGACACAAATTACATCATTCATAAATAAAAAAAAACATTACACAATAGATTTGCTAGATTTCTGGTCGAGGCGGCCAACTGGCCTTAAAACACAGATACTATGATCCTTTGTTCCTTCCCCGTTACTCATCTATCATTCCACCAAGTCATGTATTCTGTCTTAGTTATATTCCCACGTTCAAATGTTCCCATTTCAGAACGCATAGTTGTAACCGGTACGCCGAATAAGCCTCGTCGTCTGAGCACACGTACTACGATACATCTTCTAGCCTCCGGCACAAGTTGTACACGCCAAATGAATCTCGCTGTTTCGGCCCGGACATTACGATACATCTTCAAGCCTTCGACTTAACTATGCTTATTCTAAACGAGCACGTAAATGCAGTGTATCACACACAACTGAAATACCTTTTTCTAGGGCATTTATGTGAGCAAACATTAATCCGTTTGTTGGATTACATGCTTAACGTGAATTCCGAACCGCGCCTATATATTGTAGCTACATATAGGATTTCATCTGGTGTTCATTATATCTCCGCCTTAACATAGACTCAGATATCAGAATTCATCGTGTATGGGTGACGTCATACATGTTGTTCTTGTGGACACCAAACACCACAACTACCCATTTTTAGAAGCTTGGGTATGCTTAGGAACGTTACTTTCATGCTACAAATTGAAGAAAAATCCTATACAGAATTTTATCCTCACCTGGCTTGAGAACCCGGGTATTCTTGGTGGAAAGCCAGTACGTTACCACTGAGCTAAACCGTTCCCTTCCCCGTCCCCGTTACACAATAAACATAAGACACTGACATTGAAACACTTAAGCCAGTGGGCCCATTGTGTCAAACACAATTTATATTAATTTTTATTATGATGCGGTTTGGTGGTGATCTTTATGTTGGTTTCCAGTCTATTGCTGCTGTTGATAGTGATTGTGGCGCGCCTTGCTCCTTCTTCCAGTCGGGCGTAGTCAGAAATCCAGCACCAGGCTGCCTTGGGTTGACAAAGTTTTACGTTTCTTCGGTAAAACCTTGTCACACGACACTAAGGCAGCCTGGTGCTGAAATTCTGACTACGCCTAAATTGAAAAAGGAGTGAGGCTAATAGTTAGTAGCACCATCGAAGTCAGCACCGGGCTGCGTACTTGGGACCTAAAGCCGGCACTAGACTGATGCTGCCTCCTGCATTCAAGATGTCATAACTCAAGGACGCAGCCAGATGCCAGGTTGAAACTTATGTGACATATAAATCTCACTACCTCCCACACCCACATTTCTTAATTTATTTATTTATTTCGTCAAATAATCCTGACCAGATGTTCAGACCAGACTGCTTTCTTTATACTCAGGTACAGGGCTCAAGTACGCAGCCAGGTGTCAAATTAGTAACTAATATAATATAATGTACCCGCTACTTCCTTAATTTTGGCGTTTTCAAATTTTCGGAACCAAGTGTCCTGGATGAAAGTGCAGCGAAAAGTTTGTTGAAAAAACAAAGCAATCTCAAAAAACTAACTCAACTACTAAATGAAAAAACAACAATTTTATTTAGCTATTGATGCACTTTTTTGAAGTTGACAATTTTCCTTAACAAAAGTTACTCTGGAAAAGCATCATTTTTATCGGTTGTGCTCTTGAATGGATCGCATTCGGGAACGTGAAGTCTAAATTTTCGAATGGTCCTTCAAGGTTATTCCGCAGATAAAACTGCAGAAACGTTGCTTATTAAGTGTAGAATTCTTATGCGTTATTCGAAAATCATCACGGTCCCATTAAGTGAAAAGGTAGGGCTAAAGTTCAGTTTACCTACCCACCTGAAGTGGGACGATTTGATACCATAGGAAGATGTGGGGGCCTATCCTTATTCATAACCCAGGGTAATATCCGGCCGCTCGGCCAAGTGCACCAGATGGTGAGTGAAATTCGTGAATATCAATTTTTACTTTTTTGCTTGTAACTTCTACAAACTGAACTTTTGCCAAAGGTAGATAGAGTAATACCAACCTACGTATTTTCACAGCTTAAAGGTTTTGTGTTGCTGCAGTAGCCAGTACTCTACGACGCAATACCTTTCAATTTGACACCAGGCTGTCCTCTATGTGTCCTTGAACTATGAGAAAGAAGGCAGCCTGGTATCAAACATTGGTGTAGATCACTTTTATGGCATTTACGAATGCTTTACAACGCACTAAATTTCAACTACACTAAACTAACTAACTAAATTTTATTTCAACAACATAGCTCAAGAACTACCCTGGTGTCAAGTGGAAAACTGGTGCGTTGTAAAGCATTCGTCAATGCCATCACAGTGATATACTTCAATTTTTTAAGAGCGTGTCAGATATTTTGACAGTTCTATGTTTTGCGATGTTTTTTTATTGCATATTTCTAAGGCAGTGATCATCAATTTTAAATTCCAAAACATCTACTGTTTGCATAACACATCCCTCTATAGATTCTCTGAATCAGAATATATAATTATTGAGTCTTAGTGTCAAAATTTGATCTGAAAAAACATCGCATTGTACTATGCGGCCGAGTACTTTGCGATGTTTTTTCAGATCAAATTTTGATACTATGAAAAAACATCGCAAAACATAAAACTGCCAAAATATCTGACACGCTCTTTTAAGCCAGGCTGCCTACTTTGTACCGTTGAACCATGACAAAGTACGCAGCCTAGTGTCAAATTGATAATAATCCTTGAGAAAATTTGTCTAATGCCTCGCAATTTAAGCGAATAAATGGATTTCAAATGCATTTAGAATCTATTCCCAGCATACATTTTAGTGAAGGATGATGCATCACTTGAGTTCACTGCGTGATGAATTCTGAAGGCATTTGTAGTTCATTTTTTATTCACGGGGATCTTCACATAAAGTACTACCTATTTTCTCTAACATTGACACCAGAGAAATGATAAGTTAGTACACCTGTGGCGAGGTAGAACGCTTTTGTGAATGACAGCTGGGTTCCATTGGAGAGAATTACGTACAAAATTGGGCTGGTTCTCTCCCATACAGTCAAGCTGTCTTTCACATAAGCGTTCTACCTCGCCACAGGTGCACCACCTTATCATTTCTCTGCTTGACACCCGATGTCCGGCCGAAATATCACTCTTCCATTTGATGCCACTTTCTGAGGAGGCTGGGTACTTCAGATTCAAAATCCAGTAGTTTTATGCAGTAGAGGAAGGATCAATCTGGTGCATGAAAGAACTATAATTTGATGCCACTTTCTGAGGAGGCTGGGTACTTCAGATTCAAAATCCAGTAGTTTCATGCAATAGAGGAAGGATCAATCTGGTGCATGAAAGAACTATAATTTTCAAAAAAAAAACTGTAACAAAGTACGCCATCAATTTGTGAAGCCCTTTTTAATGAACGTTCCTTTTCGTATTTGTGCACTACGAATTACACAAATATCAAAATCTCTTTCTGATGTCTAGAATATCGGTCATAAGTGCAGACAGTTTCAAAATTAGCATATCGATTTGAATATTCAACCTTAAAGGAATCAATGTTATTTTGAAGTTTCACTATGGAAATTAACTTCTGCTTATTGAAGAAAAGTTTCTTGTTGTAATAATAACTAGACGAGAGGTTGCATAGCGTCTTCCATTTTTTGATTCAAAAAATATGCTAGAACCACATAATATTCGGTTAATTTTAAGTCATCCATATGCATGGCTTCAAAGGACTTTAAAAGGAACTTTGAACACCCATTCAGAAGTCATAGTTGGGGGTTGTGGTTGACTCATAATTTGATGTAAATATCAATTTTGCAAGTAGAGGCATGTGTACGTATTCAAATCCATTCATTCAAAAATATTTTACACGATACCTGCGAGCTGGGCACCAGTTGCTCGAATAAATAACTATGATAACATACTTCGAAAACTTTGTTTCATATATAGGCACAGCAACAATTTAAATCATCGATGCCACATGGCATATCCCGAAATTCTAAAGGACATGTACATCTTCATTCACTGGCTTTCAAAACTTAAAATTAGCTACATCGTGGGTTCCTTATGTACTTTACCAACAATGAGAAACAAAACATCTTGTCAAACGAAAAATAAAATGGAAAAACAAATAGAATATTTTTAGCTTTGACAGCCATGTGAATTTCATTCAAGAGAATTGAAAAACTGTTTCAGTTCTAACAGACGACACGACGCGGTAGTTGTTATGACATTCACTCTTGTAAAAACAAAAGAAGTATAGGAGTTTTTGCATCCTCGCCACTTCAAGCCGGAATTAGATGAAAAACAACTCGCGTCAATGTCAATTTAGATTAAGATTACAAGTTCAAAGGAATAGTCATTCGGTTCACCCTACTCCGGATCCTGCTGTAAAAATTCCATTCGTTGAATAAAGTCTAACGCGTGTGGTTAGGGAAATCACTAATGCCAATATTCCATTCCGAGAAAAACAAAACGAAAAACAAATGAATTGCCCTAACGAAACGACAGAAGCGTCCAATCTTAATATTTACGAAATAGTGACAGCATCTTGTTAATTCACACCAGCTGATCCTTCCATCAAGCCACTCGTCAATTTCGAAAAAATTCAAACAAATTTTCTTTTTCAAAAAAGAATTTAATTTAAAACCTGAACGTCTTTAACCTGTTCGGTATCGTTCATGAATTTTGTAGCGCTGTAGGTTCGTCATTTTGTGACGTTGCGTAATTTTTGAAGGGCTTCTTTTTCTATACTGGCGACCATGGTTGGGTTAGCGTCGCTAAACACTAAATTCAAGACTGCTCGCTAATAGCGATTAGCGCTCGCTAAAATCCGATTAGCGAATATTTTTCGCTAATCGCTAATGGATTCGCTAAAATATGGAGCTGTTCATCACAAGTCATCAGTCTATTTTCGACCGAATGCCAGTTTTTCAAAAATTTTTTGTGTTTTTTCTATTCCAGATTTTGGATTATTAGCGAAAAATTAGCGACCGCTAGTAGCGGCCGCAACTAGCGCGGTAGTTTTTTTTAGACTAGCGAATCAGTTAGCGACGCTAGTATTTTTTTAAACTAGCGTTAGCGTTAGCGTCGCTAAAAAAATGACCAGCGAGCACAACCTTGCTGTCGACTATGTTTCAGAAAAATATTTTCAAAGTATATTAAAAAGTTGACAAACACAGATTTCGCTCTTGAGGCTTCAAAGTCACACGTAAACATATGTAAATATATGCAAACATGCATCAGAATAACATGTTGTAAAGAGAACAGATGTTACGAAAAGACACGAAGCAAATCTAAATAAATATGAAATTATGGGCACAATTGAAAAAAAAAAATTTATAAAAAAAACCAGAGTTCGGATTTTTTTGATTGATTTTCGAAAAATCATGATTTTAATAAAAAATGATGCTCATAAAAAATTGAGTATCACAAAATTTCAAAAAAATGATTTTTTTTTTATTGGTTTATTTTTCGTTTCAGATGAAACTAAGTTCATTACATTGACTTTTACAGAAAATCATTTTTTTCGAAAATCATGATTTTTTAATCATTTTTACTCAAAAATCGTGAGCATCACGCTTTTTTTGTTGATGCTCAAATTGATTTTGATTTTCAAAAAATGATTTGATTTTGATTTCCGAACCCTGAAAAAAACATCAAAATTTTTTAAGTAGGCCCTAAAGAGAGGCATCGGGAACATCCTTAAATTGACAAAAACGTTCCACTCAGTTTGCTCCACAACATAGCAAAAGAATTTTTTTTTTGGGTTGTGGCCTTGGACCCATACTTTCATGGTTAAAAAAGTGTGGCTCATTTTTCTTTACAACAATGCACAGAAAATCTCCTCAGGAGAATATTCATGAAAAACCACCAGCAGTGCCGCATAGTGTCGCGTAGTATGAGTTGCATATATACATAGGATTATATCAACTCGATAGCGTAGTGGTTAACACATCTGCTTGCTACTACGAGATTGAGTTGCCAGTGCGTTGGTTCGAAACTCAACCGCAGACGGATTTGTACCGATTGTTAGATTTGTAAACAAAACAAAACTGATTGAATCGTTCAAGTCGAGTGAAGTTGAGTGTAGTGCCAACGTACGGCTTACCGGAAAAAGCATTGTTGGGAGAACCGGTATTCTACTCCTACTAGTTTCGCTCCTAGTTATATCTCATAGATGGCACTGGGTTTGTCGCACAGCTTACCACTGGCACAGTAAAACTTTCCGGTAATGAAAGGATCTCAAAAAGTAGAACCACAAATAGCGAAGCTAGTAAATAGTAAATAGTGATCTAGCCTCTAACCCTTCATGGGTTGTAAGGCAGATTATTATTATTATAGGATTATATTGAAACCGGAAAAAAAATTCGAAAGCGGAGATAACTCGGCGGATAAATTATTGAAGAGTGGAGATAAATTAAATTAAAACGGAGATAAAAATGACCAAAAAGTTGAGATAAAAAAATCATTTTGGAGATAGAAAAATTTTGTTTTTGAAATAACTAAATTAATTACGGAAATAAAAAATCATCCGAGAGTCTCCTCCTAAAAAATTAAAACGCAGATAAATAATTCAATTATTGAAAGTAATAGAAAATCGAAAGAGAAATTAAAAATTAGAAAAAGGAGACATGAAGTTAATGGAAACGGAAATAAAATAAAATTGAAACGCAGATAAAAAATTTGAAAAATGGAGATTATATAACTCCGGAGACAACCATTTCATTTTTCATTGATCTACATTTATGTACATTTTATCTCCGTTTTCTAATTTTATATCTCCGTTTTCTAATTTGTTATCTCCGTTTTCTAATTTTATATCTCCGTTTTCTAATTTGTTATCTCCGTTTTCTAATTTTATATCTCCGTTTTCTAATTTTATATCTCCGTTTTCTAATTTTATATCTCCGTTTTCCAATTTTATATCTCCGTTTTCTAATTTTTTATCTCCGTTTTCTAATTTTATATCTCCGTTTTCTAATTCTAAAATATTTCCTTTTCTAATTTTATATCTCCGTTTTCTCTCCGTTTTCAAATTTTATATCTCCGTTTTCCAATATCTCCGTTTTCAAATTTTATATCTCCGTTTTCCAATTTTATATCTCCGTTTTCTAATTTTATATCTCCGTTTTTTAATTTGTTATCTCCTTTTTCTAATTTTATATCTCAAGTTTAATACGATCCAATAGCCACTGTTCAGAGACAAAAGTTTTATCAATTGGAAAATAAAAGGCAAGATGTTTACAGATGTTCCATTGTTGTCAGGGACAGTAACAGCTACACAGCTATAACCCTACCCCAATTCTGTAACCAAGATCTTACTGTTAAAGCCATAACTCAGTAACAAAGTAGCTTTATACAAAATGTATTGACTTATATTACTATCATTGATGTCAGACTTTTCAGAACAAAAAATTTGAAAATTCGAGAGCGGAGATAATTTGGCAGATAAATTTCTGAAAAATGAAGAAAAGCTCAGATAAAAAATTATTTTAAAGCGATAATTAAAGTTATTTTGGAGATAAATAAATTGATTAAGGAAATAGGAAGTTATAAGATCGCAGATCAAAAAAAATAGAAATGAAGATAACAAATTCAAAAAGTGCAGATAATAAAATCTAGTTAAAGAGTTAAAATATTTGAAATTGGAGATACCAATTCTATTAAAACGGAGATAAATTAAATTGCTATCGGAGATAAATAATTAAGAAATGGAGATACTATAACTCCGAATTTAATCAAAATATCTTCGTTTTGAAATATTTTATCTCCATATCTGAATACTTTATCTTCACTTTTAATCATTTTAGCTCCAAAACATTTTTGTTTTATCTGCGTTTTATAATTTTTTATCTGCGTATTTAAATTTTTTATCTGCATTTTCGAATTTAATATCTCAAGTTTATTACGAGCCTATATGCATATACACTAAGGACCGTGCAGCCCGAATCATTAGACCGAGCATTAGACCCATTTTCACTAATTTTGTTTTCTCGTTTTCTGGAAGTCCACACCTTTCATTCACAGGCCTTTAAGAAACCAATTTTTTAGACCCGTGCGAAGAAAAGGGGTGTATTGCGTTTACCATGATGTTTTTAAACAGTCGATTTGAGGGGGTAGTAGAGGGGGGGTGGGACCATCGATCATGGTCCGTCCATCTGTCCGCCCGTTTGTCTGTCTGTCAGCACGATAACTCGAGTGAAACTGAGCCGATTTTCAAAAAAAAATTTCCCTGAAAAGCCTTTTGTGTGATTGAATCTGGCTCAGTGCCACCGAGCTAGGGCCACTTAAGTGGTTTGTTTTAGGTCTTTTGTACTCGAGTAAATCTCGAGCAACTCGATAGCGCAGTGGTTAACACGTCTGCTTGCTACTACGAGATTGAGTTGTCAGTGCGTTGGTTCGAACCTCAGCCGCAGACGGATTTGTACCGATTGTTAGATTCGTAAACAAAACAAAACTGATTGAATCGTTCAAGTCAAATGAAGTTGAGTGTAGTGCCATCGTACGGCTTACCGGAAAAGGCATAGTTGGGAGAACCGGTATTCTACTCCTATTTCGCTCCTAGCTACATCTCATAGATGGCACTAGGTTTGTCGCACAGCTTACCACTGGCACAGTAATGAAAAGATCTCAAAAAGTAGAACCACAAACAGCGAAAACTAGTAAATAATGATCTAGCCTCTAACCCTTCATGGGTTGTAAGGCAGATTATTATATTATTATTATTATTATTAAATCTCTTGTGATTGAAATCGACAGGTTTGTGAAAGCCTATGGAAGAAATTTTTTTGAGTTTGAGCCGTTGGACTACTAACAGCGAATCTCTACTAGGGCCTTACGTGTTTTTTACACAAAACGCGAGTAAATCTCTTCCGAGTTTCAATTTTTTTTAAATCGAAAGGTCTAGAAATGTCTCAGATTTTGTGGAAGAAAATTTTTCGACGAGAAGCCCTCGGACTCAGCCAGGACCCTAAAACTGAGTCTCTGCTAGGGCCCAACGTGTTTTTTTACATAAGGGATGTCCCAAACTAAATCCGGACGATTTCAATAATGAATAACTTTCTTAATTTTGCTCGAAATTAGCTGAAATTTTCAACTTTTGAAGTCTGATATGTTACAATTAAGTGCAGTAAATATGAAGACATAAAACTTTTTGCTCGCTGAAATATTTGCGATGGAGTGAAACTAGTGCAAAAAAATTCTGCACAAAAATACAAAATTTGGATTTAGTTTGGGACATCCCTTAAATCGGATAAATCTTAGCCGTTTTTGTTGATTTTTCCTAATGAGAGGTAATCGAGTACCGAATTATATTCAATAATAAATTTGGCCCCCGTAGGCCTCAAATTGGTCTTAGGGGCGGCTCTGGCAATTTTTTTTTTTTGCTGCGTTGCAGAGCAAATTGAGGGAAACAATTTTATCCATTGAAGTATGTGTCCGAGGCCTCTCCTTAGGGCCCTAGGTCGGTAACAGGTCGGCCCTTGCCGAAAAAATGGTTTTTTGCTATGTTGTAGAGAAAATTGAGGTGATAATTTTTTTTTTTTTTGGGAGTCAATCTTGGGATTTTGGAAGGGCTTTTTTACCGTTGCTTCCATAAATTGTCGGGCATGTCTAGACCTTTCGAACAAAAAAAAGTATGCAAGGAACCCGGTGCGTATCAGAATAGATTTGGCACACAGAGTTGACATTACGAAAAGACTCGAACGTATTTAAGAAAATATTGCCTAAGCTCTTAAGTGTATAAAATAACGTCCACATTAAATTGAATTGGAAATTGCTGAGAGGGCAATATTGAAAAACTTGTCCGAAGCTACGGTGTAAAAAAATCTTCCGAAAGCACAAAAGTGACCCCCAAATAGACAAAATTGTTCACCTCAATTTTCTTTACAACATAGGAAGCAACCATTTTTTGAGCTTGAGCCGACCTTAGTACCGACTTAGGGCTCTCAGGAGAGGTGGATGTATTTACGATGGAGACGCTAGAAACTGTCGAAAACTGAACGACAACGGCAAAACTGAAGCTGGCCCACCAGAAAACCGAGATCATGCTAGTGAGTAACGGCAAAAAAAACTGAGCGGATCTTATTGAATATCGACGGGGAAGAAATTACATCCACTCGCCAATTAAAATACCTTGGAGTTATGCTAGACGACCGCAGAAATTTTAATAGTCATGTAGACTACACGTGCGAAAAGGCACCGCAGCACTGGCCAGAATAATACCTTTGGACCGGCTTTGGACCGCGCAGCAGCGAAAGGAAGCTACTAGTAAGCGTCACCCTATCGATATTGCGCTGCGGGGCACCAGCATGGATACAGCCGCTGGATACGAAGAGGAATCGGAGGAGGCTTAAAAGAGCCCGAAGGCTGGCAAGCATAAGAGTAGCAAGTGCATACCGAACGATATCCCTAGAAGCGGTATATGTCATAGCCGGGACGATGCCCATATGCATAACGCTGACGGAGGACAGCGAATGTCATAGAAAGAAGAAAAGGTAGGGTCAAACTACCAAAAGAGTTAGGACGCAATTAAGAACCGAATCACTGAGACAGTGGGACTCCTCGGACAAAGGAAGGTGGACCCTCAGACTCATACCAAACATGACGACATGGGTACAGAGGAAACATGGAGAGGTCAACTTTTAACTGACACAGTTTCTGTCGGGCAACGGATGCATCAGGAAATACCTGCACAGAATGAGATTCACATTGTCACCTTTCTGCACCACATATAAGGGGGAGGAAGAGACTGCGGAGCACGTATTATATGTCTGTCCCCGCTTAGAACAAGAGCGAGATGAGCTGATGACTGTGAGTAGGTCAGATGTAAATGCCGAAAACATAATATCGTAGATATGCCGCGATGAGGAGGTGTGGAGAGTAGCGGATAATGTGGTCGCGAAAATAATGGAAAAGCTGCAAAGTGCATGGAGAGACGATCAAAGAAGACTGCCAGTTGATCTGAGAGAGTAGGTGCGGAAGCACAGCCCCTCCCCGAAGTAATGCTATGAGGCGGTTCTGGGGAGAAGGGAGCATGGAGAGTGAGGAAAGGGGTTTTAGTTGGTAGGTCATTGAAGAATGGAATCCAACACTACCTTGGTCCGGGAGGACCGGGTGTCTATGAAGATTTCCCCACCCTTATTATAAAAAAAGGGGAGGCGCCAGACAAATATTTCCATAGACAAAAATATTTCCCTCAATTTTCTCTACAACACAACAAAAAACAATCTTTTGTCAAAGACCTATACTTTCATAGACAAAAATGTATCCCTAAATTTGCTCTGCAACATAGCAAAAAAAATTTGCGTTAGCCTTAAGCTCACACAAAACCAATTAGGCTCAGTCTCCCTTCGTTCAAAAATGCCCATCTGCATTCGTACGAGTCCAAATTTCCAGTTGAGGCTATGTGTGAACTTTGAGGACAATGTTTGTTTTTCAATGGACAGTGTGTATAACGTTCGGAGGAGGCCTAATTGTTTTAGTTATACTCTATTTGCAAGCTGAAGCTTTTATTCATCTCTTTCTTACAGTCAAATTTATTCAAACAAAAAAATTGCTTACACTATCAAATGCTGCTAAAACGAAAAATGTTATGAAAACTTTTGTATTGGTAACTTTACGTTTTACTTCCAAAAAGATCAGAAATTAAGTGAATCAAAAGTATATCCTGGCGCTTGTTCCAACGAAATAGTCGGATGGTACATCATAGCTATTGTATGAGTTTCCATAAATTTTCAAATATCTCAACCTACCCAAACCAGCAATCAATTCGTTTGGAAAATGTTCGATTTCGTTGTAAGTCAGTTCAATGCCATACAAATTGGTCGAACCACGAAACAGATCAACTGGAATGGACACTAATCCATTATTAGTGATGGAAACAGATGTCAGTTGTGGTAGATTTGACAGAAAGCCGTTCGGAAGTGACTTTAATGATCTGTTGAACAAAATATTAACTTGATGAAGTTCTGTCTTATTTTTGAACAATCGCTCAGGAAATGCTGTCAGGTTGTTGGACCAGTAATAAAACTGCCGCATGTTGGGTAAGTTATCGAGTGCGTCTTCGTCAATTTTGGTGATATTACAATCGGCAATTTTCAAATAAGTAACTCTATGAGCTCCAGCAAAAAATTTTTTCGTTAAATGCCCCAAATCCGTTTCTCTCAAGTTAAATGTTTTAAACTTTTCCAAATGTTTTAGTGGTAACGCAGTAAATTCTTGAGCCCCCTGAACAGTTTTAATTGCCAAATCAATAGTTTCAACGTTTTTCATATTTCTCATTGCATTCGGATCGATAAGCTTGTCATCCAATACAATTTCCTTAATTTCTGTTAAATTTTCAAACAGATCTCCAGTGATTCCATTTTTCGAATTTACTTCAACACTTAAGAATACTAGACTTTCCATTCCATCGAAATGCTCAGGTTTAAGTGCTGATTCGTATGTATATCGAATTCGATCATGTTCAATATAAAGCTTTTTCAAATTCGACCATCCTGGCGCTAGTGAACCTTTTTCAGGAAAAGGACAGTCTACCAGTGCGAGGCTGTCGCTAGTGTAGTTCAAATGTGATAGATATCCATATGGTGACGCCTGGTCTATGCATTGAATCCAAGTTTCAAATACCTCCAGTTCATCAGAGCCTTTCAAAATTGTTTTAGAATATTTATCAATCGTTATTTTGGCATTCGTACAATTTAATTCTACGGAAAAGCCGGCTTCAGTTATCATTTCACAATCGGGAGGCAGTTCGAATACTAAATAACCATCGGTATGCTCTTTCTTCACCGAAATTGAATTTCCGTTAAAGAAATTCAATGTTAATACCAACAAAATAGCACTAAACGATTTGACTTTCGATTTCATTTTAGAAACGCTTCACAAGAACTTCTGCAATTGACTAAATTAAACATTTTAATTTGTTGTATTGCTTGAATATGGACCGGTTGAATGAAAAACTTGTTTAGCAAGCAATACAACAAACATCAATTTGATTGGCTAGTGACCAGCAAAACAAAATCTAAGATAATTTTAATTTGGTAGTCGAAATGCAAAATTTTATTATGTAATTCTGACATGTGTGGAACCTTCAGGTCAGAAATGGTGATAATTCAGCTGATAAAAAATAGGTCATAAGGGGCCATTCACTAGGTCCCGTCTTTCGGGTGGGTCGGGTCCCTTGACTTATTTTTTTGTTGTTTAGTCAAGATGCTTGTTACACAACAACCAATCGTCAGCTTAATTTTTTACAAAGTTACACCGTTTTTCAAATTGAGAGAAATATAGATAATTTGATAGTTAGCCTTGATATTTGAAAATCCACCTTGATAATTGGCTACCAAATTTGATAGTTGTCTTCTATCGTTCTATTCGCCCTTCCCACTGAATTCACATTGGTACAAGTTTTTCAATTGATCAACTTAATTCTTTTCGCAAATAATAATTTTAAGTCGTACGATGAAGGCGTTCGCTTCTCTTGGCACGCAAACTTCAACCTCGTAATAGTTCAACTATCGCCACGATAGTTCAACTACTGCGACGATAGTTCGACTACCGCCACGATAGTTCGACTACCGCCGAAATAGTTGCGATAGTTCAACTATAGCATGATAGTTACGATGGTTCAACCATTGCAAGATAGTTCACGATACTTACGATAGTTCAACTATCGTCCGATAGTTCAACTATACACAATAGTTATGATAGTTCAACAATCGAGAGATAGTTACGATAGTTCAGCTATCAAGCGATAGTTACGATAGTTCAGCTATCGGGCGATAGTTACGATAATTCAACTATCGCGCGATAGTTGAGATAATTCAACTATCGCGCGATAGTTGCGATAATTCAACTATCGCGCGATAGTTGCGATAATTCAGCTATCGTGCGATAGTTGCGATAATTCAACTATCGCACGATAGTTACGATAGTTCAACTATCGCGCGATAATTACGATAATTCAACTATCGTACCATAGTTACGATAGTTCAACTATCGCATGATAATTACTATACTTCAACTATAGCACTATAGTTACGATAGTTCAACTATCGAAAGATAGTCGCTATATTCAATTGTCGCACGATTGTTACGATAGTTCTACTATCGAGCGATAGTTACAATGGTTCCAATATCACGCGATAGTTACGATAGTACAACTATCGCGCGATAATTACGATAATTCAACTATCGTACGATAGTTAGTTCAACTATCGTGCCATATTGACGATAGTTCAACTATCGCGCGATAGTTAGAATAGTTCAACTATCGCGCGATGGTTAGAATAGTTCAACTATCGCGCGATAGTTGAATAGTTCAACTATCGCGCGATAGTTACAATAGTTCAACTATCGCGCAATAGTTACGATAGTTCAACTATCGTACGGTAGTTACAATGGTTTAACTATCTTACGATAGGTACGAGAGTTCAACTACCGCAACGATATTTTTTTTATTGCTGATTCGCCATCTAACTCCCAGGTCGATATCCGACTGGTGACAAACGTCGTGG
This sequence comes from Pseudolycoriella hygida, assembly GCA_029228625.1. Classification (NCBI taxonomy): domain Eukaryota; kingdom Metazoa; phylum Arthropoda; class Insecta; order Diptera; family Sciaridae; genus Pseudolycoriella; species Pseudolycoriella hygida. Next base: position 38,035,801 of record CM055405.1, on the reverse strand, counting down.
TAGACGAGGGGCAGATAATCGTGTATTTAGAGTGCAAAAGGATTTTCTTAAAGAAAATTTTCAAAGTATTTTTTTTTATTTTTTCAAGAACTTGGGATCTTCGCACGGATCTAAAAAGCTTAGAAGTCGAAATTCAGACTGTTACAAAAATAATGAAAACGCACAAACCACTTGTTCTTCGGTTTTAAAAATTTAAATCTTTTCATTTATTAAGTGGAAATGGTCATTAATGGCGATTCATACACTGGCTTTCTATTTGCCTCATCCACAAAATAACGCTTAGTGCCATAACGACACATCTGGTGATTCGAGGATTGTAATTTTTTGTTTCATTTTCAGACACTTAGTTGTGTGAAAATACCTAAAAAATCGATTTAATTCCATACCATGAATTACAACGAAAAATGCTCTGAACGTATAGTAAGAGGAAAGTAGCTTTGCATTTACCATCAAGTTCTTTCTGTTAACGACAGATTTACAATGTTTCCAGAATCTTGTACAGGTATTTGCGAGGGTATTTGTAATAAATTCTTATTCCACTAACTACCAGACAAACTACAAAAATCCTTTGATCCTTTAAAATATACAGAAAATTAATTGGAAGGGAAATCAATACAGTTTACCTACCGCTGACTAGATAATACAAATTTGTTTATTTGATAGCTTCGACAGTCAAATGTAATTAATTTATTAATTTTACGTTCGTTTATAAATACTGAATGTTAGAAATTCTATTGTTAAACCAACACTGATGTCATTTAATCAGATCGTAGGGTTGAAATTTATATCACAAAATCATCGCACCTTAGGGAAATTGAATTAAAATTTTAAACGTTAATTGGAAGTTGTGGTAGTGATTTCAATTGATGTTATAATCTTGCATCGTTGTCTGAGATCTGGAGATGGAGATGTCCTCAGATTTCAAACACAGAGGCATTAGTGAATACTATCATGAGTATTCTCTGCTCTACTCGACTTGTAATTGCATTCAGTGATGAACGAACAAATGTACTGCATGTAACGCAATATATCTATGAGGATTTGATCAGATAGTTAGGATATTTACCACGGAACTCATGCAAATAGTTTTTGTTATACGAAAGAGACAGAAAACTCAATTCGTTATAACACTTTTTTGAACAACGTGAATAGCTCAGGAAGCTGCTGAAATTCGGTAAAAAAAACACTGTCAACTGCGTTAGGCCTTCGATTTATCTATTTTGTTGGGCTCATGTGATAACCTATGATTCTAATTAAATATTATGCGCATTCAATCACTCTACATAATTTGGTGAAACAAGAAAAAGAGGGAAAATTTAATTTACAACATTGAAAATAAAAATCTGGATTTAACAGGGTAAAAGCTAGTTTTCAAACAATGTCTCAAACACATTCCCGACATAAATGATCCAGTTTTTAGGGGCGAACCGGGAAAACGTTTTATTCTCAACCACAACCAGTTTTTATACGAAACGCAACGCAACTGCGAAATAGTACATTACATCACAAGGAGCTAAAATGGTGCATTTAGACCCAGGTGGTGAAAAGGTCGAATCCAAGGGCGGAGCGCAGCGGAGCCCGAGGAAAGACCTTTTTAACACCGTGGTCTAAATCAGCACCGTCTTAGCTCCGAGTGATGTATACTATTTTTCGCGCAGACGAACAAAACGCCAGATTCACGTAAATGTAAACAAAAATGGATAGTAAATAGAGTGGTCAGCAGTGAGAAGTGGGACGAGAAGTATTTTCATTCCCAGCTCCTAGGACATAAAATACTTTTTGTCCCACGTCAGCAGTGAGAAGTGGGACGAAAAGTTTTTCATTCCCAGCTCCTAGGACATAAAATACTTTTCGTCCCACCTAAAATGCTTCTTCAAATGTAAGTCTAAATAGCTCCTTTTCGTTTAGAAAATCGGTGAGAAAATGTGGCGTTTTTTGTCCGTCTGCGCGAAAAAGTATTTATATGAAACACCGTAAAATGTCATGCAATTTCGATCCCAATCACCCAATATGAACTTTTTTTTTCTAGAATGTCACTGGACGTATGCTAAAGCGTTCGTTGGTTAGAAAGAGACCAACCAGATCTGTTGTAACCAACGCTTTATCAAAGAAGAACAAAAGTCGCATGTCTGGCATCTTGACACAATGTGTTTGAAAAACGTTCTTAACAAAAGTTGCCCTATATGCAACCAACTATATCATGTTACCTAGGGGAGAGAGAAACATTTATTTTCATAAAGGTGCTGCCTTCATGTTGTAAGTTGCTCTAATACACAGCATATTTATCCTAGAAGAAATCGTCAGTACAAACAAGAAAAGAAGTTTAAAATATTTTACTTATAGCATGCCTGACAAAAACGATGTTTTTCCAGCGAAGCTTTGTTTAAAAAATTGTTAATTTCAAAAAAGTACCTCAAAAGCTAAATAAAGTCATTGTTTTTTCATCTAGTAGTTGAGCTCCTTTTTTGAGATTGCTTAGTTTTCTCAACAAACTCCTCGTTAGAAGATAGGTCTGCACTTTCAGCAGGGACACTTAGTATCGAAAATTTGAAGACGCAAAAATTCAAAAAGTAGCGAGTACATTACGTTGTATAAGTTTATAATTCGACACCTGGCTGCGTACTTTGGTCCCTTACCTGGGAATATAGAAAGCAGCCTGGTGCTAAGCATCTGTCTTCACCAAAGTGTACGCATTAGTGATATCTATACGTCATGTTCGTTTCAACTCAGCACTAGGCTGCGTCCTCAAGTTAAGACTTTTTGAATGCAGAGGGCGGCAGCAGCCTGGTGCCGAATTAAAACTCATTCGACGTAAACAACTTACTATTGCCCCTAAATTGGGGAAAACAGATTTTCGGCACCAGGCTGCCTTTTTTGTTACCAGCTTTAGGGCCCAAGTATGCAGCCTGGTGCCGACTTCGATCGTGTTACTAACATAACCTCGCTTCTTCTTAAAGATAGGCGTTGTTAGACCAAGGCAGCCTGGTGCTGAAATTCTAACAACGCTTAAGGAGAAAGGTTATTGGATAGTAACACGATCGAAGTCGGCACCAGGCTGCGTACTTGGGACCCTAAAGCTGGGAATAAAGAATGCAACCTTGTGCTGAAAAGCAGTTTTCGCCAAATTGAAGGCAAAAGTGAGTTGTATACGTCGAATAAGTTTCAATTCAGCACCAGGCTGGTGCGTCCCTCTGATTTAGAAAGTCTTAACTCGAGGACGCAGCCTAGTGCGGAGTTGAAATTTATATGACGCACAGTAGGCTAATCCGTTATATTCATGTTCAAAAATCTATATCTCGTGATATATTCATAATTTAAATGTAAGAATTCTTAAAACGTGATTTAAGAATGTTCAAAAATGTCGGAAAAATATTTGTGCATGTAGGCCGCAGATTAATAGTCGTATGGTTGTTAGACAAAGTGACAGGTTTGATTTCTCCCCATACATAACCTCAAAAAAATATATTTTCCATATTTTCGTCAGAAACTTGTCGAAATCAGTTGCAAACGTTAAAGTAATTCATAATAAGTCGAAACGACCTTAGTCCGACGAAAAAAAGATGAATTTCTTGGTTGGTTCTTTGATTTTGATACTGACTGTCTTTGGGTCTCAGAGCGCTGAACAACAATTCGCTTCAAAACCACTGTGAAATTCATCCCTTTTTCGTCGGACTAGGCTCGTTTCGACTTACTATGAATTACTTTAACGTTTACAACTGATTTCGACAAGATTCTGACGAAAATATGGAAAATATATTTTTTGAGGTTATGTATGGGGAGAAATCAAACATCTATCTATCTGTGTATCTATCTACTTTTTTTTTCTCGAGAACCGCCCGAGCGATTTCCTTAAAATTTTCAGGGAACGTCAGTCTCGGCCCCAAATGAAAAATTTCAAATGCCGCTTTTCCGAGAAAATTCTGGAAAAGCCGTGGCATGTGGAAAAGTGGTCAATTTTGAGGGTTTTTTAGGTAATGCTCGGAGTTTTCGAATTTTAGCTCCGAAGTGACGATAGCTAGAGAGTTGGTTTCTTCGGGAAAGTTATAGAGTTTAGTCACCAGAACTTTTTGGGATCTTAAGAAAATGGCTGCCAGCAGTCAAACTGGCGCCATCTTGAATTTTCCCAAGCAATAAATTAGGTTTTTTTTGGTTTTCGAATTTTAGCTTCGGAATGACAATACTTAGAGAGTTGGTTTCTTCAGGAAAGTTATAGAGTTTGATCAGCAAAATTTTTTTGAATTTTCAGAAATCTGCCAAAGTGACGCCATCTTGGATTTTCGTTAGGTATAAGTTATTCTTCTTTGGGTTTTCGAATTTTACCTCCGCAATGATAACACTTGCAGAGTTCGTTTCTTCTAGAAAGTTATAGAGTTTCATCAGGAGAATTTTTTGGGATCATAAGTAAATGGCTCACAGCTGACATAGCGGCGACATCTTGGATTTTCGTTTATGCTTTTACGGTTTTCGAATTTTAGCTCCAGAATGACAGTACTTAGAGAGATGGTTTTTTCTAGAAAGTTACAGAGTTTCATCAGGAGAATTTTTTTGTATCTTAAGAAAATGGCTGCCAACTGTCAAAGTGACGCCATCTTGGATTTTTTGCTAAATTCTGAATAAGAATACCTAGATAGTTGGTTTCTTCAGGAAAGTTATATAAATCACTGAGAATTGGTGACACGAAGTGTTCCGAAGGCAGCCGAAGGTGTTGGAGAACAATTTTTTTCGGAGAAAATTTTTTTTGTAGAACATTTTTTTTCGGAGAAAATTTTTTTTAAGGAAAAAGTTTTTTGGAGAAAATTTTTTTTGAGAAAAATTTTTTCAAGTAAATTTTTTTGAAGAAAAATTTTTTCGGAGAAAATTTTTTGTTGGAGAAAATTTTGTTGAAGGAAAAATTTTTATCGGAGAAAATTTTTTTCGCAGAAATTTTTTTTCTAAGAACAAATTTTTTTTTTGAGAAAATTTTTTTCAAAAAATAGAAATTTTTTCAACAACTGAAAACTTCCAAAACGACTGATATCACAACAAAAATCTCTATAAATGTAGAGTGTGACGCAGTCCGTGAGTCTGCTTCCAAAATTAATGATATCGCTTGAGGTGACGCTATCGCTGATAATACGCAGAAGTTTGTTTGAATAGAAACTTGTCTTAAAAGTTTTAATTTCCTGAAAAATTACAGCGCTATTTTCAAAACAAAATTACGTTGTGTTAAAAAAATTGCGTCACAAATGCCGGACCCAACGACGAAGTAATTTTTCTGTACTTTTTGTTTTTGCGCTGCAAAAATTTGACTTTTGTTTCTTATTGCGTAGATTGTTTAGGGTAAATTTAAATTTTTCGTGTAAAAACTGAAAGTGGTGAAAAATTAAGGGCCGTAATTTTTCAGGAAATTCAAACTTTGAAGACAAGGTTCTATTCAAACAAACTTCTGCGTATTATCAGCGATAGCGTCACCTCAAGCGATATCATTAATTTTGGAAGCAGACTCACGGACTGCGTCACACTCTACCTTTAAAGAGGTTTTTGTTGTGATAAAGCTATTACGGTAATGTGTCGATGTACGGAACTCTACTATAATCGGCACATTATAGTCCTATTTTTAGTGGTTTTGAGTGCTATAATTATAGGCACCAGTGCAATAAAGAAAATTATGCCATTATTTACATTTTTCTAATTTGTTTGTCGTGTTAAACAAGGAGAATTTGTCTGTTGAAATAGAGTATTATTTTCAGTTGTAAATTACATTTTTCCTCGTTTTTTTTTGTTCTACCAAATTATGTAGAGTGTTTGAATGCGCATAATATTTAATTAGACTTATAGGTTATTTTCACATGAACCCAACAAAATAGAATTGTCGAAGGCCTAACGCAGTTGACAGTGATTAGATCAAACTATTTTTTTTTCACAAAAGTTTTCATAGAAAATTTATTTTTAACCGAATTACCTCTGCTTCCACTAAAAAAATTTCAACAAAACGCCACCTTCTCACCGTTTTTGAGCGAAGAAAATGTCACGGCGAACTGCCGCCCTGCTAAGCATCTGTCAGTCGATCTCAACCGCCGCATCACTGGAATTTTCAAAAACCTCTCCAACTGGAATCTAAAATCGTGTATTTGATTGGCAAAAATGTCAAATCATTTCAATTAAAATGTGAACTCAACTAACTTTTATTCAGCTGCTTCTAAAAAAAAATAGACACCATGACGGAAAAATAGCTTCAAAGGCTAACACGCAAAAGTGACTGTAGCGTCGTAAGTTTTCATGCGAAAAAATTGTTAATCGACTCGTCATTCGTCAAATATAGCATTGAAAAAACTTTCCTAAAGTATATGATTTTATTGGCTGTCCCATCCGGCAAATCTTCAATTGTTCATTTTTATGAAAGACATTTTCGAAGTTTGTGCGCGGAAATTTTGTTTTTATTATTTATTTTAGTAAGTGTGAGCCAAAGTTCCAAAGATCCATATGAAAACTAAGCACTTGTCAAACGGGGGGGGGGGCGGGGAGAGCTATGGGGAATCTTAGCACAAAAAGAAATTCCTTCAAAATTGCACAATTGACGAAATTCCGTTGACTCGCTCACAATTTGTATTTAGGAGCACTCCGCAAAAATGTGAACTGTCAAATTTGCGATGTTTTTTTAGAAGAGAATCCTGCGTAAATAACAAATTCAAAATTATGTTTATGTACTGTAAGACGATGACCCTTACACGAATAATAGATGAGTCAGAATTCAAAAAGTTTGAGTGTAAAGGTACAAATTTGCTGTAAAATAATATCGCAGCCTAACTGGAATGCGATGATTTTTCAAAGCAACTTTCGACCATCATACTCAGACTTTCTTAATTCTGATTCATCTATTATTCGTGCGACAGTCATCCTCTCACAGTACATGAGGCTATAATTTTGATGAAATAGTTATTTACGCAAGATTCTGTTTTGCAAAAACATCGCAAATTTGACAGTTCATATTTTTGTAATGTGCTCTTAAGTTTCTAATTATTCACTCTTAGCAACGAAATTTGAAAAACTTTTTAATGATAAAAATGATAAAAAAAAATTGAACGGTAGGGACTTCAGCCCCCCCCCCCTGACGAAGCGGTCTGGCTAAGGCCCTGTTGTAAAAATAACTGTTTCCAGAGCTTGTTGCTCAAAAACACTCTTGTGACTTCGTCTCTCATCACAAAAATTGTGTCCTCATGTAATGAATTACTTTCGCAGAGTCCAATGTAATGTATACTTAAAATATTCAATTTCATACACGTGTTTCAAACAAACAGTAGTTGTTACTATTTTGAATTACTTCCCTTTCCCCATGTTATTTTAAGAACTTCTTAGTGAATGCAACCCATTACTCAAGGAAATTATAAATGCTAATTCCAAGTCCAAAGTTAGGTGTTATATAGTTACCTGAAATTTATGTATTGCAATTTAGTCGCCGTTTCGATTTCTTATCGAACGTTCCTTTCGTCTTCGATTATAAAAAAACTGGTGGTGATATTTTTAGTATCTACAAATCGGTCAGTGAGTGAATATTGAAGTTAAAGATTTGAATGATACCATAGTAGTTAATTAATTATGCTCAACTCATCGTCAGGACCTTCCTCTAAAAACTGCGATAGCACCTTTTGTGGATACAGTGAGTTTAGTAAATTTGAAAAAGTGAATGAATTCGATTACCAAATACTATCAGTGGATATCCCCTCTGCAACCGATCAACATATCCTGAAAGTAGAATTTATTTTCTAGTGTTTACAGAATGAGTTATTTCGCTGCGCGTCTTGAAGTGATCAAATGAACAAGTTATGCACTTTTCTTGTTCGACGCAATACGAAAACATTGTTTGTTAGTAAAATTAGCACTTGCTTGATGTAAAATATACGTTATTTTTTCTGAATTTTATCGTCATCTTCGATCCTGTAATGAAAAGTACTTTTTGGTCCTAATGACCATAATTCGACGTTTTTCGTTACGGCAACTACGATCGAAAACTTAAAGTTTTTGTTAGTGTTGTTTGAGTCCGGAAAAGTACTTTTTCGGCCGCTTATGCGTCTTCGGCCGCATTCAAGTGTGCATAGAATTGTTGTAGAGTGATTTCTGTATGTTCATTTGTGTGATTTCGTCTCATTATGATCATAACGGAGCAAGAAACGTCGTTTGTAACTCGTGATGAAAGTGGAACTTTTTGGACACGTTCGCCGACTAGTCCCAAAAAATTCAACTTTTCAAAATATACTATTTCATTCCAGGGTCGAAAATGATGATAAAGGTGGGGAGAACTAGCGTATTTTTCCGTCACAATCCAGTGAGTAAATCTGACTACTTATCTCGATATATCCGTCTCGCCCAATGCCCCACACGTCAAAATAACAATTTTGGCAAGAGGTACATAGTCTAATATTACATAATTGTTTATGTATACAAGAGCGTAATAATAGAAATCTAGAAATCTTGTCCTATCTTGGGCGGTATGAACTTTATCCTATTTAGACCTGCATTATCGACCAATATTTCGTAGATAGTGTGATTGCAACATGTTATACATAATGTTTGATAGTGCATAGTTTTCTTCACCTATCACGTTTTTTTTTGACAAATTAGTCTCTTTAACCGTTTTATTTTTAATTTGGCATCTGTACGACAATTACGCTGTGTCATTACAGATGAGTAAACACCATTTTCATTGTTATTACAGTCACCTCAAAATACTTATGCATGTGAAGTCCATTTCAAATTCTATTGTTCATGTCCGGAATGTAGGTGCATATTTTGCGCCGACTGTTAATTAACAAACAGAAGACATTACATAGTCGAAACAATTTGCAAAGCTGATTTTCTGCCTCATTCCTGTTAAGAAAAATCGACACGGTGGCTTTATTTGGGTGACATGGTACATAAGTCACGTAGCTACACACCTGTCTATACATGACTCATGTATATACGAGTCGGGTTTCAGTAATACTGCGAGATTGTTGCTTTTGCACTGGATGAAAAGTGTAATAGTATATTAATGCTTCATTGGAGTATATAGCAGATGTGAACGTACCCGAATGCTTGCCCGAGTGTTATCGTATGGTATCGTATAATCTTTTACTATATACGTATGAGAGTGTTGTCACGCGTTGTCACGAGTTGACGTTTAATTTAAGAAAAATCTATGCTCAATTGTATAGTACATCATTTGACGACACCAACACACTCTTGCACATATAGATATTTTACTGTCTACTCATCCGGAATTTGAGTATTACACCCCCTACGGAAAGTAGGCAATACATGTGGAATCATTTCAAAATGCATACCCACTAAAGGAATATTTATGACATGACAAGTGAAGGAAAAACACGACTCTAGGACAAAATACCCCCGGACAAAATAACATCGGACGTAATAAACCCGCGGGGTTGTTTTGTCCGGTTTTTAGAGAAGCTGTTGAATTTATTGCTGCCCCCTCAACCCCGCGTCTGCGACGACCTTCACTACACCTGCGGCCTTACGTTCATGGGGCTCTGCTCCTTAGACCCCACAAGCTGATATATTTCCTCCTCGACCCCGCTTTTTTCCCTTGGGCTCTGTTTTCCGGTTTTTAGAGAAGCTGTTTAAGTCGTCATTGCATAAAGAGGACATTGTATCGTGTTGTGGGTTCTGCCCCCTCAACCCCGCGCCTGCGGCGAGCTTCAGTACATCTACGGCGGCCTGAGCTACGCCCTGCAGCCGGCCTTACGTTCATGGGGCTCTGACCCAAGCCCCTTTGGCGGCTCCGTTAACCGTAATAAGCCGAGAACATCAAAAAAACATCAAAGTTTTGTATTTTTTCTCCGTGAAGAAATTAATTTTAAGTAAAAAAGTGTTCTACGACATATCGAAATACTTGCGTTTTATATTTTTAAAATAAAAATAAAATTCACCTTTTTGTATGCATTAGTAAAATAGTAAAATGCGCGCCAGGGGCGGTAAAGTGCAAGTACTGTTATTGTGTGTGTGAATTTTCAAAATTTGAAGGCTAACATAAAAAAATTTAGGTCGTTAGACCTTTTTTAAGGTAGATACGTGGAGATAATGCAAAATATATAAAATTGTTGATGTACGTCGCTAATTAACTTTAATGACGCCTTCACACTATCTACAACGCTATGCAACAGGCAACACAAGTCGAACGTATCGACGACTTTTTAGTCTATTTAACCTTCTGAAAGAACAGATTGCGACACATCAGACTTTCCTTAGCGATCTCGCTTCCATAATAAACGACCTCTGGCTTATGACCATTGAAAAATATTTTTTGCAATTCACCGACAAAAAAACTCGCTTTTTCGTGCGTCATTTCGGTGTTGTATTGGGTCATTTTTCGAGCTAGTACGACAAAACATTTTTAACGCACTAGGACACTACTATTTTGTAACAATTTTATAAATATGTAAATAATTTGTTAAGAGTGCACACTGCTAACTAAAGAGCCATCTGCCGGAATCTTCTCAAGTAATGACAATTTGTAAGGAAAAAGTCGAAATTTTCTGTAACATTTTTCTCTTAAAGTCCTAAATGAAAACGAATGCTTACATACTTAACCTTTTCCCAAACAAAATTGCGGAAACACTATTGGAGAAAACATTTACATTTGCTAGAAATGTGAATTCCAATATTTCACTGCAAAAGTCAGCCTTTCAGCTTTTACACTTAATAAACCCTTCGAAGTGCATAATTTTTTCGACCAAAACCGAAAACATTTTCTACGAGTCAGAAATGGATAAAAACTTTTTAAGTTGACACATTTGCAAATATTTGAAAACGTCAAAAGCGTCAAAAGCCAACAAAGATGGCTGCCATTTTTATTTGCAATCATCAGCTCAAAATTTTTGGTATCAATTTCAGACTTTTAGAAAATGTGTTCTGTCATTTAAATTGATTATTCAGTTAAAGACTAAGTGAGAAAACACATTGGTCGAAAAAATTATGCGTTTTGATGTGTTTATTAAGTGTAAAACATGTAAAAGCTGAAAGGCTGACTTTTGCATTGAAATATTGGATTTTACATTTATGGCAAATATAAATATTTTCTCCAAAATTGTTTCCGCAATTTTGTTTGGGAACAGGGAATGACGACATAAGCATTCTTTTTCATTCAAGATTTTAAGAGAAAAACGTTACACAAAATTGCGACTTTTTCCATACAAATGTTCATTAGTTGAAAAGATTCTGACAGATGACTCTTTTGTAAGCAGTGTGCACTCTTAAATGGTTAATTGAATCATTTTTCAGTTATCCAGTGGCTGAAGTGAACGAAATTCAAGCATTTATTTTTTGAAGCGAAATTATGAGAGAAATTGCATTTATGAAATTAAATCTGAAAGAAAATTAAAGTCGTGGCACTAAAATTTTCTTTCAGATTTAATTTCAGAAAGACCATTTATCTCTTAATTTCGCTTCAAAAATTAAATGTTAAATTTTTAGTTAACAGTCAGATTTTTGAACTAATACTCAAAATTCGGAATAATCAATAAATCAGCATATCTCAGCAATAGGGATCCGTGCACATATGACGTCACTGAAATCCAAAAAGTACATAGCTGCAAACTAGTCAGAGATTTTGCTTATAGTACTCCCACTACCCGCCAGGGGTAGCCAGAATTCTATAAACAAAATTTGCTGTCCTGACCGAGTTATGAGGTTTTTATGGATACTAATTTTTTTATAGCAAGTGTGACGTCATATGTGCATGACCCCTAAAGTCTCATTACCAACTTCAGACTCTAATTGGAAAAATGTGGAAAAAGAGCATGAATCACTCTTTTTGGAATTTTGTAAAATCCACCGGAATTGAAATGAAAAATCTTTTCTTATTCATTAATTCGAGATCAATTTTGTAAATTGTGTGATTTAAACAACAAGCTTTGGAAACTGTTGATTTGAAAAGTGTAGAGTGTTAGAGTTCCGCTCGCATCACAAATTTATCCCTCATGTAATCAATTTCTTCCGACGCATCCAATGTAATCTACTATACTATTCAACGCCTGAAATAGATTTGTTTTCGGTCTGCGACAAGGGATAGGGTTGAGGTGATCACAGCAAACAGCTGTGGTGATCGCCACAGGGTGAACGAACATGATAACGAAATATTAGCGCATCAAAGGTGATTCGCCGGATTACATTTTTGAGAAATTCCGTTTGCAGACTCTTTGTGTAATCGTCATATAATTCAAGCAAGTACAAGGTTAGTCGTGCGCTAAATTCGCTTCTGCGTCATTTTCGTTATGCTAGTGTATCGTGTTAATCGCTATTGAATTATAGCGATTCATTTTATCAACAATGAATAACATATAAAGTAAACGATGTTTATTAATTAAGTAGCTAGTTAATTACCGACACTTGACACCAAAACTACGTCTGACAATGAAATATATAATTTTAATTTTTTAATTCAATATTTTGTTTACAAAGGAAACGGTATACCGAATTCCACTTATCTCAGCGAATATGAGCGATCAATAAAAGAGCCCGAGGAATTTTGGAGTGAAATAGGTAAAAAGACCGTACATTGGGACAAGCCATTTGAAAAGGTTTTGGACAATTCAAATCCTCCATTTACGAAATGGTATTCTGGAGGATATTTGAATGCGTGCTACAATGCGATCGATCGACATGTTTTGGCTGGCAAAGGTGAAAAGGTGGCGTTCATACATGACAGTCCAATGACGAATACTATAAGACATGTCACATATAAAGAGTTGCAGGACTCTGTAAGTATTTTTGCATGATTTTGATTGTCATATGAGGAAAAGTGGCAGTTATTTTGCAAATGCTTCCAAAAGTGAAATGTTTCTCTCTTTAGAAAAAGAAAACCATTTAAATGTTGTGGAGGTTTTCTCTGGGAAAAATTGGCTTACAAACATTTCTTGTAGGCGGAGATGTCCACCCTCTGAGGAATGAAAAATTGTCTTAATTTTTACATACCTCCTGAACCTGACACATAGTGTAAAATATTTTTAAATGCTTCGGTCCAAAATTGAGAGTCATTTTGTAAATTTTCCCTCGATTTTGGACAACTCGCGAAATTGCCTAAGATCAATCGTCCAAAACATACACTCAAATAACTAAAAAAAAAAATCACGAATTCCATCCTTAACGATGTAATGAAGTAATAAGCCTTACAATCAGCTCTCATGATTGCATTATAGAGCTACGAGAAGCTATTCCCTACATCTCCAAGTCAAAAAGTTGAAATTGTTGTTATTGCGAGCAGCCGGAGTTTGAACTACTCTCTTCTTTTCGTGAATTAAAGTATTTACTCAACAGGGTCAAGAGAGCTGATCTCGCACATCACAAGTGTCGATGAAACTCACATTTCTGACAATCTTTCAGAAGTGTCTCATAAATGAATAGGGAATATGCAAGGCACGAACGCACTTACAATCGACAAGAGAAGCAAAAATTAATGAGCGGCGGTGGCGGCTTTTAGTCGAAAAAACGTTCACCGTGTCATGTCCATGTCTTGTCACTGAACCTCAAGTGGTGACATCTATGTTTTTTTCATAGCTGAATTAACGTCTCAACATAGAACTACTCCCTTTTCTCACGTGGCGTCATCCATACTTTTATAGCTGAATACGGACAAACATAAAACTAATGACACATTCTATTAGACCGACGAAATTCCGCAACAGCTAATGTCAGCACGCATAATTCTGTATTTCTTCCCTAACCTCCGGTGGCGGTGGCGACAATTTCAGTCATAAATCGCCGGTTTTTTCGGCTAAATTCTAACGCCTCTCAAATTCTGCGTACATTTAGGAGTTAGGAGTTGTTCCTTTGGAAAATATCACAAAAGTTTGGTAATGAACTTGCAAATTCCGCTTATTAAGAAATGAATTTTTCATTTCATTTTATTGCTATTGAACAATTGAGAAATACTAACATTCAAAATTTAGGTATCACGCCTCGCCGGAGGACTTCAAAAATTAGGTGTCACAAAAGGAGATAAAATCATTATTTACATGCCATTGATTCCTGAAGCTGTTATTGCTATGTTGGCTACCGTCCGCCTTGGAGCGGTTCATTCAGTCGTTTTCGGAGGTACGTTGCCATAAATTATTGTTGTTTTTGTAATAGAAAAATAAACATATGCAAGGGGAAGGGACCCGTACGTATCAGAATAGATGTGGCAAACAGAGTTGATGTTACGTAAAGACTCGAACGTATCTAAGTAAATATTGCCTTTACTAAGTGTGTGAAATTACGACCACATGAAATTGTCTTGGAAATTTCCGAGAGGGCAATATTGAAAAACTCGTCCGAAAAAAGGCCTCCCGAAAGTACAAAATTTAGATCCAAATGGACAAAAATGTTCATCTCAATTTTTTCCACAACATAGAAAAAAACCATTTTTTTTGTCTAGGGCCGACCTTAGGACCGACCTTGGATCCACAAGAAAGGCCTGGGACAAATACTTACATAGACGAAAATATTTCCCTCAATTTTCTCTACAACCAACATAGTGAAAAAGCATTCTTTTGTCTAGGGCAGACCTTAGGACCGACCTAGGGCCATAAGGATATGCCTCCGACACATACTTCCATAGACAAAAATGTTTCCCTCAATTTGCTCTGCAATATAGCAAAAAAAAATTTTTTTTGGTAAGGGCCGACCTCAGGACAGACCGTAGGCCCACTTCAGCCCTAAGCACAGGCGCTGGGTACAAATTCGTTTTTGAATATAATTCGGTACTCGATTACCTCTCAAATAGAAAAAGAATCAACAAAATCAATTAGGATTTATCCAATTTATGTAAGCGAACACGTTGAGCTCTAGTAGAAACTCAGTTTTTGGGTCCAAGGGTTTCTAATCAAAAAAATTTCTTCCATAAAACGGGAGACAGACCTAGACCTTTCGATAAAATTTTTTTTTGAAAATCGCAAGAGATTTACTCGAGTTATGTACAAAAAACACGTATGGCACTAGCAGAGACTCGCTTTTAGTGTCCTAGTTAAGACCAAGCACTCAAATCCAAAAAATGTTCTTCTATACATTGTCGGGCATGCCTAGACCTTTCGAAGAGAGATAACAATTCATGAAAATGGGAAAAGATTTGCTCGTGTTTTGTGCAAAAGACCAAAAACTACTTAAATGATCCTAGCTCGGCGGCCCTTGGCCCGACATTGTCCAGATTCAATCCCATAAATATATTTCGGTTACCTTTCAAGGAAAGAAAAGTTTGTGAAAATCGGTTCAGTTTTACTCGAGTTATCGTGTTGACAGACGGACGAACGGACATTTTTTTATTGCTGATTTGTCATCTAAGGCCCATGATCGGTGCTGTCTTCCTACTCCCTGGTCGAAGTTCGACTGGTTACAAACGTCGTGGTAAACGCAATAGATCCCTTTTCGAAGAACTTTGTACTTCGTACGGGTCTAAAAATACTCAAGTCAATTGAATTTGAATTTTAAATAACTGTTTTCTTTGACCTGTTGTATACTCATTAAATGTTATTTTGAATAAATAGAATTCGATTTTATACATAGATCCGAAATGCAATGGATTCAGCGTAAATACAAAATTCGTCGTATCCAAAATACTCTAAAGGTTAAGCGTTTTCATTGAACTTTTTAACGATGATGAGCTTTGAACAAACGTTCTCTTATATTAGTAATACTAACACTGTAATGTAGCGGAAATCATTCATAACATGAAGGATCAATTTTGTATCATAAGAGTGTATTTGAGCAACAAGCTTTGGAAAGTGTTATTTTGAAAAGTGTAGATATTGCATATGCGATGAGACTCTAAAATTTGAGTATTTAACGTTTTTCATGCTTCGGGCCCAAAATCGAAGGAAATTTTTCAAATTTTCTCTCGATTTTGGACCTCTGCATGAAAAATTTTTAGTGTATCTGTTTTGGACGACTGATTTTAGGCAATTTCGCGTGTTGTAGACCGAGCAGAGCGAGTCGTCAAAAGCAGACACACAAATAACTATTCCACATTTGTCAGAAGATATATATTGGCAGTACTCAAAGTTTCATGAACTTTTTAGAAACCAGAACCTTAGTCGAGTTACGTGAACAATAGTTTTGTCAGGAATAGGTTTGCTCCAAAGTCCACTAAAATTTGGAATTTTGCAGGCCCGAAGGCCTTAGGTGAGGTCTGATACTAAGAATTCCATGGGTTCCATTGGACATCATCTACAACATTTCAAAAATAATTATTTCTCCCCTAATGGTCGGCCCTAGTATAGACCTAGAGGCCTTAGAAGAATTTGTGAGAATCGTGAATTAGCATAAGGGGGTTTGTCACTCCATCCAAGTTCGAAATGCAGCCTGGTATACCAAAAAAAAATGGAATGGGTTAGCTCAGTTTTAACGTACTGGTTTTCCACCAAGAATATCCGGGTTCAATCCTGGTGGGGACAAATCCTGTATAGGATTTTCTTCAATGTTGTATATGAAAGTAATGTTCCTAGGCACACCCAGGCTTCATAATTTGGGTAGTTGTGAATTTGGTGCCGCAACGAATCGTACATAGAAGAATGACAAATATGACGTCACATATGACGTGTGTACAAATATCTGAGTCTAGCTTTAGGCGGAGATATAATTGGCACCAGAAGAAATCCTAATGGTAAAATGCTAGCTACCGTTAGACGTGGTTCAGAATTCACGTTAGCATGTAGTCCAAAAAAAGCCTGCCGGTAAAACACATTGATGGGGCAAACCGGCATTCTAAGCCCTACTAGTTTTCGCTCTAGTACATCATAGACGGCACTATGTTTGTGTGCAATTTACCACTTACACAGTAAAAACGTCTGTAACGAAAAGATCTCTAAGAGCATCCATGTGAGGAAAAACTCACACAAAATTGCGGAACTAGTAAACAAACACATATGCAAGGGACCCGTACGTATCAGAATAGTTGTGGCAAACAGAGTTGATGTTACGAAAAGACTCGAACGTATTTAAGTTAATATTGCCTTACGTCCACATTAAATTGTATTGGAAATTGCCGAGAGGGCAATATTGAAAAACCCGTCCGAAGAAACGGTGTAAAAAAGGAATTCCGAAAGTATTCACCCCCAAATAGACAAAAATGTTCGCCTCAATTTTCTCTACAACATAGCAAAAAACCTTTTTTTTTGTCTAGGTCCGACCTTAGGACCGACCTAGGGTCCTGAGGAGGGGCCTTGGACAAATACTTACATAGACAAAAAACTCAGTTTTAGGGCCCTGACTGAGTCCAAGGGTTTCTACTCAAAAAATTCTCTTCCATAAAACGGGAGACAGTCCGATCAAAAAAAATTGAAAATCGGAACAGATTTACTCGAGTTATTTACAAAAAACATGTAGAGCGCTAGCAGAAACTCGTTTTTAGTGCCCTAGCTATATACTGGGGCCCAATCTCAAAAAAGTTTCTTCTACAAATTGTTGGGCTTTCATAGACCTGTCGAATAAAAAAACAATTATGAAAATCGGCAAAGATTTACTCGAGTTATGTACAAGAAACACGTATAGCCCTAGCAGGGACTCTTTGCCCTAGCTGAGTCCAAGGACTCAAATACAAAAAAGTTTCTTCCATAAATTGTGCCCCTGATTTTTCCCTGAAAGGTGATCAAAAAAACTTTGATGGGATTGAATCTGGGCACTGTCGGCCCAAGGGCCGCCGAGCTAGGCCCGTTTAAGTGGCTTTTGGTTTTTGTTCATAACTCGAGTAAATCTTTTCCGATTTTCAAATTTGATCGAAAGGTCTGGGACTGCCTCCCGTTTTATGGCAGAAAATGTTTTGATTAGAAACCCTTGGACTCCGTCACGACCCAAAAACTGAGTAGAAGAACTAGTAGAAGAGCCCAACGTGTTTGCTTACATAAGTTGCATAAATCCTAACTGATTTTGTTGATTCTTTTTCTATTTGAGAGGTAATCGAGTACCGAATTATATTCAAAAACAAATTTGGGCCCGGTGCCTGTGCTTAGGGCTGAAGTGGGATTCAGGTCTGTCCTAAGGTTGGTCCTAGCCAAACAAAAATTTTGTTCCTATGTTGAGAGCAAATTGAGGGAAACATTTTGTATATGGAAGTATGTGTCGGAGGCATTTCGTTATGGCCCTAGATCGGTCCTAAGGTCTGCCCTAGGCAAAAAAATGTTTTTTCACCATGTTGTAGCGAAAATGGAGAGAAATATTTTTGTCTGTGTAAGTATTTGTCCGAGGTCTCTCCTGAAGACCCTAAGTCGGTCCTAAGGTCGGCCCTAGACAAAAAAATGGTTTTTCACTATGTTGTAGAAAAAATTGAGATGAACATTTTTGTCTATTTGGGGGTCAATTTTGTACCTAAGGACCATGATCGGTGCTCCCCCCTACTCCCGGGTCGAAATTCGACTGGTTACAAACGTCGTGGTAAACGCAATAGACCCCTTTTCTAAGCTTCGTATGGGTCTAATGTTCTAGCCGGCGAATTATTATTATTGTACAAAAAAAAAAGACTTAAGTGAAGGTTGTAGGCGATGGCGAGTAGCTTAAGGCAAAATACTTTTCGCACACACACTTTTGTCACGCAAGTCCCCACCTCCCCTCGGAGCGTGACACACTTTATAAACAGCACCTAAACGTAGAGCCTACAAATTATCATTTATTGATGAGAAATAACAATTACGGAAAACGTAAATTCTAATCAGCTAATATTTCGCAACTCAATAACTTACAGGTTTTGCTGCTAGCGAACTAAGCGCACGAATTGAACACGCTGAGCCTAAAATCGTAATAGCTGCCAATTGTGGCGTTGAACCAACAAAAGTTATAAGGTTTTTAATGAATTGTTCGTTGGTGCATCCGTCTGCATTTATGGTTTTTATTTAGATATCTAGATATTTTGCACGACGCTCTGGCAATGTCCACGTGGCAGCCGATTTGTAGTGTCATATATCAGCGATACAATATTCTGTCTTCTGCAATTGATCCGAAAACTGATATTCTCTGGGAGACGATCTTAAAATTGAACGATCCAGTCAAGTGTGTACCAGTGGAATGTAAGTGAAAATTCGTTTCGGTCATTCATGCAGAAATAGTTATTTACGTAACTAGGAAAAATATGATGTTTTTGACGAGTGTGAAGTTTACAGCCCGCGGCGAAACAAACATATATTTTTCCTAGTTTCGTACAATATTTTTCATTCCGAGGGTTCAGAAAACTGCTTTTCTGTTTTAAAGTAGGACGGAAAACAGCAGTTTTCCGTCCTAGGAATGAAAATTTTCATGTTTACCGCAATTATGGAAAATTTCCCCTTCATAATTGCATTAAACTATGGTTAATGTAATCATGTTATGTTTACCTCAATTATGAAGGGGAAATTTTTCATAATTGTCCTCGATATAATTGCGGTAAACATAAGATTCTTCTGTGTGTTTGGAAGACAATTTAAACTCAACATTTAATTTACAAGCAAACGATCCGCTGTACTTGTTGTACACATCCGGAACAACTGACAAACCGAAAGGAGTGCAGCGACCAACTGGTGGACATTTGGTTAGTTTAATGTATTCATGCACAGCAATTTATGGTCTGAAACCCGACGACGTGTGGTGGGCCGCATCGGATTTAGGATGGGTGGTGGGACACTCATACATCTGCTATGGCCCACTATTGTTTGGTGCAACGATTGTTATGTACGAAGGAAAACCAGACCGAACGCCTGATCCAGGACAATATTTTAGGTAAACACAAACTTCGGATACGGAAATACAGAGAGTAGAAAACTTTGAAATTTCAACAGAATCATCGAGCAGCACAAAGTTTCGGCTTTGTTTTCGGTTCCGACAGCATTTCGTGTTATTCGACGCGTTGATCCGGAAATTAAATTCGGTAGCAAATATTCAACGAAATCATTGCGTACGATCTTCATAGCCGGCGAACATTGTGATTTGGAAACAAAAAATTGGATGGAGAAAATATTTAAAGTTCCCGTTTTGAATCACTGGTGGCAAACCGAAACCGGATCGGCTATTACGGCCACGTGTTTGGGACTGAATCAAAGTTTAAATGTACCGAATCTGACGACAGGGTTACCATATCTCGGTTACGACAGTAAGCTTATGATTACCGTGTGACTCACAATTTATTGACCGTTTACTTATGCCGACCAGTAAAGGTTGTTCGAGCTGATGGAACACGTGCACAGCCAAATGAACTCGGCAGAATTGTGATAAAACTGCCACTTCCGCCTGGAAATATGTCAACGTTATACAAGAACGAGGAACTTTTTCAGAAAACATATTTCCAAAAGTATCCGGTAAGTTATAAGTGGCATAAAAATAATATTTCCTTCACTGAAATTAGTCAAAAGCTCCCGGGAACCGGACATCAGTCAGCGAATTCCCACTGATTCAAATTTCCAGGGGAGGGGGTAGATTTAATGTCCTTGCCATTTAGTTCACCAATTCTTACTTTTGAGTTCAGGTGTCGGGATGGGTGTCACGTCAGTAGATCTTTACTTTAAACACAATTTTTATCGAATGTTTGGAAGTTCTCGGTCTGGCTTCGCAGGTGTCATATAATTTCTATCTATTTATGGTAGGGTTACTACGACACAATGGACGCTGGGTACATAAACGAGAATGGCTACGTGTTTGTAACAGCGCGTGACGATGACGTTATCAATGTGGCTGGACATCGCATATCGACAGCAAGTTTAGGTAATTTATTCTCAATACTCACTAGAAAATAATTGTGATAAGAGATTTCACACGTTAACATTAGAAGATGCAGTCTTACGCCATCCTGATGTAGCAGATGCTGCTGTTTTTGGAGTAAATTTCTTACACTTTTTTGTTTTTCTCCTTATGTCTGTCTTTGATTCGGTTAGGTGCCAGAACCAACGAAAGGGGAAGTACCATGTTGTCTTTATGTTACGAAATCAGGTGTCACAAAAACGAGCGCCAAATTATCGGTTGAACTCATTAACATTACCCGAGAAATAATTGGACCAATAGCGGCATTTCGGCTAGTTGCAGCTGTACAAGCATTGCCCAGAACAAGATCAGGTAAGTTTGACATAGGAGTTTTTGCGGTTCTGCGTCAAGTTTGGAATCGTATTTTTACAATGAAAATCGGCATTTTCATCATGAATCAAACAAAGTTAAAAATATATGCAAGGGAGCAATATTGAAAAACCCGGAAGCACAAAATTGACCCCCAAATAGACAAAAATGTTCACCTCACTTTTCTCTAAAAAAAAGCAAAAAAAAAAACATTTTTAATACCTTAATACCGACCTAGGGCCCTAAGTAAAGGCCTCGCGCACATATCTTCATGCCTGTTCCATGTTCCAGGAAATGTTTATCTCAATTTTCTCTGCAACACAGCAAAAACAAATTTTTTGTGTAGGGACGACGTTAGGACCCACCTAGGCCCATAAGGAAATGCCTCGAACACATACTTCCATGGACAAAAATCTTTCCCTCAATGCAACATAGCAAAAAAAAAGTTTTTTGGTTAGGGCCGACCTTAGGACCGACATGAGGCCCACTTGAGCCCTAAGCACAGGCACCGGGTCCGAATTCGTTTTTGAATATAATTCGATACTGAATACCTCTCAAATAGAACAAGAATAAACAAAATCAGTTAGAATTTACCTGATTTATGTAAGCAAACACGTTGGGCCCTAGTAGAAACTCAGTTTTAGGGTCCTAACTGAGTCAAAAGGTCCCTAATCAAAAAATTTTCTTCCACTAAATGTAAGACATTCCTAACCTTTCGATCAAAAAAAAAATTGAAAATCGGAAGAGATTTACTCGAGTTATGTACAAAAAACACGACTCATTTTTAGTGCCCTAGCTAGATCTAAGGACTCAATTCCGAAAAAGTTTCTTCCTTAAGGTGAAGTTCCACATATTGATGGCGCACTTTGTTACAGTTTTACTGAGAATCTCCAATACATTCAGTAATTATAGTTCTTTCATGCACTAAGTGCATTGCACTTGAATGATCCTTCTTCTAGTGCATGAAACTGCTGGATCTTGAATCCGAAGTACGCAGCCTTCAAAAATTGCAACAAGTGGAAGACTGCAATTTTCGGCTAGGAACCCTGGGATCCAAAAATGTTGTAAGCCAATGTTAATGCCAATAGCAAATACTCCTTGGGAAAATAATTTTCAATTTGACACCAGGCTGCGTACTTTATCATGGTTCGACGGCACAGAGTAGGCAGCCTGGTGCCAAAAATTTAATCATATCACTATGACGAAATTGACGAATGATTCACAACGCATCAATTTTTATCTTGCCACCAGGCTGCCTTCTTTAAATGTAGAAGGCAGCAGCAGCCCAGTGCCAAGATGAAAATTGATGCGTTGTGAAGCATTCGTCAATGTCATCATTGTGATATTCTTCAATTTTTGGCACCCGGCTACCTTCTTTTTCATTGTTTAAGGTCACATAAAGGACAGCCTGGTGCCATGCCACATCAAAAAGTGTTGCGCCTTAATGTACCGGATACTGGATTCAAACTTCCCCAATATAAATTTTTTTTCCCCGACTTGGCTACTGCAACATCACGGCCAAACAAAAAAAAATCGGAAAAGATTTAATCGAGTTATGGACGAAAGACTAAAACCCACTTAAACGACCCTAACTCAACGGCCCTTAGATTCAAGCCCTTAAAAGAGTTTTTAATTACCTTTCAGCGAAAAAAATAGTTTTCGAAAATCGGTTGAGATTTACTCGAGTTATCGTGTTGATGGACGGACGGACGGACATTTTTAGACCCGTACGAAGAACGAAGTTCTTCGAAAAGGGGTCTCGTTTACCACCAGTCGAATTTCGATCCGGGAGTAGGGGCAGTATCGGTCATGGTCCTTAGGAATAAAAAAAATGTCCCTCCGTCAACACAATAACTCGAGTAAAACTTAACCGATTTTCAAAAACTGATTTTATTTAGTTATGGTTACATCGATATATTTTTGACAATTTTACAATTACATTTCATTACATACAGACATTAACATTAGATTGTAATTAATTTCACTGTTTGTAGTACTTGATGATTCATATTGCCGAGAGGATGCCATAGTGATGATATCGTACGTTTTCTGTGCGAGCCATCAGGCTATCATCATTCACACTTGTTCGGTGTCCATATCATATTGAATATGATGTTGCGTGTCCAGTACGAGCGTCATCTATGAAGGACTGTTAGGGCTTACTTGTCCACGAAATTTCCCATCAATTTTTTCTTCCGTCTACAAGATCGCATTATATGCCATTATGATGAAAGTACACATTCATATCTACCTCTCTCCATGTGTGAGTAACGTCATACACTTTTTTTGTGTATTTAATTTTTCGTTTCGGGCATCGAATACCGAAACTACCCAGATTTTGAAGATTGGGTAGGCTTAGAGACGTTCCTAATCTTCCTTATCGATAGTTTATTACGGAAAAATCCTATACATCCTAGGGATCGAACCAGGTTTTCTGCGATCACCACTACGCCAATCCATCTCCAATGGGATTGTATCTGGGCACTGTCGGCCCAAGGGCCGTTGAAGTGGTTTTTGGTCTTTTGTACATAACTCACGTAAGTCTTTTCCGATTTTCATAAATTTTTTCTTGTTTGAAAGGTCTGCATAGCCGACACTTTATAAAGATTAGATTTATCAGCTTGGGGCGATTGTTTAACCAATCTTGAAACACAGATCTGACGATCCTTTGTTCCTTTCCCGTTCATCATTTAAATCAGCTTCCCCGCTCAAGTTAGTTAAACCTCCCGGTCGCCTCCAAGAACTTGCTTAAAGTAGCTGGTTCTAGGTTAGCAACTTCGGACGGTCTTACAACATACCCTCCTAGCAGCCTGCGCCTCAGTTAGAAGATACTGGGACATTCACATAATACATGAAATCCCGTTTCTTCCTCTACGCCGCACGCACACATAGAGGTCGCCGAGAGCCTAAGCTTTTTCATGTGCCTATTCAGCCCACAACCACTCTCCTGATGCGATTCCTGTCCATCCCTAGCAGAGATTTGGCCCATTTCACATTAGGTCTCGGGAAAAAGCGCTTGGTGTGGATACCACCATAGTATCCTTCCCAGCGCTTCACATGTCTCACCATCACCAAGCTCCCCAGCGCTTCTACACGCGCAGGTCGAGTAATCGACAAAAAGGGCTCAGGGCCGTGACCGAGAGCTTCGGCACCCGCCTTGGCTAGCTCATCAGCTTTTTCATTCCCCTCCAGTGTGCCCAGGTACCCAAACTAAAGTGATCTGATTCCTCAGACCCATTTCGTTCAGGTAATCTCTGCACTCTTTCACTAGCTTGGAGGTCACTCTAGGCGACATCAGCGCCTTGATCATTTCCTTACTGTCCGAACATATAAGAACCCTCTTGCCGTGCACTTTATAAAAGAAACATTTTAGATTTTGAGCCCGTAGACGTACATAGGGCACTTAAAACGAGTCTCTGCTAGGGCCCTATATGTGTTTTGTACATAACTCGAAGGCTGTTTTTAATCGAAAGGTCTAGGAATGTCTCATATTTTATGAAAGAAAATTTTTTGATTAGAAGCCCTTGGACTCAACCAGGACCCTAAAACTGAGTTTGTACTAGGGCTCATAGATAAATCGGGTAAATCCTAACCGATTTTGTTGATTCTTTTTCTATTAATTACCTCTAACTGAGTAATGAATTATATTCAAAAATGAATTTGGGCCCGGAGCTTGTGCTGCCTAAGTCAGTTCGGCCCTAAGGTCGGCCCTAGCCAAAAAAATTTTTTTTGCTATGTTGTAGAGCAAATTGAGGAAAACATTTTTGTCTATGCAAGTAAGTGTCCAGGGCTTCTACTTAAGGGCCTAGGTCGGTCCTAAAGTCAGCACTTGACAAAAAAATTTTTTTTTTTTGCTGTTTTGTAGAGAAAATTAAGGGAAACATTTTTGTCGATAGATGTACGTGTCCGAGGCATTTCCTTATGGCCCTAGGTCGGTCCTAAGGTCGACCCTACACAAAAAATTTGTTTTTGCTGTGTTGTAGGGAAAATTGAGGTGAAAATTTTTGTCTATTTATGCGAAAATTTTGGGCTTTCGGAAGGGTTTTTTACACCTTTGCTTCGGACGGGTTTTTCAATATTGCCCTCTCGGCAATTTCCAATACAATTTAATGTGGACGTAATTTGATACGTTCGAGTCTTTTCGTAACATCAATTCTGTTTGACATATCTATTCTGATGCGGTTCCCTTACATATGTTTTTTATTGCTGATTCGATGATACCTTCCTACTCCTGGGTCGAGATTCGACTGGTTACAAACATCGTCGTAAACTTCGTTCGTCGTACGGGTCTAAAAATGTATTAAGAGTACATATGAGCAGCAGGCAAAAGAATTTTTTACACTTGAGTAGAAAATATGGTTGGCGCCGATGATATCAACAATCACTCATTAAAGGGGTCATTATATAAGGCGCGATGCGAATCCTTTTGTCTTAAGTCACAATTTTTAGCCTGTCTGTGCTCGTAACGCTCTGGGTGCAAACTTTCCTCCTATTTTCTCTACTATGCAGAGAAATGATAATTTGGTGCGCTTGTGCCGAGGTAGAACACACACATGTGAATGACAGTTAATTTGTATGGGAGAAACTGTGAGAGAATTGCGTACAAAACTGCTTCCATCCCCTCCCATACAACTTAGTCGTCATTCATATGTGTGTTCTACCTCAACTCAGGCGTACCAACGTATCATTTCTCTACTACTATGGCTTCAAACTCGAAGATGAATTTTTTATATGGGATCATGGACTGTACCCAAGTTTGAATATTTTGTTTCTCCCAGCAATTTTCATTTGAGACCA
The DNA here is from genome assembly GCA_029228625.1 of Pseudolycoriella hygida. NCBI lineage: Eukaryota > Metazoa > Arthropoda > Insecta > Diptera > Sciaridae > Pseudolycoriella > Pseudolycoriella hygida. The sequence goes on along the minus strand of CM055405.1, from coordinate 38,009,992 downwards.
ACTTCTTTGTTTCAACTTCCGGAGTCTTTTTTCTGGTAGATAATTTGATGTTTGTGATGAACGTTTTTCATACAAATTGTCCGGCACGCGACTTTTGTTCTTCTCTGCTAAAGCGTTGGTTAGAAAGAGACCAACTACATCCTTCTCTTTGTAACCAACGCTCGAGCATAGAAGAACAAAAACCGTGCGAAGGGCATCTACACCCCAATCAATTCTTCAGCGGAAAGTTGTTCGGACATTGGACACAAAAAGCTTTGTCCGAACGAATTTCCGCGGAGAATTAATTGAGGATACAATTTTCTTGAAAAACGTTCTTAACAGACGTTGACTAACATCAAATCATCTACCAAAAAAAAATACTCCGGGAGTTGAAAAAAAGAAGCTGGTCTGAAATGAAAAATGCTAGTTTCGGCTAATTCCATAGCATATGAAAGTTGATAATGAAATGCATAATTATGGACCATATGAAATGTTGTATACTTTGACATAAGTTGACGCCGCACCGTACAGCGTGGATAGCGCTGAGAGTATTTTCTTTTCTTTACTTTCAACAAGCAAGGACACATCTCGACAGGGTCCCTATTTTCAACAACCAGGAACGCTTATCGCTATCACACATTTTTCTTCTCACGTGAGCATTTAATTCGCGTGAGTTAGAGAGCGGAGACAACCGGTGACGACTTCTCGCTTGTTGAAAATAGTGACACAGAGAATTTATTTCGCGTGACCTAGAGCAGCAAAGACAACCGATGAGAAAACAATATTTGTTGAAAATAGGGGCACTTCTGGTGGGGAAGTTAAAAAATATTAAATTTTGCAGATCGATTGTGAAAAACAACTTGCATTTCTGCGCAAGCTCTTTCGTAGGATTACATCGAAATCCATTCACTTTTAAGCTAATTAACATTAATTGACTATTTATAAGGCGAAATTTTATCTTAGGCAAAACAATGAGAAAGGTGATGGCTGACCTAGCTCGTAACAAACAAGTCATTGTTCCCGCTACAATTGAAGATGCATTTGTGTTCTCAGATATAAAACGGGCTCTGCAGGAACTTGGATATGCAACCACAGCTCCAGATCCGCAAATTAGTGGAAAAGAATAAAAGGAATTTGCCATCATAGTACGTTTAGGTAGTGATGATTAGTTTAAAGGAAAAACACTTAATCGTTTTCTTTACTTTTGTATTCAATCCATTTTAGAGGTACTTGCCAAATAAAGTTGAAAAATTTTCCAAAAATAGAATTTATTTTGTCTTTTTCTTCGATTTTACATTGTCATCCCTACCGCCCCTTGTTTTACGTTTCGGTGCGAGTGGCATTGGTTCATCCATTGGTTGATTGCTTTCCTCTTCGGTGATTGATCGAACACTGAATCCTTCGATGTATGGCTTGACCAGTTGCAAAACCAATTTCTCATGTTGAACGTTTGACGTATCCAAACTCAAACGAACTGTTACCGGATCGAAAGAATGAAACACAATATTTCCGCATTGTTGCGTGTGTTCCTGTTGGTTCATTTAATTTTATTTGAGAAAGGAACTTGGAAAATCGGAAGAAATGAGTTACCTCTTCATTGTAAACGAATTTGACATCAAACTTTTTTCCTTGACCTTTCTTTCCAGACACGTAAATGGTACCTTCCAATCCAAATTTGGGTATGAGAACTTGTAACGCATTTTTGCGTACGAATAGCACGTAACTAAATGAAGCGAAAACGTTTCATTAGAACAATTCTTCGGGACTAATCGTAAGTTGTGGGCCAAAAATTATTATCTTGCCCCCATATCATTTTAATTCAGTGGCGACGCAAAGACAGGTAATTAAACTCAAGCCCGCAGTGGTAGCGGAGGGCGTGACGCAGTCCCAACACCCAAAAAAAACGTCCACAAACCCAAAAACTCCATACAAAACCTTTGGGACAAGACACGATGTATAGGCGTACTGATGTAATGATGTGGAAAGTGCGTAGGATGATGTGGGAAGTGTGTGGGATGATGTGGGAAGTGTGTAGGATGATGTCGGAAGTGTGTAGGATGATGTGGGAAGTGTGTGGAATGAAGCGGAAAATGTGTAGAATGAAGTAGGAAGTGTGTCTGATTATGCGGAACGGAAAGTGTGTGGGATGATGTGGGAAGTGTGTGGGATGATGATGGAAGTGTGTGGGATGATGAGGGAAGTGTGTGGGATGATGTGGGAAGTGTGTGGAATGGTGCGGAAAGTGTGTGTAATGATGTGGGAAGTGTGTAAAATAATGTGGGAAGTGTGTGAAATGATATGGGAAGCGTGTGTGACGATGTGGGAAGTGTGTGCCGAAAGTGATACGTAGTGTTCCGATGGTAGCCTAAGGTGTTGGAGAACAATTTTTCTCGGGGGGAAAATTTTTTTTCGGAGAAAATTTTTTTTGAAGACAATTTTTTTCGGAGGAAATTTTTTTCGAAGAAAATTTTTTTCTGAGAATAATTTTTTCGGAGAAAATTTTGCTTCGGAGAATAATTTTTTCGGAGAAAATTTTGTTTCGGAGAATAATTTTTTAAAAAACAGAAAAATATTTTCGTGAAAAAACCGCAAACTTCCAAAACGACTGATATCGCTTACAAAAACCTCTTAAAAGGTAAAGTGTGACGCAGTCCGTAAGTCCGCTTCCAAAATTAATGATATCGCTTGAGGTGATTCACTGTAGGTACTCACTGATAATACGCAGAACTTTGTTTGAATGGAATCTTGTGTTCAAAGTCTTAATTTACTGAATAAATTACAGCGCTTTTTTTAAAACAAAATTACGTTGTGTTAAAAAAAATGCGTCACAACAAAAACGAGAAATGAACCTCAACTCTCGAATTATCGGAGCTAGAAAGTTGCTTCCAAGCGCAAAATTGTAGAGAATTAAATTATAGCGAACACGTGTTTCAGGGTTTAGGGGAAATATGTCCTAATACTGGGATAATTCTGGATTTCTTTAGCACCTTTCAAATTCCATCAGGTTTTTCGGTATTTTTCGGTTATTCTCAACATGAGTACAAAAATCTGACGCCACTAACGCAGAGTGAATTCGACATGAAGGCATTCAGACGAGAAAGCTACCAATTAAATTACTAACCCTTCTTCTTCCTGTGTGCGTCCTTTGAAGAATAAATGTGTATTTAATGCGACTGAGGCCCTACCGGCGTACTGTGCCATTCGATTTCGATAATTTAAGTTGTTACACAGAGCAGATGTCTTGCGTTTGTCAAGTAATTCAGGATATGTGCTGTCAGCTCCAATACACGCCGCAAGTAATCGATGGACGATGATGTCGGCGTATCTGAAAACATTCCATGACTATGACTTTACAGAACCAATTCAGGGACATACCTTCGAATAGGAGACGTGAAATGTGTATAAATCGGAGCAGCTAAACCGTAGTGGAAGAATTCAGGTCTTTGTGTTGTTCCACTAATGAAATAGACAGCTTGCATCATGCAACGTGTGGCCAATATTCGTAACATTGTATTAAAGTAAGGATTGTCCGTCTTCACCGCTTCATCTAATGAAATTGCCAACTTACGTCCGGTTGATGTTTCGATTTCAAAACCTGGCCCACCGTATAATATTATTGCTAGTGACAAAAAGAACAGACAACGTAAATTCCTACCTTGATTGCGACCAGCTTTAACTAATGGTTCGAAATTAGTTTGTGGCGGCTCAGGATGTCGCCGCAACATTGCACACTCTGGAAACTCCTTTTCAATTTTCTCCGCTACCGATACATTTGCCAACAACATAAATTCTTCGACCATTGAATTTGTTTCGCGCATTTTTTTCGCTTCAACTTCAATCGGATCATGAGTCTCATTATCGATTTGGAATCGAATTTCCGGTGATGCCAACACAAGAGCACCACTTTCAATTCGACGACGTTTTAAAATTTTCGCCAATTTATTCAAATTTCTCAGAGACGTTGCAATGTCATGCTGTTGGCTGGCATCGTCGATAATCAGTTGAGCTTCTTCATAAGTCATCGCCTTTTTCGATTCAATTATGCTCTTGTGGAACTTGGTGTGCAATATGTTTGCCTCGTCGTCCACTTCCCATATGCAGGAGAACGCGAATCGAACTTCATTTCCACGCAACGAACATAAATTCGAAGATAACAATTCCGGCACCATGTCAATGCGTTTATCAACTAAATAAACAGTTGTAGCTCGCAGGGCTGCTTCTTTGTCAAGTGCATTCCCTGGTCGAATGAAATGGCTAACATCGGCGATGTGGACTCCAACTTCTAGGTTTCCATTCGATAAACGACGACAGTGTAAGGCATCGTCAATATCTGTGCAGCCAGGTGGATCAACCGAACAAATGCAAATGTCACGAAGATCCACACGACAAGCAATATCCTTGAAAAATTGTAATTTTTGTCTCGCAAGTTAAAAACAAATGTTGGACACTCACGTCATCCGTTATTGTCCAAGGAAGCTTCGGAAGGAAGCTCAGTACCTCCTCTGAAAATTTACTATGTGGAACGTCATGTTCGAGTAGTAGAACTTCATTTTCGGTAGCTTTGTCGCCGAGTGGTCCAAGGGCTCTTACAAAATGACCTTTCGGATACCTGAGTAAAGTTTTTGATTACGAGTTTGGGTACCAGCTGACCAGCGCTTTTCCGATTTTAGCGACAAATTTCTATTAGTCTAACGTTTACCTTGAATGTCGAGGCCATTGGTCTATTGCTACAATAATTCTCTGCATATTTAACTGTTCTGCCTGTCGCGTTTCGATTCGAATCTTCGGAATTTTACGTTCAGCCGGAACAAAAATGTGTCTGGTAGCACCCTGCAGAAAGTTCGGTTGCAATATGCCACAATATTGCCTCCATTTTCTTCGAATGATGCCAACAATCTTTCCGGTAGGAGAACGGTCAGCAGAATCGGACGGTTTGATTTGCGGCAAGAAATTTGCCTCCTCTTCCAGGTTATCGTCTGGATTTTCATTATCGTCTTGCAAAATAATTTCACTGGGAGCCGTCCACTTCTCTTCGGGAAAAATTTCAATAGCAACGATGTCACCATCTACGGCACGATTCAGTCCATCGCGTCCTTGAACCAACACCTAAACAAAGAAATTCGTTAAATCTGATTCCCAGTCGTCGCATCAATTCCTCAAGCGACGAAACCACAAAGTACTTACAAATTTTTCGTAGCCTTCAACGTTTACTGATCCTTCCAGATAGTTCTCCCGAGATGCAGCAAATGCACCTTGATGCAGAACACCATCTTTGATACCTTGGTGGATTTGAGTTGGTGTCAAATGTGGCGGATAGATTGCCACTTTGTTACTCTCCGTTTCGTAATTTTTATGCGACAACTTGTCCTGAAGCGTTGGATGCTCCGTTAATGATTTGACGTATTCGGCAGCTAGGAAAAATGAACTTCGGTTCACCGACACATCAGAGAGTGAAGGTAGGATTCCTCACCTGAACAGACCAATATTCCCTCTTCCAAAGCCTTTCGTTTATTGTCAGCATCATCAGTCAAGAGAACAGCACGAACGCGACGTTTAGTCTCCTTCAAATGATTGTCGTACCATTTTGTGGCAACTCGAATCGCTCGATCATTTCGATCATTAGCTGATTCACCAGGTTGTCTTGCTACGTACGTATCCCTATGTAGTTAGTGAAGGCACATGCATTAACAGTTTGATCTTTTATGAAGCACAGAAATGAGAAGATGACACTAATGTTTGATGTTGCTGTGAGAAGCGCCATCACACTACATGTAATGTAACTCTATAGTCAACTTACCTGTGATGTTCATTAACAAAAATGTAAATATTTCGCGATTTATCTGCAATAACTTCACGAAATTTCTTGTAAACTGATGAACTTTTATGTTTCACTTCGTCCAGTACGGTGTACAAGACAACGATATCAGTCAGAACCTTAAGGAAGAAGAAATGGTCCTTAATTCACTGAACGATGAATTGAACTTGAGTTACTTACATCTTCCTCGAATACGTCAATATGATCTAACACTGCATTTGTATCCAACACTAAATAATGTGGAAAAGGATACAATCTGCTCTTCGACGTTGGTTGTTCCGACAGGACTTTATCGTGTGATTCGTGGTCACAATCATTGCAAAATTCCGATCCACAGTAGATATCATCCCGCAAATAATGTTCACGAACAATCTGTGTGAAAAATATGTAAACATAACCTCATCGTACATGTTGGCAAGTTGGTTTCATTTTTTATTGTAATCAATTAGCTAAATTTTAGTCACCTTCAATATATTCCCACGTTTGGTTTTTCGTAGAAATATTTTGTTTGTAAGCATTTCGTAGTTTGTTAAAATTACGTGCTTCCACCGGTTCAACAGTGTCAACTAAAGAAAGAAATGTCAAAAAAAGATACCCCCCACTGAACTAAAAACGTGCGCAAACGTCAACGTACGAAACATACATGGCAGCCGCCGATCAAGCCACAGTTGACCGATTTTCGGCCGAGCGCTGTTAGCTAAGAGTTTCAGGCCAATTTGGAGGCGATTTTTCGACTCGAGCAGACATGTAATCTCGCCTGTAAATTCACGACCCACAAAATGCGAATAATTTGAACCTAAGAGAAACAATTATTCATTGGACCGGGCAGACCTTAGAACCGACCTAGAGCCATAAGGATATGCCTCGGACACATATTTCTATAGACAAAAATGTTTGCCTCAATTTGCTCTGTAACATAGCAAAAAAAATTGTTTTTGGTTAGGGCCGACCTGACGCCTACTTCAGCCCTAAGCACAGGCACCGGGTCCAAATTTGTTTTTGAATATAATTCGGTACTCGATTATCTCTCAAATAGAAAAAGAATCAACAGAATCAGTTAGGATTTATCCAACTTATGTACTTACTTTGGGCCCTATAGAAAATGAGTCCAAGGATTTCTAATCAAAAAATTTTCTTCCATAAAACGACAGTCCTAGGGGTCGTACACATATTACGTCATACTACTACCCCATGTCACGTTGCATCACATTCGACTTACACCCCCTAAAATATGATGTCACATTTTCGACCCCCCCCCCCTACCTGGAAATATATGTCCAGAAGCCGTTCGGCGAGGGTCATTTTAGTAATTTTGGGTTTCTTGTTAATAACTCGATCAAAATAACTCAGTAATTGAATAGAACGGGAATTCTTGCAACCAGAATCGATTGAACTTGTTTGCTACGGGTCCGCGAAGTTTATGTTTTGAATGTCTCGATTAATGTCGATTAAAAAACAATTATGAAAATCGGAAAATATTTACTCGAGCTAAAAGACCAAAAACAACTTTTTATTTAGGCGGATGGATATTTACACCATGATAATACGATTTTATATTACAATTACATTTTCATTCTTATCTTATACAGTATTATACAGTACTAATGCTTACCATTATGTCCATTTCTGTGTAACATTCTTGACGATGTCGGGAGGATAGCATGGCTAACAGGTTCAGCATTTCCATGGTGATGATGTTTCTTCGTGCGAGCATATGTCCAGTATGACTCCATCTGTAAAGGGCTAGTTGAAGCTCTCTTGTCGACGATTTGCTCCATCAATTTATCCTTCGTCCACAAGGTGGCATCACAGTACCACGCGCAAGTACATAATTCCATATGTGAGTGACGTCACATAAAGCATTCACACACCAAAATCGGAACGCGGAAAATGTTAAAATTTTGAATGAAAAGTAATTGGTACGATGTCGAAATTTTTTTAATAGATACATTAACCCTCTAGGTACGATTTGAAAAAATCTTGAACTTATATGATGTTTGACAGGATAATTTTCAAAGAGTTTTCGCTGAAGCAGCCCATAAGGTTCTGCACAACTTCGGGACGAGCTTTTCTAGCAATTCTATTTCTAGAATTTTGCAATTAGTTTATTATTTTTAAGGAGTCACGTCCCTTTTTTAATTTAGACGTAATTACAACTACTTCTTTTTTGATACGAACGAACTGGTACCACTTAAGCGAATGAATGTTTTTTGTGAGAAATTGTGGTCAGCCACGTAGGTGCCGTTTCTTGATCATCCTAAAGAAAGACCAGTGGCTTACCATGGCTAGAAGTTACTAGGACAATGATAGCCTCCAATGAATGCCAGAAGTCGTTATTGCAAGCACGTCATAATGTAGGGAAAGCGCTTGATAGTTCACTTAGAGTTGAAATCTCTGCATTGTGGTCAGGTGCAATTACTGTCTCACAATTCATAACCTTCTTAGTAGATTTGACCTCCCCAATATATTGCAAATAACGTAGCATTCCCCCAGGATTATTTGTTACAAAAGATATGTGCCGCTACAGCTGCAAGGGTTCACCTTTAACATACATTTTAGAGCCTTAAATTAAATAACTCTAAATTTGGTCAACACTACATTGTACCAAAGTTTTTTTCATTTCTTTAAATCCGGTTTTGCTTTTCTGTCTTGTCCAGTCTTTTATTACAACCATCAGACTTATACAAATCACCGATATGATTATTGGCATGTTAGAAACGACTTCTATCATTTTTCTGACTCAATATTCGCACGTAAGTCCAGCGCTCTCATTGACGGAACACAGTTCCGTCTTGGTTAGTCTTCAGTAGGACTGCTCGTATTTGTGATCTTATCCACTAGCCCTGTTGACAGCCAAAGTTCCCTTGTAGTGTCCGACAATCGTCAAAGACTCTATTCAAGGCACTTTCAATGTTTTTAATACAAGTGAAACTAATGTAGTTCAAATTTGGAGAAATTTGTGCAAAGCAATTTTTTGATTTCTGATTTATATTTCTTGTAACGACCACATTTTGAAACAAAATTTCGAATTCTAGTAATAGGTTTGTAGTTTTACTTATTATCAGTTGACCTAAAACTTGTGGATTGAATTTTTTGAGAATTACCTGGTCTTTTATCGAATTTCCTGTGTTCCGATTTTGGTGTGTGAATGCTTTATTAGTGTACTTCGATTTTTCGTTTCGGGCATCGAATACCGAAACTACCCAATTTATGAAGCTTGGGTGAACTTAGGGACGTTGCACAGTCTATAATTTCTAAGGGAAAAATTCCTCGTTCCGAGGCTTGAACCCGGGCCTTCTCGGTAAAAGTCCAGTGCGTTCACCACTGAACCACCCGTCCCCCGTCTGGGCTGACAGCGCCCAGATTCAGTCCCATAAAAGATTTTTTGATTACCTTTCAGGGAAAAAAAGTTTTTGAAAATCGACCGGACGGACGAACATTTGTATTGCTGATACACATCTAAGGACCATGATCGATGCTCCCCCCTCCCTACTCTCCGGTTGAAATTGGGGTGGTTACAAACGTCGTGGTAAACGCATAAAACCCCTTTTCGAAGAACTTTGTTCTTCGTACGGGTCTAAAAATGTCCGTCTGTCCGTCCGTCTCCAGTCTCCACTTTTTTTTCAAACGGCTCAACCGATCAGCCTCAACTTTTTTTCCCTGAAATTTTCATGCCTCCCATGATTCAAGTTCGAAGATGAGCAAAATCCGCCAAGTAGTTCTGGAGATATGGTCGGAGAAGTGGAGGTCGGACATGAAATTTTCGAGGGTCGATGAAACTTTTTCGCAAATATCTCAGCAAGTATAGCACGGAATTTGGTGTCAAATAAAAGCATTTGATGTCACAAAACTGGGAAACATTTTTTGTGGGAATCGAGTCAGGGGTCTGGGCACTGGGGCCAATGGAATGGACGATATTGAGTTTTTTAGCCATATACGAAAACAGTTTTTCGTCTATATTTCCTTAACTGTACAATATGGAGATTAATTGTCAAAGGCGAAGTTGTAGAGAATTAAATTTAAGCGAACACGTGTTTCAGCGTTTTTGGGAAATATGGCCCAATTCTGGTATATGGCCACTTCCACAATTGGGCAGGATGGCCCGAATCTCCAGAACTATGAGAGGTACAAAATTGCTTCCAAAGGCAAAGTTGTTTCAGGGTTTTAGGGGAAAAAGGCCCAGTCCTTGGATATAAACTTTTCTAGATTTGAATGGTCTGAGACGTACTTCGGTAGGGCCTTTGACATTACCTTGGGTAATTTCTATGGATAAAAAGAACAGAAAACGTTGGATTGTTTGCTTATTTGTATATTTAGATACGTTCGAGTCTCTTTGCCATATCTATTCTGATACGTACGGGTCTTTGGTTATGTTTAAGGTTATGTATAGAGCACTTATCACATTTGAATACAGTAAACGCATAATCGGACCCGCTGATGGATTGGTGTGGTTTTCACTTTTTTCTATTATTCCATATCAATTTTAATGAATAATGCGCATTTTCCCTCAGCTTCTTGGGCCTGTTATTATGGCATGCAATAAAAACATTATCGTAAGGTAAGTACTTAAGGTACTTTAGATACTCAATCGGCGCCCGTGCCACCCACGTTTAAATTTTACTTTCTTTACAGACAGAAAAAGAATACAGCATACCGACAAAATCACCATCCACTTTGTTGTTAGCGTTCTTTGTAATTTGACGTGAATAAAAATAAGAGGAACACACAATTTATTTTAATTCCGAATCGTCAGTGTGTGATGCGTTTTTAATGAAAATTTTGTGATTTAAAGAAATTGTGTACATTGAATATTCATAAACTGTTTGTCGTGGACTATGTCAATAAAAATGTGAAGTTTGTTTCCAATAAACTGACGGTAGAAATTGTGTTTCAATTTTGCAAGTGACCCCATTCGGTTCTTCAAGTTAATAAGCAACTTTTTTTGTTAGTTTTTTTCCTATTCGGTATTACGACAAAAACATTATATGTGACAAAAAAGCGAATATCTGTGTTTTGAAGTTGTAGGCACTAATTCCTATTCGTCTAAATTGTAAAAGGTCGTTAAATCAAAAAATTTAGCAAGTACACTAGCGTAATTTGCTCACATCGTTAGGTGTAGTGAATGCACTATGGGTGTTAATGGCAAACAAACAAGTGAATCTATAGTCTCATTCAGAATAAATTGTTGTGTTGTTGTTGAGCAGTGCGTACGCACTGTCAATAGCAACTTTATGATCCTTGGATAATAAAACGTATACAAACTTAAATGAGACCATTGGGGCGGCGTGTAAGTTTTATCACCGATTTAAGTAAATATTGAATTACATTTTTTGATTGCCTTACGTCATCAACCGCTCTCATCGCAATTTACCAGTTGTGAGTGTGTTACAATCTCACAATGTCTGCATATCGGTATGTTAGTATGTTGAGTTAATGTTTCTTGTTGTTACAAGTGCCTTCCTCTGCCAGTCACTGCACCCATATGCCTTTTGTATCAAAATGGAATGGAATCTTTCCAATATTTGTTCAGTTGCTTCAAACTGTTCAATTGTGTATATTCAGAGAAGATTTCTCCGCATTCCGTCTTAGTCTTCCGGGGTAATTTGTTCGGGTTCTCGTTAGCAGAGATAACAGTTTTACCTTTTCTACCTGAAATCTTTCTTTTAACTTTGACAGCTTCTACAAACCTCAATATCATCGTTTGAAACGTTCAGAATTGTATGAATCACAAAGGTCACGTCCAATTAGAGACGTACTGAAGCATCGCCAAAAATTTCATTAAGAACTTCCTAAAATGGGCGTTGCTGCATACACTATACAATAAAGTATGAAGCAAACAAACAAAAAAACTGTTAACAGTAAACATGCTTTTGATATGGCAGACATAAATGAGAGACACATACAACACTTTCAGTCCTACGAAACATATGAATGCTGACTGCATATTGTAAAATGAGTCTAAGGTCAGTAAATGTTCCAACCGACTTTTAGTTGCTTTGAATGAATCCGATTGGCGTGAAAATGTGCGCATTTCATACACTAAACGAAATTCAATTATAGGAGTCACGTTAAAGTAGAAAATTAACGCTGAGTGTTTTCTGAATGGAAAAGCGATAAAGTTACTTTTCTTGAATGGTGGTAATGACTGTGATGATGTTTGTTAAATATTAATGTACGATTTATTAACAAGGATCTCGCCTACGCATACCAACGGTATTTATTCAAACATTTTTCCAAAGTTTGCTTTTATATTTGGCTTATTCGTTAGCGAATTCGTCGGAGCGTTGCTGTGGTTTTATATTATCGTTAAGAGGTTTTTCACATGAAGTTTGTAGGTATTGGTGTTCACTCAATTTTACTGTCACTGAATACTGGGTAGCCGGGCCATGGAAATAATGTTTTCTTACCTGGAACCGAGTCAAAATTTCCCGGCAACCAAAAATCAGCCTACGATTTGCCGGTGTCATTTCCCGGTGTCGCTGGTAGGATTTCCAGGTGACCGGGGAGAGGGGGGAAGCCTCGTTATTTAACAATTATAAGCTAAGTCTGCCGTGCAAATCATAAAAACCTTGAGATGAAAGAGAGAAAAGATTTCGTATGAAAAAATCCATTCAAAATCTTTTCTCTCTTTCATCGCACCGCACTTCTGCCGTGCATATCATAAAAACCTTGCGATGAAAGAGAGAAAAGATTTTGTATGGATTTTTTCATACGAAATCTTTTCTCTCTCTTTCATCTCAAGGTTTTTATGATTTGCACGGCAGAAGTGCGGCCGGCGTTTTGACTTCCCTTGTATTTAGTGCTCCCATTGAGAGCCTCATACACCTTAGCATAGCAGTCTTAAAGAAATGTTATTTTTCTTTTACTTGCCCTGCCTTCTATTCATAATCCGGACTCGTTGGAATGCCACAAATCGGGAGTTATGTTGCTGTGATATTTATTCACATTTTGCACGAAAATATTTTGTAACGTTTTTGAGGCGAAAGTCTTAATTATGTCATCTGCTGAGGTGCATATCGCTGTAGCCTCGACCCCGTAGTTCTTTTGTGTAAGGCGTTAAAAACAGGGCTGCAAGTCCCACATTAAGGGCTCTTTTGGGTTTCGAGTTCTTAATGTCTTATTGGGTCGATACATGTCAAAATGTGTACTATTGTGGAATAATTTTTAGAATATCCCAGAGTCATTCTAAAGGGGCTGACGATCGCGACTTACATTGAGTCAAGGGCTGGTCTCAGACTCAGACTCATACTTTACATCGCAAGCTTGGGGCTAGGTCCTAGAATCAGTAAAACAATTTTAAAACACCAAAAAAATTTGATGAGTCAAATTTGATGTCTGTGAACGTTGCGTCTATTCTCTCTAGTTCCTAATAAATTATTACATACATCTAGGTGTTCTACACTTGTGATGTGTTGCACTTATATACTACTGTAGCACTACTAACAACAACTGCCGTCGTTCGAGCGTGCAGTCGGACTAACTACCAAATATTGTTTGATTTAATAAAGTTTTTGCAACTTTCTTATACCTACCGTCTTCATGTGAATTATAAACCTGTCATTACTCGATGCTATCTCTATCCATACATTCAATCGAATCCGTCGCAATCCCATCTGTTTCATTCTTTCGCACATCTCCACTACAGTTGCCATTCGAAGACTGTTACAGGTGTCGTGTCACTTCGCGATTATTTGTTGCTCAAAGAAGCCACCTGCGTCCGCGAGCCTTCTCCCGCCACTGTGAAGTCCGCGCTCCTGTTTGTTGGCAAAAATCGACCGTGCTCCCACTCGACACACTCAAGTAATGAACTTGAATATGTTGGGATGCATTTCAATCCATCTAGCGTAGAGCCATAAATACAGCCGGACGCACAACTGTCGGCAGAGGGAAGAGGAACCAGCTCCAGACGCGCAACTCATGGACCCACGAAAGAGAACAACAAACTCCATGAAAAAAAAAATTCGAACAAAAAATGGCAGCTGTTTCGCTGCTGAAAAATTTGGTCAAATCAAAGGGAATCAAAACCGACACATGTACCGCAATCACTGTCGCACTTTCTACCCATTAATTTCACTCAATCCGAAACATTAAACAAAGAATAAACAACAAAAAACCGACAAATTAAACAAATTTAGAGAGCAAAAATTTTCGTCTCATATTTCCACATGCACCGCCTACTCTCTTGAGTCAAGGGCTGGTCCCTGATGAGAGTTATTCAACTTTTTGTCAAAAAGGCAAGTCGAAACATCAAGGGCTGACGATTTAGACCTACCTTGAGTCTGGTCTCAAGCCAAATCATACATTTCGACATGCTTTTTTGACAAAAAGTTTAGTAACTTTGGCCAGAGACCAGCTCACTACTCAAGGTAGGTCTCCATCGTCAGCCCTTAATGTTTCCTTAAGTGGACTGCATTTTGAGTTGAATAAATTTTGCCTATAGCCGAAATGGTCGATTTCGATATGCTTTTTTGACAAAAAGTTGAATAACTTTCGTCAGCAACAAGCCCTGAACTTAAGGTAGGTCGCTAGGGCCGTTAAAGTGCTTATTGATCCTTCGTACATAACCCGAGTAAATCTTTTCCGATTCTCATAAATATCTTTTTAATCGAAAGGTCTAGGAATGTCTCCCAAAAATTGTTTGATTAGAAGCCCTTGGACTCAGCCAGCACCCTAAAACTGAGTTTCTACTATGACCCAACGTGTTTGTTTACATAAATCGGGTTTGAGAAAAACAAATTTGGGCCCGGTGCCTGTTGACCTGACGATTTTAGTTAGGGGAAATTTCGAGAGCACGCTGGGTGACAGAGTCAAAACAGCTTTGAGAGTGGTCGTGAGATGGTGCCGTGAGAACGGTCTGAAAATCAATCCGGCCAAAACAGATCTTATGCTATTCAGCAGAAGGCGCTCAGGATCAAATTTGGTCGGTGAAATCAGGCTCTTCGATAAGGTGCTGGATTTAGCTCCGCAGGTGAAATACTTAGGAGTGACGCTTGATAGCAAACTAAATTGGATTGCTCATGTCAAGGATAAGACGCAGAAGGCGGTGGCGGCTTTTTGGCTTTGCAGGAACTCCTTCGGGAGAAACTGGGGCCTACCGTCAAAGGCAATTCTGTGGATTTATGAGGCTGTGATAAGGCCGATGATTAGCCACGGTTGCGTGGCGTGGTGGCCAAGGCTAGATGTGGAATGCGTTAGAAAACTGTCAAGTGAGATTCAAAGGCTAGTGTGTATTTGTACCACGGGCGC
Organism: Pseudolycoriella hygida; assembly: GCA_029228625.1. Taxonomy (NCBI): domain Eukaryota; kingdom Metazoa; phylum Arthropoda; class Insecta; order Diptera; family Sciaridae; genus Pseudolycoriella; species Pseudolycoriella hygida. The sequence goes on along the minus strand of CM055405.1, from coordinate 37,994,952 downwards.
TATGAAAACCACCTCAACCCTAGCGATGGAGACGCTGCTGGCTCTGCCTCCTATCGATATTGTGGTTGTAGCGAAAGCTTTTGCCACGGCTGATAGGCTGATGGAGAATGGTATGTGGAATCCGAATTTTCACATTGGGCATGGTAAGATTGCATATGCAATGATAATATCGATCCCGGTGTTTGAAATGCCGAGAGACGATATGGCTGTGGTAACCTGTTTCGACAGGAAATTTGAAGCGAAAGTTCCCAGTAGGCAAGAATGGCTTAGTGGATAGCCAGCGAGCCTTCCGGGAACTGCGTGGTTAGATTTACAGATGGATCGAAATCTCGTGAAGGAGTAGGTGCTGGTGTATACGGCATGGGCTCTGGAGAGGGAAATTGCTTCTATCTGGGGGCTCTTGCTAGTGTGCTCCAAGCGGAGATCTTCGCGGTGCTGTCAGCAGCTCGTGAGACTCTGCTTGTTGGAACACACGGCAAGAGGGTGCTTATCTGTTCGGACAGTAAGGAAATAATCAAGGCGCTGATGTCGCCTAGAGTGACCTCCAAGCTAGTGAAAGAGTGCAGAGATAACCTGAACGAAATGGGTCTGAGCACTGAGTCTGGGCACTCTGACGTGGAGGGGAATGAAAAAGCTGTGAGCTAGCCAAGGCGGGTGCCGAAGCTCTCGGTCACGGCCCTGAGCCATTTTTGCCGATTACTCGACCTGCGCGTGTAGAAGCGCTGGGGAGCTGGGTGATGAGGAGGCATGTGGAGCGCTGGGAAGGATACTATGGTGGTATCCACACCAAGCGCTTTTTCCCGAAACCTAATGTGAAATGGGCCAAATCTCTGCTAGAAATGGACAGGAATCGCATCAGGAGAGTGGTAGGTGCGATCACTGGACATTGCGGGCTGAATGGGCCCATGAAAAAGCTTAGGCTCTCGGCGACCTCTATGTGTGCGTGCGGCTTAAAGGAAGAAACGGGATTTCACGTATTATGTGAATATCCCAGTTTATTCCAACTGAGGCGCAGGCTAATGGGAGGGTATGTTGTAAGACCGTCCGAAGTTGCTAACCTAGAACCACCTACTTTGAGGCGACCGGGAGGTTTAACTAACTTGAGTAGGGAAGCTGATTTAAATGATGAACGGGAAAGGAACAAAGGATCGTCAGATCTGTGTTTCAAGATTCTAAATCTAAAAAAAAAAATGTGGACGTAATTTCATATACTTAAGAGTTAAGGCATACGTTCGAGTCTTTTCGTAACATCAACTCTGTTTGCCAGATCTATTCTGATACGTACGGGTTCCTTGCATATGTTTTTGTTTAATTTTGTCCCTAGTTTGACTTTTTCAGCGAAATTCTTTGAAAGTATTCGATGATTTTCTCTAAGTTTGTTTTTCCTTATGCCGGCAGATGACATAATTAAGACTTTTGCCTCAAAAACTACAATTGATTGTGTGGGTTTGGCTCCCTCACCCCTGCGCCTGGGTTGAGCTTGATTACGCCTACAACAAGTCACTACACGCCTACGGTGAGCAAAGACTATATTTATTTTTCTAAGGATCTGCCCCCTCGATCCCGCCAGGAAGATATTCATGCCTCAAAATGATCTCGTTTCATCAATTATAACAAGCGTAACTCCCTTTTCTTTTCACTAACAAAGTCCTCATGCCATTCGTGACACAAAATAATAAAAACAATAAACGGTTAATTTCTACCATGTGATTAAAATATCAATAGAATTTTCGTTACACAATAAATAAATTAGTCAGGTGTTGAGTTTTTAAACAAAAAAAAGCATAATAATGTGTTTCGTTCTTGTGATTTGAAAACATATTTTTGTATTATTTACAAGCTTGTGGAATGTGAACACATCACCTTGGAGGTGAATTGTAGTGTTTGCATTCCACAAATATGTAAAAAGTAGCAAGTTCTTGTAAAGTTTGTTGTTGACGATTAGGGTTAAAGCCCTTGACTTTCGGATCTAGATACAAACCTTTCAATCGTCAGAACAACGACAGAAAACGCTAACTAAACTTTTATTTGCATCTAGCTTTTTAAATTAAGTGTCAATAAGTGTATTATTGTAATTATTATATTATTACAATTACTAATCTGATGTGTGATCATCATTTACTGACTTTGATAGCACAAAAGTGAACAAAATGCTGAATGGACATTAATTATAAAAAACAACGGAAGAACCAACAAGCAACAAAATGACGGTCGATTTTAATGACTACTTTTGGGTAAGTAACCCTTCTTTATGAGAAACGATTGCCTGTCCTTAAATAATTGCTTTGAAATTCAATTACAATTCTTGAAGGGGTTTTTTGAGTTTAATCCAAACTTCCATTAAATTGTACCAAAAGTTTTATTTTTTCCTACTGCAATTTCGAGCTCATCATCAGGGGACTTGTATGAAACTTACAATTGTTTTTTTCCATCAGGTAATACAATACCTGTCCGTAGCGCCGTCCATCCTTCTTTCTGAGCCACCGTTAATTGTTCTCACAGGACAATAGTACATTACGTATGTGCTTCCAAATCGGTTGTTTTCACTCGTAGGAAGGTTGCTGCGTGAGCCGAAAGCGAATGCTGTAATCCTGCGAGTCAAAACAACTATTTGGAAGCACATACGTACAATATTTTACATGTTGATGCTCGGTAAATCCGTTTTCCGAGACGATTGCGACGAAGTAATGACGGATTTACCGAGCAGAAACTTACTTATTGCTTATTACTTATTGACACACTTCAATTTCTATTTACCTAACACAACACAAAATACCAATAAACTTCCCAAAATCTGCAATAAGTTTTCATCAGATAAAATTTCAAAATTCTTCATTTTTATCAGATATTATTATCAACAAATAAAACAAACAAATAAATGATTTTTTCGTTATGCATTACTTTTAACGGGTTAGAGTTCCACATACGTCTCAAGTCTAAACACCACCTATTTGGATCATTCCGCGTGTTTGTGACATTTCAATTACGTTACAGATAGCGCTTTTATTAAGTCATTGATAACTCCGCATCCATTGAGTAATTAACGTGTACCCACTCGGCAAGTTGATATAAACGGTGTGCGATGCGATAGGTAAATGGCTCATAACGTAACGTTTAGTCAGAGAAGTCGGTAAATTTTGTGCGATGTGTTGATTTTGATGTTGTAAACGTTACCCATTCATTGTGATACGAAACATTAATGAATTGGCACGCAGTTAAGGGTTGATTATATTGGTCTGTGTGAAAGCTCAACTTGACAGAACAAACATTTTTCTTGTCAAGTTGAGCTTTCACACAGAGCAATATTGAGGAACCCGTACGAAGCAGCAGCGCTAAAAGCCTCTTCAATCCCTTAAAATAAGCCTAGAATTTATAAAAAAAATTTAGAGCTTAGGAGAGGCCTCTTACTTCCATAGACGAAAAAGTCTTATATATTTTCTTTGCAACACTGCACGAAAAACCATTAAAAATCGAGTAGGGTCGCGTAGCGTGAGTTTGGCCTACACTAACGACACTAGAGCCCGAGCCACTCAATAGATTTCCGCTAATTTAATTTTCGTGACTTTCTGATGTCCACATCCTTTATTCAAAACCTTGAAGAGCGATTTACGTTCTAATTTCGCCGAGATATAAGTGATAAAGTTTCACAAACCTTAAAAAAAGCACGTGTTTGACCACTTTTTCGACTATTACCTCGAAAGTTTCTGACCGATTTTGCCCAACTTCAATTCCGTTATCAATTTTTTGATTATCTTTTAGGAATAAAAAAGTTTTTGAAAATCGGATAAGATTTACTTGATTTATGTAGAAAAAACACGTTGGGCCCTAGTAGAGATTTAGTTTTAGGGCTCTGGCTGAGTCCAAAAGCTCAAAATTTGAAAACGTTCTTCCATGAATGTCAGGCATACCCAGACCTTTCAAACAAAATTCTTTTTATGAAAATCGTAAAGGATTTACTCGAGTTATGTATAAAAGACCAAAAACCACTTGAACGGCCCCTTAAACGATCCAGAAGGGCGAAGGGGAGTTGGTCGCCCAAAAATTAAATTGATCAATGGCGGCGAACAAGATCTTCGGGCGCTCGGAGTAAGAATTGACAAAACACGGCAAAGGATAGGCAGCGTTGGATCAGTATCCTCAAGGGGGCTAAGGTCCACAAGTGACTGCTTCGTCGAAAAAGTTAAGTAAAAGTAAGTAGGTTTCAACTTACCGAGTGGGTAGACATTAAAACATAGCAATAACCAAGGCTCGTTCTGAGTTAACGCCTCAACTCCCTTTTCTCAAGTGCGTCATCCATGCTTTCATAGCTGAATACGGACAAACATAAAACTATAGACACAATATGTCGTTACATGTTTCAATGAAACAAAAAATTGCTGAAATCAGTTGTAGAATCAACGAGAGACTTCTAATGGTTTAAGGATGAAAGTCGTCAATTCATCTAAAAAAAGTTTGATAAAATCGGTTGAAAAGAGTCCTCACGTCAGAGGTGTGAGTGGTGTAAATATGGAGAGTTGAATTTTTTCTTTTATCTTTGATGTTACACAATTATCCAACACAATACGTTTCGGGACTCCAGTTACTCGTGTTGCAGTTTTGCCAAATTTTGTGTGTTCTGACTGTCAAAACGACTAAATTGAGAGGGTTAATATTAAGCGGTTCAGTTTATGCACACAAAAAAAGTTAGGTACTTCAGGAGCGCCATCTGTAACGAAATTAACGGCGAAACTACTCATTTACACTATTTGAAAAATTGAAACGGCAAGGAATGGGATAAAATTAGAATATAAGTGGAAATCCAGTAGTCAATTGCAAATATATTATTGGTTTATTGAAACAATTCTGCTAAAAACGTAATCAAATATCCGTACGTTATCGTATCGAACTTTATCTGTTTTGCACATTACTTTCAAATCGTATGATAAACATATGAAAATTATGGACTCCACCATCCATTCATGATAATCTACTTCTAGTTGGAGGCATTTTTTCGTCAACTCTGATTTCGGAGTATTACTAAATGTCAAAGCAATTCAATTTCGAAATGCCAATGAGTTGCTATCCCAGATAACACAGATCACACTTTTTAATGTGGTTGCCCAGTTAATGTACATTAAATGTGCGGAATTCAATGTTGTTGAGAATATGTACATAAAATGTACAAAAAATGTGCCTGTAAAGAGGTATATATTTCGATGTACATAAAAAGCACATTTTTTGTGCTATTAAAACTCGAAATTATTGCACTAGATCACAAGTACATTTTTCGCACATTTTATGTGCTTGATAAGGTGTTCACTATTTCTATCACATCAATGTACTAAAAATGTGCTTGTGATGTAGTACATTTTTCGATGTAAATAAAAAGCATATTTTTTGTGCCACTAAAAGTCGAAGTTATTACACTAGATCACAAGTACATTTTTCGCACATTTTATGTGCTTCATAAGGTGTACACTATTCCTATCACATTTAATGCTTGTGATGTAGTACATTTTTCGATGTAAATAAAAGGCACATTTTTTGTGTCATTAAAGCTCGAAATTATTGCACTAGATTACAATCACATTTTGAAAAATGTATATTTTTAGTCCGTGAAAGGATATCACGGCTGCTTCTGGTTGGGTGGCATAAAAAAATGTAAATGGAGGACGTAGCGATCATCAGAATGAGAAAAACTGAAATAGAAAAGTCGGAAAACTAAATTAAGTTTTCCTTTCTTTTCTTACATAACATTATTATGTACATGAAATGTGCTAGTAATTCACACTAAAAAGTACATTAAAGATACAGTGCTTTAAATGTACATTAGATGTACATCTAATAAACATTTAATGTACATTAAATGCACTTCACGTTCCACTTCACAATAAATGGGATCAGCACATTTTCCGATGGCACTTTTTGTACATTTCGTAGGGTCAATTGTTATCTGGGACTACATTGTTTCATGCGTTTCTAGCCCGCTACAAACATGTTTCAGCATTTTTATTTTTGTGTAAATGTCCTCATCATCATTACATTTTCCGTTGAATTCAACCCTGTCAACCGCTAAATACCGTACCTATCTCCTAAATTTTCCCTTTAATTCGAGAACATCCTGAGTTCATTAATCAATCCTTTGCTCGTTTTGATAAGAGTTAAAACGAACTGGGCGCGGAACACGACAAATTTTCAATAAAATGACAAGGGTGAACAGTCAGCAAAAACAACTCCTTTTAAAATTTGTCTATTTATTTTTTAAAAAAATTACCCGACCGGTTTCAATAGCTACTGCTATCATCATCAGTGGTTCTGTTCTGACTCCGTGGTGTGGATTTTGTTCTTAAGTTTATAGAACTCGTTCCGCTGGGTTGATGTGGAAATCATGATACATTAATCAATCCTTTGCTCGTTTTGATAAGAGTTAGAACGAACTGGGCGCAGAACACGACAAACTTTCAATAAAATGACAAGGGTGAACAGAACCACTGATGATGATAGCAGTACCTATTGAAACCGGTCGGGTAATTTTTTTAAAAAATAAATAGACAAATTTTAAAAGGAGTTGTTTTTGCTGACTGTTCACCCTTGTCATCCTGAGTTCAATTTCTAAAGTGTAAGAACTCTGAGTTTGTGTGCAGAGCATCTTTTCCATTTTCATAAAGAGGTTCCAAAGTGGTACTCGAAATGTTTTGTGGATGCTTTAAACTACAAGACATCTGAAGCGTTCGCAATTAATATTTCTTCAAATATTTCAACATCTACCACAAGGCTTTTATCTTTTCTCATTCATTCTATACCCGAAGGGAATAGATTTATGCGAAACATGCGTGGAACGGAACATACAATGAGAAAGTCAAACATAAGCTGTAGCTGATAAAGATAATATTCTCTAAATATTTGATAAAATAAATGTTGTTGTAGGTCGTGTTAGCACAGTAGTTTTAGTGGAAAAATACTTTGATATCGTTTCTTATTCCAAACTAATCTAATTAATTCGGTTGGAGCCAAAATAAAATTGTAAGTGAAATTTGAAGAGACCTCCCTTATGCCATTGTCTCTTGTCTGTTTTAGTCCGATAGTGGCGGCAGGGTTGAAACAGCTTGCTGCAACGAAGTAGACCAACGTACCTAGTGATATTACGACTTCTTGAGTAGATCCAGTTGGCTTAAGAGCCCGACTAATAAAGCTTCTAACGAGGGTAAAGTCAGTACAACGGATATGGGGAGCCCCCGGAATCTCCTACCGTCTTGAGGTGCATATGATTTGTTTGTCCCCTATCTCAAGGAAAACATGCAGTAGGAACTAGCTTGAAATACATCAGTTACATACAGAATTCGATAGGTAGAGCGATAAGATTTGTGCTTAGCAAGCTCGCTATAACTGAGCATATCCAAACTCTTGGAGCCGAGAAGCGAGAAAAGCTACGCTAAATATGCGGACGTTCCACTGTTCTTTCCCTTCCGCGTGGACTTCCATTGCGTTCAAACAAATTATGCTTCGTTCAAGTCTATAGGCCGTCACTCCGTCGCCGTCACCACTCAAATTTTCGAAGTACAATGACCGCAATTCAGAACTTTTTTCGATGTTGAATACCTGCGCGGAAGAACAAAGTTTTCGGACCCGTACGAAGTACAAAGGTCCTATACGTTTACTACAAACAATTTTAATGTAACATGGGGTAGATCGAGGTGGGAGTGTGGGTGATACATTTATTATTGTCTAAATATGACGAGTTAGTAATAAAAAATGTGCGTCTGTCCGTCTCCACTTTTTTTTTCAATTGGCTCAACCGATCACCCTAAGCTTTTCTTCCCTGAAAGGCAGACATGCCTCCCATAATTCAAGTTCGAAGATGAGCAAAATTAATCAAGTAGTTCCGGAGATATGGTCGAAGAAGTGTCCAAAAACGTGAATTTTCGAAGGTCGGTGAAACATTTTCGCAAATATCTCGGCAAGTACAGCACGGAAATTGTTCATTTTGGTGTCAAATGAAAGAATTTGAACTCACAAAACTAGGAAATTTTTTTGTTGAAATCGGGTCTGGGGTGTGTGTGCACTGGAACCAATGGAATGGACGAAATTTCGTCTATATCGTCTATATTTGCTTAACTATGCAATATGGAACTTTGCTGTCCAAGACAAAGTTGTAGATCTATAATAACATTTTAGAGAACACGTGTTTCAGGGCTTAGGAAAAAATGGCACAATTCTGGGATATGACCACTTCTAGAATTAGGAGGGATATCTCTTGAACTATGAGAGATAGAAAGTTGCTTCAAAAGGCAAAGTTGTAGAGAATAAACTTTTAGAGAACACGTGTCTCAGGGTTTTGGGTAAAAATACCCCAATCCTGGGATATGACCACTTCTACAATTAGGAGGGATGCCCCTTATCTCTAGAACTATGAGAGTAAGAAAGTTACTTCCAAAGACAAAGTTGTAGAGAATATAATTTTAGAGAACATGCGTTTCGGGGTTTTAGGGAAAAATGGTCGAATCCTTAGGTATAACCATTTCTAGGTTTGAATGGTCTAAGACATACTTCGGTAAGGCCTTTGACATTACCTTGGGTAATTTCTATGGATCTTTGAAATTCTTACAGTTACGAAAGAACATAAAACATTGGATCGTTTGCCTATTTCTATATTTAGATACGTTGGAGTCTTTTTGCAACATCTATTCTGTTTGCCACATCTGTTCTGATACGTACGGGTCTTTGTTTATGTTTATTGATATTGTCAATCTACAACACTCGGTTCATTGGAACGAATGTAGCGATAACAATCCAATTCATTCCACACGTGATATCGATGTCAATAAACAGTGTATTCTATCATTGACATCGCATTCATTGCACGAATCGAATTAATATTCGTGTTAAAATTATATTCATTCCACTGTAAACAACTTTACTTTAGACCCTTTCGAGGAAACGTGGGACGAAGTTTATTTAAATAATTAGTTAAAGGTAATTACGTGATGTCTTTTACTATTCTCATTCCTCCTTATCTGATTTTGTCTGACATCGGTCAGCCCTTCTCCATTTAGTTCAACAATGAACGTATTGTCTTGACTTGACAGCACAGAAATGATGATGTAACTTTGTTTCTACAAATTTATGCACAAAGGATTCTTAGCATCAATTTGTTATTTTGTAGTAATTTCGGAACGAAATTTCGGTGTCGTACGATCGTTTCGCCGACGTAAATATACAAAAATCTACAACTGAATATAACCAAGGGACGATTTTTCCTAATTTCACTTCAATTTTTCTAAAAAATAATGAATCCTTCGAGTGTTAGGTGAAGATGGTATACATAACGGAAGCTTTAAAATGATTACTTTACGATGAAATGCCAAGAAGTGAAACATGAAAATTAAACTTTGGCTTTTCCCCAACCAACATTTCCATGTGGAATAATTTTCTCTAAATTAATAATGAATTTTAGTGGATTTTCCTGTTAACCGATGCGACGTTAATAGCATCCGTTTTCCAATTATTTTATGATACCAACATCAGAAGATTTTCTTCATGATTTAATATCCTTTCTTAACTTAGTTCTTTGAGGAGACAAATTATTAAAATGACTAAAAGGCTCATTTTATACTTTCATTGTGTTTATACGACCAGCTGTGGAGTGGAGTTGTTTTTGTAACACCGATTACATCAACTCCAACAGATGGTAGCGTCATGACGTAGTTAAATCCTTAAAAACTCAATGAATTTAATTTCGATGTTTGTCTGAGTTCATGTTATCTAAACCATTTCCGTTAAGAAATAAAATTTTTTCTTCTTTTTTTCATTTGTAGGGTGACAAAAACAATGGTTTCGATGTGCTGTACCATAACATGAAATATGGTCTTGTAGCTAGCAAAGAATTGTCGGAATTTTTTCGAGAAAAGTCCAACATTGAAGAACATAATTCAAAGTTAATGACAAAATTGGCTAACAAAGCCGGATCAGGATGTGTTAATGGAACATTTGCACCCGTTTGGGTGGTACTGAAATCATCGGCTGATCGTTTAGCATCGTTGCATCTGCAAATGGTACAGAAAATATCAGAATTGGTCAAAGATGTTGCAAAATATGCAGATGAATTGCATAAAAAGCATAAGTCTGTAAAGGAAGAAGAATCGGGGACATTGGAAGCGGTGCAAGCAATGCAGTCGTCCACCGTTGCTGTACAAAAATCCAAAGATTTGTACAACACGAAAATGATGGAATTGGAGAAACTGAAAAAGGATAATGGCTCTACAAAGGAATTGGAAAAGGCTGAAACGAAGTTGAAAAAGCAACAAGATGACTATAAAGCATTATTGGAAAAGCATAACCCCGTTAAATTAGATTTTGAGCGAAGGATGAACATTACATGCAAGGTAATTGTGATCTGAACGAATTGGAACGAAAAAGTGGACTTGACAGTTTTACGTATTTTGCAGAAATTTCAAGAGATCGAAGAAAGTCATTTGAAACAAATGAAAGAGTTTCTGTCGACATACATTGAACTATTGCAGAATAATCACGATATGGTGGGACAAGTAAGTTGAATATAAATTTATCTACAACGAGTATTGTTTCTTATGTATTAGAGGTAGTGCGAAAAACCATCCGTTAGCTAGAAGGTGACTTACGACGTATTCTATGCGCCGCCGACGTATTCTATACGCCGCCGACGTATTCTATACGCCGCCGACGTATTCTATACGCCGCCGACGTATTCTATACGCCGCCGACGTATTCTATACGCCGCCGACGCGACGTATAAACCATATCTAAGTATTGTGTAATGTATGCTATACGTAACTAATATCTTATCAACTCACAAAGTACGTACACGGCGTTCCAAATACGAGTGGATAAAATACGTTGGCAGTGTGTATTGTGTCGATTGTAGATTTTCCTCAGTGCATGTTGAAGTGTTCAGGTACCAATCAAAGTGATTTGATAGCTTAGTTCGATTCAGTCCCATTAGGTAACTTGATCTTTCAACGGAAAGTTTAGATATTTTCTGAGAATAGATCGTGGTTGGCATCACTTTTCACCAGGCAATAGGAGCCACCTGTCGGTGGCGTCATCCATTTTTTCGTAGCTAAATATTTCAACGCATAACTAAATCCACAACCAGTTGTATTAAACGTAAACCAACACTCGATTTTCAGACAGTAAGTGCACTAACACTGTAACATTACGAATTTGGTGGAATTTTCATTTTTGGGTCTAATTAAACAATCTAGTGTACGTCTTTCCGTCTATATCCCTAAACGCTGCAAACCGATTTTTCCCCTAAAGGATATTCTCAGTAGATGAGCAAAGTCCTTCAAGTAATTCTGGAGATATACCCCGAAAAGCTGGTAAAAATGTTGATTTTGTGTGTTCAGCGTGTTTTTTTTTAAAGAATTTTTGAATAGCTTGAGAATTCGCGCTTAAAGTGCGGCGTCGGCTTATGTCAAAGTATCCAAATGTCATGCCGAAATTCATAATGTATGTTAAGCGACAATAAATTTTGTGCTTGTCACGTCGTCTGAATACGGTGTGCAGTGTATAGGGCAGTTCTTAACGAAAATAGATGGCAGCACATTCTATACACTTGACATTTGAAGTAGACTAATTTATCAGCAGTCCCCACACCCCAAAAAAACGTCCACAAACCCAAAAAACTCCATACAAAAACCTTTGGGACTAGGAGCCATATATAGGCGAAATTTTGTGTTTTTTAATCTCGCCCCTCTCCCCCTATAAATTATTTTTAAAAAAAACTACGTCACAGCAGCTTTCCAACTAGCCCAGACTCATCAAAATCGGTTGAAAATTGGCTGAGATATCGAGGTTTGAAAATGACATTTTTGTATGGAGAATCAGTTTTTCTATTCTTCTCGTCTCGGCCCCAAATGAAAAATTTCATATGCCGCTTTTCCGGGTAAAGCCGTGGCATGTGGAAAAGTGGTCAATTTTGAGGGTTTTTTAGGTAATGCTCGGAGTTTTCGAATTTTAGCTCCGGATTGAAAATAGCTAAAGAGTTGGTTTCTTCGGGAAAGTTATAGAGTTTGGTCAGTAGAATTTTTTGGGATCTTAAGAAAACGGCTGCCAGCAGTCAAACCGGCGCCAACTTGATCAGGAGAATTTTTTGGGATTTTCAGAAATCTGCCAAAGTGACGCCATCTTGGATTTTTGTTAGGTGTAAATTTTGCTTCTTTGGGCTTTCGAATTTTAGCTCCGGAATGATAACACTGACACGAAGTGTTCCGAAGGTAGCCGAAGTCGACATGAAGTGTTCCCAAGGTAGTCGAAGGTGACACGAAGTGTTCCCAAGGCAGGCGAAGGTGACATAAAGTATTCCGAAGGTAGCCGAAGGTGATACGAAGTGTTCCGATGGTAGCCTAAGGTGTTGGATAACAATTTTTTTCGAAAAAAAAACTTTTTTGGAGAAAATTTTTTTTGGAGAAAATATTTTTGGGAGAAAATTTTTT
>CM055405.1:37928024-37982000 GCA_029228625.1 Pseudolycoriella hygida | reverse complement strand
GACGTATTCTATACGCCGCCGACGTATTCTATACGCCGCCGACGTATTCTATACGCCGCCGACGTATTCTATACGCCGCCGACGTATTCTATACGCCGCCGACGCGACGTATAAACCATATCTAAGTATTGTGTAATGTATGCTATACGTAACTAATATCTTATCAACTCACAAAGTACGTACACGGCGTTCCAAATACGAGTGGATAAAATACGTTGGCAGTGTGTATTGTGTCGATTGTAGATTTTCCTCAGTGCATGTTGAAGTGTTCAGGTACCAATCAAAGTGATTTGATAGCTTAGTTCGATTCAGTCCCATTAGGTAACTTGATCTTTCAACGGAAAGTTTAGATATTTTCTGAGAATAGATCGTGGTTGGCATCACTTTTCACCAGGCAATAGGAGCCACCTGTCGGTGGCGTCATCCATTTTTTCGTAGCTAAATATTTCAACGCATAACTAAATCCACAACCAGTTGTATTAAACGTAAACCAACACTCGATTTTCAGACAGTAAGTGCACTAACACTGTAACATTACGAATTTGGTGGAATTTTCATTTTTGGGTCTAATTAAACAATCTAGTGTACGTCTTTCCGTCTATATCCCTAAACGCTGCAAACCGATTTTTCCCCTAAAGGATATTCTCAGTAGATGAGCAAAGTCCTTCAAGTAATTCTGGAGATATACCCCGAAAAGCTGGTAAAAATGTTGATTTTGTGTGTTCAGCGTGTTTTTTTTTAAAGAATTTTTGAATAGCTTGAGAATTCGCGCTTAAAGTGCGGCGTCGGCTTATGTCAAAGTATCCAAATGTCATGCCGAAATTCATAATGTATGTTAAGCGACAATAAATTTTGTGCTTGTCACGTCGTCTGAATACGGTGTGCAGTGTATAGGGCAGTTCTTAACGAAAATAGATGGCAGCACATTCTATACACTTGACATTTGAAGTAGACTAATTTATCAGCAGTCCCCACACCCCAAAAAAACGTCCACAAACCCAAAAAACTCCATACAAAAACCTTTGGGACTAGGAGCCATATATAGGCGAAATTTTGTGTTTTTTAATCTCGCCCCTCTCCCCCTATAAATTATTTTTAAAAAAAACTACGTCACAGCAGCTTTCCAACTAGCCCAGACTCATCAAAATCGGTTGAAAATTGGCTGAGATATCGAGGTTTGAAAATGACATTTTTGTATGGAGAATCAGTTTTTCTATTCTTCTCGTCTCGGCCCCAAATGAAAAATTTCATATGCCGCTTTTCCGGGTAAAGCCGTGGCATGTGGAAAAGTGGTCAATTTTGAGGGTTTTTTAGGTAATGCTCGGAGTTTTCGAATTTTAGCTCCGGATTGAAAATAGCTAAAGAGTTGGTTTCTTCGGGAAAGTTATAGAGTTTGGTCAGTAGAATTTTTTGGGATCTTAAGAAAACGGCTGCCAGCAGTCAAACCGGCGCCAACTTGATCAGGAGAATTTTTTGGGATTTTCAGAAATCTGCCAAAGTGACGCCATCTTGGATTTTTGTTAGGTGTAAATTTTGCTTCTTTGGGCTTTCGAATTTTAGCTCCGGAATGATAACACTGACACGAAGTGTTCCGAAGGTAGCCGAAGTCGACATGAAGTGTTCCCAAGGTAGTCGAAGGTGACACGAAGTGTTCCCAAGGCAGGCGAAGGTGACATAAAGTATTCCGAAGGTAGCCGAAGGTGATACGAAGTGTTCCGATGGTAGCCTAAGGTGTTGGATAACAATTTTTTTCGAAAAAAAAACTTTTTTGGAGAAAATTTTTTTTGGAGAAAATATTTTTGGGAGAAAATTTTTTAAAGGAAAAACTCGTTTGGAGAAGAAATTTTAAAGAGGTTTTTGTTGTGATTTGAGAATAATTCTGACAGGAACAAATTATCTTTAGTTCATAATATCGACGTTACGAGGATAATAGATGTCGCACTTTTCGTTGAGAATGGCCTACAACTGCTATAAAGTGCTCATATGACGCATTTTGTCGATGTGTAGATCTACGACTTCTACGGATCTTCATGGAATATCATAAATCGTGTAGACCTTGTAGTGAATTATGTATTTGAATAATTTTTGAAAGATTTTGCGCTCTTTGTTATTTGCCATCTATTTATTCTTAAACCATCACTTTTCTTATAGGTTCATTCTGAATTCAAGCGACAATTTTTAGAAATGACCGTCGATAAACTCCTAGAGCAATTCGTTTTAAGTAAATATACCGGCCTTGAGAAACCAGGTGAGTTTTGTTGTAACCGCATTATCGTGCCGAACAATCGAACAAACCCTAGACTCCTGTTAGAATCAACAAGTGTTTGGAATGATAAAAATTTCTAATGCATTTTTGATGATAAAAAGAGTTTTGAACCACTAACGTTTGCGCATCCATTCCCTAATTATACTAAAACATTGATTTTGATTTAAATGAAATATGTTGTCCTGCATGTTGTATATTTAAAAAACAAACCAAAAAAAAATTCCAGAAATTGTTGAGCTTGAAATGGCTAATTGGTCAAACGCGACCAATTTGAATGCATCTACCACTCAATCAAACAACACTACCCAACCTCATCAATCGGCTAACATAACACTAACTTCCACATCCGAATTGACTGGTTCGCCAGCAACTACTAATTCAACCACAAAGCGAGAGCCCTATTTAAGAAATTGGTTTCTATCATCATCCTCATCATCGTCAACTGCCAACGCGCAGCAAAATTTAACACCGATACCAGCGCCATCCTCGCCAAATCCAATCGTTAATATATCGTCCCTAAGTGACACAAAATCGGATTCCATCGAAGTATCGCCAAATCAATCACCACAACAAAGTGTTCATCCATCGGTACCAAGTACGCATTACCATCAAACGAATAATGGCGAAAGCATTGACAAACTAAATAATAAACCGTCAGCTGCGCAACCGCAACAGCATCAGCAAAAATCTTCCCGCCGCACTACTTCCCTTCTCAATCTCTTCATGTCTAACTCTCAGGGTAATAATAATTTCACATAAACCAAAACAATAAAAAAAATGCGATTTAATTTAAACAAAAATTAACGAACGACAAAATTCATTTGGTCCGATAAGAACACAATTTCAGTCAAAGTTATGGTTCCTCGTAGAGCAATCATTTCACCGCTCGTCTATAATTTATACACAAACGTTAAAATTGTTTACAATTTTCATTATTTTCAGAGCTGAATTTTTACTCCTCACTTAGCGTCTTAGCTTCTTAGAACATTCTCCCCATTTTGCGACTGTTGTGAATTATCGGACTAAATACCAAAATTAAATTACAAAAGAAACATGACACCCAACACATAAAAGTAGGTCACGCAAATATTTCGCTACTAAAGCTTTTCATTTATCTTCAAATCTTCGATTACATCTGTCGGCAAGTCCACTCTTTTATCAAAAAAAAAAAAAAAATGATGAAATCTTTTACCGTAAAAAGTCGGCACAGTCCGACACATGTAATTGAAGCTCTATTTCAATAAGTTATTTTAGATTGATCTTAATTGAATTAAAACATCGAATGGAATTGAAAAATCATTTTCAATGTAATTTCTTCGCTTCTTTGGTATGTCACTTATTGCGCTTTTTTAAATCATTTTTCTACATTCTGCTATTTTGTAAGATAATAATTGCTATTTGCTAATTGTTATTTGACTTTATATTTCAATTGCTTTAATCATCTTTGGACTACCATTCTTGGGTTGGCTCTTTTATTTGTCTTTCAAGGTGAAAGTACATGACGTTCAGGTTAACATCGTCCTAACTTTTGGCCCAGCGGCCAAGGATGAAAGTAATAAATCTAGTTGGGCGTTAATAAAACCCAGAAGGAAATATTATTATAATTTTTTAAAGCCCTGGGCGTTAATAACACTGAAGGCGATCCTAACTTGGGGGGGGGGCATGTCAACTCCATTGTAGGTGTGTTCAAAAAAACAGTCTGACAAGAACACTAAAGGTCTCTAAATGGGAAGAATCGGAAAATACGGTGGCCTGATTACTCTATACAGGTGGCAAGACGTTAATTCTACCTTTTACCTCCCTCCTACCCAGCCTACGGGGCTGCTTCGTATTTCACTAATTAGTTATTCGTCAACTTACATGTTCTGACAAAATCCGCAGTCTATTGCATACTTACGGGTTGGGTTTGTTGGAGCATGTACTGTACAGCTTTATTTCGATAATATTCACTGGTGGCGATTTTGACAGATTTTACATGAAAGAAGTGTCAAACCAAAAACCAAAAACATGGTTTTTCGAGGGTCGGTGAAACTTTTTCGCAAATATCTCAGCAAGTATAGCACGGAAATTGTTCATTTTGGTGTCTAATGAAAGCATCTAAAAAAATTGGGTCAGTGGTCTGGGCACTGGGACCAATGAAATGGACGAAATTGAGTGACCATATACGAAAGTAGATGGTTTTTCGTCTATATCTGCTCAACTATTGCATGGGGATTTAGGATTTACTGTCATAGACAAAGTTGTAGAGAATAAAATTTTAGAGAACACGTGTTTCAGGGTTTTGGGGAAAAATGGCCAATCCTGGAATGTGACCACTTCTAGAATTGGGCGGGATGACACATATCTCTAGAACTATGGAAGTTAGAAAGTTGCTTCTAAAGGCAAAGTTGCAGAGAATAAAATTTTAGAGAACATGTGTTTCAGGGTTTTGGGGGAAAATGGCCTAATGTTGGAATGTGACCACTTCTAGAATTAGGCGGGATCGAGGGGTCCCGCACTCTGAATGAGATTTAAATCTTCAAATTGTATGGGATTAAAAGATTTAAATCCCATTAAATCTCAGAGTGCGGGACTCCTCGGGCGGGATGACACATATCTCTAGAATGGAAGTTACAAAGTTGCTTCTAAAGGCAAAGTTGTAGAGAAAAAAATTTGAAGGAACAATTGTCTCAGGGTTTTGGGTAAAAGTGCCCCAATCTTGGGATGTGACCTCTTCTAGAATTGGGAGAAATGACTCATATTTCTTGAATTATGAGAGTAAGAAAGTTGCTTCCAAAGGCAATGCTGTAGATAACAAATTTTTGAGAACACGTGTTTCAGGGTTTTGGGGAAAAATACCCCAATCTTGGGATATGACCTCTTCTAGAATTGGGAGAGATGGTCCATATCTCTAGAACTATGGGATTTAGAAAGTTCCTTCGAAAGACAAAGTTGTAGAGAATAAAAACTTAGAGAACACGTGTTTCAGGGTTTTGGGGAAAAATGGCCCAATCTTTGGATATCACCTCTTTTAGAATTGGGAGAGATGACTCATATTTCTTGAATTATGAGAGTAAGAAAGTTGGTTACAAAGGTAAAGTTGTAGAGAATAAAATTTTAGAGAACACGTGTTTCAGGGTTTTGGGGGAAAATGCCCCAATCTTGGGATATGACCTCTTCTAGAATTGGGAGAGATGGTCTATATCTCTATAACTATGAAAGTTAGAAAGTTCCTTCCAAAGACAAAGTTGTAGAGAATAAAAACATAGAGAACACGTGTATCAGGGTTCTAGGGAAAAATGGCCCAATCCTGGTATATGACCACTTCTAGAATTGGGAGGGATGACACATATCTCTAGAAGTATGGCAGTTTTAAGTTTGCTTCTTGAGGCAAAGTTGGTGAGAATTACATTTTGGAGAAAATAGTTTCATAAGAACATAAAACATTGGATTATTTGCTCATTTCTATATTTAGATACGTTCAAGTCTTTTTGCAACATCTATTCTGTTTGCCACATCTATTCTGATACTTACGGGTCTTTGGTTATGTTAATTTACTAGAATGCGTACACCAATTCTTAGATAAGTTTCACTGGTGAGTAGAGAAATAATAATTTGGTATGTATGTACCTTTACAAATTGGTTCGTTTCTCTTCCATCGAATCCAACTGTCATTCAGATGTTCCATTTATCTAGCCGCAGACAGGCGTAACAACTTGTCATTTCTCTGCTAGTGAGGATTTTGACACTTCTTTCGTGTAAAATCTGTCAAAATCGTAACTTTGAGCGCGTACAGCTTTGGTTCGATAAGATTCACTGGTGAAAATTTTGACACTTCTTTCATATAAAATCTGTCAAAATCGTCACAAGTGAATCTTATCGAACTAAAGCTGTACGAGCTCTTTATCGGAACAAAAAGAGCACCCGCAAGAGCGCGTACAGCTTTAGTTCGATAAGATTCACTTATTTTGACAGATTTTATATTGCAGAAGTGTCAAAATTTTCACCAGTGAAACTTATCGAGCCAAATCTGCACGCGCTCCAAATGTTTGACGTTTAAAACGTCATTTCGACACTTGGAATACGCCAAATTTTAATTCCAAAAGAGACTATGTTTGACATATTGGGAATATTCTGTTAGGGTTATCACGTTCTGTTGGAACGGCGAGCTTGTCAAATAACAAATTCTAGAAAAGAAACCGCTAGAACAGACATTTTTTTTTCTTTGATTGAAACTTACCTTACTTTCACCTACTTTACTACTTTGCAACTTTCTGTAAATCAATTAACATTTCAAATGCAATTATTACAATGTTTTTGTTTTGTTCAGTGTTCTATGTTGACAATTTGATCATTTTTTGGGTTCTATACACGACAACTGTTTGTACAAAATTTTACGACGTTTGTCCAACAGAAAAATAACATATTTTTTTCCCAAAATTTTTGAATTTTAACTGAAAAAAGTGGACTTGAAAATACACGTTCATGTACCGAAATTTACAGGAAGTCGAGAGAGTCGTGGTAGCCGTGACTCTTCGTCCATAGAAGTATTATCAGCTCCAACAAGTCCCAGTGAACATAACCAAACAAATTCACAAATCGGCCGGAATCCTTTAAGAGGATCAAAATGTAAATTGAGATTTCTTAATTAATTTTTGTTTTTATTTTGTATTTTATTTTCTTTGGACATTTTCTACTTTCTACGTAACAACTAAAGGAACGCTTTTTACAATTTCAATTAATTTTTTTTCCCAAAGTTTTCTCATTTGAATTTTATGATTATAATTTTCTGACTGAAACAATTTTCGTATTTACCTTGTGGCATGCATAATTTCCAAACTTTTTATTTTTGGTTTGTGTGTTACTTATCAAATTTTTCTCGTTTATTTTTCCTGATGGGTGCACTTCTTCTACGCTACACACTCAATTTTTAAGATAAAATGTTCTAGTCGTAGTCGGTGCGATTAGTACTTAGTGGCCACAGGTTGAACATTACGTTTTCCTATAAAAATGTTTGTACGAAAGTGCCCTATGTCTATCGTCAATCACTATAAGCTAGTAATTAATATTACCAGGCGTAGCTGGTAATTGTGATTACCAGGCGCAGCTGGTAATTGTGATCACCAGGCGCAGCTGGTAATTGTGATCACCAGGCGCAGCTGGTAATTGTGATTACCAGGCGTAACTGGTAATTGTGACTACCAGGCGTAGCTGGTAATTGTGATCACTATGCTCAGCTGGTAATTGTCATTACCAGGCGTAACTGGTAATATTGATTACCAGTAGTAGCCGGTAATTGTGATTACCAGGTGTAGCTGGTAATTGTGATTACAAAGTGTAGCTGGTAATTGTGATTACCAAGTGTAGCTGGTAATTGTGATTACCAGGCGTAGCTGGTAATTGTTATTACCAGGCGTAGCTGGTAATTGTGATTACCAGGCGTAGCTGGTAATTGGGATTACCAGGCGTAGCTGGTAATTGGGATTACCAGGCGTAGCTGATAATTGCGATTATCAGTCGTAGTTGGTAATTGCGATTATCGGTCGTAGCTGGTAATTGCGATTATCAGTCGTAGCTGGTAATTGCGATTATCAGTCGTAGCTGGTAACTGTGATTATCAGTCGTAGCTGATAACTGTGATTATCAGGCGTAGCTGGTAATTGTGACTACCAGGCGTAGCTGGAAAATGTCGTTACCAGGTGTAGCTGGTAAAAGTCATTACGATGCGTTGCTGGCAATTGACATTACCAGGCAATTGACAATATTCTATTAACACGAGAACATTTTATCTCCCCTACGCTTATCACTTAAGCATGCCAAAATTAATCAATTCATAAATTAAAGACGCATTTGTTTCCTGCAAAACTCCTTTCTTAAAAGTGGGCGGGAAGTTTTTTTTTCTGTTTTGCATATTTATTTCTAAATCACTGCCGAGTGGCGTTGCATTACATCAAAAAATGTCGTAATTGTAATCGTAATTTTGGTCGTAGTTTTGTTGTTTTTAGATAGATGGAAATATCAAGTTAAGTTTGTAGTTCTTTGTTGCTTTAGATTTTGTGGTAATTTTAAGCTAAGGAATTAAATCCTTGATTGAACATTACTTTGAACATTAAATTGTTGCTCAAGGTACTACCATTTACGCGTGTTACACAAGGAGGAAAAAAATATTTCCTGCAAGAGCGACTTTGCACTCCGAGCACGGGGTCTGTAAAATGTTATTTTTTCTTGCAATCTTCGATTGTGGCTCGAAACGCACTTCGCTTTTAGTGATATTCTTTATGCTGCAAGAAAATACTATGCCACAAGTTGATCTCGTTATCCCACACAAAACATTGTAGGAGTAAGAATTGGCCGAATTAATATTCAAAAATGTGATTTTTCCGCCTTTTTTTTTAGTTTCAAACGGTCGTAGCGCCGCGCCGTCGGATCGCATGTTATGTAAAAAATATTTCTTATAGAGCTAATTCTATCGGAAGCCTATACATTGTAGCTACCATGTCATATCGGAAAAGTCACATTTTTGAATTTTAGCTCGGCCAATTTTCACTCAAAAAAAGTTAAAAAATGTATTTTTGAAGGTTTTGGGGTCTAGTGTCCACCTCAATTAGGAAAGCAAAAATCAGGAATCAAGAAACCAGGAACCAAAAATCAGGAAACGAAAATCAGGAACCTAAAATAAGGAAAAACAAAAATCAGGAAAAACCAAAATTAGGAAAAACGAAAATCAGGAAGGAAATAAATCAGGAAAAACATCAAAGTTTTCAATTCCTAAGGAGGTCGCAATCTTATTTTTAGTATGTAGCTGTATAGGGCTACGCCCCCTAAACCCCCGCGCCTGCGGCGAGCTACTAACGCTCTGCAGGCTGCCTTCCGTGCATGGGGCTCTGCCCCAAACCCCGCTAGGGACTCTGTCCCTTAGACCCCGCAAGGGGGGATATTCCCCCCTTGACCCCGCTTTTTTTAAGATTTATAACGGCATGTGGCGCAAAAGATATTTTCCTGCTTTTGGTTTTTCCTGATTGCCTGATTCCTAATTTTGGTTCTTCCTGATTTAATTCATTCCTAATTTTATTTTTTCCTTATTTTTGGCAAATAATTTTTTTTCCTAATTTTCGGTTTCCTAATTTTTTTTCCTAATTTTTGTTTTTCCTAATTTTTGTTTTCCTAATTCGTGTGGAATACCTTTGGGGTCATACAATTTCATGTGTGGGGTAAAGAGATCAATCTGTGGCGTCGCATTTTCTTGTTGTCTGCTCCACCGCACCTTTCTTTCTGGGATCGTGCAGCTTATTGATTCTTTTAATGAAAAACCAAACCTTTTTTCTTGCTCTAACGAACTTTCTTGTCGTTTCTTGTACGCCACACACTCCGCAGCTGTTCCCAATCCTCAACTAATTAGATCGACAGTATCCCCACTATCTTTCGCGGGTCCAAAAGGAATTCAATTGTTTGTCCATCGCTGATTTCTTGGAAATGATTCGTCCGTATGCAGCTTTCTTATTCTCCTTACGTTCTTGCCCGATGACTTCTTATCATATCTTGACTTATCAAAGTCCTAATCAATCCTCACGGATCGGGGTTGCCAGGATTCAGACCAACCAACCAACCCTCCTGACCAGCCACTCCAGAGTGTTTTGGTACCCAGATCAGCTTTAATATGTTTTCTGATAGGTCCACACACTCGGTAACTACTTAGAGCACTTAATTACCAAAATTACCATGAAATCTACGTCTAATTGCAAAATTAATTTCCTGTCTGTAGTCTCTTCGCACTGGTTTTACTACCACATTTATTTCCATACTTTTGTAAAATAAAATTCAACAAACATCAAGACGTTTAAATTTCATTCTTCGGTTGTGGTTTATGATTGGCACTAATAAAGTCTTGTGAAAAAAAAATCAGTACTAATTGCACTAGTTCCGTTTTGTTTTCGCCATTATTTAGATAGATTTTGATGGTAGTGAATAGACGAAATTAATGAATATTCTTTCTTCCCTTCACCTTTTCACAACAAGTTTCAGCTATTTTACGGAGCGGGAGAAATAAAGCCAAAGTGAAAAAAGCCAATAAGAAGAAGAAAGATGGAGTTGAAACATCTAGCACAAAAGATGAGAAAGCATCCGTTACGTAAGTTAAAGTTGAGTGTATTTGGTTCATCGTCAGAATGAAATCTTTACAGCGAGGACATAACGGAAGAACATAAAGTGGAAGAAGCGCCTGTCATTTCAATTAAATCCAGTACGCCTATAGCACCAACTGCTACACCAGATGTAGATGAAGATGGTTACAGTATTCAACCGAAAGATCCATTATGGGAAACTGTTGCTAGTAAGAAAGGTAAGACAGATGAGAGCTCAACAACCAACAATAGTTACAACTTTCTATGTTTTAGAAATCTTCTATTCCGACTCAGACAGTGATTCTGAACATGATGAACAGGAGAGAAAAATTCGAGTCGAAATCAAACCACTGAATAATGGAAATGCCCCAATATCTGCAAGTGTGGATGAATTAAGAGCAACAGTAGAAAGCCTATCACTTTCTCCGTTAGGAGGAGCTTTGTCGGTGAGTTTCTAATAAATTCCCTTCTTTCGTATGTTTTCGTTCGTTTTTTATGTTTGCTTACACATAATCATTGACATTTCCTCCTCGAATCGATCATTTTCAGACAGAGCACAGTTTCGTTAAAATGTTTCTCTTTCTTTAAAAATTCTTGAACTTTACAAAATTTTCTTTATTTTGTATAGAAAGTTTTAGAATTTTTGGCATGTTTGGGAAGATCATTATATGAAATCGTGTCCTAATTGGTAGGGTGACGTGATATTTTTCTGGGACATTTATCGACTGGGAAAAAAAAATTCCCTAGGTAATTTATTTACCCCTGCCGGAAAAATATGCTGTCACCGCTTTAGTAGCATGCTAATCACATACTCATTCACTCTTCATCGTTGTTATCATCATGCGTTTGTTTGTTTCTTCTCTTCCATTTCATATTCAGGCACGTCATGGTTCCAATTCTGAAAGCGATTCATTTATGAAACGCTCTCACTCTGTGTCCCAGCAATTCAGCGATAAACCGAGTAACGATTTACTGGGCCTTAATTTGTTTCAGCAACACCAAAGTCCCGGTGCTTCAAATGCATCGACGCCAACTGCTACGCATCCATACGCACCGTTACAGAGTCCGACATTGTCTGCATCCAATGCATCGAGGTATGCAGTGGCAGCGTTTGATTCCGATTGGTTGAAATGTTTATGAAATTTGATCGTTTTTGCTAGGTACGCTGATTTGGGTGATATATTTTCGGAGGTTGGTGACATCAGCGTCTCGGCTCCGGCATCAGCAAGTCTTAGTAAATCCGGTCGACAAATACCGACACCAACATCGGGTAATAGTATTGCTATACCACGTCCACCATCCAGACGCTCTGAAGCGGCTGTTCGGGGACGTGTTAGTCCGTCAACAATATCGCGCGCCGATAGCGTTGGTAGCTTAGAATTTCGAGCGGCTAGTATAACTTTGTGCTCATCGAGGGGACCATCACCGCTAACCATTGGAAAGAGCGATACTGTGCCTTTAGCCGTCGCCTTTCATGAAATCGTTCATGCGTACTTTAAGTAATCAAGTGGCCTGAGTGCACTTGTTTATAGACTTTGATTGTTTCATTTTCACGTTGTAGGGGCAGTGATGAATCTCGATGCCAAGTTAAAATGTCGGGCGACATGATGCTATCGTTTCCAGCTGGAATTGTCAGTGTTTTAGCAAATAATCCAAATCCTGCGAAGCTGCAAATCCGCATCAAAAATACTCAAAATTTGGAAAATGTCTTACCGAACAAACAACTCGTCACAATGTAAAGTGCATTCACATCGGATCTATGACAGACTTTTACCATAAATCCATCCATTTCAGTGATAAGCTGCAATCGAGCAGCACAAGCACAGTTCTTGAATTCAGTATGCCATCCTTAACGGCATTGTTGCGTTATCAATCCGAACAAAATCCAACTGCCACATACTTCAACATCGACATTCTAAAATATCAAATCAAATCGAAAACTGGCGCATCGTCATGTCCATTCCAATTAGTTTCTTATTGGAAATGTGAGCCAACCCATACGGACATTAAAATTGACTACAAATACAATAGTCATGCGATGGCATCACCGTCGCCACTTCTGAACGTTTCGATTTCGGTGCCGGTCGATGGTGGAGTGAAAAACGTTCAATCGAAACCGTTTTCGGCTTGGATGGGCGAATCGAATCGTTTGGTTTGGAATTTTACCGACATTTCACAGCACTCCGATAACAATGGCGTCGGGACACTAAGAGCACGATTAGAAGTGGCAAATGGACCGTCGAATCCTTCAATATTGACGACTCAATTCAACTGTGAAGGGACAACAGTTTCTGGCATTGAATTCGAATTGGTTGGTGCTGGTTATCGGCTGTCTTTGGTGAAGAGAAGATTTGTGTCCGGTAAGTCGATTCGTTAATTATCGTTGGTTTCGTTGACATTGTGTCATTTATAGGAAAGTATATTTGTGAGGGGGATGGTATTCGCAATATGGCAACACCTACGCCACCCAACGCCAGTTCGCCAAATCCTTACAATCGTTAGGCCAGTGCATTATAAAATTTAAGTCGTTTACAAAATACTGAATAAGATTCGCAACAATGAACTTGTTTCTAAATAGAAAAACTAAACAAAAATAAAAGAAAACGTGAACCACCTAATAAATCACGTTGATTCAATTAATTAAATACTTTGTTTACATACCCAAGTGTTAATTCATTTTTTTTTAAAGTAAAATGAAACAAAATATCAAACAAAATATCCTACGTAGTTAGCAGTGGAGAAAATAAATTTTAACAAAAAATTATAAGATTGCACACAAGTTGCCTTTTTTAAATCCATACATCCCGATTGATAATCTTGTGTACTTGAAGAAATTGTCATTAACAAAATTTCAAGTTTATTGTTCATTTAGAAACATTCGACCATGACACACAATTTGTAGACAAATTCTCCGAATGCTAACAATTAGAAGTCTACGGCCTATACAATGAGACAAAATGCATAGATTTAGTTTATCTGCACCAAGAAAGAAATTTTTTATATGCGAAAGTTGTTGATCGAAAATGGTAAGTTGCAGATAAAAGCTCATAATATTAAAATTAGGGATGAGCTTGTTGTCCGAAATGTTGAATCCGTATCGAACTCAAATTGCTTTCCAGTGGCTGCGAAAAATGTTTTCGAATTTTATAGAACCCGGTTCGGTCCTGGTGAGTTTTACAAAAATGGCAGACCAGCCTGTCCCTAACTGAATAGACCCTTTTACAGGGGCGTGACAGTCTTTTGTTTCGATCTTTGCAAGTAATATTCAGCATGAAGTTAGCTGGAGTTGCAACCGAAGCTAACTTCATTGCAAACAAGATGAGCTGATTTTTTAGCTTTACAATTAAGTTAAATTGGTAATTGGATTTTGGTAAATTATGAATGAAATCAGCTGATCTTGTTTGCAATGAAGTTAGCTTCGGTCACAACTGCAGCTAACTTCACGTTGAGTACTGTTTGCAAAGATCGAAACAAAAGACTGTCACGCTATGCCCTTTTACCACATTAATCCTCTTAATGTCCCTAGGGAACAATTGACCCCACGAAATGTACATAAAGTGCCATAGGAAAATGTGCTGATCCCATTTAATGTGCTCCAGTTCCAGGACATTTAATGTATATTAAAAAGCGCCCTTACCGTTACATCTTTTCTTTGGAACGTGAAGTGCATTTAATGTACATTAAATGTGAATTACACGTACATCTAATGTACATTTGAAACACTTTGAATACACAACTTATTTACCTTTAATGTACTTTTTGTGAATTACTAGCACATTTCATGTACATATAATGTTATGTAAGAAAAGAAAGGAAAATTTAATTTAGTTTTCCGACTTTTCTATTTCGGTTTTTCTTATTCTGATGATCGCTACGTCCTCCATCTACATTTTTTTATGCCAACCTCTCATTTTTTTATTATAAAAATTTCTGCCATTTGCGGGGCTCGAGAACCCAAGACGCTCGGGATTATGAGTCGACTGCTTTACCAGTTGTACCACCGGATACTTATGTGTTTGTGTGTTAAATTTGTATAAAGTGTTAAATTATAGAAAGTACATCAGAAGCACATTTTTGGTACACTAAATGTGATAAGAATAGTGTATACCTTATCACGCACATAAAATGTGCGAAAAATGTACTTGTGATCTAGTGCAATAATTTCGAGTTTTAATAGCACAAAAAATGTGCCTTTTATTTACATCGAAAAATGTACTACTTCACAAGCACATTTTTGGTACATTAAATGTGATAGTAATAGTCTACACCTTATCAAGCACATAAAATGTGCGAAAAATGTACTTGTGATCTAGTGCAATAATTTCGAGCTTTAATGCCACAAAAAATGTGCTTTTTATGTACATCGAAACATGTACCACTTTACAGGCACATTTTTTGTACATTTTATGTACATATTCTCAACAACATTGAATTTCGCACATTTAATGTACATTCAGTGGGCAACCACATTAAAAAGTGTTATCTGTGTTATCTGGGGTCTTAGCGTCGCAATACTTCAAAATTGCAATCTCTCTTTCATGGATATGTTTTTCAAAACTTTGACTCGGCTTATTGAACCGATTATTCAAACCGTCTATAACGTATTGATCCATTTCGCAGTAGCCGGTGGTTATTGGACCGTACGAAGTACAACGTCCAATACGTTTACTACAAACAACTTTGATTTAACATGGAGTAGATCGACGTGGAAATTTAGGGCATACATTATCATCTAGAGATGACGAATCAGCAAAAAAAAGCATATGCAGGGGACCCGTACGTATCAGAATAGATGTGGCAAACTGAGTTGATGTTATGATTATCTAACTCTTAAGTGTGTGCAATTACGTCCTCATTAAATTGGATTGGAAATTGCCGAGAAGGCAATATTGAAAAACTCGTCCGAAGAAACGGTCATTCCAAAAGCATAAAATTGATTCCCAAATAGACAAAAATGTTCACCTCAATTTTCTCTACAGCATAGCAAAAAATAGTTTTTTTGGGCTAGGCCCGGAAAAGTACTGACTTAAGGTCTTCAGGAGAGGCCTCGGACAAATACTTCCGTAGACAAAATTTTTCCCTCAAGTTTCTCTACAACATAGAAAAAAAATTTTTTTGATTAGGGCTGACCTTAGGACCGACCTAGGGCACTAAGAAGAGGCCTCGGACAAATACTTGCATAAATGGAAATGTTTACCTTAATCTTCTCTACGACACAGAAAAAAAAAATTTACAGACATATACTTTCACAGACAAAAATATTTCCCTCAATTTGCTCTGCCACATAGAAAAAAAATTTTTTTGATTAGGGTTGACCTGAGGCCCACTTGACCCCTAAGCACAAGGCACCACCGGTACAAACCAGTACTCTATTAACTCTCAAATAGAAAAAGAAGCAACAAAACGGTTAGGATTCACCCGAGTTATGTAAACAAACACGTTGGGCCCTAGTAGGAACTCAGTATTACAGTCCTGGCTGAGTCCAAGGGCTTCTAATCAAAAAACTTTCTTCCATAAATGAGAGACATTCCTAGGCCTTTCGATAAAAAGAAATTTTTAAAAATCGAAAGAGATTTACTCGAGCTATGTACAAAAAAACATGTAGAGCCCTATCAGAGACCTGGTCTTAGTGCCCTAGCTACATCCAAAGGCTCAAAATCAAACAAGTTTCTTCTATAAATTGTCGGCCATACCCAGACCTTTCAAACAAAAAAAAAGGTTTATTAAAATCGGAAAAGATTAACTCAAAATGTATATAAAAAATCACTTAATCGGCCCTAGCTCAGCGGCCCAAATTCAATCCCATAAAAGATTTTTCGATTGTCTTTCAGAGAAAACGAGTTTTTAAAAATCGGTTGAGTTTTACTCGAGTTATCGTGCTGACCGATGGACGGATCTAAAAATGTCCGGTCATCCGTCTCCACTTTTTAGATCCGTACGAAGAACGAAGTCGGGCATAACCGACAATTTATGGAAGAAATGTTTTTGATTTTGAGCCCTGGGACTTAGCTAAGGCAAGAAAAACGAGTCTCTGCTAGGGTTCTACATGTTTTTTGTACAGAACTTGAGTATAAATCTCTTCCAAAAAAATATTTGAATCGAAAGGTCTAAGAATGGCCCTTGCACTCAGCTAGAGCCCTAAAACTGAGCGAGCTTTTACTAGGGCCCAACATGCTTTTTTACATAAATTGGGCAAATCCTAACCGATTTTGTTGATTCTTTTTCTGTTTGAGAGGTAACCGAGTATTGAATTATGTTCAAAAAACAAATTTAGGGCCGGCGCACAGTAGGCTAATCCGTTATATTCATGTTCAAAAATCTATATCTCGTGAAATATTCACAATTTAAATGTAAGAATTCTTAAAACGTGATTTAAGAATATTCAAAAATGTCGGGAAAAATATTTGTGCATGTAAGCCGCAGATTAATAGTCGTAAAGTTGTTAGACAAAGTGACAGGTTTGATTTCTCCCCATACATAACCTCAAAAAAATATATTTTCCATATTTTCGTCAGAATCTTGTCGAAATCAGTTGTAAACGTTAAAGTAATTCATAATAAGTCGAAACGAGCCTTGTCCGACTTGTATGGGGAGAAATAAAACCTGTAACTTTGTCTAACAACCTTACGACTATTAATCTGCGGCCTACATGCACAAATATTTTTCCCGACATTTTTGAACATTCTTAAATCACGTTTTAAGAATTCTTACATTTAAATTATGAATATATCACGAGATATAGATTTTTGAACATGAATATAACGGATTAGCCTACTGTGCGGCGCCTAAGCTTAGGGCTCAAGTGAGCCTTAGGTCAGTCCTAAGCTCGGCCTTAACCAAAAAAAAAATTATTTGTTGTATTGCAGAGCAAATTGAGGAAAACAATTTTGTCTATCGAAGTATGTGTCAGAGGCCTCTACTTAGGGCCCTAGGTCGGTCCTAAGGTCGGCCCTAGACAAAAAATGATGTTTTGCTATGTTGTAGAGAAAATTGAGGTGAACATTTTTGTCTATTTGGTGGTGAATTTTGTGCTTTCGCAAGGGTTTTTTACACCGTTGCTACGAAGCGATTTTTCAAAATTGCCCTCTCGGCAATTTCCAATAGAATTCAATATCATACACTGTAGAGTTAAGGCAATATCCACTTAAATACGCTCGAGTCTTTTCGTAACATCAGCTCTGTTTGCCACATCCCATGATTCATGTTCAAAAATAAGCGAAATTGGTCAAGTAGGCTGGAAGATATGGTCGAAGAAGTGTCCAAAAACGTGGATTTCTGTGGCTTTGATGCCATATGAAAGCATTATTTGATCTCACAAAACTGAGAAGAATTTTTTGTGGAAATCTGTTGAGTGGTTCGGGTACTGGGACCTATGAAATGGACGAAATTATTTATTCCTAAGCCATATACCATAGGAGATTGGTTTTCATCTATATTCGGTTAAGTATGGTTACTTTGTCCATCGTCCCCACAACCGTATCTTCTTCCATGCACTCCAAATTGACCGGGCGCCTGATTTTTCTTATATTTTTAAACGATTCAGAACATATTTCTGAGCAAAAAATCGTTCTGTGACGCCTACCGAAAATTTTCCGTTTTTTTTATAAAAATCATAAAGTGGGTGCAATCCACCACCCACATATCAGCCATATACCTTTTTGCACTTTTTCTCATTAAAAAATTGTTCTACTCGGAAACTTAATGTTTTCTTATATAGTGGATTGAAAACAGGAAAAAAGAAAAAGTTTGAACACTTGACTCACTCTCTAAAAACATATGAAGGGACCCGTACGTATCAGAATAAATCCGGCAAACAGAGATGATGTTACGAAAAGACTCGAACGTATCTAAGTAAATATTGCCTTATGTCCACATTAATTTGTATTGGAAATTGCCGATAGGGCAATATTGATAAAACCCGTCCGAAGAAACTGTGTAAGAAACCTTTCTAAAAGCACAAAATTGACCCCCAAATAGAGGAAAATGTTATCTACAACATAGCAAAAAAGCATTTTTTGGGCTAGGGCTGACATTAGTTCCGACCTAGGGCCCTAAGTAGAGGCCTAGGACACATAATTCCATTGACAAGAATTTTTGCCTCAATTTGCTGTGCAACATAGAAAATAATTTTTTTGGTTAGGGTCGACTGACCTAAGCCCCAGTTGAGCCCTAAGCAGGCATCGGGCCCAAATTTGTTTTTGAATATAAATCGGTACTCGGCTACCTCCCTTTCTATTTGGGAAGAATCAACAAAATCGGTTAGGATTTGCCCGATTTATGTGAACAAACACGTTGGGCCTAGGGTCAGGGTCCAAGCGCCTCTTATCAAAAAATTTTCTTCCATAAAATGTGAGACATTCTTAGACCTTTCGATTAAAAAATTTGTTTTGAAAATCGGAAGAGATTTATACTCGAGTTATGTACAAAAAAAAATGTATTGCCCTAGCAGAGACTCGTTCTTAGGGCCCTAGCTAAGTCCAAGGGCTCAAAATCGAAAAAGTTTGTTCCATAAATTGTCCGTCATGCCCAGGCCTTTAAAACCAAAAAAGTTTATGAAAATCGGAAAAGATTTACTTGAGTTATGTACCAAAAACCACTTCAACGGCTCTAGGTCGGCGCCCCTTGAGCCGACAGTGCCCAGATTCACACCCATAAAAGATTTTTTGATTTGAAAATCGGTTAAGTTTTACTGGAGTTATCGTGTTGACGGACGGACGGACATTATTTTATTACTGATTCGTCATCCAAGGACCATGATCGATGTTCCCCCCCCCCTGATCCAGGGTCGAAATTCGACTGGTTACAAACGTCGTGGTAAACGCAATAAACCCCTTTTCGTACGGGTCTAAAAATTAGGTGCATTCCTAATTCTGTCGACTAACAATCGACTCTGTTTCCAGTGTCTTGAAACAAACGTTCTCTCAACAGCTATATCGATAGCGAAATGAATTTTGTAATTTAACTATGTTGCAAACATCCTGTAACCTGGAGTATTAAGAAATTTCAATTTAAAGTTTCCGCGCACTATTCTGAACGAATTGGATGTTCCTCGCACCTGCCCGAGCTTTCTTCCAACATTATGACTACTCCAAGGATTTTTCACATACATAATGCGCGTAAAAGCGACATGAATTAACGAAATGTGAATTGTAAATGAATTGTTTGAAAAATACGAGTAGAGTGTCGTTGCTCTTGATATTTTGAAAAATAGTTTTAAGTTCTTCAATGTACAAAGTTAAATGATGTGAAAAAAAGATCATAAATCAATGTAAAATATAAAATGGAGGATATATGGGAAAACAGGAGGTTTAGAAATAAATTCAAGTTCTAATCAAAGCAACAAAGTGTATATTTTTACTAATATAGGACGGCAACTGTGGCGATTATGCCTTTGCCCCAGTAAGTTGGTTTTCAGCTGATAACACTAACAAATCAACCAATTAAATTCATAAGAAGAAGTGGAACCAGGAAATGAGAGAGCCGACGAATTGGCGAGACAGGAAAGCAGCTTCCGACTTATTGGCGCTGAACCGACGCTAGGAACTTACGATGCGTTAAAGGGCTACTCAAAAGAGAAGTCGAATAAATGCAGCAGCGTATGTGGGAAAAATTGCAAAACTGCAGACAGGCAAAGGAATTCTGCTGACAGGACACAACTCATTAGGATACCATCTCAATAAGATGGGACTTAATGTTCATCCGAGCTGTAGAAGGTGTGGTGACGTACATGAAACATTGAAGCATTTCCTATGCCATTGCCCGGCTTTGGCAAGCCCGATAACGAAGCATATAGGGGACTTTTATCTTACTATAGAAGAGTTGAGGGAAGCTCCACTAACAAATGTCTTGGCATTTTTCACAGACAGCGGCTGGCTGGACGCACCAATGACGCAACAGCAGTGTCAATGATGAATGGGTAAAACTCCAAAAGCACCACACCACCTCATAGACAGCTTACAATAGAACCGGCTAATGTATCATTACTCATCATCAAAATTCACCCAACATCACCAAGACGCAGTACAAGGGGCCCAACAAGAAGTGCTTATTTTTGTACAAATTGTAATTTGGAAAAAATGGTTTTCAAGATAGATCAACGTGAAGTTTGCCGCAGTTGCTACCGAGACTAACTTCATTGTGAGAAAGCTAATTTTTGAACTTTTCAATAAATTCAGCTGATTTTAGTAAACTTATGAATGAAATCAGCTGATTTTGTTTGTAATGAAGTTGGCTTCGGTCGCAACTGCAACTAACTTTAAGTTGAGTATTATTTGTAAAGATCAGAACAAAAGAGTGTCACGTATTCGGTCGTTCATAAATTGTGTCAGAAGCACCGACTTCTGTTTCTCTGGTGTGGGTAACATCCTTTTTGTGTCATCTGTTGACGTGTTGACTGTCACAATTTGTTAAATAGTAGTAATGGAACCAATCCAATCTACTCGACATACCATAACAAGACGACCCGGCTTTCGTTTAATCACATCTGTCATCACTACAACTTTTACTGCGAAAGAGCTCGATAGAAGAGAGACATAAAGCACACATTTTCTCTCTCTTTCTCACATTCGAATATTAAATGTATATCTCTCGCTCATTTTTGAATTTGTCCTTTATGCCGTTCTTCTACCGAGCTCCTCAATTTTACTACAACTGTTGCTACGAAACTTAAAATAACTTTTACTATGAACTTGATTACAGATGAGCTTAGGTTGTAGTGGGTACGGCGAGCCCTGACTCCTAACCCTTTATTGTGGTGCATATACGTACAATCTTTCTTTCAAGGAGCTTCCTTAACAGAGTACTTTTTAAACTGTGAAACAGAAAAGATAACTGGAAACCGAAAAGAAAGTTTCTCGCCGTTTTCCTACCGTCAATACTGTCTTATCATTCTATGGGAGGAAGGCCTAGCCCTCTACAAACTTTTCATACTGGCGCCCCCCCCCCCCCCATATCCTCGCCGCCGCTGAATTGTATAGCGTCGTGGAGGTCGTAGAGTGGTTCGCTATTTTGTGGCATAGCATGACATTGCAACACAGAAGGGGTCTTTATGGTGGTATTGCTTTCATAGCACCAGGTGCGAAGAGTCACTTCGGAGAATCTTTTAGTACAGCCCTTTCTACTTTCAACTCTATACGAAGGCCTACCTATGGCTTCATGTGAAAATGTCTTTCGATATTTTAGAATTGCCATTGAATGAGAAAGACATCAATGATACGGAAGAAGGAAGGTTTGATTTATTTATTAAGTAGTGAGAGCTAATTTATGATTTCACCGTTTCTGCCCTCCGTCCGTCTGTGCACTGTCACAATTATGACGTCACAAAAATGAGATCGCGAAAATAACGTCACACAAATGACGCCACAAAAATAACGTTATAAATACAGCGCCACAAAAATGAGGTCCCACAAATGACGTCGCTCAAGTAACGTCACACATATGACGTAAAACATACAACGTCACAAAAATTATGTCACAAATACGACGTCACAAATAAGTCATCACAAAAATGACGTTACAAATACGGCGTTACAAAAATGACGTCACAAATACAATGTCACAAAAATTACGTCACAAGTACAACGTCACGAAAATGACGTCACAAATATAACCAAACAGTTACAATAATGACGTCAGAAAAACGACGTCGCAAAAATGACGTTGCACAAATGACGTCACAAATATGATGTCTCAAAAATACTTACTTACTCACGAAAATGACTTCACAAATATGACGTTACAAATATGACGTCACAAAAACGACGTCACAAATATAGTCAAAAGTTATGACGTCATAGATATTGTTTCGATTAATTTTTGAACAATACGGTACCGCTACTTTTCTATACCCCTGTAAATGATTTATTACACTCAGAATTTTGTTCACCGCTCCTGTCCGTCATAACAAAGTAGGCAAGAGCTACAAATCTGCTCACATTCCTACGTGGTCTCGAATCCAATCAGTTGGCTTTGAGAAACTTTCGTAAAGCAGGCAGAAACGTTCCAGTTGCCCGAAACTGGACAGACCATGGCTGAGCCCACTCTTATCCACAGCTAGCTACAGCTCTGATTGTGTAGTATCGGAAAGAGTCTTAGATATTTATGCCCGAATATTCGGTTTCGAATGGAAAATGTTATTTACCTTTTCTTAAAACATATTCCCAAAAGAAAAGGCAAACAGAATAAGAATTTTTACGTATGCAAATGTAAACGAAATGGAGTATAATAACAGTCGTGTTGGAAGCCTTGTTTTGTTCACATTGATATTATCCCGTGCAAATTTGCAAATACACGAAAATAAACATGAATGCTAGGCTATGAGCTCACTTGTGGAAAATTTTTATTCAACTTCTTAAATTTCTTTTTCCCCGGGATTAGCATATCGTTGAGAAATTACAGCTTCCCTAAGTCTGGCCATGTTTTAGTACACCCAACAACTTTTTATGCAAAACGAATACTTAAAACGTCCACAAGCAAAGGGCAAATTTCCATAAAATTTTTTATAAAGTACACCATTACCTTCCAATGACCACGGACATGGTCTTGGTCACACATGGTAATGGAGGATAATTAATCTCTGAAAATTATGCTTTTTGGAGTGAGTGTAACATGCCACCAGACGGCATAGCACTTAGGATATTGGTGTTGTGATGGTTGTTCCAAATGAGCTTCGCTGTTTCGAAAGTTGGTACTTGTATCATTTATAACGTTTTATAAACATAATATAGACGTGTAGTGCAATTTAAGTACATTTTAATGAAACCATTGCATGTAACCATCTGATAAAATATCGTGAAAAATGTTAACAAAACGGTTCGGAAGTTAAGCATGAAAGTGCGATAGCTTTTTCTATTACCTTCTAGTGTAAATTTCTCTTGTAATACGAAAATAAATGGTTCGGTCGTTTGTTTAATGGCAAGCTATAATTTTTAATTTGCAAAGGATCGTATTATCAATCGTAGATAACTCAATCCATGGACGGTCTGATTATAAAGAATGAAGGGTGGGACAGCTGTAGTAATATTGTGAACAAAATGGACAAAATTCCATCAAATGAAACCTTAATTTTTTAACTTGTTTCTCCCTTTATCAGCTTTCCTTTTCAAAACTTTTCCATCATGGAAAGTTCTTAAATTTCATTTTTATTTTTTATTATTATTATTATTATTTATTTTTTAGACCCCCCCCCCCCCTACCCTGTAACGCAAGGTCCCTATAATTCAAAACTTCAGTTTCACATTCTCTGAATCTTCATAGTACTTTTTATGCAAGAACTGAGACAAAAGTTTATTTGCTTTAAAAACAGAAACATAACTAGGGAAGAAAAGTTAAAAACCACATGGAAAGCGACCGATTTATTATATTTCTCATTTTCATGTTTATGGAACTTTATGAACATCGATGATTTTCCCTTCAATACGACATCGAAAGGTCATAGAAAATGTCGTTTTGTTGATTAAAGGTGGGTGTTCACTGTATTTCAAAAAAGAAATCGATTAGGCAATACTGAAGATACTTTTCGATTTGCATTTCATGTAACGGCTTACCACAAGCAAAAGTATCACTTGCGTACTACACGAGAGTTCCGAAGTACTTAATGATTTTTTTTTCAAAGGCATTTCTCAAAGGATTTATTTACAATGATTTTCCACGCTTAAACAGTCTTTGCTTATCGTCTCAGATTCCCACCCCATGAACATTTTCTTCACCTTTCTGTAAATCTAATTCGAAATTTATAAATCGAAAGAAAATTTCGTTTCCGGCTTAGGCTTGTAACTAAAACGGCATCAAAAAAATATTAAGAATTATTCAACTTCATTAATTTTTCTCAGAGGTGGTCTTTTATAATAGAAGAATAGGTTAGTCGAGTGAATATAGTCGAGAAAAAAAGACTTTTCTTTTCATTTAGTGTAACAGACTAGGTGAATATTTATTTTCATTTATACAATTTTGCATTCTACTTTCGGTGTGCATTCTACTCATAATAGCTTTATTATTCGTGGTCGAAATTCGCTGCGTTTAAAAGCGATTTTCTGCTATGAAAAGGCACCATCCAAGACCGCCTTGCATTCAAAAACTGAAAATAATGAGTTAGCAGCGCTAACATTTTTCATGCTTGTTATCAGGGACGAAAAGAAAAATGTAATCACACGGGGCGAAAGCTAGCGCTTTCGCCCCTTGGGCTTACATTTTTCAACCTTCGTCCCTGATAGCAAGCATGAAAAACTTAATACGTCACTCGGAAATGAATTACATGCCTACTACCTCGTACGTAAATAACTATTACTGTACCTACACAAAGCAATGCGAAAGTGACGATTGCGAAAATTTTCTAACAAGGCTACACCAAATTTCATTCATAACTTCCGATTTATGAATGAAATTCGAGGCTGCCTGGCTCGAAAAATTAGGCATCTGTCACTTTTGCATTACTATGTACATTTTTCGATCGAGGCAGTTCGAAGTTAAGAATGAAATTTGGTGTTGCCATATTAGAAAATTTTCGCATCTGATCTGTCACTTTCGCATTGCTATTTGTAGGCACAGTTAGCAACTCACTTGTCGAACCGTGGCGTTTATTGAGATGTAGGCTTCTGTCAAAGTATTGCGAATTTCATGATGAAATGAGCAAAAAAAACCTCCATGCTAGTAAAATGACCTAATGCGCTTCATCATTAAAATCGCTATACTTTAAGAGTTGCTCTAGCCATTGTCATGCAATAAAGTTGTTATATTTTCAGACAAATCAATAACAACCTAACATTTTTTAGTTACCAGACGGGATAGCGTTCATTGAAGCAACTCGTGCTTTTTTGACAAAATGATACAATGGTGCACAAGTGAAAAATGCTGAGTCAAAATTTAGCGTAACTATTTGTTCTGTTTTGCTGTGTAGCGACGCGAAGTCACCCTACTATGGTGGTGCATTATATTGTGTTCATACATTACCAGACGACGTATATTAATATCGGAAGAAAAATATCATTTCATCATTTCAACAAAATTTTATCAGAGAACTTCCAGGCCATTTAATCAAATTTATAGTAAATTTGTGTAGACAAACGAGTAATTGAATTTCTGCCTTTTTTGTCGCTGTTATCAATGTTATGAAATGATCATTAACGTTTTGTGATGAAAATGAAAGGGAGTTTTTAGTGTAGTAAGCAGCCCATTCTTCGATATCTATTAGAATCTAGTATTGTTTCGGATGAAGCAAAAACAAATAGAGCCGCTTCACACGAGATATTTCTTCTTCTTGGATATAGCATCGAACTTTCGTCAATTTCAGAAATACTTTCTCTTCGAATCATGCCCGGAGCGGTAGCGGAGAGCGTGACGCAGTCCCCAAACCCCAAAAAAAACGTCCACAAACCCAAAAAACTCCATACAGAAACCTTTGGGACAAGACACGATGAATAGGCGAACTTTAAAGTTTTTCCCCCCTGCCCCACTCCCTCTCCAAATGATTTAAATAAAACTACTTCCTATCCTGATCTTTGGATCATCAAAATCGGTTGAAAACGACCCGAGATATCGCCAATCAAAGACGCCCAATTTTCATATAAAAATGGTAAAAATATGTTTGAAAATAATCAAAATTTTATTCCTGTCATGTGTGTCCACGATGTATCCATCTATCTTTGTCTCTATGTATCTATCTACTTTTTTTTCTCGAGAACCGCCCGGACGATTTCCTTAAAATTTTTAGGGAAGTTCAGTTTCAGTCCCAAATGGAAAATTCAGCCGGTGGCTACCCCCAAAAAAATCTTGGAACTGAGTTATTGGCCTTCAAACTTTCCATACAACCCCCATATATGAAAATCCATTGCCGGGAGCACTTCTTCGGCTATACTCGGCCGGTAGTGGTCACATCGCGGTGAATGGGGTATTAAATGAAAGGTATCGATCTCACGAAGCCAACGGAAACTGTCTTGTGAAAATCGGTTGAGGGGTTCGTTGCCAGGAGTCGGTCAAAGTGGTCCGAAATGAGCTACGCTGCCGTGGAGCAACTATGAGAAATTTTTTTTTTTGAAGTGGCCGAAAATGATGTGTAATGATGTGGAAAGTGCGTAGGATGATGTGGGAAGTGTGTGGGATGATGTGAGAAGTGTGTGGAATGAAATGGGAAGTGTGTGGAATGAAGCGGAAAATGTGTAGAATGAAGTAGGAAGTGTGTCTGATTGTGCGGGAAGTGTGTGGGATGATGTGGGAAGTGTGTGGAATGATGTGTGAAGCGTGTGGCATGATGTGGGAGGTGTGTGTGATGATGTGGGAATTGTGTGGGATTATGTGGGAACTGTGTGGGTTGATGTGGGAACTGTGTGGGATGATGTGGAAAGAATTTTCTTGAAAAAATTGTTTGAAAAAAATTTTTTGTAACATTTTTTTTTAAATTGGTTTTGAAAACTTTTTTTTCGGAAATTTTTTTTGAAAAACTTTTTTTGAAAAAATTTTTTTTTTAAATTTTTTATTGAAAATTTTTTTTCTTGTGTTCAAAAAATGCGTCACAGATGCCAAACCCTCCAAAGTAATAATTTTTCTACATTTTCAGACTTCACACCAGGCGGAGACAAATTTTTCCATTTTGAAAGCTAAAAGAACAGAAAAATTATACGTTGGTGGATCTGGCATCTGTGACGCATTTTTTGAACACGAGATAAAGTTATTTGCATTTAATTTTTTTTTGCGTTCGACCAGCGTAAGCGTCACCTCCATCGATATCATTTATTTTGGAAGTGGACATAGGGACTGCGTCACACCTTACCATTAAGAGGTTTTTGTTGGGTTTATTTTTTGAGCGCATGCGGTAAAAAAAATTTGGTGCTGCCATCTGAAGTTAAACTGTCGACTGTTTCCGCGCAAAAAAAAAACAGTTAGTTAAGTAACGATAGCTGTTTTATGTTTTCACCCTTCCTGTCCGTCCATCCATCACCATCCGTGCGTGTGTACACAAAAATAACGTCACAAAATTAACGTCGCACAAATGATGTCACAAATATAATTAAAAGTTATGACGTCATAGATATTGTCTCGTTTAATTCTTCAACAATACGCTATCGCTACTTGTCTATACCCATGTCAATGGTTTATTTAGCTGGCAATATCAAAATTAATGCTCGGAACGGGTCAGGTTCGACCTCCTCTAGTTCGGTTTACCTGAACCTGATTAAAATGGTTTTCAGGTCAGGTTCAGGTCCGACCTGAATTGAACCTGAACATGAATCAAACCTGAAATTTGATGTCATCTTAGGTTTAGGTCAGGTTCAGGTTGACCTGACAATTTATATGAAAAAATTCAGGTCAGAAAATTGTTAGGTCAACCTGAACCTGATCTGAATTTGAGATGAAATAAAATTTTGGTATTGATCCAGGTTCAGGTTCAGTTCAGGTCGGACCTGAACCTTACCTGAAAAAGTCGGGTGTTTTTGGTTCAGGTTAGGTCAAATCCGACCTGTTCCGAGCCTTACTCAACGCTTCTCGGCGCTAACTTCCCTAGAAAGCTATACTATGGTTTTCAATTTTCAAAACACAAGAATTGAATAGAAATACATGTCAAGTGTGTTACTACTCAACGTGAAGTTTGCCGCAACAAAGCCTTACTACGTATGAAGACCATACCCTTGGTTTGCACTTAAAAAAAGTACTCCGTTGAGCGTGTAGAATTTCAATTGGTTGAAAAAATCACGTGAAAAATTTCAACCAATCAAATTTTTAAACACCGCTCTCAGTGAAGTAATTTTCTTTAGGTGCAAACCAAGGGTTAGAGAATGACATATTCAGAGAGAAAATGTATGAAGTTCTCTCATATAATGACGTCACAAAGGCGGAAACGGAATGAAATTACTATTTTTATTGGTATTTGACGTTTCGTATAACATTCCGTAACGGCCGTAACTCAAGACCGCAATTTCTGGCTAATTCCGTCCGTCGGTGACCCATGTCACCTGGGGAACGAATGTGTTTTGTCTCATATCAAATCACATTGAAAGAGTGCGAGAGACGAAATTTGTTATTCAGTACGATACAGATAGAATTAGTGTGGGAAGTATCTTCAGGGATTTCAAGGAAATCATTCCTTAGACTCAATCTACAAATGTCCGTTAACAACGTAACTTTTGTTTTCTATGTTACTATCGGACATGATTTGACAAACCGCATCCATAGTCAAATAGAGCAAATTATACTAATTGAACCATGGAATTTCAATATTCCGTTTCTACCAATAAACAAAATTTTGTGGCTTTTCCATATTTTGAACGATGTCATTTGTTTACAACAACGTTAGCAGTGTAAAAAAAACCTCCTGTTTGGCTGGGTAGAGTGTGAAATGTTAATGCAGCTAATGTTATAGTGGATTATGCGGTATATGTTGGCTATGTATACAGTGTTCTAAAGCGCTCATTTGTATTTATCGGATCCACATAAAGTAGAGAGAAAATTCACTGAATTCGACGTTTAAACTTGAGGAAATATTTGAGATCAAAAAAGACTTAAGAAAAGCTTAATTATTACAAAAGGATTATCTTATCTACGTTTCAAATTAAATTAAAACAACAGACACTTGCTTGGTGTTGACAAAAGTTTTTAATTACCGTATGCTTAAAGGATTTAGTGGAGTTAAAATTGTGTTCCATCTTTAAAATACTGTCGAAAATCACTGTTTGTTCCCGTCATAATATTTGATTTTTGTTAAAGTTTATATGATCGACAGTTGATGCATATGTTGTTTACCTATGTATGGTGTTTCAGGATTTATTGATTCACTATCGGGAACATCCACATTTCATGCACGTGACAATGGAAAACGTTATTTTCGAACTCTTCCTGCACCACCCTACCAAATGCAAAAAATATTTGCACCGAAAACCAACCAAAAAGCTTGATGTGATAAGTGCTTGATATGAACTCGCCACAAATCAGCTGAAGCCGACTTTTAAGCTGTCCCGACGCTTTCACAATTTATTATTTAGCGTAACTCACATGTGGGTAACGCTTATATGGTCATATTTCCGTCCGTCATCTGTCCGTATCACTCATATCTTTGCTCCTAGACCACCTAGAGAGCTCAAACTTGCGCCATTTTATAGCTCCTTGACTCTAGATTTGCAAAAATGCCGAACGAGGGGAGCAGCCGGAAAAAGAGGGTACGTATTACGCATACATCGGCTTCTCTGACATCTAAAAAGCTAAATCTTGCGCCATTCTATAGCTATTTCACTCTTTCCAGAAACTGGAAACTTCTTAAAAGTTCTGAGAAGTTTTGTAACTTTCTAGCAGTCTCCAGAAATTCCCAGAAAATTCTTTTTTAGAACTTTCTAGAACTTTACGAAACTTTCCAGAGCTTTTCACAACTCTCGAAAACTTTTTTTTACTTACTAACTTTGCTTCCCCGCACTTCAGTCTTTAGAAACGCCTACTGTTGTTTTTGTTTCATTTGTGGATAAAACGTAAATTAACACCAACGGAACATTTCCATTTCCGCCTCTTTTTTGTAGCCAAAGCTTTTTTATGTGCAACGTATAGAGAGTTCTTTTGCTAATTCTCACGTAATGTATGAAAATTTGCTAGATTGTCACCGTCGTTCGTGTTACCAGTTATAAATGTAACATTATAAGCGCGTAGCACATGCAGAAAATGACAAACCCAACAAAATGAAAATAGATTATTGTCGTCTTGATGTATATAAGAACCGCGTTACGTATACTACGATTCGCCTAAGTATTAGTCAAAGTCTTTTATACTACATTGAGACGGCAATAAGGTAATTTTAAAGCAAAGTACGTACTTAGAGATGGAGGGCAATTGAAAATGTTATATATTTTTCTAAGTACCTTACTCATTTATAGAGGGCAAAAGTACGATTGTATGGGTTTGAGAGAGAATTTGTTGAGTACATCATTACGCTATTTTATCACGATCATAGCGTGCGGTAGCAATTCGACCGTGACGCAAATCCACCTGCGTAGACTGCGCAACCATAAATACAGCTAAGCTTTGAGTCCGCCCCCCCCTTGCCTCGTACCCCCCAGAAAATATTTTTCACGGATTCTACGGAAAATTCTAAGGTTGTAGTCAGTTAGTTACTGGTTTTCATTGGCACTTGTATGAAAAACGACTTTTGTAACTTGCGCTCGAGAACGGGTCGATTACTTTTCTTGAAATTTTGCAGAGAGCTTCAGATGGATATTCTGCGACCTCTGAAATTTTAAAAAAGGCGGGTACTCGTTTGGGCGCCAGGGCTCTTAGGAGGCACCATATAAAAGCTTTTTGTATGTATAATGTGTATGGTAGACATTTTGCATAAGACAAAGTTTGGGTGTTACAGAGAGATGTTTGTTGTCAAAGAAAAAGTTGTTGGGTTGGGTGCGCAGTGTATCGGGGCAACCACCAAAATGGCAGAAAATGGGCGAGGGCTGAAAAAAAACTTTTGATATGTTGTAGAGAAAGTTGAGGGGATCATCTTCGTCCATGAAAATAGCAGCCGCCGCGCTTCGATTTGACGGCAGCGGCGGTTCAAGAAAAACTATTGATATGTTGTAGTGTAAGTTGAGGGGATCATTTTCGTCCAAAAAAATAATAGCCGACGCGCTTCGGTATGGCGGCGGCAGGGACGCAAAAAAAACTTTGTTGTAGAGGAAGTTGTGAGGATCATTTTCGCACATGGAAGTAACAGCCACCGCTCTTCGGCTTAGCGGCAGTCGCGGCTCGA
This sequence comes from Pseudolycoriella hygida, assembly GCA_029228625.1. NCBI lineage: Eukaryota > Metazoa > Arthropoda > Insecta > Diptera > Sciaridae > Pseudolycoriella > Pseudolycoriella hygida. The sequence goes on along the minus strand of CM055405.1, from coordinate 37,950,928 downwards.
AAAAAATTCTATATATAATTCGTCAAAAACTAATTTTCTACTTGGAAAAGAGCTGATGTCACAGCAGAAACCCCTTTTTTAAATGGAAATGTGACGCAAGTCCTCGTCCCTTCTTCCAAAACAACTGAACGCAAAAAATTCTTTCGAAATATTTTCGATTAAAAAATGCGTCACAACCCTCCCAACGTAATAATTTTTCTGCGCTTTCAGATTTCAAACCCCAAAAATTTAGCATTGCGTGTGAAATCTGAAAGCGCAGAAAACTATTACGTTGGGAGGGTCCGGTATTTGTGGCTCATTTTTTTAATCGAAAATATTTGAAAAGAATTTTTTGCGTTCCGAAGTTTTAAGCGCCACCCAACTTGATATCAGTTGTTTTGGAAGAAGAAACGGGGACTTGCGTCACAAAGGGGCTTTTGATGTGATTGGCAAATATCGCACAATAATATTTCATACAAAAACCACTATTGTTAGTTTACTTTGATGTTTATTGTACGTTTACTTCGACGACTTACTTTTGCTTGTTGTAGAATTGACTTGCTTCGCTTATTTTGATTTTTAAGTTTTGTATTTATTTATTGGTATCCGTGTTAATGTTATTAATGTCATATTGTAACGTTTTTCATGGTTTTTTAATGAGGGCTATGACAGCAGTCATAGTCACTCTTTTTCCATGTCATCTAGAAAATAGTAGACAATAAAATTACTATCAATCACATGCCATCAACACTCCAATGTCGCCGTGTGCGATAAAAGTTATTCAATTTCGAATAAAGTTGATAGTTAAATGTTTCATTGTCTCATTGTAGTAACGAATGTTGTTTTTACCAATTTTAATAGATGTTTATAAAGTTGCGAATGGAAAATGGCTTTGTTGCTTATATTTTCCACACAGAAAATTCTATTTAACTTTAATTTCATTTTGAATTTTCGTTACGCTAAAATGATTTATGAAAAACAAAGTGAATTTGAAATTTAATTATTGCAAACGTTCAGCCTTTATTTTCAAAGTATCCTCTTGCAGTACATGACACCGTCCACAATGCAAACTAACAGCTATTTGTATAGAATTTCAAAGCCTTTACAAATAGTGTGATGAAAACAGTTTCATGTTCAGTGCGAAGAAAGCTATGGAACGGAAATCACAAATATCAGTTACGTTCACTACAAGAGATTAGAATTTACATAAGGTGTAATTTCAGCTTCCGCCTAGCCGTGTGCTTTGTATGGAATTTTTCATGCTTCGAGGTCGAAATCGAGGGCAATTTTGACAATTTTCTCTCGATTTCGGACTTCTGGATGAAAAATTTTTTGTGTATCTGTTTTGGTCGACTGATCTGAGGCTTTGTCGCATGTAGACCTCGTTGTGCTCGGTCTACAACTCGAAAAATTGCCTAAAATCAATCGTACAAAACAGACACACAAATAACTGCAGTGTACTTTGATCGCTTATTGTTGTTTTATGTTTTGACTTCGGGAAATTACAATTTTCGTTGTTCTCGAAATGAAAAATTATGTGAATTCCAAGGGATGACGGACGTGTAAAAATTCAATTTATGCGATTGCAGCCCTTGTAATCCAAACAACCATTTCAGTTTTTAAGGATTATTTCTACAACGCAGTGGCGGTTTGGTTATGCGAAAATATCTTAAAATCACCGTTCAATAAAGACGCCCATATTGAGTTTCGGAAAACCTTCCAATTTCGGCACCGAAGGAGTCCAAGGGTGATGATAAGTTGTGAGGTGTATGAACGAATACAGCATTTCATCACAAGGATAACAAATCGCTTGTTCACCTTAAAAAGTCCTCTCTTTGTTGCATAAACCTACGAAAAGTAACGACATTTTCACTATGCAGAATTCTATAAATTTGCATCACCGAACACACATTAATCAGGGTGAGTGTAAGCGTATCACAGCCCACCAGAAAGGCATACATAACCGTGATAACCATGAAATTTTCCACTATTCCAAAATATACAACCAAAATAATAAATTTCAAAATAATATTTTAGAACGGTGGCGGGAATGTGCAATCTAAAATATTTGCCGCTTTTGTAGAAATAAATCCAGTTAGTTTATGGTTTGGCACTCATTGCTTAGTGGAATAAAATTATTAACAATAATGAACGATAATGAGACGTGTCTGTATATTGAAATGGAGTTTTTGATCGTAAATTTTCATCCAAAATTTATAGCTAGAAGTGTTTTTTCCAGTCTTTATAATCCCACAAAGCAGATCTTTGCAAAAGTTTCCATAAACTTACTTATAATTACTTGCTAAATGACATTACTTCCATTGTGTGTGAAATAATGGGAGATTCAAGTACGAGGAAATTGAGTGACCTGCTAACGGTAATTTTATTTTAATGAATGTAAAGTTTCTCGTGCGTAAGATGTGGTATATACGCGAGAAAAAAAACGGTTTCCCAAATCGACAGATAGGTGATTTTTCCAAAGGTACTTGCACAAGTCCTAGTAGAATTTCTACAGCCGAACAAAGTCATTTGATATCAAAATATTTTTACACAGAGCGGGAAATAATGAGTGGGATATTAATACCAACATTTGGGTGTTTTTCAGTAGAAGAAGCTGATACTTCTGGCCTCAGCTGAATATAATATTGTTGTCACTGAAAAAGTAGTGAGAGAATCTTTCTAACCACTGAGACGTAATGATAAAGACTTGTTTCTCTTTAAACGGTTAAACGTATCAGATATGAGTGCGAGTCCCAGCCAGTAAAACGTATTATGTTGTAGACAAGGCACTGTCAAACCTTAATTTAATTAACGCAAAAATCATGATTTAGTGAACTCCCTCTTCCCCTGTAGAAAGGGTAACAATTTGTTAGAATCGTAATACTTCCTCCCTCTCAAGCGTTTAGGGACGGCCCCTTACAAAGAAATTGGCGTTGCCTTCAAATGACCAGTTAATTCAACTGGTCAACAAACTACTTTTTGTACGTAAAGTAGAGTAGCCAAAAATATGTAAATATGAAAGGAACCCCCGAGTAAAAAAAATCCATTAGACTGAATTGAGACTGTTTTTGTGCATGACGCTGAGTACTGTATTTTCGAACGTTTTAGAGTGTTTTGAGACCGTCATAATGATGAGTATGCTCATTTTTGCCTCAATTAATAGACATTTTTCTGGTGTTTGAGACTGTTGAGACTGATGAGTATGCTCAATTTGAGACTGTTTAACACTGTATACTCATTTTGAGACTGTTGAGTATGCTCATTTTGAGACTATTTGAGACTGTTGAGCATGCTCAATTGTGAAAAATATTTTTTTAGCCAATGAGACTGTTGAGTGTACTCATTTTCGACAAAAATATTTTTCACAATTGAGCATGCTCAACAGTCTCAAAAGCCTCAATAAAATTGTGAAATATATTTTTGTCGAAAATGAGTACACTCAACAGTCTCATTGGCTAAAAAAAATATTTTTCACAATTGAGCATGCCCAACAGTCTCAAAAGCTTCAATAAAATTGTAAAAAATACTTTCGTCGAAAATGAGTACACTCAACAGTCTCATCGGCTAAAAAAAATATTTTTCACAATTCAGCATACTCAACAGCCTAAAAAAGTCTCGAAATTAGCATACTCAGCGATCTCACAGAGTCTAAGTGAGTGTGCTCAATGACCTTAGTTAGTCTAAATCTAATAAAATATTTAAAATGAGTGTACTCATTGGTCTCATTAATGATGATTTAAAAAAAAAAGCGAAATTGAGTACTTCCGAGCTGTTTTAAAAAATTGAGGCTAATTTGAGGCTGTGAGTACACTTAATTTTAGTATTCACTGAGACTGCCATTTTCCCTCGGGCCCATACGCATCAGAATAGATATGGTAAAGAGAACAGATGTTACAAAAAAACTAAATCTAAATAAATATTGCCTTATGAAATTACGTCGACATTAAATTGTTTTGGAAATTGCCAAAAGGGCAATATTGAAAAACCCGTCCGAAGTAAATGTGAAAACTTTCGCAGAAATCATTCTTCATGTAGACAAAAAGTTCCCCTCAATTTACTCCATAACATACCAAAATAAATTTTTTAGGCTGGGGTCGACCTTAGGACCACCCTAAAGCCCTAAGAAGAGGCCTCGGACCCATCCTTTCATGGCTTTTTCTTTTCTACAACATTGCTCAGAAAACTTCATCATTTGAGGAATATGCATGTATGGAATATGTAGTTGTAGTAGCGTGAGTTGGGCCCACACTAAGGACCCTACAGAAGCGAATCACTCAACTGATTTTCACTAAATTTTTTCGTGATTTTTGGAAGTTCATATTTTTCATTCGAGTGATTTCCGTGCTAATTTCGCAGAGATTTAAGTCAAAACACCTCACCGATCTTCAAAAAACCACGTTTTAGACCACTTTTTCGACAGTAACTTCGATATTTTTTAACCGATTTTGCTTAAATTCAATGTCGAAGTCAGTTTTTCGATTATTTTTCAGGAAATAAAAGATTTTTGAAATCGGATAAGATTTACTTGATTTATGTAGAAAAACACGTTGGGCCTTAGTATAACCTCTATTTTAGGACTCTGGCTGAATCCAGAAGTTCCAAGTCAAAAAAGTTTCTTCCATAAATTATCAGGCGCGGACCTTTCAAACAAAAAAAATTTACTCGAGCTATGTACAAAAGAGTGAAAACCACTCAAACGACCCTAGCTCGGTGGTCCTTCGGGCCGACAGTGCCCAGATTCAATCCAAGAAAAGATCCTTCGATTTTCTTTCAGGGAAAAAAAATTTTTCAAATCGATGATCGACCGGCTCCCGACTCGAAATTATGGTTGTTACAAACGTCGTGGTAAGCGCATAAGACCTCTTTTCGAAGAAATTCGTTCTTCGTACGGGTCTAAAAATATTTTTAAAAAAAGGCCTATTTTAGTATCTATCAAACGGCACCTCACCCGTTTAATTTGATGGACAAATGAATTTTGTAGAACGGTTTTGTGGAAGCTCGCTGGGCGTAATTAGTTTTCTCAGGAAATTTTGTTTTGTCTACAAAAATCGTTCTATAAAATTTGTTCGCCGATCAATTTGAACGGGAGAGGTGCGTAAGGCCTCGTATAAAGAATATTTTTTTACATAAGTATACGAGGGCGCTGCGAGCGTTTCAAATTTGAAAAATGGCGGAAAAATCGAATTTTTCATTTTTAACTCGGCCAATTTTCACTCAAAAATTCAAAAAAGGTTTTTTTTTGAGTTTTGTACTCCTTCAATTTTTTTGTGTAGCGTTACATTTTCTGGCTAGGTTCTACAGCCAATACCACACAATTGTATATTCCACATGAAATCACCAAAAAATAGAATATAATTTACAAACAATGAAAGTTACGGCTTTGATGTTACAGACAGATTTCTAAAACAATCAGGAAGTTCTTGTCTCGAGGTCAATATCCATAAACAAACTTCACATATCTACTGGAGTGCTCTTGGAGTGTTCAATTTTTGGGTATTGGTATTTTTGGGTTATTGGATATCTTTTATCACTTTAACTAGAAGATTTTCAACATTGTCTCTTAAAATGTCAGCTACTATTACTTGCCTTTGCCGTATTAGCTCAACAAAGGACATTGATTGGTATTGGTATATACCAAACAGTAAAAATTCACCCACCTAAGTGTGACTCATTAGATCACCAGAAAATACAAATAGATACCATCCCTAATATGTACAACCTTAATACACAGTATCAATTTACAGACATTGCATTGTAATGTTAAGCAGGAAACAACAAATTACCCTGAACCCTGAAAACCGTTTGATTAAAATGTTTCATGCGACACCACGACCCAAAGCATCGTAAACTTCAAATGGTAATATTCTCGTTTCCAAGTACTATCGACATAAATACAATAGAATTTAGTAGAAGAAAGACATACAAGTACATTTGCTTGACTATTTATATGTCATCTCGTATACAACCAACCCCCCCAAAAAACACACAAGACGGCAAAGATTAATCACAGCATTGGAAATGGAATGGTTTCAAGTGTATATTCGAGAATTGAATTTTATTATTCCACCCCACAATCTATTCTACGTGCTACACCTCTATGATATATGTGTACATGCTGCTTATCCTATGTGGAAGCATTTATTGACTACACAGCAAATTTAGGAGTGTTTATGACTACCCCTCAGGAAAGTTCAGTTACTGTATTTTTAAATTTCAAATCTAAATTCTAATTTTCAATAGTAAATTGCGTTCAAGGTAAAATATAAAATCATTTGAAAATTACTAAAACATTGCACGTAGTCTAGCTTTAATCTAGCTGTTTGAGGGTAAACAACTCGTAAAAGTGCGGTGGCAAAAACACTAACAAAATAAAGCATCAATAACTCAATTCCCATCAAACTTTTTCTCTGTTAATTTATTCGGTAATTGACTTACTGCGATTTAACTTGAAGGCATTCCAAATACGAAAACTGATTTTGTTTTTCTTTCAGTGACAAGAAAAATAAATTTATTTTCAAATTGAGTGGTTTTTAAGCCTATCTACAGCGAAGCATTTGTGTGAATCAGCATTTTATGAGCTTTCAAAGTTATTCATTCCACAAAATCAAAATTCATTGGAGAACGGTACATGCGATACCAAAGTTACCGCATACAGTGCGTATGCGTGTATGGGTAATTCTACTGGTAACAACGTGGGACACGGCTATACGTATCTCTTCCATCATGATCTGGCTAATTCCATCGGTAATTCATACATTGACGCTACCATGTCACCTTGGGAACGAATGTTTTTTATCTCATGTCTCAATATAAATCACATTGAAAGATTGATAGAGGTGAAACTCGTTATCCAGGTGACAGTACCGGTTGAATTAGCCTGTTCAAAATGATTAGTTTTAAACAAAATAATTGAGGGTTTCGTATTTTCAAAATATTTATTTATCGTATGGTTTTTCTTACATCTTATTTTACAATTATATGTTACATTCTGTTCTGTTACGATTGTTAGTGACCGAGAGGTCATTACGACAGGTTGGGTTATAATTCTCTCAAATAAGCTAGAGCCTGAAAATATTTTTTCTTCATTAAATGATGGGAGATGGCTTATTTATCCGTAATTTGAGTTCAAAAAACTATTTTGGCTATTTTATTTAATTTTATAAAAGAAAAATTGTGGTTTAAGGATTTGCTGTAACAGTGTAATCGCACATGATCGCACCTTGTCAGTTTATTGTCTGAAGAAATGTATGGAATTTATCGAATTTGGTTGGTACCAATGGTCATGCTGTAAGTGAATATTCGCACGAATTATTGGAATGCATAAGGCTGAAATTGAATTTAGAAACAAAATACACATTTTCAAGATGTGTCGTAGAATCTTAAATCACTCATTTTATCGAAATAAAATGAAAACTATCGAAATATTTTCATGCTCTAGGTTAATTGTACACTAGACTCAACACTATTTCTATTTTTCACACATCTCATTCACAGTCGATTTGTTTTTACGATGGTATTGCGGGGGAGTTTGGATAGCCAATAGTTCCGGCGACCTAGGGATGACATTTTTTTGTCTGTTGGGGACCTCACGAACCCATTGTGTGATCTAAGCGTCATCTTTCGCGTCCATTTTGGTGAATGTGGTGTCATATATGGTACAGCATTGCGACCATTCTTGATGTGCATCGCTAGTGTGAGTGACGGCACTGAATGAGTTGCGTTTTTGTTACAGGCAATTGAATCCTGTTACTACCAAATTTAAACGAAGCATCGAAGCTTGGTTGAATATGTGGACGTTCCTGAACTAAATTTTTGAAGGAAAAAACCCATTCGTTACCGAACCGAATGCGGGTATTCCTGGTGGAAGGCAAGCGCGTCAGCGTAACGAATAAAAATACATCGTATGCTGTTTACATAATCTGCAAAGTAGCAATTTTAATTGTATAATCTGGCCAGTTTGCGTGCAAGAAACCAGTTAAATTAGAAATTTAAAAGCAAATATCTTCATTTTGAAAAAAGAATCATTTCGATTTATCAACTAAATTTGATGATTTCTACTTTAAATCCGTATGCCGTAATTAATTTGATTGGTTGGGAATTGCTCCTACAACTGATCCGGTTAAACAGTCAGTACTGATGGAATGAGCCACGTTTACTTTCGTTCCTCATGTTTCATTTAGGTATGGATGTGTTATGGAATAAATTGGGGTTTAATAAAATGCGGGAACTTATAGATACTTGACTGTGATGGGAAACTTCTGGATGCAGACCAAATAATTGTTTGATGTGTGTATTTTTGACCTAGGCCCTAGGACCTAGGCCCTTAAGTAGAGGCCTTGGACACATACTTCCGTAGATAAAATTGTTTACCTCAATTTGCTCTGTAACGTAGCAAAAAAAATTTTTTTGTTAGGGCCGACCTTAGGACGGACCTGAAGCCCACTTGAGCCCTAAGCACAGGCACCGGGCCCAAATTTATTTTTGGCTATAATTCATTACTCGGTCACCACTCAAACGGAAAAGGAATCAACAAAATCGGTTAGGATTTACCTGATTTATGTATGAGCCCTAGTAGGAACTCAGTTTTAGGGTCTTGACTGAGTCCAGGGGCTTCTAATCAAAACATTTTCTTTCATAAAATATGAGACATTCCTAGACCTTTCGATTGAAAAAAAAATTGAAAATCGAAAGAGATTTACTCGAATTATGTACAAAAAACTCGTAGGGCGCTAGCAGAAACTCGTTTTTAGTGCCCTAGCTGAGTCCAAGGGCTCAAAATCCTAAAAGCTTCTTCCATAAAATGTTGGCCATGCCCAGACCTTTTTCAGAGATAAAAAGTTTTTGAAAATCAGTTGAGTTTTACTGGAGTTATCGTGTTGACGGACGGACGGACATTTTTTTTATTGTTGATTCGTCATCTAAGGACCATGATCGATGCTACCTCCTACTCCCGGATCGAGATTCGAATGGTTACAAACGTCATGGTAAACGCAATGACCCCTCGTATGGGTCTAAAGGGGCGGAGAGAATTTAGTAGCGAAGCGAAGCGATTAACTTAGTGTAAACTTTTTAACTTAATTAGAGAACGAACACAGTTTTCCTATTTGATTGCCTTCTCTGTCAAAGTATTTCAATTTATTCTAAAATATATGCTAACTTTGGCCACGTTAATATATATCTTTTATGCAATCGAGATAAAATACACTGGCAGTTACCGTGTTAAATTGAGCAATTCAAATCTTGAGTTGTAAGCACCGTAACGAATTGGGACTGACTGATTTTTCTAAGAACTAAGAAACATTTTTACACATAAATCATTAATCTTTCAAGTTTGAATTGTAAAAACCTTTGATTTGATTTTTGCTTCCTTTTTGCCACAATTGGCTTAGACAGAAACCAACATTCAAATACAGACGTTTTCGTAATTTGGAAAACACAAAAATAACAATACATTAGCTACTTTTTCATTTCACAGAATCTCATAAATAAATCAGAAATTATTTTTTCCAGTCACGTAGAAAACTGTTTTCAAATCTCTCCTTCTTGCCCGTGCCATACTCATCCCTAAATGATACGGCTCAGATACAACGTTCTACGCGTTTTCCAAAATGCCATTTATACGACAATGACAGCTTGGGAAAACCAATGTTTTACGGGAGTCGGGTATGCATTTGTTATTCTCATTAAATATTAGTTTGTGGTTTGTGGATTGTTTGTTGGAGTCTTGTCTGTAATACAATAAAAGCTTTTATTAGCTCTTATGTATACAGTAATCCTAAAACTGGTTATACCAAAAGTACTTTTTTGCTGCGATAATTTGTCGTTATGATTTCAAGTTTCATGTTAATTCCAAAAATAAAATGTTTCTAATGAACATAAAAAGTAGAAATGTTTGTGGCGACAAAGCTTAGTTATAAAAATAATTTGGTCAAACTTGCAAACAAAGGATAGCTGCAAAATTTGAGGGATTTTGCACTGATTTCGAGACTGTCAACAGCTTTATTTGCCTTAGGTCGCTGGTCAATATATCATCAGATATGAAATACGTAGAAGAGTTGAGGATGTTCCATGAAGAAAAGGACTGTGGCTTTCCTTGATCTCGTTACCCTACACAGAAAAATTGTAAGAGTCCAAAACGCCCAAAAAATTTATTTTTGAATTTTTTTACTGAAAACTGGCCGAAAGAAAATTCAAGAATGTGATTTTTCCGCCATTTTTAAAATTTGAAACGCTCGCAGCGCCATCTCATCGCATGTTATGTAAAAAAATTTTTTTTGTGAAGGAGGCCTATTTTTCTATTCATCAAAATGCACCGTTAAATTTGATCAACAAGTGAATTTTCTAGAACGATTTTTGTGAACGCATGTCCTAATAATTTTCCTCGGGAAATTTTTTTTTTGGAAATTATGGAAAATTACTAACTTCATTAGGACATGCGTCGACAAAAATCGTTCCATAAAATTTGTTTGTTGATCAAATTTAACGTGAGATGTGCCGTTTTACAGGTAGTTTTCTACCTCCAATAAAAAATATTTTTTACATAACATGCGATACGATGGCGCTGCGAGCATTTCAAACTTGAAAAATGGCGGATAAATCACATTTTTGAATTTTCTTCCAGCCAGTTTTCAGTCAAAAAATTCACAAAACAATTTTTTGGGCGTTTCGGACTCCTTGAATTTTTTGTATGTGGTAACGAGAACAGGTTGATCTTTCGTGGAACACCCTAACTTGGCAACAGGAGTTACTACAGTCTTCAAAAACTCTTCCGGTCTTAAAACACTCAGCCGAAACCTTAAGTGTTAACTGAACAGATCGCTGGTACGACCAGTTGTGGCATATGGATCGGAAGCTTGGTGCATGACACAATGAGACGAATAAACACTCCTGGTGTTTGAAAGAAAAATTCTTCGGCCAATATTTGGAGGAGTGACGGTGATAGGCAATTGGCGAAGAAGAATGAACCATTGGCTGTACCAGCTTTACAACGAGAACTACCAAAAGAATGGAAAACCGCGAAAGTCGTTGCTGTGCTGAAACCGAATAAATCAGCTGAAAATCCGTCAAACTACAGGCCCAATTCACTACTCAGCTGTTGCCTAAAGCTCTTCGAAAGTTGCATGCTAGCAAGACTTCAGCCATTCATAGGAAAAGTGATTCAAAAAGAGCAGGCTGGATTCCAAAAAAAGCATCGCTGCTGCGACCAAGTGCTGGCTTTGACAACTATTTTAGAGCTTGGATTCGAAAAGAATATGAAAACTGGATTTAACAGCAGCGTACGATACGGTGTTTAAACGCGGACTGCTGATGAAACTGAGCAAAATAATACCAAGCCGAAAAACATTGTCGTTACTAATGAACATGCTTAGCGATAGAAACTTCCAAGTGACCATAAAGTGCCACAAGGATCAGTTTTATCATGCATACTGTACTGTCTATATATCAGCGACATTCCGAAGCTACGATCCAGACAGTTCATTTATGCTGACGACATAGCCATTGCACACTAGGCAAAATTGTTCAAAGAGCTTGAGGATGTGCTTAACGTGGACTTGAATATGCTTTCAAATTACTTCAAGATTGGCGACTTAAGCCAAATACGGGAAAGACAGTGCACTGCTCCACTTAAACAATCGCCAGGCGAGCCGCAAGCTGAACCTGAAATTGAAAGGAAAAACAGAGTCTAACGTACAGATATCAAGCTGAGAAAACCAAAAGCAAGCTCAAGACCAAAATAAACTTGGTGCAAAAATAGGCGGGTACTACATGGGGCTGTACAGCGAATACTCTGAGGATAACGACTCAATCGATGATTATTACAGTCGCAGAGTATTGTGGATATACAGATCAATGTTGCGCTGAGAATCATCTCCGCAACCGTCGACTCTACACCGATTCCCAGGCTGCACGTAATGAGCAATGTTGCACCACCACACATAAGACGACAAGAAATTACTCTGAAAGAATGCCAAAATATTGATAGAAACAACGTTCTGCCCATCCATAAGGATCTTCAGTCAGCACACCAAATCTACGGCTAAAATCTAGAAAAAGTTTTTGGATATTTTACCGAAATGCAAATGATTTACCGGATATGAAAAGCAGTTGGCAACAATTTTGGGACGAAGCAACGGTTCCAACAAGGAATTAATCGCCGATGCATCAGTTATATTGAATGGTACAGAGCTGGCGCGACTAACGTGGCTGAGGGTACACCGATTCCGCACCGGACATGGATGTTGTACATATTTACTACACAAATGTAAGTTTAAAGACTCGACATTATGTGAATGCGGAGAAATACACACAATGATTCACATTTACCAAACCTGCCCAGTACATAGTTTCAACGGAACCATCGAAGACATTCACAAACTAACACCTGAAGCCCGAGCGTGGATAGAAAACTTACGAGTCGATGTGAAATTAAAAAAAAAAATTTTCTCTTTTGTTTTTGATGATTGATTGGAAGTAAAGGAAGAATGATGAAGCCCCGAAGTGTAATTTTTTTTTCCTTTTAGAGTAACGGAAATGTAAAAATTTCCAGTACTTCCAAATGTTACCATAACAACGGATCTACTAAGTCAAAGAGTTTCTCTTTGAATAATCGAACAAACGAGGTGTATATAAGGTCGCATATTCGAGGTGATTACTCACTCAATATGTGACCACGCTGATATACATATGGTCTTGCGACAAAGGTGTAAACGTCCCAATCAGCCAAACTTTTTGTCGTGGATTGTTAAAAAATATAGAACGGATAGAAACATGTCTGCTATAAAAGCGACGAATCTATGCCACATTTTTAAATTAACGCTAAACTGATAAAGATCAATCGACTCCGGTGGCTCAGTCATGTACAAAGAATGGAGGAGCAACGTGTACCTCTGAAACTGCTAAACAGTAACCCCGATGGTAAACGCAAACAATTAAGACAAAAAAGGAAATCGAAAGATGCGGTTGGGCAGAATCTAAAAGCGATTGGAGAAAGTTGGAGTCACATATACAACGTCAATACATCGACCATACAACTCGAAAGATGCATAGAGGAAGGGAGCCTCTCCTCCTTCTAAAAGCCAGCGTAGTTTGTGAATGACTCCTAATAGATTCACGACACTTAACTTTTGCCGCTTTTAAAAACGCTAGTTGGAAAGTCACTCATTTCCTATATTGAAATTTCTTTCCCATCCACCGAGCTGAAATTTGATTCATAGCTGGTTTCAATAGATTTTCTTCCACCCACCGATAAGGACAAAAAAGTATTTCATGCAAATTTCAATAGGCCGAGCACCACTTACACTCTCTAATTCTATTATAGGTATTTTAAAAAATTGTATATTTCATCAAGCAAATAAAAAGTTACGCTAACCTTATTGTTACTCATGTACTTATCGTTGTTCTCATAAAATTAATTTTATTCTCAACCATTCCGTACGAACGAGGCCCATTTTCATGTCAATGTATCACAACTTCACAATCTGAAAATCGTCCATATCAGACAAAAGCGATCATATTCATAAAATAAATTTTCTTTTCTCATTTTCCGTTCTATATAGAAAGGTATAAAAAGTATAAAAACACCTTTATTATTGCCGTCGAGCTCTGGTAAACGAAAATGAAAAAAAAATATTCACTCGCATATTAGAGAAGAGCTTAAAGAAATTGACTTTAAGTATACGTAGGGTATTTGAACCAGTTATGAACGCAGATTCGTATTTACTCCGAAAGCTCGAGAAGCTTCAGACCACCTACAATAGAAGTCTTGTGTCTCGAAAGCGGATCAACAACCGTATACCATCATCACGAATGGAAATGAGTAGATGTGAAAAAGGTATCATAATTCACACGCATAACACAGGATATATGCGTTGGTTTGAGTTGTTAAACTGAAAAGGGATAATGAAAATATTTTTAGGAAATTTTCTATTTTTCGAATGGAAATTAGTGAAAATTGAGGGTTTGTGTGTGTGTTTATTATGCTGTGTATAATGTAAAGTTTTTTTTCCTCCATTTTCATACAAAGCAAATGAAAGAAGAAGAAATGCTAAGATGGAGACTATTATGGGATTTAGTATTGTTAGGTGATTTTAGAATTTTATTAAACGCTAAGGCTTTGTAGAACAATGCACATATCTTCTTCTTAACTTGACAAGAAATTAGATTTAAATACGGTGACGATGTTTTTAATTGTATACGACGTGATATATTATGAGCCGTTATTCCTTTTATAGGATACGATTAAAAGCTTAAACACAGAATATCTTTTAACATAATTAATTACTAAGATATTTGCGTGCAGAGTTGGGATTATATTTTCTTTAAGAAAATTACAATTTCCTGTTTGATGTTAACGTTTCCGGCGATGAGATTTTATATTTTAATGGTTTATCGTTCTTTATTGACCTCCTTTAAATCATTAACAAAAAAAAAGCTTTTGCAATTCATTATCTTCTACTTGTCTTCTATTCATTACAATACAATTCGTTACAATATTTTTAACAGACTTTCACCATTGTGTGGGTCATGGTCATTCGGGGAAAATTGTTTAACACATTTGGGTGTTCCACCCGGCTGAGCAAAGAGACTGTTTTTTAGACCCATACGAAGTAATTGACTACAGTGTTTGTAACTACGTTTGTAACATTGAGATTTTCGAACCGGGAGTTTGGGGGTCTATATAAACGAAATCTACAACAAATGTCCTTCTTTCGGTCCGTCTGTCCCACTTCTTTTTCGGCCAAATCTGAACCGATCTTGAAATTTTTGTACACGAAAGGTAATCAAAAGTTAATTTACAATCGTATGGATCTAGCATAAGCCCTACGTTTGATTGTATGTACACTGAGCGCTGCGCTCCTCCCTGTCATCATATCACAGATCCCCCTCGGCATGAATAGCCCCTTATCGGTACTGCAAACATTTTAATCGGTATTTTGTTCTGTTTTTTCTGTCATTTTGTTTCATGTCATTGGCGGGACGGATGGCGTAGTAGTGTACGTGCTACCCAGGTTCGATCCCCGGGATGTATAGGATTTTTCTGCGATTAACAGTTATAAGAATAGTCCCTAAGTTCACCCAAGCTTCATAAATTGGGTAGTTTCGTGTCTCGACTCCCGAAACGTACAATACAGAACACGAAAAAATTTGTGACGTCACTTACATAATGACAGAAGGCGCATTTCGTGTTCTTTCATCAGAAGAAGGGCGCCACCTACATAGCATTTGGAAAAGTACCAATGGTACGAGGAAAACATACGAAAGATGGCGTCAGACATTCTCAATTGAATATGTCTGCCGTAATTTGCATAAGAAACTTAGTGAATACTTTTTGAGAGAGAATTACATATACTTTCTCTCTCAAAAAGTATTCACTAAGTTTCTTATGCAAATTACGGCAGACTAGTTCACACTGATACAACCTGCGACTGTGAACAAATTGAACGTGAACAGATGACAGCCACTAAAGTGGTCTTCACGAGACGAATGCACAAGATGAATGTGTCATCAATTTCGGTTGCCGAATCAGTTGGCCATTGCCATCCTCCCGGCAGTTTGCATCAAGTATAAGAACGAACAGTTAGTTTCAATATAGAAAAACCAGTATTAGATTAAGAATTGATAATGTAATATAACTTATATGAGATTGTTACCATACGCTAAATAATAATGTCATTGACATGGTTCATGGGACTGGACCTTCCTTCCACGTCTTACTAAAAACAGTCTTCTGAGTAGATGGTCGATTTCTTTTAGTACAATTTGTCAAAAAGTTAATATTGTACTATCAATGCCAATAATAAAGGTTGTAAAAGACGAGTTTTACTATTATACAGAGCACAAGTTTATTCACGGGTAAGTTATACAACACAGTAATGTAATTGTAATACTTTTGAACTTGTAAGTATTGTGTAATCTCCACCCACTCTTGAGTATCTGACGATAGTTGAAGATCGTTGACTCTGAGTGGTCAATGTACGGAATGGTTTGATTGATTGATTTATTTACTAGATCTAAAACAAGCATTTAGGCCATCCTTGATGGGCCCATTGTTGTGCTGCGTCTTATTATATCTGGTTCAATTGTAGGTTGTAAGTGAGGGGTTGTGATATTTTAAATAATGCGTTTTTCCTCTATCACTGACGCTGTTGCTGCGTCGTTCGTAGGTCCAACCAGCCACTGTCTGTGATAAATGCTAAAAGTTTAGTCAGTGGGACTTCTCTGAACTCTTCTATATGATATAGAATGTCTCCTATATGATATAGAAGTCTCCTAAATGCTTCGTCCTCAGACTTGCTAGAGTCGGGCAATGGCATAGAAAATGCTTCGATGTTTCCGGTACGTCGCCGCAACTTCTACAGTTTGGATCATCATTGAGTCCCATCTTGTTGAGATGGTATCCTAATGAATTGTGTCCCGTCAGGATTCCTATCTATCGCCTGATTCCGCCTTTGTTCAGGCTTAGCAGAAATCTGGTGCTCCTTAAGTTCCGGCCCAACAAAAATTCCTTTGCCTGCCTGCAATTGTTCAACCTTTCCCATCTACGTTGGTGCATTTCTTCAGCTTCCCTCTTGAGCAACCCTTTAATGCATCCAGCATAAGTGCCTAGTGTTGGCTCAGCGCCCAAGAGTCGGGAGCTGCTTCCTTGTCTGGCCAATTCGTCAGCTCTCTTGTTCCCTGATACGTCTGAGTGACCCGGAACCCTGATCAAGTAGATAAGGTTTCCAGGCTGTCTCGAATGTCAAGTACGGTTTTCGCCGAAAATTTACAAGAGAAGACAGCTTTGATCAAGCAAATATATTATTTTATCTCGCACCTGCTTTTCTCTCAGTATGCGACAACTTTCACTTAAAGATAGAGTTTCTGACTGAAACACAGTTGGTACGAAACGGTTGGTAAACGTTCGAGTTGAAGGCAAGGCTACGGTTGTTAGTGGGAGTGCTAGCGGGGCACTTGTTGTGCAACTGTCCTGCCCTGTCGATGCTGAGGTCAAAGCATCCTGGTGACTTTCACCTAACACAGACAGCAAATGGCTGGTCTATCCAGACATTTGACTTTGCAAAAATTAGCCACGAGACGACACAATGAGCCCAACAAGGATGGCTTCAGTGTCCAGGATGAGCGCTTAAAAGTTTTAGTTGTAGAATTTTGTATTATATTGTGCTATATTGACTAATTATATAATTGTATCATACTACTCGATCTAATAAACCAAAGCAACCAAACGTTCGAGTAGTTGATATCCAATGTGGACCATACAATGTTGAGACTAATATTAGGATTATTCCTGGCTGGACCACTATGATGTTTTCGTGGAAAGCTCGTGACAATAATTTGTTGGTCGTATATGCGAAATTTTCTCTCACTGAACGTATGACCTAATAAATCCAAAGACTAAATTGGCGGGACTGTATGCTAGTCCATTAGTCTGATTGTAACTTGAAGTATCTGATGTCTTCTTTAGTGACGACACGAAACGTTTGAGTCCGAAGACTGAATTTGACGGGAATGTATGCTAGTCTAATAATTGACGGGAAAAATTCCTAGTTCGATTATTCTATACGAAAATTCTATCTGAAGCTGGGTCTCGTCACGTTAATCTCATACTTTGCTGGTGTGTTCCCTTATTGAATTGATAATTGACAGTTACTATCGATGTTATCAGTTCAAGTGCACAAACCAAAGTGCTTTCTCCTATGCAATGCGGCTTCTATTTATACGACAAAGTTCATCATGGCTGACTGACGTTATATGCAGTGTTGTCATCTTATCTTTGTGTCGTTCGTATTTTAGGATTGCTACATTTCCTGTTTCCTTTTACCACAGCACAAATTAGTTAAAGTTGCATAACTATGCATACTCACACCTTATCTCTCAATTTTTCTCTGTCTCTCTTTTCTCTTTTTCTTTCTCTCTTATCTCTAAATTTTCATGGAAAATGGATAATTGAAAAACTTGTCGCAAGTGTTCCCCAATAATCTTGAAATAATAATGAGATTGCAAGAAAAGATTTTTTCGCTCGCGTATTCTCATTTATTAACAAAATTTTCAAAGTACAACGCTTTCATTTTCCATTTCAATAAAAAAATTATTAAAATTACTGAAAGGCATATTGAAAGGCGGTTCAAGAACACCCAGAACAAACGGTCCTTTAGGTTAAGGTATTTATGAACCAAGGCTGCCATAGTAATATTTTTGAGCAAACTTCGACTTTCTCTGTTTCTTTCAAGTTTTTCAATCTGCGAAAATTTTTGTTCGGGCGCCACAGGACCATTTCGATTATGCCCATATTGAAAAGTAGGCAGTGGGGCAAACTCGAATTGACCCATTTTCAAACATTTCGCGTGAAATAGCCACGACCCCTCCCCCTCGGAACGTTACGTCATTCATGAACGGCTCCTTTCGCATAACACGAAAGTCACTCGAAAAGAAAGACACTTTTATCATTCATCATATTAGTTGTCTTACTTGTTACTCATAGACTTTCAATGAGAAATTCGATTGGAGTACTAAAATAAATTCATACCAAATTACAACAACACTAACATGGAATGCCTTCGTTGTGCTTTAGAGTTTTATTATTCTGAATAGAAGCTAAGGCGCTACAACAAATCCGTTTTCTGGTTTAAGAGAAACAAAAGATTTGCAAACAATGATATGAGGAATGTATATTTACATTTTCAATTTGTAGTAAACCGAACCAGGAAAACTATAAACAAAATTTAGACTGATGCTTTCCACAAAGCTTTAAAAATTCAATGTTTCAACTTTGACATACACATCAAGTGTGTAGCTTTCTGTTTTTTTTTTGAAACTTTATTCAAATTGTGAGGTTCCATCAACACAATTTTCAGTTCTATCAGGAAATTTTTACGTGTATTTTTTTAATTAATGAAGTTCTAGATTATTAAAATTTTCCGTAAAAAAATATGTAATTCCCTAGAAATTTGCTAACTTTATGTTGCTTTTTCATTTCACTTTTGTCGTTACAGTTTATAATGAAATTAAATTGGTTTCAGTACTCACAAAGTGAGTTGATTGAAATCTCGCAAAAAACAGTGAAAGCGTAAATGTGACGCAAGTCCAGGGGTTATTTTGACCGACTCCCGTACTAATGGCTATGGAGTGATTGAGCGGGGTCAATTCAAAGTGGAAAGTAAAAAAGTGCTTACATTCCACATTGGAGTTCAAAAGCATGTTAATGTTCAGTTTTGTGAAATATGTAAAGTTGACGTAGCAATATACATCTTTAAAAGTTGTGGTGTGGGTACTTTATGAATCATTCCTTAGGGGCGAATCAATCACGCCAGCAATGTTTGATTGCTGACTGAGTCGACCAATTATGATACGGTTTATATTGTAACGCATCATCCAAACTCCAAAGTATTCGTTTTTTTCTGAGTTACAATTAATACAATTTTGATGATGATGTTGAGTGTTATGCTGTTGTTTGTTTAACTTTTATGAAAGTTTTATTGCAGCAAAAAATAAAGGAAATAGATTGGGACGTCGTCATTAACCTCTACATTTTTAAATTCGTAAATTAACAAACTTTATCTCCTGAAATTGGTAAATAGCTTTCATTTCACACCCTAAAAGTTACATATTCGTCAGTTTACTTCTACAACAAAAACAAAAAGTTTAAAAGTAAAACGAAAAACTCAACTTTGCTTCTGGACATATAAAGCAGCAACTAGAGACAAAGATGTGAAAGTTTTGATTAAAACACGTCATGACTAAGCCGATTTTTTCTTAGCAATTTTCCAAACATGTTTCGCTACAACATCGCAAAATGTAGGCAGTTTTTCAAGTGACACATGAAAAGTTGTGCTGCATTAGTCGAGGCGCACAACTGCCAAATTCGAATTTTGTCCAAAATTATAAAAAATATTTATTTAACGGAAGGCGACATGATTCACGCTATTCACTTTAGCCTGACCGAATGTGAGTTTTGAGATGAAAATATCGCGTTGTCACCTGAGTTTGAATGAAAAAATATTGCCGTTGCGCTCTTTCATCGTAAATATTTATTGCGATGCCATCACGGGAGCATTTTGACACCCAAATTCAGGTGGTGGGCGATGCTTCCCTCAACATGAAACAACTTACATAATGTATTACTCAGGCAAAACGTTTAAAATCTTCATCTATTTCATTTTTGTAAAATCAAATATTTCATGTCAGTTTGACAAAATGAGACACAGGCGGGTTTAATATCTTTAGATTTTTTAGATTTTTCAGGGTGGGATGGGCCATTTCTAGCTTCTAAGATATGGATCTGTTGATCCTTTGTTTTCTTCCCGTTCATCAAATCCTTAAAACTTTCCGATTCTTACCAAGAACCTGTCTAAAGCGATAGGTCCTAGGGGTCGTGCACATATTACGTCAAACTCAGAGGGGGAGGGGGGGGGGGTAACTGAAAACGTGACGGAATCGGACTGGGGGGAGGGGGGTGTCTGCATCGAACGTGAAGTCACGCTATTGTTCCAATAAAAAGGAAAAATTTTTATTAGACATTCAAAACATAAACTCAATCTGGCTGCAAGGATTCCCGTTCTATTAAATTACTGAGTTATTTTGATCGAGTTATTTACAAGAAACCCAAAATTACTAAAATGACCCTCGCCGAACGGTTTCTGGACGTATATTTCCAGGTAGGGGGTGGGGGAGTCGAAAAAGTGACGTCATATTTTAGGGGGTGTAAGTCAAACGTGATGCAACGTGACATGTGAGAGGGGGGGGGAGAAGAAAGTATGACGTAATATGTGTACGAACCCTAGGTCTAAGATATCGGAGGGTCGAATTACATTGTTCAGGATCGGTCGCCGTGCAGATTCTGCTGTAATTCTATTGTTATTCACACCGCATAAAACGCGGAAGCCCTGTATAACTCAACGAGCTCACATTATTGCAGTTTCTACCTGAACGCCCTCTTTCATATATTTTATGTATTAGGAATTAGTTATATAAGCGGAAACTTCATAGTTTCGCGCTCTCTTTGTATTCATATCCACTTGATATAAATATCGTAGCAAATAAAGATTCGATTCAAATAAGCGCTTGTACAACCCACAACAGGGCCTTTGGAAAATCGATTTCCAAATTTTCCAAATAATTTCCAAACTAATATTTGGAAATATTGGAAATTATTTGGAAAATTTAGAAATTTTTGGAAACTCGATTTTCCAAAAATAGGCCCTGACCCACAGTGACCCGTAATGGCTCCCACTACTCTCCTAATGCAACTACGGTCCATTCTGAGAAGCTCTTTGGCCCACTTCTCGTCAGGCGCCGGAAAGAAGAGTCTCGTGTGCTTTCTTTCGCCGTACACGTGCCAACTCACAGAGAGTGGGAGTTTAATATCACACCGATAAGGTGTTTTTTTAAACTCGCCTCTGGCTCGTGTTAAATTGGAACAAAAAACCGCGTTTTTTGCATCATCATAAGTTCGCATAACAATGGCCCATAGTTTTTTTTTAATTTCAAACTTTTATTGGACTAGTAGGATTTACAAGTATTTCATAAAGAAAGTATAAATCTGGGGGTAAGTGTTCAGCTATAAAAGCTTTCCATTCTTTGATGCATAGCACATAGTTACAGTTGCATCTTACGAAATAATCGCAGACAGAGCATACGGCGAGCTTCTCCGGTTTAAAATTTATATCCGTTCTCCATTATTTAATTTTTACCGACAAAGACGTTAAGACGTTGAATGCTTTCGCAAAACTGTTTAAATCTTCCTTGACTTACACGACTATAATACCGTGTGTGTTCCAAAATAAAGTCGTTAAAAGAAAATCCAGAAAAAACGATCTATATATTTCACTATACCTGACTGTGAGGACATTGAAAAACCCATCTAAGCGCAACTATAAGTAAGGTAAGGAAAACTTGAATGGAACCGTATTGAATGAGTACGACTATAATATGTTTGCGGGTTTTATACCCATCAACTATATGGTTTGAGTTTTATTATAAATGATTGGATTAACCACGCCTTTTCAGTGTTATGCCACTTCCTGTCCATTCCAGATCTCGTCTGTTAGTAATTTATGATTTTTGTAATTGTCATAATTTTTTTATCATTTTCTTTTTTTCCTCGGAAAATCTCTACCCATATTGAATGTTTATGGTACGAACACGAACACGCACCAATGATGCTGGAAATGACTGGAGGCATTTGTATTATCAACGCAAAATAATGGAAATTGGAAAATTATGTAATTCACTTTATGGATGGATATTAAATGTAAAAGCTAAACATTTAATCATAAAACATTTATTTTCAAATTATTGTTTACTCAATTAATTCCATTCTCCTATTCAAGCTCTTTGATTAAATTAGAAGAGAATGCTTGAGCAACATGTAATTATCTATTTTACTCTTCATTGCTATGTATTAGGAATATTTTCTCTGTGAAATCTTTTGTTCAGGGAGAGTTTTCGGAGATCTTCAAATCTGGTTTTTAATTTATTAGGTAAATCTTCTATTGTTGAATTGTTGATTGTTCTTTGTTCTACTTTGCAATGCAGACAAAAAATTAACGTGAAAATCAATTATTAACCTCAAAAATACCCAGAAATCATAGAATCTCAATTTTTTCTACAACATAGCAAAAAAGCACTTAGAGGCCTCGGACAAATATTTACATAGACAAAAATATTTCCCTCCATTTTCTCTACAACATATTGAAAAATAATTATTTTGTCTAGGGCGAACCTTAAAAGCATTAAAAGCATCTACTCAGGGAGCAAGGCTGCGGTAAGGATAGATGGTGAAATTAGTGAGGCTTTCGAGGTTAATGAGGGCGTTCGTCAGGGTTGTTGTCTCTCTCCTCTTCTGTTCATAATTTTCATGGACAAAATCATCAAGCAAGCCAATTTGCAGGGGAATGTGGAAATTGGGGATGTAATTATGAAAATCCTGG
>CM055405.1:37761179-37920107 GCA_029228625.1 Pseudolycoriella hygida | reverse complement strand
CTCCAATTTGTCACCTTTTTTGTATATGGGACAAAGTATGCTGGTCTTCCAATCTTCCGGTAACTCCTCGTCATTCCAGATGCGTATGATGAGCTCGTGCATCTCCATACATAGCGCGTTGCCGCCGTTCTTGAAAAGTTCACCGGGTCGGTTGTCAGTCCCCGGGGCTTTGAAATTTTTGAGCTTTAAAATTTCAGCTTCAACTTCTTGCATCGTTGGTTCTTCTATGTATGGTTGCGCAGTCTGAAATGGCAATTCGTCGTTTTCGTCGTCTCGGTTGAGCGGTCTGTTCGGGTTAAGCAGTTCTTTATCAGCCCATCTCGCAATGCACCTTTCCTCATTTGCTAAGACCAATCCATGCTTGTCCTTACACAGCAAAGGTTGTTGACTGTAACCGTTTCTGGATTCGTTCACTTTCCGGTAAAAGTTCCGAGTCTCCTTCCGATTGCCAAACTTCTCAATTTCGATCAAAACTTCCTTGTCACGCTGTCGCTTTTTCCGTCGGAAGAGTTTTCTCTCGAAATTTCTTTTAGAACGGTACTCTTCCTGGCCAGCTCGAGTGAATCTACTTAGAGTTTTCAGGCGAGCTGCGTTTCTGTCGTCCATGGCTTCTGGCATTCATCGTCAAACCAGATATTTCTTTTATTTCCCGTTCTCGTTCCCACTGCCTCTGCTGCGGCGCTCTCTACATTCCGTCTAATTTGATTCCACGCATCGTCTACGCTTCGTTGTTCGCTGACCATTCCGGCAATAATATTCGTCTCCAGCCTGTCAACATATTGACGTTTAATGTCTTCGTTCTGTAGTTTTCCACGTCCCACCTTTCCAATGCCGGTTGTCGATTGTGTTGAACCGATATTCGAGACCTAACTGCCGCTCTCACCAGGTAGTGATCGGAATCTACATTCGGTCCTCTACAGCTTCTGACATTCAACATATTTGAACAGTGACGTGCATCTATCAAAATATGGTCAATCTGGTTTTTGGTTCGTTTATACGGTGATACCCATGTCGCTTTGTGGATGTCTTTATGTTGGAAATAGGTACTGCTGACAACCATGTTTCTTGATGCTGCAAAATCAACCACCCGCGTTCCATTTTCGTTCGAGTTTTCGTGAAGGCTATGTTTACCGATTGTGGGACGATAAAATACTTCGCGGCCTATCTTAGCATTAAAATCTCCAAGCACAATTTTAATGTCTCGTTTCGGCGCTCCATCATATACATCCACCCGTTTCTCGTAGAATAGCTCCTTCGCCTCGTTGTCGCTTTCCTCCGTAGGCGCATAAACGTTTATAAGAGTGTAATTGAAAAATTTTCCTCTTATCCGTAGAGAGCACAATCGCTCGTCAACAGAACTGAAACCAATCACCGCGTTTCTAGCTCTGCCGAGGACCATGAAGCCTGTTCCATACTCTCTTGGACTGTCGTTACTTTTCCCACAATAGTAGAACTTATAGTCGCTACTGGTCATGGTGTCCTTTCCAGGCCATCTCGTTTCTTGCACAGCTGTTATGTCAATTTTTGCCGCTCTTAGCGCACTTGTGAGAGATCTCAATCCTCCTGGCCGCAACAAAGATCTTACATTCCATGTTCCTAATTGTAAATCGTTGTCCTTTTTCCGATGCTTGAGTCGTTGCCGTTTATCCTGTCCGATCCGAGGCTGTGTTGGGAAATTCATAACAAGACTGTTTTTACGGTGTCTGGGAGTTAGCCAAGCGCCCAACCTACTTTCCTTCTCCCGATGACCCGTAGGGAAGTCACCAGGTGGTGATGGTAGCCCATCTGACTCGGGCTGTGTATGCTGCCGTTGTCTCTTGCTGTTGAGATCATCCGCCACCATACTAAGTCGCCATCCCATCTTGATAGCGCCTAGCTGCCTTCGGCCCTCCCTATACGTGCCGTTTAGGTACTACCCGAAGGCAGCCCCCCCTCATCCTTATGCTAAGTGACCCACACTACTACACCAGGGTTGGTTACCTGATCGTTCATGCGGGTTGCTCACTATAACAGGTGTCACCACGGGTAGGATAGGATGTAGGAGTAGGTGGACAGAGGCTAAGGTACATAAAGGAGTACTATATTACGCTTAACACACCATTCAAATCGCTTAACACACCAGAACAAATCTAGTTATTAAGGAATATTTACCAAAATCCACCAAGAATTATGATGGGTCGCGTAGCGTGAGTTGGGCCCGCACTAAGGACCCTACAGCCCAAGCCACTTAACAGATTTGAACTAATTTAATTTTCGTGAAGTTCTGATGTCTATATCTTTTATTAAAAACCTAATTTCGCAGAGATATAAGTCGAAAAGTTTCACCAACCTTCAAAAAACACAATTTTTTACCACTTTCTCGTCTGTAACTTCGAAAGTTCTCAACTGATTTTGCCTAAACTCAATTTCGTAATCATTTCTCTAATAACCTTTCAGGAAAACAAAAGATTTGACAACCGGATCAAATATACCCGATTTATGTAGAAAAAGTACGTTTGACCCTATTAGAGACTCAGTTTAAGGGCCTCGGCTGAGTCTGAAGGATCAAAATTCCATATATTGTCCGGCATTCCTATATCCTTCAAACAAAAAAAAAATTTGAAAATCGGAAAAAATGTACTTGAGTTATGTACAAAAAACCAAAATCCATTAAAACGGCCCTAGCACATCGGCCCTTCGCTCGACAAAGCCCAGATTAAATCTTATGAAAGATTATTCGATTATGGGTCTTATGCGTTTAGCACGGCGTTTGTAGCCACCCCAATTTCGACAGAGGAGCAGGGGGTGAGCTCCGACCATGGTCCTTAGATGACGAATCAGCAATGAAAAAAATATCCGTCCGTTCGTCGCCGCGATAACTTGACCGATTTTCAAAAATTTTCCCTGAAAGGTAATCGAAATATCTTTTATGGGATTAAATCTGGGCACTGTCGGGCCAAAGGCCGCCGAGGTAGGGCCGCTTAAGTGGTTTATGGTCTTTTGTACATAACTCGAGCAAATCTTTACCGATTTTCATAATTCTTTTTTTGAAAGATCTGGGCATGACCGACCATTTATGGAAGAAACTTTTTTAAATTTCTATGCTTCGGCCATACGTGTTTTTAGACCCGTACGAAGTACGTGGGTCTGATGTGTTTACTACCACGTTTGTTACATTGCGAATTCGAACCCGGGAGTAAGGGGGAAACTTTTTTTGTTGCCTCCAGATGACAAATCAGCGAAAAAAACAATGTCTGTCGGTCTGTCTGTCTGTCGGTCTGTCCGTCAACACGATAACTTGAGTAAATCTTGACCGATTTTCAAAAACTTTTTTTTCCTGAAAGGTAGTCGAAAAATATTTTATGGTATTGAATCTGGGCACTATCGGCCCAAGGGCCGCCGAGCTAGGGCCGTTTAAGTGGTTTTTGGTCTTTTGCACATAACTCGAGTAAATTTTTTCTGATTTTCATAAATTTTGTTTTGTTTGAAAGATCTGGGCATGGCCGACAATTTATGGAAGAAACTTTTTTTAATTTGAGTCCTTGGACTTAGCTAGGGCACTAAAAACGAGTCTCTGATAGGGCTCTATGTGTTTTTTGAACATAATTGGAGTGAATCTTTACCGATTTTCAAATTTTTTTTTTGTTTGAAAGATCTGTGCATGACCGACAATTTGTGGAAGAAACATTTTTCGATTTGAGTCTTTGGACTTAGCTAGGGCACTAAAAAAGAGTCTTTGCTAGTGCCCTTCGTGTTTTTTGTACATAACTCGAGTAAATCTCTTCCGATTTTCAAAAACTTTTTTTGTTTGAAAAATCTCGGCACGACAATTTATAGAAGAATTTTTACCTGTGCTTAGGGCTCAAGCGGTCCTAAGGTCGGCCCTAACATAAAAAAATGTTTTTTGGTATGTTGCAGAGCAAATTGAGGGAAACATTTTTGTCTATGGAAGTATGTATCCGAGGCCTCTATTTAAGGCCCTAGGTCGGCCCTAGCCCAAAAATAGTTTTTTGCTATGTTGTAGACAAAATTGAGGAGAACATTTTTCTCTACTTGGAGGTCAATTTTGTGCGTTCGGAGAATTTTTTTACACCGTTACTTCGGACGGATTTTTCAAAATCGCCCTACGGGCAATTTCCAATACAGTCTAATGTGAACGCAATATTTACTTAAATACGTTCCAGTCTTTTCGTAACATCAATTTTGTTTGCCACATCTATTCTGATACGTACGGGTCCCTTCTATGTTCTGTACATAATTCGAGTAAATCTTTTCCGATTGTCATAATTGTTTTTTTAATCGACATGAAAGCCCAACAATTTGTAGAAGAAACTTTTTTGAGATTGGGTCCTGGGATATAGCTAGGGCACTAAAAACGAGTTTCTGCTAGCTCTCTACATGCTTTTCATACATAACTCGAGTAAATCTCTTCCGATTTTCAATTTTTTTATCGAAAGGTCTAGCACTGTCTCCCGTTTTATGGAAGAAATTTTTTTGATTAGGAACTCTTGGACTCAGTCAGGACCCTAAAACTGAGTTTCTACTAGGACCCAACGTGTTTGCTTACATAACTTGGATAATCCCAACTGATTTTGTTGATTCTTTTTCTATTTGAGAGGTAATCGAGTATCGAATTATATTCAAAAACAAATTTGGACCCGGTGCCTGTGCTTAGGGTTTAAGTGGGCCTCAGGTCTGTCCTAAGGTCGGCCCTAACAAAAAAAAAAGTTTTTTTGCAACGTTGCAAATTGAGGGAAACATTTTTGTCTATGGAATTATGTGTTCGAGGCATTTCTTAATGACCCTAGGTCGGTCCTAAGGTCTGCCCCAGACAAAAAATGGTTTTTCAGTATGTTGTAGAGAAAATGGAGAGAAATATTTTTGTCTATGTAAGTATTTGTCCGAGGCCTTTACTGAGGACACAAGGTCGGTCCTAACAACTGAAATGAGGAATGATGTTTTGATAACAGATGTTGATTCAAAGATAAAAACGCTGAACCAAATAGAAGTGCCACTGACTTCATTTAATAGTTTATTATAACACAAGGGATGTAATTTCAGATCTCGTTTATGGAAGGGAATAATGATCCGAGGGCGTCATCCCCAGGTTCTTTAACCCTCCCAGATACGAGATCTCAAATTATAGCCCGTGTGTTATACGATATTTTATAAGACGAAGGCCTCAAACTTCAGTTTGAGGGCTATAATATGCATATTATAGCCCCTAGTGTTATACAAAAAATTATCAAGGAGCAGCGCTTTCAGAGACCATGTTATTGACGTGCCGACCTCCACAGATCCTTGGGGCTTAAGGTAGTATTTTCAAACGATCGTAATGTACCGCCCCTAACCTAATTTCACTGTTTTTTTTTTTCAAATTTTTTCATTGAGAAGAACATTGAAGTGAAATTTACTTGTAAATTTGTGCCGATATTTGTCAAAGCAAAAGGTACTTTAGACTGGAGCATTAAGTAAAAAGATCGAAGATCACCAGCCTCTAACGACATTAACCAACGATGGGATTTTCATCTCAGAGTAGACAATATCGAAGGCTTCTATTGAGTTTTTTCGTGTTCCCAGCCAATAAGACTGAGTTTGTTGTAGGCAGTGTCAAACTTAAATGTAAATTTACATTGACATAAATCAAATTGTAACGTTTAGAAATTCAATCCACTGTAAATTTTGACAATTTGGAGATTTTTCGACTGGTTTTTTGTAAACTGGTCAGAAGAAGTTGTCAATAAAATCTGAATAAAGCCAATAAAACACATGGAGGAAACATTCCCTTCTATGAAACGATTAAGCCGCGATACACGATAGTATCATTCTATACAAGCACATTTTCTCCAGAGCGTGAAACAACCAGTGGACATCCTAAAAGAACTTTCCTTATCTTTCCAAATTGTCTTCGTGAAAAAACAACACGTTCCAGCAAATTAGTGCAACTCTACCAAAAATGCTTTGATTTTAACAAAAGATTTCCGAAAGTTGCACAAACTTAGAATTCTCTGAGTGTAAAATAAAAACATTTTTGAAAGCTCTAAAATGTTAGATGCTTGTCCAGCTTCCGGTGGCATAAAAGCGAAATAAATTTAAAAATTACAAATAGACAATGCAACTTATAATCTACATTGAAAAACATTTCTAATTAGAAAAATGGCTGTAAGTGTCGCAACGAATAAAAATAAGTTCGTGTACCACGCGTCACGGAAGCTAACATTACTGAAATTAAAATGGGGAAAGTCATTTCGAAATGCACTCGTACATAAAAATGAAAATAGAGTGCAGAGAAAAAATACCGAGTTTAATAGCACTTATCTTTGTCATAAAAAACCGTATTCTGCAATAGCAAATCATAAGTGATAGAATAACGACTATGATAGCAATCCAAAATCTGATTTAAATGTCCATAATTAACGAATATTGTGTGTGTAAATAAAAGATGGCTTAGGGGTATTAATCCGATTAAAAATTTACAATTTGCTTGGTTTTAGATTGCATGTACAGAATTAATTTATAATGCATTTTACATTACATTAATGGTGGAATGTTTTGTTTTTCAGCTAATTCCATCACACACGTAACTTGAAATACACAATACTATAATTCTTTAGTCGAAGTTACAAGCTGACAAGGTAGTTATTTCAAAGGTTCCCACGAAGTAAAAATTTACAGTCACAATTTGCACAATTTTTCGATATTTTGATCTCCTTCTTTCCCCTTCGTACATGACGATTACGTCTTCACTGATGGGATGCTATGATATTCGTGGTTCAGTGGTGAGCGCACTGGACTTCCACCGAGAAGGTTCGGGTTCGAGCCCCTGACGTACTGTTTAACATCTCTGAGTTCACCTACTCAGTTGTGTTGGGATGTTCCCAACAGAAAATGAAAGTGACGTCACTCACGTATGGAGAGGAGAATATTTTTGTGCACTTTCACCACGACTGGAGCGCCACATGTAGGACAATAGGAGAAGTAATATCAGCGTGTATGTGAATCAATCAAAGCAATAGTGTATCGATGTATACGATTTCGACCTCTCCTGCAATGGAGCTTGTACTAATCGACGCAAGATGAAGCTCACAATCAACAAATGTGAATGAAATGACAGCCCAGTGTATGAGTCTTCAAGATTTCTGCACTGGACGAAAAAATGTCATCAAACTTCGGTTGCCGAATCAGTTGGCTAGGCCATCCTCCCGGGGAATTGCATATGGATATAGCAATGAGCTGTGTAAAGTGATTGATTATTGAACATCTTAGAGTATGTTTTATTTAAGTAAAGATCAGAACATAGCATCGTATTAATCTATTACAAATAGAAAATTTCGCCTAGATTCTTAGATTGTGGTATTGTACATGTATTAGACACATGAATGATATGTAATACGGTATAAGAATTATTGAAACACAACCATACTAATTGGTATAGGAAAGTAGAGTGTACTCAAATTCCAATCACCGATGATTCCTCTGTAAATCATCTGTGACTCACTTGTGAATCATCTGTGGTTCCCCTGTTAATCATCTGTGATTCCCCTGTGAATCATCTGTGATTCCACTGTGAATCATCTGTGATTCCACTGTGAACCATTGGTGATTCCACGTTGAATCATCAGTGATTCCACGTTGAATCATCAGTGATTCCACGTTGAATCATCAGTGATTCCACTTTGAATCATCAGTCATTCCACGGCGAATCATTGATGATTCCCCTGTAAATTATCTATGATTCCCTTGTGAATCACCTATGATTCCCTTGTGAATCATCTATGATTCCCTTGTGAATCATCTGTGATTCCCCTGTGAATCATTTGTGATTCCCTTGTGAATAATCTGTGATTCCACTGCGAATAATCTATGATTTCCCTGTAAATCATCGGTGATTTAACTGTGAACCATTGGTGATTCCACGTTGGATCATCGATGATTCCACGGTGAATCATCGGTGATTCCACTGTGAATCATCAGTGATTCCACGGTAGCTATCGCTATTTAATAAACAAAAAAATAGATGAATACGTCTTCACTTAATTGTAATGGTATTGTCTTTTGGCAGTAAGAAGCAACGATGCAAAGAACCTTTCCAACGCCCCACTAACTCCACAGTGTATGGTCGCGTAGCGCGAGCTAGGCCCACACTAAGGACCCTACAGCCCGTCTAGTTCAACCGATTTTCACAAAATTTCTTTGGTGGTATTGCGAGGTCCACATCGTTCTTTCAAAACACTGAGGATCGATTGCCGAAGAAGCGAAAAAGTTTGACCAAACCTCAAAAAATATTTTTGACTCAATCTTAGAAAGTTTTTGACGGACTTCACTAAAATTCAATGCCATAATGACATACTTGATTACCTTTCATGGAGAGCTTTCATCGAGTTATTGTGTTGACCAGTCTACTATGGGTTTACGTAACCATCACCTAAAGTAACAATGAAAATACGTAATTTGTTCTGCTGAAAATACGTAATCCACCTAAATTTTACGTAATTTACCAACACTACTAAACATTTCGCATTTCAATTTTGCTTCAATTTGTGTTAATGTTTTCTCAAAGACTGTCAGTCTATATTTATAGTATGCCGTTGGTGTTGACGGTAGGACAATTAATTTTTTCGCAAATTTCTCTTATTTTTACACCCCAAATAAAAAAACCGATCATCAAGATTTATGCAGCGTGATAAATATAGCCGCACACTAATAAATCATGTTTCTATTAGAAATTATACCCTTGCCATAAAAGTGGTTTCTTTTAAGTTTAATTGAATTTTATTATGGAGAAACGAATCTGATAAGGTGGAATTGTGTTAAAAGCGTCGCTCGTTCTGAACTGAAACTCATTTTATTTTCAGTGTCGTGAACTTTTACCATTTCATTAGAGTTATTCATGCATAAGTTACTGATAAGCGATGAACCAAAACAGATTAGTTGCTGCTTATACCTTCGTTTCTCCCATTAAAATCTGCTCTTGGTGAAAGATGGCTGTATACGTGTAAATACATTTTTAAATCCATGTTGTACTAGAGCTTTTGCGCATACTTTGAACGTTTTGTCTTGTACTCCTGAGCAACATTTCGTTTCAACATCGAACGATAATTTTTGTCAATGTATTTAATGAAAAGAAATAAACTAAAATCTTTCAAATGGTTTAACATTTAGCATGAATACAAAAACACCATGACACAGTCACTTGCACGACCAAAAACGTGATTGATTTAACGAAGTGTTTGACGTATTTCATGAGTTAAATTCATAATTGAAAAGCTATCAACTGCAGCATGTGGAGCTAATTGAGTGGAAAAAGAAACCAGCCAAAAAGTCTCGCAAACGTTTCAGTTACATACTCATTCGTTCTATGTAGCAGAGACGTCGAGCTTTCATTTTATATGCTGGGGTCGTTATAAATTTTGAACCAATATAAATATGTCACCTCTATGAACACTTTCGTGGCATTTGAGATCTACGTTGTTACATGACTCGTTCGACTGAAGGGATGAAGATATATTGACATAAGTTTCCCTGATAAAATATCTCTTTGGTAAAGCAGCCCAGTGCCAGAAAGATCGTAATTAAATGTGTGATTGTTCACAAGCAATTCTCATAAATTATATTTCATGCTTCCTCACCGCCCGCCGCGTCTGCGACATTTTGACGACTACATACTGCAGAACTTTGCGCTTTGATATCTCAAGGGAGATATTTCGTACCTCCCCTTCGGCCCTATTTTTTTATTTCATTTTTTATTTCTGTCATTTTCTTATTAACTCCTTCATTTTGTAGTCGTATAAGTACATGCGGTTCTGGAATTCTGAATCGTCAATTAAATTCAAATGTTAAGAACATAATGAAGTGTCAGATTTCAGATATTTTTCTTCATTTTCATCATGCTTTATAGACCTATTGGTACCTTCGGTGTAAAGTCTTACGTTGTTATCATTCCCTCCATGTTACCCTATCTGCAAACTCTATCCATAAACCTCCCTCTAGGTCTTTTTTTTATAAGGGTGGGGAAATCTTCATAGACAATCGGTCCTCCCGGACCAAGGTAGTGTTGGATTACATTCTTCAATGATCTACCAACTAAAACCCCCTTCCGTAGTCTTCATGCTCTCTCCTCCTCGGAACCGCCTAATAGCATTACTTCGGGGAGGGGCTGTGCTTTCGCACCTACTCTCTCAGATCAACTAGCAGTCTTCTTTGACCGTCTCTCCATGTTCTTTGCAGCTTCCTCATTATTTTCGCAACTGCATTATCCGCTACTCTCCACTCCTCCTCACCGCGGCACATCTCCGATATTATGTTTTCGGCATTTACATCTGACCTACTCATAGTCATCAGCTCACCTCGCTCTTGTTCGAAGCGGGGACAGACAAACACGTGCTCCGCAGACTCTTCCTCTCCCTCGCATGTCGTGCAGAAAGGTGACAATGTAAATCCAAACCTGTGCAGGATTTTCCTGAAGCATCCGTGACCCGACAGAAACTGTGTCAGCTGTTAAGTTAACCTCTCCATGTTTTCTCTGTACCAATGTCGTTATGTTCGGTATGAGCCCTTGTCAGAGGAGTCCCAATCTCGCTGCCACTGTCTCATTGATTCGGCTCTTAATTGCGTTCTTACTGTTTTAATAGTTTTCTTTCTATGACATTCGCTGTCTTCCGTCAGCGTTATGCATATGGGCATCGTCCCGGCTATGACACATGCCGCTTCTAGGGATACCGTTCCGTATGTGCTTGCTACTCTTATGCTTGCCAGCCTTTGGGCTCAATTAAGCCTCCTCCGATTCCCCTTCGCATCTAGCGCCTGTATCCACGCTGATGCCCCGTAGCGCAATATCGATAGGGTGACGCTTACTAGGAGCCTTCTTTTGCTGCTGCGCGGTCCAAAGCCGTTTGGCATTATTCTGGCCAGTGCAGCGGTGGATTTAATTGCCTGTTCGCACGTGTGGTCCACATGAATATTAAAATTTCTGCGGTCGTCCAGCATAACTCCAAGGTATTTTAATTGGCGAGTGGATGTAATTTGTTCCCCGTCGATGTTCAATATGATCCGCTCAGTTTTTTTGCAGTTACTCACTAGCATGATCTCGGTTTTCTGGTCCAACTTCAGTTTTGCCGTTGTCATCCATCGTAACTTCCTCCGCCTCCATCTTCGACGTTCCGGATACCGTGAGAATCAAGTCATCGGCAAAAGCAATCGTTTTGACGCATCTTGGCAGTTTCAGCCGCAGCGCTGTGTCATACATTAAATTCCACAGCATTGGTCCTAATATGGATCCCTGTGGTACTCCAGCTGTAATGTCTACGGTCTTTTTCCCTTCATTAGTATCGTACGTAAGCACTCGTCGCTCGAAGTAGATTTTCAGCATCCTGCAGAGGAAATCGGGGACTCTCATTGCATGCAGCGCCTTGGCTATCTCCATTCAGCTTGCGCTATTAAAGGCATTTCTGACATCTATCGTCGTCTGCGCTGGTTCGGGCACGTTCAAAGGATGGGTAATAACAGGCTACCAAAAAGGATCTTAGGTGCACAGGTCCCGGGGGTTAGGACAAAGGGTAGACCAAGGAGAAGGTTTATAGACTCTGTTAAATAGGATTTAGAAGTTAGGGGACTTTTTTGGGGTGGTACACCTTCCTAGGGTTGTGTCGTAAAGACCTCACACCGAAAGGTACTTAATGGTCTATAAAGTTTGATGATGATGATGATGATGATGATCGTTGTTACAGCATAGAAACGGCTACCCTGTATTCTTTGCTTCCGTGCCTTTTCGGCAATCTCTATAACTTTTTTAATGGCCTCAATTGCCGATCTCCCTTTTCGAAATCCGAATTGTTAGTCTGACAGTCCGTGCTCGCACTCTGCGTATTCTCTTAGTCTATTCAGAATCGCGGCTTCCAGCATTTTTCCCAATCCATCCAACAAGCATATAGGTCTACCCCTAGGTCCTTCTAGGTCTACCCCTAGGCTGAACATGCGGAACTTCTGCTGAAAATATTCTCTTCGGCAACCTGTTATACCTTATTCTCAGAACGAGCACACTTCCACCGACCTCAATGTCGTCGTACCTAACATGATTATTGCTCACTACGATTGCTACGCTTCTTAAAACTCTAATATCAGAAACTCCCATGTTATGAACGCGCAATCTACCCAACTTTCACAACCATTTAAAATCGTTGCCCTGTCTGTGTCGCTTTTTACCTCCTTCGTTTTTAACAATTTCGAACACAACTGACTAGCCATCTCCTTCCCCAAACTTACAACATCATCTGAACATATCAGAAACCAGCTCTACTTACTCCCCATTTAGATAACTACCTCCTTCATAAACTTGTCATCGGCATGTAGAGGAACGGAAAAGTGAAAACCGACTAGTTTATGATTTATCATACGAATTTACCACACAAATCAGAAACTTGTCGGTTTTCACTTTTTCGTTCCTGTATAACTTCCCCACACTTATCTTCATCCCGAACTCCACGCATAGTACATTGGGGTAGTCAATACCATTTTTTGTTGTAGAAAAAGAGAACAAAATTTGATTTGTTTTTTATTTAACAGGAAAAGATGACGCAATGATTTCATTTTGAGTCTAATAGTAAGCTTTTCTGATTGTCGTGTCCCCAAAATAGATTTTCTTCAGCGTTTAAAATGATTTTCAAACTGATAATTTATTATTATTAGTGGGAGACTAAGCCTCGGTTGGAATTTTTGTTGGGGGTACGGCACCGCTGTCTAATCGAGTCGACATCGGCGCCTCTGCTATGAAACCATGGTATTGTATTATAACCAAATGAAGAATGGGAAACAAAATCGTACATTGGAATTATGCGACACATTAACCATAAATTTATTAAGTTCATTTCTGCTATATTTCGACGAAAAACCATTAAGAATTTCCACTCGTGTTTTCCGTCTGTTTGGATAAATTCACCAGTTTCACCAATCCAATTGTGTATTGTTTGGATAATTCTTTTTTTTGTGTGTCAAAAACAAAAGGAGTCGCGTTGATTTGGTTTTTTATGGTCGTTGTTTTGTGTCGTTGTTATAGTTTTCTTATAAATTATATGGGTAACCGAATACAGGGGATGTGGAAATGGATGTGGTATGAAACAAATGATTTCAACGTGTAATTTAAACTTGGCATTGCAAACGATGTATGTTTTACGGTTAATTTATTTGTCACATGAGAAATGTCGTCGAATGTTCGAAAGGAAATGGAAAAAAAGAGAGTTATTCAATGTATCGAATGAAGTTTATGAAGTTTTCCGAGATCGATTTTCCTGTTTCACTTTGTTATTTTTTCTCTTTTCTATTTGTAATATTAGTACGACATAAGATATCTTCGCATTAGATACGTGCACGTTAGTGCAAGGTGTACCGTGATGCATCAATGTAAACAGTGGGATATCAAGGTGAACCGTGGGGATGGGGAATCAAGGTGTGTCGTGGTACCGTGCTGCATCAAGGTGTACCGTGATGCATCAAGGTGTACCGTGGTGCATCAAGGTGTGCCGTGGTGCATCAAGGTGTACTGTGGAGCATCGAGGTATACTGTGGAGCATCATTGTGTACAGTAGTGTACCCAGGTTTGATTGACTTAAATCTGTAAGACTTGTCAAGATATGTTCAGTTCCATTTTACTCTTACATTACGGAGTGTAAGTAGATGGCGTGGCTGGAAATAATGTTTTTTTCCCGGTATCCAAATCCGATTTCCCATTTTTCCTGGTATCCGTCTAAAATCGATAAAATTTCCCACTGAGGAATCGAGATTTCCCGGTGAAAAATTGAGATTTCCAGGTGATCAAAATGCGATTTCCCGGTGACCAAAATGTTGCGAGTGGAGCGAGCGAGATTTTTTTTCATACTTTTTGACGAAACCGTTGACATATCAATCAATATTTTACAAAGAAAAATTTAAGAATCACGAGCGGAGCGAGCGAGATTTTTTTTAAATATTTTTTTCCGAAATCGTTGACATATCAATCAACATTTCACAAAGAAAAATTTATGAATCGCGAGCGAGATTTTTCTCAATAGTTTTTAACGAACTTGTTTACATATCAATCGAAATTTTACAAAGAAAAATTTATGATCCGCGAGCGGAGCGAGCGAGATTTTTTTGAATACCTTGGCAATCAAAATTTTACAAAGAAAAATTTTACTAATCGCGAGCGAAGCGAGCGAGATTTTTTTGAACCAAGTCATCAAAATCTCAATTTTTCAGCAATTTCCATGTTTTATTCATTTCCCGTTTTCAGCAATTTCCCATTTTTAGTCATTTCCCACTTTGAAGCGACTTCCTATTTTTTAGTCATTGTCCATCTTGAACCGATTTCCCATTTTTAGTCATTTCCCTCTTTGAAGCGATTTCCAATTTTTAGTAATTTCCCACTTTGAAGCGATTTCCCATTTCTTAGTCATTTCCCATCTTGCATCTATTTCCCATCTTGAAGCGATTTCCCATTTTTACCGTATTACACCAATTATTAACCGCCCCCGAATTTAGAACAATTCTAGTATATTTTTTGCTAACAGTCTATTACCGTCTTCGCAAATTTTGATTTGTTACAGTACGTCAAAGTTGACAAGTTGTCAAATTGTCAAAATAATTTTGCCAGCTTTTATTTTATATTTTTGGAAGAAAAATATGAAACAATTTTAATTTTTGGTCCTGGAGGAAGTCCTGGATAGTCAAGAACATCACCCTGATACTGACGCAACGAATAAGTACAACGGTCGATGGCTGATGTTCCCGCAATTTTTGCTGCATTTCTGGGTTCGGTCGCCGTGACGTTACATAAAAGAAAAACAAAATGAAATGTCCGAGCAAATTAGCTTTTATTTTTTTTAAGATGTATACAATATCTGGACGAGGTCCGAATTTTTCTTGTTATGATGAATAATAAATAACTGTGAAACTGTTTACATTTGTTTGGTGAACGATAGCGGGTCAACCTCGTCAGACTGTGCATGTACGTTGATTGCATGGCATTTGCCAAATGACTTTTTCACAAGTCCTTCATCGACCATTTTCCAAGCTGTTGACACCCATTGTACAACAGTTGACGCCGAAGGTTTTTTAATTTTTCCACTTACTGTCAGAGGCTTATTGTCCTCCATTAACCAACTTTCATACTGCTTCCGAACGTTGTCCTTGAACGGTTTATTTAAACAAACGTCAAGCGACTGCAAACGGCTTGTTAAGCCTCCAGGAATAATAACCAGATCTGAATTCACTGCTGCTATTCTAGACTTGACCTCATCAGTGAGATGACCTCGAAATGAATCAAGAATGAGTAGGCTTTTTGGTTCAGCACCCTCTTCTACTGGCCCGTTTCGGCGTTCCCAAACGCACTTCAACCAATCAAGCATCAATTCAGAAGTCATCCATCCCTTTTCCTGAGCTCTCACAATAACATCGTCACAAAACTTCTCTTTCTTGGGAATTGTTTTTCGGTTTAAAATTACATATGGCGGTAATTTCTCTCCATTTGCAGTCATACAAAGCATGACAGTAATGCGTTTTTTCTCGTTTCCAGAGGTTTTAATGATGACTTGTTTCTCTCCCTTTGTATTTAGAGTGTAGTTGGGCGGCATATCAAAATAAATTGGAGTCTCATCCGCGTTACCTATCTGAGCAGTTTCGTAGTTATTTTCTTCGTGGAGTGCCTGAACATAGGCTTGATAACTAGATATTTGTTGGGCAAAGTTATCAGGCATCTTTTGACAAACAGTAGTTCGTCTTCGAATCGACAAATTCTCTCGGTTCATAAACTTCTCACACCAGCCGCGACTGGCTTTGAAAACGATCCCATTTTCATTAGCGACTTGCCTAGCTTTCAACATCAGTATTCTTCGAGACACTGGCAATCCATTACTTCTCAGGTCAGTGAAAAAAGAAAGAACTGCTGCATCAATGACAGGAAATCTTCCATTCCTGGGACCAGAGAACGATTTTCTGTTTCTTTTACATTTCGCCAATTTGTCTTTCTGTTTTCGCCAACGCCGCACACATGATTCGTCCACAAAATGTTTTTCGCCGGCCGCTCGGTTACCAATTTCTTCAGCGGATTTAACTACCTTAAGTTTAAATCCAGCAGAATAGGTGAAACGTTTTCCCATTTTGATAAATAAAAAAACGTAAAGAACTGACAGAAATTCAGAATGACAAATAATAATCGTATTTCAATGGTTACTTATTTAAAAATCCACTGATTTTTTTTGCAAAAAAAAATACTTAAATTTGGAGTAATACGGTAGTCATTTCTTACTTTGAAGCGATTTCCCATTTCTTAGTCATTTCCCATCTTGAAGCGATTCCCCATTTTTTAGTCATTTCCCATCCTGAAGCGATTTCCTACTTTGAAGCGATTTCCCATTTTTAAGTCATTTCCCATCTTGAAGCGATTTCCTATAACGTAAACCGTTGGAGCTTTGCTCGAGCATATTTCCCGAAACGTGAACCGCTCGAGCACATTTCCCGAACAAGAACCACCCGAGCTTCGCTCGAGTGGATTTTCCAGTATCCGGTTTTTCGGCCCCAAACTGCCCGGTATCCTAGATACCAAGGATACACAACACACTATTTCCAGCTGCGGTAGATGGTTGCAGAGGATTAATGTCTTAATGTCACACTTTGATTTTTGTCAATGTAAATTTACGTTTAGAAACGTCAAAGTATGACATTTAGAAATTAAATTCACTGTATGTAGTTTAACTTCAAATAAGCACCCCAAAGCACACTTGACCTGCACTTTTCCTCGATTCGTGGTTCTGATATACGTACACATAATGCGTTTATTTACTTGCAATCGGACGAAATCGAAAAATATTTCAAAGAATCTTATATTCGCCACTCAAGTTCCAAGTTCCACCATAGATGATTATTTCCATTTCCATGCTGTAATAACTTAATGCTGAATGGCCTTAACAAAGCCTTATCACCCTTTCAGCTGATCATGCACGCAGCGGTAGCGGAGGGCGTGACGCAGTCTTCATACCCCAAAAAAAAGTCCACAAACTCAAAAAACTCCATACAAAAACCTTTGAGACAAGGAGCCATATATAAGCGAACTTTTGAGTTTTTTCCCCTCGCCCCCCTGCCCTTCCAAATTATTTTTACAAAAAACTAATCTATCGGTTTCTATGATCTATCTATCTATCTATCTATCTATGTTCTATCTGTATTATAAAATTTCATAAGCCGCTTTTCCGGGAAAATTCTGGAAAAGTCGTGGCATGCGGAAAAGTGGTCAATTTTAAGGGTTTTTAGGTAATGCTCGGAGTTTTCGAATTTTAGCTCCGGAGTGACAATAGCTAGAGAGTTGGTTTCTTCTATAGAGTTTGATTAGGAGAATTTTTTAGCATTTTAAGAAAATGCCTGCCAACTGTCAAAGTGACGCCATCTTGGATTTTTTGCTAAATTCTGAATAAGAATACCTAGACAGCTGGTTTCTTCAGGAAAGTTATATGAAACAGTGAGAAGAATTGGTGACACGAAGTGTTCCGAAGGTAGCCGAAGGTGACACGAAGTGTTCAGAAGGCAGCCAAAGGTGCCATGAAGTGTTACGAAGGCAACTGAAGGCAAAAGAAGGTGCCACGATGTGTTCTGAAGGTAGCCGAAGGTGACACGAAGTATTCCGAAGGTAGCCGAAGTCGACACGAAGTGTTCCGACGGCAGCCGAAGGTGACATGAAGTCTACCGAAGGTAGCATAAAGTAAAAAAATGAAAAAATTTTTTTGGAGAAAATTTTTTTTAAGGAAAAATTTTTTCTGAGAAAATTTTTTTCTAAGAAAAATTTTTTTGGAGAAATTTTTTTTTAAGAAATTCTTCTTTTCTGAGAAAATTTTTTTCGAAGAAAAATTTGTTCAAAAAATTGAAAATTTTTCACATGAATTTTAGTTATAACAACTGAAAACTTCCAAGACGACTGATATCACAACAAAAACCTCTTAAAATGTAGAGTGTGACGCAGTCCGTAAGTCCGTTTCCAAAATTAATGATATCGCTTGAGGTGACGCAACGCTGAAAATACGCAAAAAATGACGATGCGAAAAAATCTTTTTAAAGAAAATTCAAATGTTTGAAATTGCGCCACAAATGCCACAGCCATCAACGACATAATTCTTCCATTTATTCAGTTTTCACATGCAACATTTTCTCAAAAACTAAGATACTTGGGTACCTTTTAGAAGAATTTGAAAACTTAATTTTGAATTCAGTAAAAAAATTCTTCTCAAAAGTCAGGCTACTTCCATGGGCGAAAATGATCCCCTCAACTTACTCTACAATATATCAAAAGTTCTTTTTTTTAGCCGCCGCCACCGCCAAACCGAAGCGCGGCGGCTACTACTTCAATGGACGAAAATGATCCCCACAACCTCCTCTGCAACATATCAAAAGTTTTTTTTCCCCGGCGCCAGCCGCCGCCAAACCGAAGCGCCTCCATGGGCGAATATGATCCCTTCAACTTACTCTACGACATATCAAAAGTTTTTTTTGAGCCCCCGCCTATTTTCCGCCATTTTGGCGGTCACCTCGACACTCTATACACCCAACCCAACAACTTTGCCTTTGACACCAAACTTCTATCTCGAACATCGCACCTTGTCTGTAACTTAATTGTATATATGTATTGTATTTTTGTTCGTATGTGGACTTGTGTTACGGGCGCATTGACACCTTAAACAGCAGTTCCATACTTTGCCGAGATATATGCGTTTGAAATCTTCGACCATATTTTCGATATAAATGCATTTTTCAGGCAAATGTTTTAAAGAATTTAAATATTTCCTTTGCGTAGCATAAAGCATTACCTAAATTGATATCCGTCGTTTTAGTGAGAGATGCAAGAACTTGCGTCACTTAATAAAAAAAATTTTGTGGGTTTATTTTCTTCGCATAATGAGAACACGTAGAAAGCAAATAAACAATGACCAGATCCCTTCATCGAAGTTCTTTTAATTTGCGAAAATACTTCTTTGTTTTAAAACCATTAAAATTGGAACGAAATTCGAAAAATATTTAAATCGGTTCTCATTCGGACAGTAGTGTAGCTATTTCGAATGAGATGAAAATAGTAATATACCAGACGAGAACAAAGAGACTTTCATAATATTCTGCACGAGTTTCGAAACAGAGAATGGTTCTTTTACAACTACCTCAACGCATTATACGTATTTTAAGTTGTATGGTATCTTCCAACGAGTGTGTGTGCGTGGTGTATAGAACTCTTTATACTTTTGTTGTACTCTACTTCAATTTCATCATTTCTTGGTGTCATACCCTATGCACATAATATTTATAATTCTTTCTAAAAAATAGTAACGGGCTATGACAGGGCTCGGAGGGTTTGTAAATGAAATACGCATACCAGAGCTGCAACACGAATCGTTGGAATTAATCGATTGAAAAAGTTTAAAAATTCGGCGCCAAAATTTGACCAAAATGAATACGTTTGTGCACTATGTGGTATAAATCTGCACAAAGTACAAAAAGCAATGCCTTGACATGTTTCCTAAACATGTTAAACATGCGAAAGAAAGTGTTGAAAGAAATCATCTCAGAGTGTATATCGAACAACACATAAACAAAAATCTACTCTTCATATTCCATGTGATATACTCTCCTTCTCTCTGAACTGCAAATGAGCAGAATGAACAAAATGAATACTTTTATCGCCACACATTATTCTCCTAGCTCGAAACATATTTTCAGTCCGGTTTGGTCCGTTTGTTCGTAAACGTATTGCTTATGCGAGCGCTAAATTACATCGCCTTTTGTGATTAATAACGTTACTAATTGTGATTTTCTCATGAGCTGGTTTTAAAAAGTCTATGGTCGCGTTTTTTCGAATTTTTTTTTGTTTGTAGTGTTTTTGTTTCTAAATGCCAGAAATTTAGATTTCAACTGGCAAACTTTCCGTGAAAATTCATCAAATCTAAAAAAATTATTGAAAGAGTGTATCAACAGCAATATAAAACCGATTTTCGTCTATGAGGAATACGTGTTTACATGTAACTAAGAAGTGGTTACAACTGTGATTATTGTAGCGTGACGATTTTAGTTTTGAGAAAAGAGAAAAAATAATATTTTTATTTGTGCTACCCATCCAAAATAGAGTGTTTACCATTACCCTGGTGCGCGGTGGTCAAACATCATTTTGATCCAAAATAAAAAAAGTTTTTTTTTCTATTCAGCGGTATACACAAAGGCGTCAAAATTATAAATTATAACATGTTGTTTGAAAATCCGGCCGTACCGGCAAAGATGCCTTTTACGTACAACGTCCCACCACCAATACAAGCCGCAGCTGCATTGCAAATGCCAAATTTAAGGTTGGTTCTTCTTAGACATTTTATGTGTTTATCTAACAACAAACTATGCAAAAATTCAGGCCTTCCAGCTACATTTTATTACTTTCTGTTATAGTTTACCTGCTCCTAGACCTTTTCGAAAATATTTAAATTTACATACCGGAACCAATTATGTGCACATCTTATTTAATTGTTTTACTATTTACCTTCGCATATTTTCGTCTTCAAAGTAAGAAAAAGCATTAGGCGTCCTAACTCTTAATGTAATCGCTATGCAGCGTTCATAAATGAAATTCTACGAAAAAATCGGTAATTTTTGAGGAATTTTGTTGTCGACTGTCTCCAATTTTGTTAACATTATTTAAACATTAGGCATGGAGTGGAATATCCAAACATACAAGAAAAATGTTAAAACGTGGAGCTCACCACCCAAGACATGCATTCTTAAAAATCTTTACTAATTTATTCAATTCCTACAATTTTCCTATGAAGTCGCAATTTTCGGTGAGTGTGAGTGTGGGTTCATTCTCAATTCTCAGATATCCTCCGAACCCAACAGCTTCGTTCTTTACACCGACCTAATTTCTTCAAAAAATAGTTTTTTTAAAATTCTCATGAAATTTCGACATGGCATGAAAAAGCACTCAATCGATTTTTATCGAGTTTCTTCTTATTTTCCGCTGGAATCATACTTTTCCTCCCCTTGTTAAGAGGGTTAAGTGGGTTTTCATCTTGAACGTAGCTCCGGCCAAGCAATGAAAGTTTAACACGTTGTGGTAGATGTCAAAAGAACACAAGATTTAAATTTCGACAATTCATATTTTTAACCCTCGTTGGTGAGGAAAATAGTTTCATTTTTGCTCCTATGTTACACACAATGAAATTCCTGTAAGTTATTCTTAGAATGTAATGTCGGAACGATGAAACTACTCAGTTAATTTAAGAAAAATATTAAATGTCCTTTGTGAATTCTGCTGTTAAAAGTATTTTGAGCTGACTGCGTGTGACAACTTTTTTCTTAATCTTTTCGTAGGTATACATTGTATGAAGTCTTTATTTTTATGGCGTTCAAAGAGGCAATACATTAAATTTTAGTGTCAGTTTAAAAACATAATTTGCATGCAAATCCATTCAAATAGAAAATTCAGCTTTTCGAATTATGAAATGCTATTCCCTTTTCAACTCAACTAAATCGATTCCGTTTTAGTTGGGCAAGTTGGTTACCTGAAGCACTTCTGAAAACTGTTTCACGTGAAATTTATTCATATAAATGAAGTTAACAATTTGCAAGTCTGCAGCGTACACATCCCTGTCAGAAAGTAATGTATACGAAGGAGAAAAGACTTACGTCACACCCGTACCATCGGTATGCAAATATGAGGAAATTTTTTTTAAATGCTTTCAGCCCTCTCATAATTTCTGAGAATTTTGAATTTTTCACAATTGTAAATATAGACTATAAATATTTCAGACATTTTCTGCTAAAAATTATTTACAGTCAACTCAAAATACTTACAT
The DNA here is from genome assembly GCA_029228625.1 of Pseudolycoriella hygida. NCBI lineage: Eukaryota > Metazoa > Arthropoda > Insecta > Diptera > Sciaridae > Pseudolycoriella > Pseudolycoriella hygida. Next base: position 37,898,289 of record CM055405.1, on the reverse strand, counting down.
ACAGTTTGTTCTTCAACAATAAAACTCAATTTGACCTGGAAATAACGGACACTTTGCACATTTACGATTTATTTAAGCGAAGAACCATAAACAGATTTGTAAACTCTACCGTTGTAAATAATTTACGTTGAAAGTGCGCTCTGAATTTAAAAAATTACGGAAAAATGTACAAGTATACGCAGCGTTGACCTGTCCCTTTTTGCATTATTCTCATATCAAGGTAGGGTGGTTGCACTGGTCGATTTCAGAAGGCAGCTTCATGCCAAAAAAGGTTCCGATGGCAATGTTGGATGGCGAAACGAGTACATTTATGTACACTAAATTCCGACTCGGCACCAGGCTGCGTACTTGAAAAGTATGAGTAGCCTTTAAGAAGGCAGCCTGGTGCCGAAAATCAGTTAAACTTATTGTAACGGCAGTAACGAATACTATGCGTCACATAAATTTCCCTACCCTCTACATTCACAGTAGAATATCTTAAGTAGGCAGCCTGGTGCCGTGTTGAAATTTATATGAGGTATAGTATTTGTCACTGCCGTTACGATGACATTAAAAGATTTTCGGCACGAGGCTGCGTTCTTTATGGCTACCTAAACTTCCCAAGTAAGCAGCCTGGGGCCGAGTTGGAACATTGTGCATAGTGCATTGTTCATAGAACATTTTTTGGCACCAGCTTAATATGCAGACCACTACTTGTTGCAATTTTTCTCCATGAAAATGTTCTACACGACGGTGACATAAGAAATTCATGCACTAGACAAAGGACCAGTCTACTGCGTGAACTCCTTATTTCACAGTCTCGTAGAATATTTTCATGGAGTAAATATGCAACAAACAGAGGTCTTTTTTAACCAACACTAGCGTTGAAATGTGATTTTTGGTTCATTCATTAAAAATTTAGATTGTGTGTCGCGCTTAAGACGTGAATGCAAATGCTATTCGCTAATTCGCTTTGACAATAGATGGCATTATGCGAGTATGTTCGAACTGTCACATTCTATTGTTCTTTGACAGATGAAGATGGCTTGGCTTAGTTCACTCTCTTCATTTAGAATCACGAATAGAAACTGAGTGTACGCTAGCCAAATTCTTGTCAGACCAACTTGCCTTTTTCATCTTGGGGAGCTGTTTTTCTTGCAGATAATTTGACGTAGTTCAACGTTTGTGAAAAACGTTTTCGGAAAAAATTGGGTCTTGATGCCTGGCACGTGACTTTTGTTATATTCTAAAGCGTTGGTTAGAGTGAGACAGATATAGTTGATCTCTTTCTCTTTAGAATAGAGGAACAAAAGTCGCGTGCTGGGCATCAAGACCCAATCTTTTCGTAAAACTTTCTTCACAAACGTTGATCTACGTCAAATTATCTGCCAGAAGAACTCCTCTTCCTAAGATGAAAAAAAGAAGTTGGTCTAACGAGAATTTGGCTAGTGTACACGAATGTATTTTCGTCCACTTTATTATACTAGTACGTATGAAAAACAGTGGTTAACGCAACTAAATTCACAAAATAGATAGATATCGCCATCTGGGGAACGAATGTGTTTTGTCTCGTGTTGACATAATTCACATTGAAAGAGTGAAAGAGATGAAATTCGTTACCCAGGTTACGGTACCGATGAAATTAGACATATGAAGAGGAGTACTAACTACTACTAGGAGTACTACTACTTGTGCTTTTTGACTACGTACTAAAGAGCCATTTGGCGGAAATTTTTCAACTAATAAAAATTTGTATGGGAAAAGTGACACTTTTGTGTAACGTTTTCTCTTAAAGTCTTGAATACAAACCAATGTTTATGTAATCATTACATACTTTACCTATTTCTAAAGGAAATTGCGGAAACACTTTTGAAAAAAAAAAACATTCTCATTTGCTAGAAATGTGAATTTCAACATTTCACTTGAAAAGTCAGTTTTTCAGCTTTTCTAGTTAATAAACACTTCGAAAGGCATATTTTTTTCGACCAATGTGTTTGTTCACTTAAATTTTAAATGAGTAATCCATTTAAATCACAGAAAACATTTTCTACGCTTAAGAGATAGATAAAAACTTTCTGAGTTGATAGATTTGCAAATATTTGTAAACGTCAAATCACAATAAAGATGGCAGCCATTTTTATTTGGACTCATCAACTCAAATTTTTTTTATCAATTTCTGACTCGAAGAATATGTTTTCTATCATTTAAATTGATTCCTCAGTTAAAGATTAAGTGAGCAAACACATTGGTCGAAAAAATTATGCATTTCGAAGTGCTTATTAACTAGAAAAGCTAAAAAACTGACTTTTGCAGCGAAATATTGGAATGCACATTTCTAGCAAATGAGAGTGTATTTATGAAAAGTATTTGCGCAATTTTCTTTAGAAATAGATAAAGTATGTAATGATCACATAAACATTGGTTTGCATTCAATATTTTAAGAGAAAAACGTTACACAAAAGTGTCACATTTCCCATACACACTTTCATTAGTTGGAAAACTTCCACCAGATAGCTCTGTAATCTAAACTCTGACACACTCACATCTGACAGTTCAATATTGCTCATATATGCCACATTGGCGATATGTTGTTATGTACACACTGGAAATCGAACCCGGAACATGTGGTTTGTGAGTGTGACTCTCTACCATCTGAGCTGCCTGAGATTCTCATAAAAATTTTTCAAAACATTGATGACTTAGCGCGAAATTTGAAATGTTATTGTAAGAGTTTTGAACAAAAAAGTTGAATAATTTGTCACGTGTATCATGTGAAAGTCAAAGACAATTTTAATTAAAATCATTAAATTTTCAAAGGGATCAAGTAAGGCGGCAAAGAAGACTCACCACCTTCGGGATCGGAGTTCGATGTGTTATAAAACCATTAGACTTACGGATGTCGTAAAAGTCTACAAATTTGAATAACTCCATATGTTACCTATACTATGGATGAATATTTGTATGCAAGGGAATTGCCTGAGGATATTTGATTTAAAAATGGAACGACGGCAAATTTTTTTCGTAAAGTAATATATTTTACGTGCTTTTATGCGATTTAAAATAACTCACAACAACGAACGTTTCGAAAATAAAAGTATCACCCTTTCGCAAAGAATATGGTAGCCTCCTCTTAGTTTTGATTTGGAGAGAAAACAAAATTGTATGCGTAAAAAGAATAAATTTATTTGCTACTCTAAATTTGCTTCGCAATAAAAACCACTCTAAAAGGAATTTATTGTCAAAATTGTACATACAGCGTAAATTCAAGGTAAATACCAGTTTGATCGACAAAACACTGGGAGATTAATTCTTGGCACATAGAATTTGTTCTTGGCTTTAGGGACTTAGTTGGTAAAACTGATTCAACCCTAGAACCTTTACAACTTCTATAGACCGTATCTAGCCTCAGATTTCATCAGGCAACATTCCTGCTTTTGATGAGTAGCGACATCAACCTTTTTTCATACATTCATACGGTTCAACATAAAGGCTGAGTCGTTTTTATCCATTAGCGCCACTGATAAATACGGCTCAGTAGAAAATAACAGTGAAGTTTGATCCACACGAAATATGCCCACATGGTGCACATTTTACAGTGTTCTAAAAGTCGATCGTAGCGCTGTGGTGGCCAACGCTGGTCACGAATAAGTCTATGTTGAGATATTATGTAAGAAAACGTTTACAAATTTTGTTTGATTATTTTTATAAAGTAAACAATAAAAATTGGAGCCAACGCACATATTTAAGAGTTTATCGATTGGTAAAGGGAAATTTGTACTCTGACCTATGACCCCAACTTTCATTATTGAACTCATTGAAACAATCACAACTATTGTCATATATAATTCTTGGATGATAGCGGCTATCATCCAAGAATTATATATGACAATTGATCGAAACCGGCAAAGAAACAAAACCAACAATCACAACTATAACACAAACTATAAACATTTACATACAAAATCGTACACTGACGCCTAACAATTTCTACTCATTGCCACCTTCAAATTTGACATTTACTGATGACGCACTCTTTCAAAATATGACGAATTTCATGACAAACAAACAGTTCATATTTTACTGGCATGGATTTTATGCATGCCATCATGAAATTCGTGTACTTTGACCATCAGGGCCACAAATTTCGAATTAGTCGAACAAAGAACGACACCTTCAAGCTAAACAAATCTTATCATTTTCAATTGATTGGGTAAGAGTGTTATCATTCTTATCGAAAAAAAAAAAAACAAATTATTTTCAAAGAAAAGAATGCAAATGTCAAAGTTACAGTTATATTCTGCTCAGCGTTAACCGCTAATTTGACAGTTCTATATATTTCTTTTATTTAGAGCGAACTGTTACAGATTTCATGTCAAAAATCGTTTTCACTACACACACACTCGTTGCTTTCGTTCCAAAAATCGTTTTCACCTCGCTTTCACTACAGCTATGTATACGTGGTGAAAACGATTTTTGAAACGATAGCAACAAGTGTGTGTGTGTAGTGAAAACGATTTTTCAAACGAAATCTGGAACTATGCATACGCTTTTTGAGAGTAGCGGAAGGTTGGGAGTTTGAGGTGCGCTCCATACATTTCCAATTTTTTTCCATGTATTCTAGCGTGCAAGGGGGGAAGCGGGTATATAAAATCCAACTTTTTTAGCGTGCGCACTATTTGAATGACCCCTAAATGGAACTTGAAAACAATTACTTCCGTTGATACGAAGAGCGATTGCTAAACAATACGAAAATGAAAGATGCGAAATTTTTCAAATGAGGCAACTCCGAATTTCATTCATAAATCGAAAGTTATGAATGAAAGTTGGTGTTGCCATATTAGAATTTTGCATTTGTCACTTTCGCATTGGCATGTGTAGTCTCAGTAACATTTGAACAATGAATCTGTCGCCTGGGAGACTATGACCGCATCTGAAGTGAAACCAAAATGCGTTCCCACAGTTATACAAAGAAATGAATGTGTGGAGAATTTTACCACTGGAGGCCGGCTTCGAGAAATCTACATACGTTTCATACCTTCATACTCGACGTGTGTACTTCTTCATGTTCCATAAATTTTTGTCTTTATACTCCGTAACAACCTTAACTTCTTTTAATATACACAGCTTGCGTTTGGGGTTGTTTTTTTTTCGTTTCTTCGATATATATATTCACAATTGTCTACAAAATGCTATGCTGCAAACACCGAGGCAAACACACTGAATTTAAGGTTTTATTTGTTCCTTTTTCGCTTATGCCTTTACGGATTATATGTGTGCTACAACAACGTTTTAAAAGTAAACATTCTATGTGTGTTGTATAGTCAAAAGAAGTTTCCAACGATAAAAACTTGTTTCCAATTGAATATACAAAATAGATTCACCAACAAAGTATATAGAAGTAAATGAATATGATATACGCCAATGTTTTTAATACGGTGCATTTCGTTGTTTCGTTATAAGCCATGAATTTTTGGTTTAAAGCCGAAGAAGACCTATAAAAGAAAAAAAAAACTACGTATCGTTGATGGTGTCGTAGCTGAGCTGTTTATATTATAATCCCTGAGCAATGTTCACCACTACCATTGTAAGAAAATCGGCTCTGAAAATTTCTACTCGAAAGAGATATTTAACCAAACCAAAATGTTTCAGGGTTGTCTCATATTGATTTTCTTCTTTTTTTTTTGTATATTCGGTTGAGTTACACACATTTTCGGTGGTTGTGTTTGAATAAATGGCATTGGTTATTGCGATGGTCCATACAACGCAACGTTGTAATTAAATTTGAAGAATATTTTTGTTGTGTCGATGGGTAATGAGTTAAAGTTTAGGTAGATTTATGGCTGTCTAAATTACAAATGGAATGAAATAAATTTGTGAGCGTTTTGTACGTTCACATGGACATTCGTAGATTCCAAACGGAGAGCGAACGTTGAAAGAAATGCTCATAGATTGAATAAAATGTTTCGTTTTGTTTGATGGATATTACATTGCAAGCAATGGATCTATTAAGCTTTAAGATGTCGTGAGCAAGGAACATATTTCCAGATGATTATGAAAACACTTAACTCTATGTTTGGAAAAGATTTACCGGCAGTGCTACTAACCTTACAGAAGGCTACAATTTGTTACAAAAATGTCATCAGTTCTCTATTTGTTTACAAACGTGGTGTGCCTTATTTCTAATTGTAAGTGACAGTGACGTTGTCACCTTAAGTCAAAACGATGGCAAAATCAGAAGAAATCCTAAGTTGACTGACGACTAAGGTTGTTTTAGCGTCTCTAGTCGTTAGCAACGCTAATTTCAAATTTTCTCACAAATAGCAACTTTATCATATAGGTTCTAATGTACACGTGGTAATAATGAATTACATTAGCTGCGCAACTTTTTATTAATTCTTGCGTTAACGCTAGCGGTGCTGAAAAACGGTTAGCGAGCAGTCTTTTTTTCAAATTTCACTTTTTCGAAGACTAGAGAAACTCGAAAGCGTGAACAACTGTCAGTGCTTTCGTCAAAGCATACGTAATGATAACGAAATTCATAATCATACAGAAAAATACCTCTGCAAACATATTACATCACTATGTCGCGTGAGAAAGAATTTATTTCGCTTGAGTTAGAGCAGTGTAGACAATCAATTAGAAAACACGAGTTGCCCAGGGCTCCAAGGCTCCAGGGCAACAAACAAGTGTTGAGGTCGAACACGGGGAACATAACCGTTGGTCGTTTTCAGTGCTCTGGAGAAATTTTTCAATCGTCGTGCGGTTATCCACACAAAGTAAGCTATTCACAAATCAATCTTTAGGCCAACGATTTTATATGGTAGTGAAAGTTGGGTGGACCGAGGATATCTCGTGCATGACCTGGAAGTTTCTGATATGAGGGTTCTCAGAAGTATAGCGAGGGTTAATAGAAGGGAACAGTGGGATAATCATATCAGAAACGAAGACATCAGGGAAAATTCAAGAGTTACCTCGGTGGAAGAGGCGGCAAGAATTAGTCGCCTGAGATGGTACGGGCACGTTGGATAATATCAGGCTTCCAAAGAGGATATTGAATGCGCAGGTCATGGGCGTTCGCCCTAGGGGTAGATTTATAGACTCAATTTAGGGACTTTTACTGAGTGAGCAAACCATCTCCTTGGCAGGAGATAAGAGCATATGGAGGAGGGTGGTCCTAGATCACCCGGTTGTGGCTTAAAGACCCGACACCGAAAGGTATAAACGGTCTATAGAGTTTGATAATGATGATGTCGTGCGGTTATCCGTAACAAAGTAGTGTGTTGTCGTATGATCCAATTATTCGCACTAGTTGACTCATGCGAATTTATGATGACGTCACGCAAAATACTTCCGACAGAAAAACTAGGTTTTAAAAAATGCGCGAAACTCCTTAGACTCTAAGTTGTGTAAGGGTTTGATGTGAGGGGGGGGGGGAGTCCTTAATATGCGCTAGTCGTATTCTTATTCGCGAAACTCGTGAGACTCTGAGTTGCGTATGCGGCTAATGTGGTTGTGGGAAGTCTGCTTTACACACGTTGGCCGTCAATGTAGAGGTCGGACACGGGGAATACAACCGTCGGCCAATTCGATCTTCGGTGATGGCACAGTCACAGAAAAGTAAAAACGGACAAGTTTCTGATTTGAATGACAAATTTCAATGGTAAATCAGAAACTTGTCGGTTTTCAACTTTCTGTGACTGTACGAACTAAAAGTAAGATGCATACACTTTCAGCTACATAGACTGACTTTGTAAGATGAAACGCAAGAATCGTTCCAACTATACAATATTTATTTCCTTCGCTTGGTAGAGAACGAAAAGTAGGATGCTCCCACAGCAGCGGTACAAATGAATATGTCCTAAACATTGATCTATGTACTCCTATGAATTCATCGTGGCTGTTTCGAGAGAAATGTTTGTGTTTCGTCAAGTGACGCTAAATAGGTTGCGCCATCTCTGTTGTCTGTGTGAAATGTGTAATACACCCGAATGTTTGGTTTGACTTTCTTGTTATAGTGTGATGTTTTGTTATTATAATTTGATGTTATGCCACACAAGCGAAAAGTCGTGCGATGTTGTCTCACCGGCTGTCTCTTCTGCTCTAACTTACGCGAAATAAATTCTCACGTGAGAAGGAAAATGTCGGAAAAAGGTGAGATGCATGTTCTTGCACTCAGACTCACGATATAGATGCAGAAATTCGACCTGTTCGCCGTTGTCGGTCGGTGGTCAAAGTTTTTGATCAGCACGATGAAATGGCGCCTTTTAGCTGATTGCATAACAATTCTTTTAACGTCACGAGTTGTCAAACTAGCAAATTGTAAGGTCCAATATGAGACTTGTATCTTCAATTTTCAAAGTAAAGAAATCGTGCACATTTCAAGAGAATTGTCTCCAGGGTACAGTTACACGTAAGAAATAAATATGACAAAGAATCTAAACGATAACGTTACAGGCAAAAACTAAATCGAATATTTTTTGACTTGATTCAATTATTTGAATAAGAGTTTCCCAAAATTTTCGATTTTATGTTCACTGACTTTGTTTCCAATGGCTTAGGCTTAGCTTAAAGCCACTTTCACAAAGGAAAAATAAGTCCTGACATTTAAAGATTTATTTTTTATTTGTATCTTATCATTCGGTCCCGTACGTATTACGAACGGTCTAAGATTTTGTCGTGGTATTTGTAACATTTCTTTGAGAGTAAGGTTTAAAGTGAAGATTTAGTCAAAAAATATTCAAAATTGGTACTTTCTGTAGATGGACGAAGTTTTTTCCTCTATATTTACTAGGGTGTTCTACGATAAAAAGGAAAGTCACAGGTTGATCTCGTTACCCCACACAAAAAATTGCATTTTTTGAATGAAAACTGGCCGAGTGAAAATTCGAAAATGTTATTTTTCGCCATTTTTTAAATTTGAAACTCTCGCAGCGCCTCTTCCGTTAAATTTGATCAGATTTAACGGGAGAGGTGCGGTTTGATAGGTAGAAAAATAGGTCTACTATAATAGTAGATTATGCACCGCTATCCAGGATGCTCTATTTTGACGATTTGGAGGTTTATCCCGAGCCGAAGGCGTGGGAAATAATCCAAATCGTCAAAATAAACCATCCTGGACAGCGGTGCATATGCTATTTTATCTGCCGAGAAAAGATATATCGAGAAAAACAATTTTGCCCTAGGGAGAAAAATGCGAGATTATCGTTCTAGGCAGATAAAAAATATTTTTTGTAAATAAGATGCCATACGGTGGTGCGGCGATCGTTTCAAATTTGAAAAATGGAGGGAAAAATTTTCACTTAGCCAGTTTTCACTCAAAAAATTCAAAATAAAAATTTTTGAGCGTCTTGGGCTCTTACAATTATATGTGTGGGGTAACGAAATCAACCTGTGGCTTTCCTTTTTTTCGTGGAACACCCTAATGCTTACACAAGTACACCAGGAAACATATTTATTAAAGATTGTAAGGTTGTAAGTAGATTGTTGTAAGGTTGTAAGGTTCGATCTATATCTATGGTTTGAAGAAGGTATAACAGTTGTGTCTGATACATGATAAGAGTTTATTTAAATACCAGACATGAAGAATCGTACGGGAGTGACGAAACTTCTGCTTTTTATTTCATGACAACTTTGAAGAAGAACAAATTGCTGCAAGGCAAACATTTTCTGCCCTAATTTTCCTCACAATCTGTGTAAGTTAAATGATCGTCTTAGAATCAATACCATCATCCACCAGCTTTAATGTGCTATTACACTTTACCAGATTTACAAAAGAAAAGGAAAATTTGTCGGTTCACATTCATTAGTAGAATATGAAAAAAGAAATTTAAAAGAAACATACGAAATCTTAAGACGTCTCTGAAAATTTACGGACCTACATGTGAAACATATATTCGAACAACTGCTCATTCCTACATTGAAAATAAAACTAGATTCAGTAGGTAGATAGACGCAAATATTTCATTATTAAATTCAAATTGCATCCAATAAGCGATCAAGCAAATTGCAAATTATGATTTGGTATTTTCGATTTTCAATCAAGATCTCAATTCCGATTACATAAAATGGCATTTTAATGTGCCTTAGAATATGTGATTTGTGTTTTTTTTTTTAAGACACTAATTTATTTTGACCTTTGATTTCATACAAAACCACGCAATGCGATTTTCTTTTGATTAAATAATATAAAAACCATTTAATGGAACTAATTTCTGCGAACAACATCTTTTAGCAAATTCGTTTGTTCTGTTTGATACAACATTCAATCATTAACAATGCAGATTTTTCTTTAAGACATTTAAATTAAGCCCAATGAACTGAAAGAGTTCATCAAGTAAAACGTGAAACGTCTTTGTGCTTATTGTTATAAGTTCTGAAACGCTGAAACTTCCATTGTTTGTAACTAAGTTAGGTGTATAATCAAGGTTTGATTGATTCATTGTTGTCTTTATTCACATTTCCAGAATTCGATTTCTAGAAATTGTTTCATTCAAACAGACTGAAAATGTTGAATAAGCTTGATAAACTTCAATTGTTACATTTTAAGCGAATAAAAGTCTATTTTGACCATGTAGCTCTCGAACACTATTGGGGCTTGTAGTCGTGTCCCATCGGTAGGTGTCAGAAAATATATTTTTTTAAACAAAAAACAACACCACGACGTTACGGATGTAATATGTGATGGTGTGTTTGAGTTCATTATAACAATTTATTATAAAACTTTGCTACAGTCTCATTGGTTAACAGTTTGTTATAACAATACTTTATAACACTGTTCTAATACTGCAGGTACGAGCAGCACTTGTGAGGCGACTGATTCGAGTGCTAGTGTGTTACACAAAGTAGCATCTGGCAACACCTAAACACGCGTCGAACCGATTCTATTCGATTCTATGGATCAAGCGCCTATTTCACATATTGGCCACAAAACAGCTGAGAGCGCCTCGAGTTTCAACTGTTCCGTTACAGTAAATACAGAAAATGATTAATTCGCAAAAAACCATGTTTCCCCATACAAATTTAATGTTTTGTCCCCGACGAAACAGTTGAAACTTATGTAGTGTTGCCTGATCAGACGTGAGTCATGACTTGATTCATAGAGAAATTCCAAAATGTGAAATGTTTCAGCACTGGCTCGATTTTTTCATACGAAACTGCGTCACTGCCGCAATTTTGTATGAAGAAATCGAGCCGGTGCTAAAACGTTTCACCTTATGGAATTGCCCAATACGGAATTTTGATGTTTTGACGCTTACCTTAACATAGCAGTTGAATTCGAACCTGCTTGTTTCGTACACAAGCGTATCGAATACGGGTGACGTCATAATTCGTTGTGAACGATTAGTTGCGATATTACTATCCCAACTATCCATTTGTGAAGCTTGGGTGTGGTTAGGAACGTTACTTTCATGGTATACGTTGAAGAAAAATCCTATGCAGAATTTGTCATTACCAAGATTGAACCCGGATATTCTTGGTGGAAAGCAAGTGAGTTACCACTTACCTAACCCGCAACTGCAGGCTATGCAGCTATTAAAACAAATAATTGCCACGACAATGTTAATGAACAGGAAGTAAGATTTAACGAGTTCATGTTAAATTATTGTTAATTCAATAAATAAATAGCTTGAAAGTAAAAACTGCAATATTCACGTCGAACTGGTTATAACTTGTTATTGTGTTATATTCTCAAAATATAGAAAAATCATGCGTGTATTTGTCAAACAATTTACAGTCAAACAGAAATACGACAGACGAATATCAACGGCGGCTCCCCACATTTAAAATTTGACAGGGGTGTGACAGTCTTTTGTTTTAATATTTGCAAGTAATACTCGACGTGAAGTTAGTTGCAGTTGCAAAAAATCAGCTGATTTTTGAACTTTTAAATAAAGTCATCTGATTTTGGAAAATTTATGAATGAAATTAGCTGGCTTTTTTCAATGAAGTTAGTTTCGGTCGTAATTGCGGCCAACTTCACGTCGAGTATTACTTGCAAATATCTTAACAAAAGACTGACACGCCCCTGCCTACTATTCACGCGTTTAGTGCGGCAACGGCTTATGTCAAAGTATACAATATTTCGAATATGCTTGTCGACTTGTGCCCTTCACGCCCTTCATCACGAAATTTCATGTACTTTGACATAAGCCGACGTCGCACTAAACGCGTGGATTGGTCTTTTGTTTTGATCTTTGCAAGTAATATTCAACGTGAAGTTAGCTGCTGTTACGACCGAGGCTAACTTCTTTGCGAGAAAATCAGCTAATTTTTTACTTTTCAATGATTGATTTCGGTAAATTTATAAATGAAATCTGCAGATTTTGTTTGCAATGAAGTTTGCTTCGCACAGTGGTTCAAAAATGTTCTACGCATTATCTTTTTGCCAAAACGTTATTAAATACTTACAGATTGCCTCACCAAAATCCGAGGCTCCATAAATACCCACTTATTTTCACGAAAATGTTGATTTTCCCATTCATTCATTTCCGAAAACGAACAGTAATCTACAAAAGTAAACAGACTCCCATATATTTTACTGTTTTCGAACAGTTTCCCATTCACATAATTTTCTGATATGGACCACTGTGCTTCGGTCGCAACTACAGCTAGCTTCACGTTGAGTATTACTTGTAAATATAGAAACAAAAGACTGTCACGCCCCTGGATATTGCTATATTTTAGCAATATAACAAGATAGCAGTTAGACGTGAAAACATTGAAATCACGTGAACATGGTGACCTTGAGACTTTGTTATAGTTGTCAAAGGGCTATCTATTTGACATTAAGAAAGCCTGAAATCTTATAAACTATTCAAAAAAAAAATTAAGGTTTTTTTCGAACAGTTTATAACAGTTGGGAGGGTGTTGCCCTATAACTTTCTCAACTTTTTAGAGCCTTCCCACTTTTTATTTCAAAATTGTATTTTGGGCGTGGATGATACAGCAACAATCAATTACTAATTCAAGTATGTTAACCTGTAATAATCGGGGAGGTCAAGAAAATTATTTATTGAAAAAACCTTCTTTCCCTGTGTTGGTTTTGTGAATAAAGGCCATTGGTTTTTTATGAAACACAAAGGTAGAAATAAATATTTCAGCGATCATTCAATAGGTTTTCAGTCTTCGAATAGAATTTCAAGAATTTTAAATAAAATTTTATGAAAAATAATTTCTCAGTCAATATCAGTAGACAATGGCTTGACAATATAATTAATCATTTCTTATTTACTCGACCAGTATATTCCAGACGTTAACCGAAGTTATTTATGAGAAAATTTGTTCAAACAATGTTGATTTGAATAATTTCAAAGCAAACACGTAAATGGTATGAGATTCTACCTTTAATTGCACAAAGTTATTGCCATTAGTAAGGCCTAGCGTCACGTATGAACAAAATTAGTCTACTTCGACTTCTAGTCTTTGACTTTCTTTACATTTTCAGAAAAACCGTAAAAGTTTTGCTTGTATACATTTTCAAAACTGTCAGCTCCTACTACTCTTCCCTTGTATTGTTATTCTCGTCACAAGGGAAGAAAACGTACTTCGAAAAGAGAGGAGTTAGGATGTCAAAATTTTGATTGAAAATCTACTCCACTCTACGGCCCTGAGGGAGAAAATACTTTTTGAAGGTTTTATAAATAGACCAGGGCTTAACCAGGGATGATATTACAATTTGAGAAAATAGGAGCGATAGCCTGGATGTGCCTTCAAATCGTCGAGTATGGATTTATGTTTCACAAGTTGCGAAAAATTTAATTGGAGATAATACAATATCCTCCAGCCGTTGTCAACATATTTTCATCACATAATGAAATTCCTTGATGCTAGCATGTATATGTTGTTGAAAGTTATGCATGCAAAATTTAAAGTTATTCAGAAACTGTGCAGTGGAATAGCATCAGATAATACATTTTAGAATACAGAAATCTGGTTGTGTCACAAGTACAAGAAGATTTTTTAAGATTATTTTCAGAATTTCAAATTCCATGTCATTGCATACAATGGAAATTGTGCAAGTTGCTGTACTCATACGAATGAAGATAATGTTTAATAATGTTTGGCAGCTAGCAAGGGTTATTCTGCAATAAACATCCACAAAGATTGCTTTACTATTGCTGTTTATTGTTATTTACTTTTCCCAGAATTGTTGCTTGGGCTGACGGACGAGCGATTGTTGCTTGTATATCGATCTTTTCCGATTCATTTTATATTTGTGATATTGGAAAGAAAACCTTTGATATCTTAGGGAAATTCGCATTTTCATGCGTTTGACCTCGGCTTCGCCTTGGACCAGTAAATTTCATATGTAAGTTTGACTTTTCAATTTCTCACTTCAGTTGTAAGTAAATTTTTAGCGTGTAAGACAGGCGCGCCCATGATCATTACATGTGCAAACATCAACGCAATCATATATCAATATTCTTTGTAATGTTGTAGACGGGTACGTTGATTTTGCTGAACGTGTTTTCAACCTTGAAAATTATATTTTTCTGTATGCGTGAGAGTGTATTAGTTGCGACGGAAAATATTTTCCCATTACTTGGGACGAAAAGTTGCTTTTCGCGGTATGTGCACCCACACACTCTCACTATTACAGAAAAATATCTTTCAAAATACCCCAATACACAGTACACACTCGATGTGTACTTTTCGCTTGGGCTTCGCCCGCGCGTACGTACACATCTCGTGTGTATTGGGGAATGTTGAAATACACTATTTCTGTCTTGAATCCGGGACCGTCACTTGTGAAGCAAGTGCTCTCCTAACCACTCTACGCGAGCGTATACATACTCGCACTCGCATGAACGAATGACACTGTATGAATGTTGTGGTATTGGGTCGACTGGGCTCTTATGTCGCATCCGGCTTTACTGGGTGAAACGTCGTTTGGTAATATCATGACTTGAAATTCCAATTATGGCTCAGTGTTGCTGTTGTATGTGTACATTAGGGTATTTCTCAAATTTAGATGTTAAGTGGTATTTTAAGTCACAGAGGAGGCCTGATAAAAACGATGTTTTTCCAGCGAAGCTTTTGTTAAAAAAAATTGTTAATTTCAAAATAGTACCTCAATAGCTAAATAAAGTCATTATTTTTTCTTCTAGTAGTTGAGCTACTTTTTTGAGATTCCTTAGTTTTCTCAACAAACTCCTCGTTAGAAGGTAGGTCTGCACTTTCGGCCAGGACGCTTGGGACCGAAAATTTGAAAATGCCAAAATTCATGAAGTAGCGAGTACATTACGTTGTATAATTTTATAATTCGACACCTGGCTGCGTACGTTTGTCCTTTACCTGGGAATATAGAAGGCAGCCTGGTGCTATGCATCTGTCTTCACCAAAGTGTACACATTAGTGACATCTATACGTCGTATAAGTTTCAACTTGGCACTAGGCTGCGTCCTCGAGTTAAGACTTTTTGAGTGCAGAGGGCAGCAGCAGCCGGTGACGTATACAACTCTTTATTGCCTCCGATTTGGCGAAAACAGATTTTCAGCACAAGGCTGCCTTCTTTATTCCCAGCTTTAGGGCCCCAAGTACGCAGCCTGGTGCCGACTTCGATCGTGTTACCAACTAATAACCTCGTTCCTTCTTAAAGACAGGCGTTGTCAGAATTTCAGCACCAGGCTGCCTTTATCTTTTTACCTAGCGGCTCGTCAAGCAACTATTCGTAGCACGGTAATGACTCGTTTTCTTAGCAAGCATGAAATCTACTACTTACAGACAAACAGCTGTCGCTATAGTAAAACAAAGTAATTTTCTAAAGCAATTGCAAGCGGTGGACTGATGTACTAATACAACAAAATCTTAATCATTTTTGTTTTCAAAAGAGTGGAAGAGATAAATGTTGACAAAAGGGAAGCAAAAGTCTTAAAGACGCCTTGTTACCAATGTTTTGAAATGTTTGCCATAACAAAACAAATGCACTCATCTGATGGAAATATTGACTAGGAATGTTTTTATTGTATTTTATTCAACTTCTGTCGCTTTACTTAATATAAGATGAGTTTATCGTTTGCTACCAATAAGAAGAAAAACGACCTTTGTATTCGTAAACTATTTTCTATTTGTCTCTGGATTTCATAATAATATTTATGTGCTATCTCGTATACGTAGAAGTTTTGCAAGTTTTATGTTTCGTTTTGCAAGTAAAATTATGTCACAATATTTGTTAGTGTTCGATTATTGTGCCACATTTAAACGTACAACACGAGGCATAAAACTTTACTTTTAGGCCTATAATATGCGCATTATAGACCCTAGTGTCGCTAAAGAAAGTAATTCATTACATGAAGACAATGGAGGGTTACCGATTTTGTATGAAGTCTGGGCCACGAAAACAAGTTGTTGTGAAAATTCATACAAATAGAAAAGAAATCGAATGGGCCATTTGGGATTTTTCACGTTTAAGATACTCCAAGCTGGCATCTCCGCTAAATTTTTTCTGAAGACGCCTAGACTTCTGAGAAACGTCGTGACAAAGTTTCAGAAAGGTGACACCTTGGACTGACGTGCTACCATAATTTTTGTGACTCGTGGCCCAAAATTTGACCATATCGGTTACCCTCCTTTTGTGATAGGAGTGTTTTTTGAGTAGCAAGCTCAACGTCACAGATATGCAAACGTTACGCTCGTGTTGTTTTGAAAAGTGTAGAGATTGCATATCCGAGCCGTTTCCAGAGTATATTTCAAAATTATATTCGGAAATAGTATGTTTCAACATGTGTACGTACGCGCGGGCGAAGCCCAAGCGAAAAGTACACATCGAGTGTGTATTGGAGTATTTTGAAAGATATTTTTCTGTAATAGTGAGAGTGTGTTGGTTAGAGGAAAAGAAAACCTACAAAACAAGCCCATTAACAAGAATATTCGGATACTTGCCGACGAAGATATTGATGCTCGGATTTCGGTCATTTTTCTCCTTTAACGTCATTGAGCACTCATTCAATCGCTCCGGATTTCATCCGATCCATGGAAACTTTTTTTGTGTGGACCATTTGGCACCGTTTACCGGACGAGCCCCCTAACTTTTCGAAAACTTAATTTTCCCGTACATTTTTGGACAGGTCTAATGTAATGCTCAACTTTCGCATGGGGTAGGCAGTAAAATCTTTTTCCTCGTTCCCTCATTAAAAGTAAAAATATGAAATTCACTCATAAAAGCGTCTAAGTATTGACTTTGTTAATTACTTAATCGTTTAATTGATTGTTGTATGTATTCGTGCTAATTTACACAGCATAATGTAATAGAATCATTTTTAGCCCAATCTTAATGCCACATCTGCAAAATAATTTCATTCCACCTGGGGTAATTCTTTGATTCAATTTTTTTATTGTCTTAAGAAATCTTTACAGCTGTATTTTTTGTTGATTATGGCAGTTGTGGTAAGGTTTTCTTTTGCTAATACCTTAGTCTACATTGTAATTAATGTTGCCTTCTGAGTTATACTTACAGCTCGATTCTATTCAATCAAACGATTATGCGACTAAAGGCGTCGTTACATTCTGCCTACAGTTCAGGCGCTATAAATGTATAGTTTTCCTGTAGCGTAAAAAATTGTGCGGTAGATGTATTTTTCCAACATTTTCTCAGCTTTGTTGTGAGTTTACAAAGTTTCAAAGTTTTCAATAAAATTTCAGGATAGCGTTATTTATCAATACCGATTTTTATTTGATTCAATGATGCAGCACCACAATTGTGTCCTTTCAGATCAGAAAAAAAACAACGGCGGCGTAGGGCAAAAAAAAAAAAACTGGGGCGTTTTCATTTTTAATTTCCAATTTTTAGATAAGCTAATGGCAATTTCGGGGAATGTCTTACGGTCATGGCTGCGTCAGCTGATACACTTAAAAAAAACCCTTTGTCTCTAATGTGAAATGTCAAATTCACTTCAATTTTCTTGTTAAATTCCACAGAAAGAGCTTGTAAATGACAACTTTTCGTGTAGAAAAACACCATTTGCTAATAAAACATTTAACTAAATTTGTAACTAGTGATTTGGCAAAAAAGCACGTTGGCATATTGTCCGTTGATTTTCAACAATAAAATATTTTCCTCGCCCATCAAATAAATAAAACCAAAACGTGCCACACATTTTTCGTGTGAAAACGTTCGTTCATATCTCGTCCAAAATATACAACACACACGCTAAGGCTTTATGCTTAATAACAGTAAATGCTAATTAATGTGTTCGTTACAAAAATAAACATATTTGTTGACAATTTAGATGAGTCTATTTAATTATTCATTTTATGTGGCAATCAAGATGCCCGTTGTATCGGGGATTTTCACATTTTTAGAACTTTAATGTGCAAAAAAAAAGACGAATTGCATAGTAAACATTTTATCGCAAATTCTAATCGATTTGGCAACATTGTTTTGCAAAACAAATTGAGTTAGAAGTGCAATACTGTTAAGTCAGCGAAAGTATCATATTTAGAGTATATGGCGCGCAACGTTGTAGGTTGAATTAGTTCGAAAAACTATATGCTATGAAGCATAGAAGATATTATCTCTAAACGAACAAACCGAATTATCTGTACTGCAGACTCTTCTGATTATTAGCTATTTCATTTTCTTCATTTTGCGATTTAATTTACTATCGTCGTTGCTACAAGCATAATATGATTACTGGGAACAAAGTACTTACCGCCGAGACAAGAATTCTCAGCTGCCACAGGTGTTGAATAATTAGGTATTTTTTTTCATAGCTGCAGTTGCTGATCTGTACTTTGTTTAATACTCACCTGTGACGGGTAATGTCTGCAGTCCTGTAAATATTTTTACGATTGCAATATTTTTACAAAAATCACTAAAGCAGACTGAACATTTTTGCCCACCTACTCTCTAAAGGTTTCTACATTATTACGAACATAAATGCGATGGCAGGATTAACGATCTCTTTTACAAAGCTCTCACAATGTCGTCGAACATAATAGCTCAGAAATTCTATTAACGATTCTGGGAATCGAATTGTTACAACATTTTTAGAGCTTTGTATACCACATTCAAAGATTTTTATCTGCTAATTGATTTTTCAGAGGGTTGTTCTTTACCGCAAAAGTTACCATGAAAAATCGAAATAGGAGCTTTGTGCAAATTATGCGAAAATAGTGAATCTTTACCTTACTTGTTAATCGGGCATGTGTTCCATCAACCCATTCTTAATCATTTTCCTTGTAAACATGTTTTCCGCGACACGTTTTCTCTTAAGTAGTCTAAAGATGAACTTAATGTCAATAGCTTGTAAAATAAACCATTTGAATTACGGAGTCAAGCAAAAAAAGGAACACCTATATGTCAACAAGAGAAGAAACTTCGAATACAGCTACGTGATTCAGGTGGATGTTTTATAAACATCCTTATCCTCTCCACATTACACATTCTCCCCACCAATAGAATTTTTTGCAAGGAGTAAATAAGAAAAAAATATGAATCCAAAAAAAATTTAACAAAAAATTAAGAACATAACCAAAGACCCGTACTTATCAGAATAGATGTGGCAAACAGAATAGATGTGGCAAAGAGACTCGAACGTATCTCAATATACAAATAAGCAAACAATCCAACGTTTTCTGTTCTTTTATAACTGTAAAAATTTCAAAGGTTCACTGAAATTAACCAAGGTAATGTCAAAGGCACTACCGAAGTACACCACAGACCATTCAAATCTAGAAAAGCTTATATCCAACGACTGAGCCATTTTCCCCTAAAACCCTGAAACATGTGTTCTCTAAAATTCTATTCTCTACAGCCTTGCTTTGGAAGCAACTTTCTACCTATTATAGTTCTAGAGATATGGGTCATCCCTCCTAATTCTAGAAGTGGTCATATCCCAGGATTATGGCATTTTTACCCAAAACCCTGAAACACGTTGTCTCTAAAATGTTATTCTCTACAACTTTGCCTTTGGAAGCAGCTTTCTACCTCTCATAGTTCTGGAGATTCGGGTCCTCCTGCCCAATTATGGAAGTGGCCATATACCACGATTGGGCCATATTTCCCAAAAACCCTGAGACACGTGTTCGCTTAAATTTAATTCTCTGCAACTTTGCCTATGACAGTAAATCTCCTTATTGCATAGTTAGGCGACTGATAAATAGTACATCTGTGATAGGGGGTTCCCAGAAGTACATACAGATGTGGGAGCTACGAGCCCAAGCCTTACTTGTCAGTCACAGCTAACTCCTCCTTTTTCCTCAGTGTTCCTAAAAAGATGTGGAGGAAGTACAGCACGACAGGTGAGATGATTTCATAACTGAGAAAAGTTAGACTGACCAGAGATGACCTTGATTTGCAGGTCCTTGTTAAAGTCAACCTGAAGAGACCTACTTGAAAAATTGAATCACAAACGTAAAACCAAAAGTTACCGTTCATAATTTAAAAGTGCTCAGAAAAAATTGAAATCAAAAATTAATATTGTACAAAAACTTACTGGCACTACGTGGGGCTGTTCAGCTAAAACCTTGGGCATCACTACCCTATCATTAACATTGTCGCTGATTATTGTGCGCGTGTTTGGATGCATAGCCGCCGCACCAAACTCGTAAACACTCAAATTAATCTGCGGGCCGTGAAACCGACGGAAGTGGAATGGTTAAGCGTCCTTAGCATTGCTCCAGCACACATTTTGAGGGAAGAGTCGGCACTGAGAATGTGCAGAAAAATTCAATTAAATCTGGAACTGCCTATCTACGATGACTTCCTTTCTGCACCTACTAGTTTGCGACTGAGATCGCGTTCGCCATTCTGGGTTTTCTCTCGCAATGCAGACAGCCAAACAGACCAGAAAGAAGATTGGTGGAATGCCGTGTCAGTGTGCAACAAAGAACTGACAAACGATCCAACAGCAGGGGTGAAAGGTTTTAACCTAACCCGTCGCACCCCGTGATCATGGACCACCCTCCCATCCTGTACCAAGAAGATGATTTGTTCGCCCAGAGAAAGTCCCCTTAGAATAAGTGGGTAGAAAGCATGGCCTCCAGCACCTAAGCCTCAGATGGGCCTGTTGTGCGTAGAAAGTCCCCTTACTACTAAATCTGATTTAAGTCGATGTTGCAGTAGCCAAGTTGGGGAAGGCAGGCTGGTGCCAATAAATGATATTACGGAAATTTGAATCTAGTATACAGTACTTTACGGCCGGCGCAATACTTTTTGATTTGGCACCAGGCTGCCCTCTATGTGACCTTAAACAATGAAAAAGAAGGCAGCCTAGTGCCAAAAAATTAAGAATATCACTATGACGGCATTAATTAGTGCTTCACAACGCACCAATTTTCGTCTTGGGACCGGGCTGCCGCTACCTTCTACATTTATAGGAAAATAGCTCAAGAAGGAAGCCTGGCGCCAAGATAAAAATTGATGCGTTGTGAATCAGTCGTCAATGCCGTCATGGTGATATGCTTAAATTTTTGGCACCAGGCTCCCTACTCTGTGCCGTCGAACCACGTTAAAGTACGCAGCCTGGTGTCAAATTGAAAATATTTTTTCAAGGAGTACTTGCTATTGGCTTTAACATTGCCTTACATCATCGAGCTTCCTAACCGAAAATGCAGTCTTCCACTTGTTGCGAATTTCTGAAGGCTACGTACTTCGGATTCAAGATCCAGTAAGTTCATGCACTAAAGGAAGGATCATTCTAGTGTATGGACGATCTATAATTGCTGAGTGTATGGGAGATTTTCAGTAAAATTGTAACAAAGTGTGGAACTTCACCAATTGAGTCTATAAACCTTCGCCTTGGCCTACGCCTAGGGCGCACACCCGGAACATGGATTCGATAAAATCGAATTCGGACCGGTCAAGGATGTTGCGCATTCCTGCTTCGCAGATGGAACATGATCGAATCACCACTTTGTCAATGTAGTGAAACTCAAACGATGAAACATCTGGGGGAGGAGTTACCGCGGCAATATCGAGGAATAATCTTCAAATAAAAATAAAATTAATTAGACAATGTGTTACTAATGTCGTGATGAAACGCATAAGCCGCGTACATCATGAATGGGTCTAAATAAAAATAATAAAATAGGATAAATGACGGATAATCGAGTTGGAAATTTTCCAAGAAGTCTAATTCAATGCTGTCTCATGGATGAAGTAGCTCTTATTTGCCCTTATTTCTATTTCTTAAACACGACAGACAGATCTACATGGTGCATTAGTTGTTTTTCATCTTTTGAGGATGTCAATCAAAAAAACAACATCCTACTTTTTCACCTTTATACAACCTTTCCCATGCCTTCACTAACATTTGTTATTAGTTATTCCATCAGAAAGCTCTTCATGGACTTCTCAGTCGTCCTACAGCACTATTAATTCCAAAAGTATTTTTTGTACCACGAATTTCATTGGTATAGAACGTTTTGTTATACAAAATTCGGGGGTACTGCGACTCTTCTATTAAATTGCTATTGATTTTCTGTTCGCTATTTTCATTCACCTCCAAAATTATTCGAGACAAAGTTTTTGCATTCGATAAAAGGTACATTTAAATTCGTCGAGCGAACACAGAAAAGGCTGTTTGGGAAACTGCTCTTACAACAGCATTTGAGGTTTAAAATTTGAAACTACTTACAATTGGGATTGTATAAGCGATACTTGACTGCTGACGTAAGCATTATTTTTCTTTCACATTGCATTACAAGCACACCAGTTTCGAAGTTTACCAGCTGCTACTACTTCTTCTAAACACTCTCCTTCCATGCAGAAGTTTTTCCTCTCAATTCACTACGTGCGTAAATTGTTGTTTGTCTTGTGCGTGAGAAATAGCAAACTAAACATTGTAACATAAAGAAAAGAAAAATGCCATGGAGCTTTGTATGGTAATTTCTGTTTAATTTTTTTTTTTCGTCACAATCACATATATGAAACATATTGTGAAATTAAACAATGATTTGACAATAGAGAGAGTCTCATAAAGATTTGTGTAACAAAAACCCAACAATTGTATTGAAACACTGTAATTTTGATATATATTTTTTTATGCCAGTGTATTACGTACTTGCTGCTGAACTTTTCTTTCGACTCTTAAGAAATTGGTTCACGTTTTTGATCAGTAAATGTGTAATTACAGGTTTCCCCTCATGTGAAATCGCATAACACATTATGTCACAAGGTCAACGATCGTGATTGTTGTCGAGAAGGAACGAATAATCTGAGCTGGTCATTAACATTAATTTCATTGATGAAAACAGCAATGCTGGCATTTGTCATTTTGTCATCATTAGTCACTGCAAAATTTTTACTTAGCTGGAATGTTGGAATTAATTTAAATCAAATCGAATAATAGCTCCTTCATTTGACGGTTCTTGTCTTAACGTCCCCTTATATGAATCCTTTTTTTTATCGTCCGAAAAGAAACGAGACAACAATACTAAACAGCGGTACTAAACTGAAAATATAGTATGCGCCACCTGAGTTTGCGGACAATGACATACAAATTGATTCTCGACTTTTGTAAAAGTGATCATCGTCGAGTGATGTATGTGTGAAATAATTGTCCTGAAACTCAGCTAGCGCTAACTGTTGTGATACGATTTATAAGCATGACAAAAATGACAATTTACGGTGACGATTTTTATAACATTTACTGGCGATTTCATCAGTTCATTTTAGATAGTTATGCATGTAAAGCTCACACCAGTCTTGCTACATAAAACTAAATGATCAACAATCAATAGTCCAAAAAAGAGAAGGTAATTAGCGATAGAAAAACGTTGATTCCAGTTTCCAGTTTTCATGTGAATTTTCCTGACTAGAAAGGAAACTCTAGTTATGCCGCTAGTGACGTTTAAGGTGCAGAACACTTACCGACGTCTAAGAAGCAGAGCTCTTTTCGACGTCTAAGAGGCAGAGCCCTCCATCTCGGCTTTGTCAGCAGTCCATTTACCGTCGTTTCTATAAATAAATAAATAAAAAAAAGAGACAGAGCCCTCGACGACGTCTAAGAGGCAGAGTTCCTAGTAACGTCCAAGAGGTAAAGTTCCTATCGACGTCTAAGGGACAGAGTCATTAGCCCTTTAACGGGCAGATCCTCTAACGACGTCTGAAAGAAAGAGCTTCTGGCGATGTTTAAGGGCATAACCCTCAGTGAGGTCTAAGAGGCAGAGCCCTTAGCCGCGTCTAAGGGGCAGAGGCCCTATCGATCCCAAAGGGACAAAGTCCCTAGCGACGTCAAAGGGAAAAATTCCCTAACACCGTCGAAGGGTCAAAGTCCCTAGCGACGTCAAAGGGAAGAGCGCCTAGCAATGTCTAAGGGGACGATCCCTAACGATGTCTAAGAAGCAGAACCTTTAGTAACGTCTAAGGGGCAGAGTCCATTGAAACGTATAAGGAGCAATGTTCTTAGCGGAATCTAAGGGGCAAAGCCCTTAGCGGAATCTAAGTGACAAAGCCCTTAGCGGAATCTAAGGGGCAAGGCCCCTAGCGGAATCTAAGAGGCAAGGCCCTTAGCGGAATCTAAGAGGCAAGGCCCTTAGCGGAATCTAAGGGGCAAGACCCTTAGTGGAATCTAAGGGGCAAGGCCCTTAGCGGAATCTAAGAGGCAAGACCCTTAGCGGAATCTAAAGGGTAGAGCCACTATCGGGGTTTGAGGCACAGCCGCACACATACAAGATCGCATGCAGGCTGTAAACTAGTTCGCCGCAGGCGTAATTTAGCTCGCCTATACTAATAATTTTTTCTTGGCGATACTTCACATTTCGATATTTTTTTGTCGATACTTCACAATTTGACGATTTTCCTGAGTGATTAAACATGGTAGCAAAAAATATGGAAAAGCCAAAAAAATTGCCGAAATGTCTTTACTTGGGCGATGTTTCACGTCTTTCGACCCGTACGCATGTAAAAAATTATTTCGCTTGTATAGTTACACGGCTAGAGTTTGCATGATTTCATGGTATCTTGTAGTTAGAAGTTAGAATACCATGACTTTGATTTTGTATAAGTAACGATGGCAATTTAATGGGAAATAGCATGTTCGGTGATGGAGCATTTTGTATTTAATAAAAACATTATTATAGCAGACGTTTACGTCATTCTCTACATCATAAATTTTAAAATCTGTTTTAAGATCAGTTTTCACTTTTCTACATTTCCATACTGTGCGAACAAAACTTATGGCAATTGTATTTTGTTGCAGTTGGAAGCGAGTCAAAATATTTCTTTTGCGTTTCAAATATAATTGTCAGTTGTAGAGAGGCAAGCGAATCGAACTCGTATTTCATGAATGTAATTACAGTGTATGTTCGATAGGTAAATACATGCATATCGCGATTAACTGACAAGAGCTTGAGTTACTACTAATTACTGCTGCTTAATTAATTTAATTCACTCGTTGCACAACATTCAATTCAATTGAACAACAAAGTAATGTAGCGAAGTTTACAAAATACGAATAAACGATAGCGTTCATTTTCGAATAAATGTTTGCTGATGGATCATTTGATGTAAATGAGAGATTATTGACAAGCAAAACGTAACAACAAATTCTATTCTGGGAATTGAAGAAACCATTAACCTTGAAAAATAAAAACAACCGAAGTAAGACTCAACTTAATGCTCGGATTTATCGTTATTTAATGTTCATTGAGACAATGCTTGAATTAAGGAAATGGTGTACGTTGAACTTTACGCGAAGACGATGTTTTAAAAAAAAAATTTGAGGATTATGGTTTTCAGCTAAAGTTTTATGTAGTGTCCCAGAGGTGTAAGCAAATACATTGATGATGACGTTGGTAAATAATGGGTTTAAATAACATTGTGTACTTGGTGTTTACACACTTTTGTTTAAGGTTTTTAGGGTTCTGACAAACATTCTCCAAACTCTTTTGACCTCGAAGTTTCCCTTATTTTCCAAATGGGTCGAAGATTTGACTTTCTATAGACTACGAAAATGTCTAGAGTGTTTACGCGAATTTAATAAAATCAATTACTTTCCTTCACTCGCTAAAACAGCCTTAACTCCCGCTGATGTTAAAATCTCTGTTTTGAATTCAACATTTTATTGTCTTCTAAACTTTTTCACGAAGTAGTTAAGATGTGCTATAAGCTTAATTTAAAATATTTCGCTGATGGGATGACGTGTTTGTCAAATTGTAATCCTTCACTAATAGTCGACTTGAGAACATTACTTTCGAAGAATTTTCTTCAAAATTTTGACGAGTTAGAAGGTTATGATAAAATTTTCATTTTGATGACATACGTCTGACACAGCTAAGTGGTTTTTACTGCGAAAGATACCTTTAAATACTAACAATTTTTTACTGTTAAGTCTCCTGCGAGAATAATGAAAAATTATGACTTTCTTTCATGCCTCTATATTGCATATTCATGTAATATTACAGTGAAGGATTGATACGAACCGGCATTTTGTCTTTTTAATTCATTCCTCAAAATTTAGATTCAAAAATACACTTATGAAGAATGCATGCGATGTAAATTTGGTATGCGGCGTAAATACACGCCGTTGCAACTTTGGTTTCGCATGTACGTGTTTTATGCATGTACGAGAACTTGTGGAATGAATTGGATTGATACCTCATAGGAAGGTGACAAACAAGATGCCACTAATTACAGGCCCTTTACAATCCCAGGGGACGGGTGGTTCAGTGGTGAACGTACTGGACTTCCACCAAAATGGCCCGGGTTCGAGCCCCATTTCTGGCAATTTTTCTCTAAGAAATTATGCATTATACATCGTCCCTAAAATCACCCAAGCTTCATAAATTGGGTAGTTGCGAGATTCAAGGTCCGTAACGAAACCCGTACATAGTAAATCAGACGTGACGTCACTCACCAATCTTTAGCAGTTTGTGTATAATGGAATAGTCGAGAAATCAAATGTTTCTACTATCAACCAATAGATGGCGCACAACCCGCAAAGAAGATATCGACATTGAAACGAAAGGCGCGAACGATAGCAACCCGTCACCTTCACACAGTTGGGTTCGCGTGGTCACTGTTGGACAACCAACCTCCCGGCAAACTGCACGGTATTACAACTGGACAAAGAATGAAATATGTGTGAATAGAAAACGAATGTTGTGATGTTAAATTAAAATTAATGAGAAGACCGAACCTGTCATTTGACCTCTTGGTCTTCAATAATTGTAACATTAAAATATAAGATACTTTGTAAATAACAGTAACAGTAACACCATACGCCAAATAAAAATACACAATCTTCTGTTCAGTATCAAAAATATTCGAAAGACTAATGTTCAACTTGCTGTTTGACAGAACTAAGAACTTGATAGATAGATAGATAGATAGAATCTTCTCAACACGTTTTTTTTCGAAAGGATTTTTCAAAAGAGTTTGATCGAATAGTGGACCACCGTCTTCTCGGTGACTTGGCTTCCTTTGGTTTCAGTAAATGTTTAATACAGTGGTTCGATTCATACTTATCAAACCGCTCACAAGTTGTTGTGATTGGATCAGGCAGATTGATGCCTATAAATACATTATCAGGTGTACCGCAGGGATCAATTCTCGGTCCATTCTTGTTTTTTTTATACTTAAACGACCTTCTGTCGATCCTTGATGCTTCATTTGCATTTGCTGATGACCTGAAGTTGGTAAAGAAGATAGGTTCTGAAGAGGACTGCTTTTTATTTCAGTCAGAAATTGAAAGCCTGCAAGAATGGTGTGTTTCTAATGAGCTGAGCCTAAACGTAAATAAATGTGCATAACTCGAAAAACTGAAACCAATCGACTTGATCATCGGTATAGGATCGGCGACAAAGTTGTTCCAAGAATTGACTCAAAGAAAGATCTAGGCGTCATAATAGACAACAAGCTTTCCTTCAACGAACATATCAATAACATGACCAGAAAAGCCTATCGAATGCTTGGACTTATTTTCCGGTGCGGCAAGTTCTTTAAGAAGTGGGAGAGTATGATAACCTTGTACAATTCAAAATTATTCATCGTCGTATGGACTTGGATACAAAACTGAGCCAGTCAATATCATTCTACAATCATGGCAGGGTAACAAGGAGGGCGATGCCTATCTTCTACACGCCGAAGTATACGAGCAACATTGTGGAAAACAAACCGTTACATAGAATGCAAGATCATCACGACGAGTACTTCTTTGAATCTACGGCGAATGGTTCAGATCGTTTAAATTTTCGGTACAAAATACGAAGCTTCCTACGTTGTGAAATGGAAATTTATATGGAAATGGAAATTAAAATTTAATATCTTATGTTTATGAATTGTGATTATGATTGGTTATTGGGTAGAAAAGACCTGTTTATTGATCAATAAATAAATAAAAATGTGGGAAATTATACATGCATCACTGTAATTGCATTATTAATTATCTTTATTAAAATTGTTTTTTTTCTTTTGCAGGTAATGACAATTCGTTGGTACTGTTCACACATCCACGATTTCAATGATCCACCGAAAGGAAATAAAGGAAAATTTAAGGTTTTTAATCCGACTATAAAGTACCCATAAAATAAGTTCATTAATTATAATTCAAATCGTTTCATATTTTGAGTACAACACACTGACGCTACGCCTTTTATAAATATGTCGCAAAACCCTTCCGACGTTTCTACATCTTAGGTATTTCCTAAAAACGTTCAATGTATGCAGAGCGTGTCACAAGCATATTTGTTATGTTGTAGAAATGTCTTGTGTTGCTTATAAAACGTTCCGTATTACTTAACCAACTCAAGACAATTTGATCCGCCCATCATTCCTAATAGAGTTGGTATCAAATTTTTGTTTTTGGTCTTTTCGAATTCCATCTACGAAATAGTTATGTAGGTAAATAGACCATGAAACATGACACACACCGCATAATCTCCAAACAAGATATCTTCGTCCGCGATTATCACAATACAAAATCAATTTTCAGACAACCAATGTCTTATGTAACAACTCAATTATTTGAACAGCTAATTAATTCATAAAAACAAAAACTAGATGAAAAATAAAAATATCAAATATAAAACAAACAACTTCGTTCAGCTGTCACAGCTCATAAGCACAAAAAAAAATTTAATATTTAAAGCAAAAGTAAAATATTGATCTGGAATTCACTTCGTGAAAATCCCACGCAAAAAATCAAGTAATTTTTGGTTTTATGTACTTGAGTATATTGGTCTAACATAATTTTATTAAATGAATTTCGTAGAAGTTTTTTCTTTTTTCTTGAATTTTGTTAAAAATGTGCACGTCTCTGCGAGTTTGTTTAAACATAATTCCATTTTTTTCTCAAACATTGCCTGCCATTATTTTGTAATTTGATAAACAATTTAATTGGTGGACCTGTGTATTTTGTGTACAATACTTTGTGTTTATGTTCAAGTTTTCTTCTTCGAATTTCAATGTAACGAGCATAATTTCGAAGCTACATTTGAAGGTAAGTAATAATGAAGGCCACTGAAACATAACCATCAGTTAAATTGTAAATTTTGATTCGCACTGTCAAGTACCAGCTATGCAATAGTATGGAAGTTCTAATTCCACTCTTTTTCCAAAAAAGTGGAATCTATCTTGAAGGTAAAAATTGAGAAAACTCTCGTTTTGGTACAATTGCACCCATAGAACTTAAATTTTACTATGGCTGCTGTACCTTCGGAGATTTAAAGTTTAAATGTTGATTCAAGCGGGTGGACTTTAAATCTGCCATAGTAAAATATTACTTCTATGGGTGCAATTCTACCAAAACGAGAGTTTTCTCAATTTTTACATTGATTGCAAGTTTGTGTACTTCTTTGCACTGAGGGTATGGTTAGCCCCTTGGAGCCGAAATATTCAACGTAAATACTATCTTCGATAGTCGTTGGATTGTCGTAATCTGCTTAGCAGAATAATCGAAATTAAAAAATAGCCGAAACAAACTCACAATTCTTTTACTTCAAAATTGTTCAAACAGAATGGCATACATCCAATCGTACGATCTGGATTGTATAAAAGGCTAGTTGACATAGTCTGAGTATCATTCTGTGGAAGCATATTTATGGTCTTTGGGACCAATTCTTAAGTTTCGTTTCATAGAGCCAAAATCACACTTTTCTAAAAAATTTAATCGAAAGTCTAGGAATAAATAAAATAAAATAAATAAATGTGAGAACATTTTATGGAAGAAATTTTTTTGATAAGATGCCCTTGGACTCAGCCAGGACCCTGAAACTAGGCCTAACGTGTTTTTGTTTACATAAATCGGGCATAAATCGAGTAGGATTTTGTTCATTCTTTTTCTATTTGAGAGGTAACCGTGTACCGAATTATATTCATAAACAAATTTGGGCCTGTGCTTGGGGCTAAAGTGGGCCTCTGGTCGGTCCTAAGGTCGGGCCTAATCAAAAAAACATTTTTTTGTCATATTGCAGAGCAGATTCAGGGAAACATTTTTGTCTGTGGAAGTATGAGTCAGAGGCATTTCCTTATGGCCCTAGGTCGGTCCTAAAGTCGGCCCTTAACAAAAAAACTTTCTCATGGAAATATTGATATCGCCTTCAAACGGCCACTTAATTCAACTGTTTTTTTTGCACGGTCAAACAAAAAAATCTTTAAGTCTTTAAGTTTCTCAATTTTTGGTTGGCTCGAATCCCGAATAAATCTCAAAATCCATGGCGCCCCCGTAGCGTCTCTGCCAATACGTTATATGGTGCATCTACTCTTTGATGTCAAGTGATGCGAGAAATTGAAACAGCTATCATATGTACCTACGCTACATGGCATCATGCATTTAGTAGGTTTACTTCCCAATGAAAAAGTACCTCGAGCGAAATGTTTTTAATTTTTAATTACATAACGAAATCGCGGTAAATCCATTTCTTGTTAGTCTTTTATACATACCCTCACCATCTCAATATCGCACAACTTTTTACCTTGACAAAGTAAATTTTAGGATTTTTTATTTTGTACTCGAGTCTAGACGGTAAATAAATATTCTTCAAATAACAAATTAGCAAGCATACATAAACACAGAACGTATAAATTGAATGAAAAGATATTCATATTCCATATTCCAGAGTCGAAGGGTATGTACAGTTGGAATTAAGAAACTGTGGTACTTGCGCTGAAGAGGCTTAAAATCATAATTTGCATCTCCATTGATAAAATACGAATTTAAATTTTAAAATGACGCTGTCATGATATAAAATGACGAAATGATATTGAATGCAAATAAAAAAAAATGCAAAAAAAGGAAATGAAAATAAATCACATTTTTACTCGACTTTTCATCATTTCATCAAGAACTTTTTTCGCATTCAATTTTGATGAAGAATCATAACTATAAGAACGTCTTCAGATGCTCCAATTTAATAACAAGCGGCAGAATACAATCAAATTTGAGATTGCAAATCGGGAGCAATTTTCATAGCGGAGAAGTTGACATTCTTTTGGTGCATAAAATCGGTTAACAATGCTTGATTGGAATGTGAAAAATGTTGCGTCAAATTATCGTCTGTGGTTCAATTCTCAATGGTAATGATGCCATTCTTCAAACGAAAGTGTGAGATTGTTCTTACGGGTATTGAAAATAGTGGTACTGTGGGTCCATTTTCATCACTCTCTTACTTCGTTGGGGCTAGTGTGTGGATGCCCTATTTCTGTGATATCTTTTAGGCATTTCTCGAGTTCGTATCACCTTTTGTGGAATAAAATTCAAATGAATAGGCTTTTCGACAAGCACGAACGATGCAAATATCATCCCGACCGATTGCTGGTACCAAATATACTGTCCACAATCCATTCAAACAATGACGTACATTAATACTATGGAGCTCGTTAGAATGTTAGCAGTAGCTGACATCAGAAAATGATAAGCAATAAACTAAAAATATCGTCAATTCATTACAGTGCGTCCAAAATCAATTTGAGACCCTCGTGTTATAAAATGTCGTATAACATACGGGCTGTAATTTGAGATCTCGTATCTGGGAGGATCAAAGGACCTCGGACTGACGCCCTTGGATTTCCAACCCCTCCCAGATACAAGATCTCAAATTACAGCCCTTGTGTTGTAATCTACTATTATATTTTTTGAACATATACTTAGCCATTTATATACCTGAAAGTAGGAGTATAATGACCATGTTATAATCGAGTTTCATACAAACTGGGAGGTACACAATAGGCATATTATGGTCGACTCGACTATATTTTCGATTCGACTATAATAGTATGTTATAACACAGATCCGAGGGCATCAGCCCGTGGTTCTTCAACACTCCCAGATACGAGATCATAAATTACATCCCGTGTGTTATACGATATTTTATTGCGTTGGTGCCTATAAAAGGCCAATTATAGCACTCAAAATCGCGAAAAATGGTAGTATTGCCGATTATAATGGGGACCCTTGTGCTGACACAGTACCATAATTATATTATTATGGTAGAGTCAACTATAATCGGAGTGATTTGATCCACAAAACACAATATAATGGCCAATTATGCACGAAACTAAGCGTTTAACACCCAAAAATAAGTCACTGCTGAAAACTTGAGTGCAAGCGACTGCAGAATGCTTCCATTGCGACGAGTGAGAATTGCAGAATTGTTCAAAAATGTTTGTCACTGATTGTCGTGCGATGTTATTTGATAAACGACATTGCTATCATTTCGTATAAAACGGGATGAACGATGTTAAAAGAACAGTTTCGTGCATAATTGGCGTTTATAGGCACTTGCAATAAGCTATCGTATAACACAATGACTAAATTGCTTGATTAAAGTCTCTGTACGTGGAGAGACTTCGGGCTGTGGCCCTCGGATCAGTCACTTCACCTCTACTATAATCGCGCGATTATAGTCCTTGTGTTATAATATACTATTATAACACGAGGGCCTCAAACTTCAGATTGGGGGCTATAATATGCATATTATAGCCCCGAGTCTTATAAATTTCATCATAGTCCGACTATAATATCATTTTGTCAAATCTCTATGAAATTTTAAAAAAAGTCACGAGTCGAATGGTTAATTATATACCCTAATGATGTAAGCTATAGTGTTAACCGAGGGGTAAATAACTTGTTCATAGTCTCGTTACATTCACTTCATCTCGACTATAATCGCCCAATATCTCCCTTGGTTAGTAATATACTATTTGGTAACATTCATAAAGTATGTCACGCAAAAATCGACGTTTTTGAGACCCCCCTCCCCCCCATGTCACACTTGTGTCGCATGAACTCGACCCCCCCCCCCCGATTTGTGACGTAACTGGGAAAAATATTTCAAAACAGCGAAAAGTCATAAAAAGTCCGAAAACGTCAAGTTTTCTTATTTGTGAGAATCGGGCATTAGTATAAGAGTGGTGTCACCACATCCAAGTCCAACACAGTGATTTAAGTGATAAAAGCAGTAGGCTGTAGCGATGTCACAAAATGAAACAGCAAAAATTAGAAGAATCATTCATTTCCCAGTTCGTATACTGGGAATATGTCGTCTACTTTTATGCGACATTCAAATCGTTCGCGTTCACTTCATTGTCGCAATCACCGTCGAACCAATCGACGTGCTCAGCGTTTAACCCGATTTCCATATCACCATTTTTTCTCTCTGACGGATAGCTGCTATTCGCTTCGGCCTGGACTGTTTCTATTGTTGTTTTTTTATTCGTTCTCTTGCCAGCGCAGTTGACGATGTGTCTCTTAAGGCTTTTTTTTTGTACCATGATAAATTCCACAGGCTTCGCAAGTTCTCTCTTTTGCAATGTACCCCAAGGACGGACAGCACTGGTCGAAAGGTACCTCTCGCACCGTTCCAACTTGAAACTTATCGTCTCTTAGGGCCAGTCGCAAGAATAGAGAGGAAAAATTTTTTTCAGTTTCGTCGGTCAGCGATACGGCCTCGAAGTTTTTCTGGTGATCGATGACTAGCCCGACTCAAAGGTGCCATTCTTCTCTCGAACTCTTAATGCATAAATTTCATGTGGTTGATAATTGTATACGACTTTTCAATGTGACGTCACACTGACCTAGACCCCCCACCCCCTTCCCCCTGTCACGCAAGTCCGATACCCATTCGGCGTGACATACTTTATGAATGACCCCTTATCAGATAAAGCGATCCTGAAATATGACTCTATCAATTCTATAAAAAAAAGTGCAAATGATTTTTCGTGTCAAATTTCTTTAAAGAATTAATTCACAGGAATTGACATTTCTTTTATATTTTCTTTTCGTTTTTATTTTATCAAATTGCCATTGTCTCCTCTTTTATGTGAAAAAAAATCAATAATGTAAAATAAAGCAGCAGATAATATTCATTCAAATAAAGTGTTTTAAAAGAAAATGTTTATGAGCAACCATCTGGTAGCCAAGCGTCAAGATTCACGGCTGCAAACCAGGACTATGGACATGGGACTTTGGGAAAATCTTATAACCGTAACGATCTCGGTTCGTTATATTCATTATTCATCGTAATAAAGACAGATTTAAGCCTATCAAAATGAATCAAAAACAAAATCGATACACCAATTACAAAATTCAATTAATTTGCATTTCATTCATAAATCTCTTTAATTGATTACATTCCTGCTGCATCATTGACTACTATATCTTGCCTCATCACATAAATCACGTTACGTTGTTATGATTATCACCCATAACTGATAAGTTAAATAAATAATGAAAAGTCGTCTAAACAAACTATTGGTTACATATATAAAACGTTTGGAGGCGCGTATATGAACTCCTAAAACACCATAGCTTAATCAAGCCGAAGCACAGACGAAAAAAAAAAAGAGAAATGAATAATAAAACCCAAACAAACAATAATCGTAAAAATACAAGAAATAATTTGCATAAACAATCAATTTGAATGAATGAAAATTCAAATAGACGAAACATAAAGCAACCGTCCAGCTATAACGGCTTCAAATATATGTTGGTCCACTCTGAAAATGAATATTCAAATTACAATAATATATAGTGCAATATATTGATATTCCAGGTGAAAATGTTATTGATCATAGTGATTTCAATATCACTATCAGTGATTATAAATTTACTCAGCTTTAGACAGTTTCGGTACATTAAATCTCACATTGTATTGAATACGTGATGTGTGAGTAAGTGATCTGACTAATATTTTGGTAGTCCGCAAGGTTTTTTCAATCGATTTTCTATTCAATGTTTTAAACGATACACCACACGTATTAATTTAATCCTAAGAAACATCACTCGAAACAAACACATGATCGGTAATAGTGTTTGCCGATATCCTAGTATTCGTGGTTTATAGTGACAGGAACTTGCAACTTAGCAACAAGTCAATTGTGGGTGTTGTTCGTTGTGCACATTAAATGCAATGAGCGTTTCGCCCATCTACATAAATTGTTGTTGATTCATTTTATGCATACCAGTGTTCCTCTTATCATAGTTGTTGCTAGCGTAATTCGCCAACACATTAAAAACTAGCTCCTTAATATCGACTAGAGTAACCTCTCCTTTTTTCAGCTTTACGCGCTAGTCAATTTTTTAGCGGCATTGGATTACCGCAACTGTCCCATACGTTTTAAGCGTCAAGGTATAAGCCTAACTACGAGCTAAATCGAACAGAATGTGATTCGTTGATTTATTTTATTTAATAACAAATTGAAGAAGAAAAGTTAGAAAAATTAGGTAGCGACAGTTTATTTATTTATTTCTTTATTAAAGCAGGCCTACGCCCATTGCATTTTCCGAAAAGTCTATTCAACTATAGAAATTCGCGCTGTCACACGCTTATTTCACATACATTTCTCCGCCGCAAATAACGCCCGGGGCGCTAATAACACCGCACTCCGGGCGCTAATAACACCCCGGGCGTTATTAGCGTTATTTGCGGCGGATAAATGTCCTGCCACCATCGCCATTTCACTTTTCCTTTTCTTCTTATAAATATCTTTATATTTGGACAATGCAACACATATGGGGTAAACTCAGTCCCTGTTTTTGAGCTCACTCCAGCCCCAGGCTGGCTTAAAAATGCAGCGCCGCCCAAACCAAGCACGGAGAAAGCCCGGGAACGTCCAGCTCGAAGCAATTCCAAATTCCAGTGATGAAGAACCATAAAGTCCGGACTAATTACCGATTGCGCAACACGTCCTACACATCTAACGAAACGAAACTCGTAGCGACAGTTTATCTAAGAACTTTTGGTGTTTAAAACGTCATTTTGACAGTTGCAAAAATATCGAATTTTTGGATCCGTACGGAGTACAGAGGTCCAATATGTTTACTACAAACTATTTTATTGTCGCATGGGATAGATCCAGGCGGGATTTGAAAGGATACATTTATTATCGTCTAGAGATGACGAATCAGCGAAAAAAAAATGTCCGTCTGTCCGTACCGTCATTTTTTTCTAAGCCCCTGCACCGATCATAACTAGGATTTTTTTTGTGCAAATCGGGTCTCGGCACTGGGACTAATGGAATCTCAGCCGTATACAAAAACATATCAAATGGTTTTTCGACCATATAGGCTCAGCTCTTCAATATGGAGATTTACTGTCAAAGGCAAAGTAGTAGAGATAAAAATTTTAAAGAAGACGCTTTTCAGGGAAAGTAACCTAATCCTGTGATATGACGACTTGCAGAATTGGGATGGATGACGCATATGTCTAGAACAATGGCACTTAGAAATTTGCTTCTAAAGGCAAAGTTTCACCAACAATTACATTTTAGAGAAAATAGTTTCAAAGAAACTACGTTGGTCCTCTTTGGTGCAGGGAGAAAATTTTGGTGATCAGAGTCAATGGTTTCAGACGTACTTCGGTAGGGTCTTTGACATTACCTTGGGTAATCTCTGTAGATCTTTGAAATTCTTATAGATATAAAAGAACCTAAGAACATAAGATTGTTTGCTCCTTTCTATATTTGGAGACATTCTTTGTGCCACATCTGTTCTGATACTTACGAGTCTTTGCTTATGTTTATCACAATAGATTTAGAAATAAAATGTGCATGTAAGCGCTGAATGAAAATGGAGCGTTGAGAAATCCCTGTGAATCACTTGAGCAGATATAATATTCATCATAATTATCAAGACATGGCGGATGTAATTTAGATTGAAAACGGACTGAAATAGCGGATGTAATTGAAAATAAACTGAATCTTATCTTTAAACTCTACCTTTCTTAGCGGTTGACTTTCAAAAATGGAAAGGTCTCCAATAAATGTTATTCATTTTAGTAAACCCAGAATTTGTTATGATAATCAAAATGGTGTCCACATGAAAAGATTGAAATGCATGGAACGAATTTGAATTGTTCTGCTATCTCAACTTTCTCCAAGATTTGAATGTTTCGGTAAATGACAATTCAATTATTTTAAACTTACCATGCAATTAAATTAAATTCAATCAAAGGTCACATCATTGCACAATAAAACACAGCACAGCACGTTGAAAAACCAGTGGCAGCTGACTTCATAATTCGTGTCAGCGTCTGATGAAGTATCGATTCACATGGAAAGTGTTATACGACAACATAGGAATTCATTTATCATGTTCTCATGTCGTCTTTCTCTTAAAATAGATAAATATTTCGGAACTGCTATACCTCTTCTGTTATATTATTCTGAATTTGATTAACTTAGACGAATTTAATGAACAGAGATTTGTTGGAGATGTAATTATATTGTTAAAGTAGATTTGCATTTATAATTCTAGAAACGATGGTATCCCATTGGGGGCCTTCCTCCATACGAAATAAATATTTGACATTTTGAGTTTTCATGAAAGAACAGACAAATGTAAAAGGCTTTGTCCTTGTGAAAACAAAGCTTTCCTAGCAGTTGCAGGACTTGTAAATAAAAAAAATGATGTAGCCATAACCCGGACGGGTGGTAGGATAGGATAAGTGGGCAGATTCCCTACGAGAATCTAGCACCTAGGCCTCAATTGGAGCTATTGTGCGCACCCGCAATTAAGTCCTCAGTGAGGCTGTATTTTTCAGTATTAAGTGATCGACGAGCAGCTGTTCAAAAAATTGAGGATGTGCTTGAATTGAGTTTTTGGAACCGAGCTCAACAGTCGCCAATGATTCGCAAACATTTCGCTCTTCCACATATAAATGATGGTCTGCAGGGTAGAGAGTGACTCTGGACCGCAGAACGGCGTTGCAGATGCTCTCTTGGCCAATAAGTCAGCTTTTTCATTACCCTCATGGCCATTGTGGATCAGGATCCATACCATGACAGGGGAGTACAGAGATGATGTGAAGACGCAACTTCTAAGCGATTTCAAGACTGCTTGGCTATCCGTTGGCAGCTGTGAGTCTACATCCTTTTCTTACTCGTGACAGCGGCCGATAATTCCAGCGATTTCTTATTGATAAACGGTTGATAATTTACCTAGTGGCACCAACACTTCTAAACCGTCTTGAATACATCGTAGATGCTGCGTACCTGACATGGTCTCAACCGCACGGCCCCTTGGGCGAGAAATTGGGATACGTCCAATTAGCTCCAGTCACCAAGGTGACTCTAACTATAAGCGGCAGGTATGCGTAAACTTCCGCGGCCTAGGTAGGACCCGAAATACTATCATCTTTCTACTGTATTTTCGCCAACCTGGTTGCCCATTTCAAAGCGTGAACTGTTTTGACATAGTCCACTATCTACCACAGCCCCCGCGTTGCAGCGCCAATAGGCACCTCAACCAAGCACTGGGCCGAATATGGCCATATCGCATGGCACACTATACCCGAGGGCTCCCCAGCCTCGCGGTACCGAATTTACCCTCGGTGAGGGCTTTCTCATTAAGGCTGTTAACCAGACTACTTCGGTAGGAATGTACGCAATCATTCCAGGTACCGCTGGACCAACTCAGGAAACCATGGTGTCGTCACTCACCAGTGGACCAACGGGACGAGGCAAGCAAAGTCCGTTGGCGACCACCTCTGTTGTTGTACCAATTGACGGAGTTATCCTGTATGCAGTGTAGAAGATAATTGCCACTCTTCGCGGCTGGGGATAGATATTTTAAAAGATTTGTCAAATCTGTAAGTTGACATTATTAATGGGTTGTAACGACGGCGCGGCGGTTTAAACGCAGTTTTCCATTTCAACATAAAATGCAATTTGACAATTTCGATAGAAAATCATTTTCTCCTTCAGTGACGTAAATCAACACTATTGGTTATAACAACGTTTTCTCTGCTACAAATGTAGCAATGAACGATATGTTTACACTTATTTCCCGTTCTGCTCAGTTTTTCAAAACCCCTAATACTCTGTTATTTATAATTTAATATCAACAAACAAGGACTCTGATGCATGCTTGTTGTATTAATTAATTTTGGTCAACCTATCTCCGTACTCAACTGCAATATTTTATTTGAACTGAACTCGTCATAAGATGTTTGAATTCGTGTGAATGATACATGTGCAATAGGGTGGTCCAAAAATGTATGGAAATATTAAGTGGTCGAAAAGTCTGGGGCCACTGGACGAAAATTATTCTAAATGGGTTACTGAGGAAAATTGTCTATGGAGGTAACTGAATCTGAAGTGGTCTATGCGGTGCGCAAGAGCAAAAAATCGAGAAAATCGTGAAAAATGCAGTTTTTACGAAATTGCATGAAACTTTCACAAGATGGGGAGTCATGTTCAAGCAAGTTTGATTTAATCCATTCAGAATATTAAAAAAAACTTTTTTTTGCTGGGTATACGTTTCTGTAGGGTTCTGGTCATGTAAGACACAGCCAAAGAGGATTTTGACAGCCGATCTTTTCAGCGCTAGAACTCGCTGGGCTCAACATTTTTTGACAAATGTTCTTCTATGAAATCTTCAGCTTGGATAGGACTACAAAATAAGATATTAACATCTAGGGTTCTTTGACAATGCTATACTAGCATTGAAATTCGAACGCTAAATTTTTGCTACGCAACCAAAGTATTTCAACTCTTGTGATATGATCGTTGCTTGACAAAGAAACACTTTAACAACAAAGCTTCAAAATGGAAGCTATGAGTTAAGCGAACATACATCCGCGACAAGCGTAAAAACATAAAAGTTTCATGCAATTTTCGTAAAACCTGCATTTTTTACGATTTTCTCGATTTTTTGCATATTTTGCTCTTGCCTAGACCACTTCAGATTTAGTTGGCTCCATAGACACTTTTCATCCGTGACCGATTTATTAGTAGATTACAGTGGGAGATGCGGAATTAAGTCATTACATGAGGGATTGATTTTGGGAAAGGGGCCAAACTCAAGAGGGTGTTTTTAAGCAAGAAGCTTTGAAAACTGTTTTTTGACGAGCCGAAGGCGAGGTATACAACTACAAGAGTCAAAAAACAGTTTTTAAAGCGAGTTGCTTAAAAATACACGAATGAGTTTGCGAGTGTCACGAAATTATCCAGAATGGATGACTTATTAAGCACCTCACACTGTATGCTGTTCAACTCGGTGTCCCAACCGAAAACGCGTCATTATATGCAGATTGCAGATATACATGTAATGAGAAGTTTCCAGTGGGGGCTAAATGTAATGAATAGCATGTAATGAATGACATGTAATGAATAATTTCCGTGGGGTGCACATATACATGTAATGACAAGTTTTCGGTGGGACAACGAGTAAAATCATTTTCAGCCAGTGCCCTCAAACATTTCAGCACTTTTGTTTTTTGGACCACCCTAATGTGCAACTTATGCAAATTTCTCATAGTAGTCTTGTCGTTTGTGTCGAAAAAGTGCTTCCGATCCGGTTACTTTCACAAATCTATATTTCGTGTTTTTTATCATCGAAAAATAACTATTTTGTTTTTCTGGTCTTTGGAAAATTGCTCATTTTCCTAAGTTTTTATATTTTAACTAATGTAGAGGAATCAAAGAAATTCAAAAAAATCTCAAAAGCTTCCACTTCTCTAATCATAGCCTTTGAATGGGATCATGCTTTTAACTTTGAAACTCATTAGAAAAATGTCAGAATATATCGACAAATGGAGAGCGAAGTGGAGGTTTAATTTGATGAATTTTTCCAGGAAGCTCGCTATTTTGATTCGTCAAACAAAAAACAATTTGTTAAAAAAGAAAAGATTTTTTGTTAGAAAATCAGTGTTCCAAGCTTCAGAAATATAAATTAATTTCCGCAACTTTCTTTGGTGCGAAATAACACGAAACGAAGGTAATTTGTAAATGTCCTTAGGCGAACAGAATGACACAAGCGCCTCGACTATTACCTTTAAATTCGATTCTGTTAGATTAACTTATTATTTTTTTTGGGAGACAGAATACAAAGCAAAGGTATGTAATCACAACTGACAAAAAAATCCAATTTACGTTTCGTTTTCTGGTTCTTTGTCTGCCTGGATTTTTTGTTTGCTTAAATCAACGAACTAATTTTATTTCACTTTGCCTCGCTTTGAGCTTTGATTCGAAAAAATTTCTTTTACTGTACGTGTTACATGTGTAACATATCTAGCAACAGAAAAAATTACATTTGTACATTTACTTATATTACATTTATTACACTTTTATGAAAACTATTTTCGTTAGGGCATTTTTCCTTCAACTGACAAATAGATATTTTAAACTGAAAATAGAAATTCCATTAAGAAGTGGAAAATTTACGGAGCAGAAAAAATCGGAACGATAGCAGCCAAAGTAAACGAAATTGTAACGAGAGTGTAGTTTGCAACTAGAGCGCAACGAGCGACTTATTCGAGTTGTAATTTCTTATAAAATTTCTGGACACATTTTTTTCTAAGAGCGTCACAAATTTCACAGTCACACACTAAAATGACTTTTAACCAATCATCTTTGGGACTGATAGTTGTTTTGAGACATCTCTTTGCTTCAGTTGCAACAAGTGAAATCGGCTAAAATCAAGAGTCTGATAGAAATTCGTTTCTAACTATAGAATGTGTCATTAGTTTTATGTTTGTCCGTATTCAGCTATGAAAGACTGGATGACGCCACTTGAGAAAAGGGAGTAGTTCTATGTTGAGACGTTAATTCAGCTATGAAAAAAACAT
Organism: Pseudolycoriella hygida; assembly: GCA_029228625.1. NCBI lineage: Eukaryota > Metazoa > Arthropoda > Insecta > Diptera > Sciaridae > Pseudolycoriella > Pseudolycoriella hygida. The sequence continues at coordinate 37,856,364 of CM055405.1, read as the reverse complement.
AGATGTCACCACTTGAGGTTCGGTGACAAGACACGGACATGGCCAGGTCTATTTCACAAATTTAATTTTCTCTCCTCATTAAAGGTGAGAAAATATCAATTTTTGCAGATCAACTGTGAAAAATGTATGAGCTTCCCATTTCTTACTTCATTTTCTGTTAAATATGTGATTTAAAAAAAAAGCCTCATGAAAAATATGGAATTTATTTACACATTTGTTACCTCGTTATCTGAATTGATTTTCAATTTTATGTGCACATACTTTAACTACAAAATGCTGCGCTGATTTACATCCTTTGCCATCGGAAAATTTCTTATTTTATGCATGAATTGCGTAATATTCGTCACATATTACGATCATTACTTTATGCCACTTGAATAAAATCCAAGAATGAAACAGAAAATAAAAGAAATAAAGTGGAAAAAAGTTACCATCAAAGAATCAACAATACGTATAAAAAAAACTAATAATATTTGGGATTCCTTTACACACACAAACCATGCGGACGGACAGTAAAAAAATCGTCTCAGGTTCTTGCCAAAATTATGTGGAAAAAATAAACCATTTCTGAGATAGTATTTTTCCGGTGTGTTATTTCGGATTTGAACCGTGTTTCCGTAACCTTAATCAATTTTCGTTTTATTAATTGAATTTTTCCATTTGCCGTATTTATTCGTCTTTCTATACAGATCAAATGATATTTCTTCAAAACAAATAGGCAATTTAGTAGAAGCTTTTGAATTTGCTAATTTTTAATTAATTTCGTTAGTGATAAACTTCTTCTAAGATGCGTGGAATAAGTCAAAAACATCTCTTAACTTATGCCTGAGAATGGGACGGGTTTGATTCTCGGAATCAACGGTTTTTTCGTAACGCTTGATTAATTTGAGGGTAGCTAGAGTATTCGATGCCGTTAGTGAAAACACAGCACATGTTACATCATTCTGACGTCACTTAATGAGCTATGTACGGCCAGTCTATGACTAGCGCTGCTGTCTATGCTGTCACTTTTACGCTTATGTTTATGATGTACCGTTGGATGGAGTGGATATTGACCGGGTAGGTGAATACACATATTTGAGCCTGTTGCTTGATGATAGGCTATCGTGGAGAGTCCAGGTTGCCAAGATGTGCAGGAAGTTGTCGTCAGTGAGTGGAATATTGTGCAAGCTGAAATGGGTTCTTCCGAAGTCGGTTTTACTCAAAATATATTTCTCGCTGGCACACTCGTGTCTTACATACTTACCAGCTGCATGGGGAGCAACATCAAAGGGTGCTCTATGGCAGCTGCAAGTGCTGCAGAAGAGGTGCCTCAAGAATGCGAATAAGCTTCCAAAGCGGTGCCCAGCGGAGGAGCTTTTCCGAGTCCATTGTCCTAGAATTCTTAATGTGCACAGCATTGTCAGGTATAGCGCGTGTACGTTTGTGCATGAGGCGCTCAACGGGCAGTCATACAGCACCACTGAGTTTAAAAAAATTGTCCACAGATATGAGACGCGAGGTAAGGAATTGATTGTGCCGGCCTTCGTTAGGACAGAGACTGGGTCTAAAGCGATCTCAGCTCATGGATGTGCTTTGTACAACTTATTGCCTAAGTCGATTAGGAGTGCCGCGACATTACGATTCAAAAGAGATTTGAAGGACTGGTTACTAGAGACCCAGTACCCGGGATAAGGTGATAATATTGGTGAATAGAGGCTATAGGATCTTCATTTTATGATTCGAAGGATGAGATATATAAATGGTGCATGGAGTGTGCACTTCTGCCTGGCTCCCCTAACGCGAACACCTGCGACCTTCCTCTTCCACGGACTATGTCTTTCTTCTTCACGGTTTGTGTTATTACTTTCAATACTTTTTAGATTATTTCGCGTAAAATACTCCTCCCATTCTTTCAAATTGTTTACAATTTGATAGTTATTCATTTAAATTTATTTTTATATCAATAAATTCATGGCGATGATTAGCGTCGCACACATGATTGACTGAGACTAAGGATGCCTTAGAGCACAGTGGAGTATCATTATTTAATTAATTTGTATTTCAAGATGTAGAAACAATAAATCAAATCAAACTGAGAACCTACTGTTATTTGTTATATACTGTTATATACTGTTATTTTCGTAGCTGAATTACACCTCAACATAGATCTAGTCCCTTTTCTTTAGTGGCTCCATCCATTATTTCATAGCTGAATACGGCGTAATATTAAACTAAGTTACTTACTTAATACATCTTGAAAATCCCTACAGTCGTTGGCGATCTATTTATTTTTCATAACTGAATTGTAGTTCAATAAAGAACTCATGACCCCATTATATACGGTGATGGAGCTATCAGTGCTTGCATGGCTAAATGCAGATCGTTAATAGATTGTGTCATTAGTTTTATGTTTGTCGGTATTCAGCTATGCAAGCATGGATGACGCCACTTGAGAAAAGTAAGTAGTTCTATGTTGAGATGTTAATTCAGCTATGAACAAGACACAGTGGATTAACCAAAATAATACAGAGTCGACAAGAAAACGCAGCCACTATAATGCACATAGCCTTCTTCCTAGTTTCTATAAAAATTTTGCAAATTATAATTTTCTGTTATTATGTTGTTACAGTTGGTTTGACGTTTAACTGTAGTCGCCACTAGTCGTTTGTTTTAATGGAATACCATCACAGATTTCACTGAATTATCTCCTACGTCAGTCAAACCTGCATTTATTTTTTATTTATGGTTATCATCTGTAACATAATTTTTGTTATGCAAATTTATTCAACCTAATAAATGATATTCTCTCTTGTGTCATATTTTTTTTTGTTGGCATACAAATACAACAGTCTCACGTATACTAAAAAATATGTACAAATGCATTAGGAGCATATAGACGTACACATTCAACGAATGCATCATGAACGTGATCACTATTGTAGAACGAAAACCGAGTCTAAAACGTTATGTGTTAACTGTTCAAACCCGAAACATATAACCAAACGAAACCAAGGATTTTGAACAAAGATATCAACACATCGTCAGGAAACAGCCTGAGAACAAAGAATAAACTTAACGTTGTGTGTTCAATGTGTAGTTCTTGATACGTTGAGATATAGGTTTATTGAATGATGGAAGTGTATGTGGTACACAATAGTGAACGATAAACGGGGAGAAGTATGAAAAAGGTGGTTGAACGACTTGAATAAATGAATAAAGTTTTGCTCTTATGTCAAAAATGTATGGATTTGGCTTGCACTGCTGCAAGTTTGTGTTGCTTTTATGGGCTACACAATATCATTTACAACTATAGTTTGTTGTATAACATTGGAAAATTAGTAGTAAGAGATTTCTATGAGAACGGCTATTGTGTCGAACTATTATGAAACATTCGAATGTGTTTGTGGATGCACTTCGACATTAACTTCACCACAGTTTCACACAAGCCGACGTCACAAGAAAACGTATGGACTACATTCCTGTAAGAACAATTCATCCGAAACTCAAACTTAATCTCATTGTTGATGATATTTTCATTATGGTACAACAACAAATGCTTTTACCAACAACGCGACACGAGGTGTCTTCATTTCATTTACGGCTATCACTTAATAAATATTTCCATAATTTCCGACAGGTTTTACAATCTACATAAAAAACTGCGCATTTAATCGATTTCTACGTTCCTCGTTCCGCCGAAAAATTGGTGTATGACGGAAATTATTGTACAAGCAGTCGGTAGTTGTTTCAAGCATTTCTTGGCAAGTAAATCGTTAAAATTGATTATTTCACCGATATATCGCCGTAACTGAGTATAATTTCATAAAATCTTCCTAACTAGACTTTGATCAGAATCTACTACTCGATGACATTTTGCACCTTTTAGCAATAAAAATTGTGTTTGTACATTCTGTTACAATAAATGTTGGCACGCCATTAAGTGTCACGAAGCAATAAATCATTTCAAAATAAAAAGTGCCTTTACGAAAGAAGTCAACTAAAAACACCTTGCAACTTTGTTCGGAGGGTTTTATAGAAATAATGGATGTTTTAATAAGAACTATGAGAAAGTTCTTCGTTCCGTTTTAATGGCTTCTTACATCGTTCAGGTGAGACATCCCTGGAAATGTAAACTTTCTGAGTTACTCGCACAATGCTTTTACATAAAAAATGATGAAAAATCTTTTATAGTAATCCAATATAGACCCGTGCGTCGGGAATGTTAAAAAAAATTTAGGGCGGGGTAGCTTCTTTGATAACCAGTGGCGACTGAGATTGGAGAGTTCGCTTTAACAGCAGTCACGAAGTAGTTATGCTTTCGGCGATATATCGGCTCGTGCATGAAAATAATGTTTTTTTTTTTCAGGTAACCGAGTAAAAATTCCCCGGGAACCAGGAACCAGCTTGCGATTTCCCTAAAAAGCCAATTCCCAATCCACAATACACATTTCCCAATAATCTTCCAAAATTAGACTTTTTCTGAGTTTTTAAACAAACTTTTTAGGTCACCGGTTCAGACTTTTTTTGGGTCACCAGTAAGATTTTCCAAGTTCAACATGCATTTTCCAATTTCTCATGACTTCTCTAAAATATCTGATGACTTCCCTAATTTTCCTTTCGACTTTTCCCTGCGAACCAAATTTTTTCTTCCTTGCCCGTATCGGCTCGACCCAAAAGGAGTGTTTTTAAATTTAGCTGAATATAACTTTTTATCGAGAGCCGCGCTCGGAGCTCCAACACACATGTCTAACCCACTTCAATCACAGAAAAATGAACAAAGGAAACTGTTTAATTTAATTTGAGCAGAATTGACTTGACATGTTTCCTGTTGGCAATGTTCGCATTTCAGAATTAGCAAAAGGAAATAATTTGCAAAGTCATTTTCAGAACAGACTCTCAACAAATATGTTGAGGAACAAGGACAAAAACCCTTTCCGCCAATAGGCTATTACGCGGAATGAAACGCATTCACTTGCTGGTGGACTCTGTGCAGGGACGTGACAATCTTTTGTTTTAATCTTTTTAAGTAATACTCAACCTGAAGTTAGCTGCAGATGCGACCAAAACTAACTTCATTGCAAACAAATCAGCTAATTTTTGAAATTTTCAATGAAGTCAGCTGATGTTGATAAGTTTATGAATGAAATCAGCTGATTTTTTTGCATTGAAGGTAGCCTCGGTCGCAACTGCAGCTAACTTCACGTTGAGTATAGAGTAAAGATCAAATCTAAAGACTGTCACACCCCTGACTCTGTGTGAATTATTTTGTGTGTGTTGGTAACGGTCTGTGTGTCAGTGACGTTTGCAAACAAAACTCACAAATAGAATTAAATGAATCACACAGAATCCCCCTCCCAGTGAAAGGCCTCTATTTTTGGTAATAATTTTTAGCATAGCGCCAATGAAAAACACGAAATATATAGAAAGTTCACATGGATTGAGTAATGGAGTATCACGAAAATTATTTTTCTGTATGTGTGAGAGTGTGTTGGCGCGCATAACGGGAATAGTAGATTAAGTTTTATGCAGTGAAAATATTTCATTACATTAAGGATCAATTTTGTGATATGAGCGGAACTCACGAGTGTGTTTTCGAGCTACAAGCTTTGGAAACTGTTTTTGACAAGGGTAAAGATTGCATATCCGAGCCGAAGGAAAAACAGTTTCCGAAGCGAGTTGCTCGAAAATTCACGAGTGAGTTCCCGAGTTCGCAAAACTAATCTCGAATTAATGAGTTATTTTCACAGCATGGAACGTATGCCATTTTATTCGCTGCTCCATATGGAAAGAAGTTGTCAATACATGTATATTTACCCGCCATCAAACAAAAAAACACAAAAACACAAAATCTAATTTTTTCTCAAATTTGTTTGAAGAATAGATCAAAACGAAAGTACACATGTTGACTGTCATATTTTCGAACACCTGCTCACATCATTCGAACATTCAACGGTTTCAACCGTTTCGACTATAATGTTGGTACTAAAACGGTGATAATGATATTAGTTGTATGTAATGAGTTTTGCGGATAAGATACAATGTTATTACACGTGGACACAAATACCGAAAGAACCCTGCATGTGATAGCCCACATTACATGGGGGGAAATATACATGTATTGACGTCTATTGACTTTCGAGTCGGTGACAACCGCAGTCATCCTGACTCCATCGAGCGTTTTTGACAGGCACATGGATCGAAAGGTTCGATCAGGTTCCGGTTCCTTATGAACAACCGAATTGATTTTGTGGAACAGATTACCTCTCACCCAGCAGAGGTCCAAAAATTAAAATCAACTTAATTCATAAAAAAATATTAAACTAAAATGTTGTTTGATTAGTTTGTCTGATTACTAATAGCATTCCTTCTACATGGGCGTAAATTGATTAAATAAATGTTACATTAACCTTCTTTCCTTATTTATTCAAGTTAATTGATGTTTATCGTTGCAGTATCATCTAATTCGATATTAAAACAAAACGAAAAAAAATACTCGGTATCACTGTAGTGAAAACAATTCTGTTTCGTTTCAGCTTAAAGTTGATAACAAACAACCTTTCAACGAAATTTATTTACTTAAGATTTAAATAGTTTCGTTTATAATTCATTCAACGAGACAAATTTCCGAGTTTTTTCTTTGACTGCCAACATTGATTTCATATTCTAGCAGTCAGACAATTATCAACATCATCGCTCTTGTCAAGAGTATAAAACGTTTTAAATTAGCTCGCCCGAAATAAATAAAAAAAAATAGTCGTTTCGTTCGCTAAGTCCTAAGTGTGTATTTTTTTTTTATCAGCAATTAATCAAAAAATCTCTTTGCGCTTATTTCATTTCGACAAAACAATTTAGCTCATTCTTTCTAAAAAAACGCTCACATTTTGTGGAAAATGTTGACGCAACATGCATAACTGTGTTGGTTGCCCATTCGCCAAAATGACAGCTGACTATTCATCGTATTTCCATTTTGGCTACCAGAAGATGTAACAACCACCTGGCAATGCATGTAACTGAAATCACACAAAAACCCCTTTAAAAAGGAAAATGTGATGCTAGTCCATGTTTGTTCTCACACTTAAAAGAATTATCCTACCGTGCGCCGGTGTTTTCAGCTGAGAGACTTCGGAGCCATGCGCTAGCTACAGTTGACGTTCTATACATTGGAGAAAAATTATCTGCGTTTGTTCATCTGTAATATATATGAAAAATGTTGTTTTTTTTTCACCATTACCTTGTGTTAGACACACAACAAAGTGTAGTGGGCCATTGTTATTTGATTCTTGAGAAGTGTCAAACTTTGCATTCAGAGTGAAGATGGTTTATTCATTCATTGAAGCAAACGAAAATTGAAATGTTAAGTAAATTCACTTTGAGTGGAAAATTTGTAGCTTCTTAACAATGAAGCGATGCGGATCTCCGCTATCCCCACTGTAGGTCGAAAATTGCATCATCGCTCCGGAATTATTCTACTGGCGCACAGGTCTATCCCACACTTCACTGCGAAAGAGTCGGTGCCTAGCGGAAAAATATTCAAATGCCCTTTTGACGTAGAAAGTGGAGCCATGACGGGGAAAGTGGCGAAAATATTAACTAGTAAAATGCAATTTCAGCAAAGAAAATGCTTCCATCTCTTGAAATAATTTTTGTCCAAAGGATTTCAACGGTTCCTTCTACGAGGTCACAGAATGGACAGCGAAAGGTCTCTTCGAATTTCAAAAATATCGAGACAATCTCTGTGACTTACTTGACCGATGTTTGAGCAATGTGGAGCAATGGGTCTCAGCACCACAAAAATTTTTCTTAGAATTCTAGGTTTTTCTCCAGGGTCTCCAGGTCTCCAGGGGGAAAAGTCAAAAACTTGCTGCTACATAACACCTCATACTAAGAAAACTAGAGTCTCGAATGTTTTGATCGAGAGTGACTTGCGTCACAACCACACCGCCATATCGCGCAATGTTATTTCTTGTTTATTCTTTTTCTATATGAGAATGTTTAGTTATAAGTGAACGTAAAGCATGGTGTCAGCTGGTGGATTGAAAATTATATTTTATACGTCTGGTGTATGCTATACACCACTACATGCAATTGAAAATTGAAACTGAATTATTACTGCAAAGTGTTTTAAATATAAGGACCTACATAAGAAGTTGTTGTTGTTGATGATAATGAAATATGCAAATTATACCGAATGGTGGCTGTTCCGAGAACTTCCATCATTATTCACGTCTGTTTCAACACTTTGTATCGAAGCCATCCCTCATTAAAAATTCTTATTTCCCTCAATTTCTACAATTCATCCTTCTTTTCCTAGTAAAGTATAATGAAGTATAATGCAACCTCAAACGTTCTTTCATGCATGAAAATAAAATAAAATAAAAAACTTTTCATAAAATTATCAAGAAATACAGTCACCTCAAAATACTTATACACAGTTTGTACTTGAACAATAGAATTCCATTGTTCAAGTCCAGACTGACTGTAAATATTTTGAACTGACTGAAAGTTGTTTTTGTGCATTTGGTGTTCAGTTTTTCATAATTAAAAGTCGTGTTTGTAGCAAGCTTACAATATGATAATCTGTCGGGATCAAACGTCTTCTCCAACTGTCAAAATGACGTTTTCAACGTCAAAGTTTTAAGGCTAACGAGAAGTTTTGGAAACAACCGAATAGACTGTGGTTCATAGATTTGTTATATATATTGACGAAGAAAAATTAAACAAAAATCAAGTACACAATCGTCTTTGTCTACTATGATGTTTTTTTTCTGGTCTGGTCTGGTGTGGTCGCCGACAATGCTGACAGGGTAGTGATAATTTATCAAAGAACTTTTGACGTTTTAAACGTCATTTTGACAGTTGTAATAGACCGACATTTGATCACAATAGACTCGTTGTACTCTACACGCTCTTTTTCTAAATTGATTCAAAATTTAAAAAAAAGGAGTTTTATTTTCACGAATATTTTACATTTTGCCAAGAACAATAAATTTTGAAATTGTTACAGTCTTACATTGGACATCCGATGCGGTATTTTTAGACCACGAGGTTTGTAACCAGTCGAATTTCGACCTGAAAGTAGCAATAAAAAAATATTCGTCCGTCCGTGTGTCTGTCAACACGATAACTCGATCTTCAAAAAATTTTTTCCCTAATTTCCCTAATCGAAAAAAAAATCTTTTCTGGGATTGAATATGGGCATTTTCGGCCCAAGGGCCGCTAAGCTAGGGTTGTTAAGGTGGTTTTTGCTGTTTTTTACATAATTTAAGTAAATCTTTTCACATTTTCATAATTTTTTTCTTTTGTTTGAAATGTGTGGGTATGCTTGATGGAATTTATGGAAGAAACTTTTTTTTAATTTTGAGCTTTTGGGCTCAGCTAGGGCCTAAATACTGAGTCTCTACTAGGGTCCAACGTGTTTTTTCTACATAAATCGGGTAAATCTTATCCGATTTTCAAATTCTTTTTTTTCTGAAAAAGAATCAGAAAATTGATTACGAGAATAAACTTGGGCAAAATCTGTTGAAAACTTTCGAAGTTATGGTCGAAAAAGTGGTGAAAAACGTGTTTTTTTGAAGGTTGGTGGAACTTTTTCACTTATATCACTGCGAAATTAGAACGTAAATCGCTCTTCAAGGTTTGGGATCATCCCTTAATTACGTAACGCAGAAACATGAGACAAAAGATGATTTTCGTATGCGATTTCGATGTTTTGTCTCATGTTTTTGCGTTACGTAATTTAGGGACGATCCCTTTTGAATTAAAGATGTGGACATCAGAAAATCACGAAAATTGAATTAGTCAAAATCTGTCTAGTGGTTCGGGCTATAGAGTCCTTAGTGTGGGCCCAACTCACGCTACCCGACCCAACACGATATTTGGTTTTTTTTCATGAATATTCCTTCGATAATGAGGTTAGGTTGTGCAGTGTTATAAAAAAAAAAGAGGCGAACTTTTTTGTCCACGGAGGTATGGGTCAGAGGCCTCTGCTAAGTGCTCTAGGTCGGTTCTAAATTTTGGGCTTATTTCAAAAGCTTGGAGAAATTTTTTGCGCCGTTGCTTCGGACAGATTTTTTAATATTACCTTTTCGGCAATTTCCAATCCAATTGAATGAGGACATAATTGAGAGTTAAGGCAATATTTACTTAGATACGTTCATCTATTCTGATACGTACGGGTCCCTTGCATATGTTTCTTTTAAAATTCGCATATCGTGACATACTTTAGAGTAACTGAAGTGTCCAGCACATACCAATAGATGATGAACTACCTCTAGTTTAGCTTTATATGAACAATATATCAAATAAATCTAAAAATGTGAAATCCACGCCTTTAGTGCGTCAATGGCTTATGTCAAAGTTTGGTGATTTTCATGACACACGATGCATAGGCTGTCAAACCAATGATATTTTTTGCTTGGCTTCATGAAAACCACTATAGTTTGACATAAGCCGTTGACGCACTAAAGGCAAACAATCGCACGAAATGAGTGGAAATAACAAAATCGCATGCGAATATGTTCCACAGTCTGCGATATTTTTGCATGAAACATAACCACACTAACACTAACTTTTAGTATGTTTGTTTATTTGGAATATCGACAGCGTTCGACTCAGCCGTATCTGCAAATGTTCGTTTGTGGGATGCGAAAAAGGAGTAGTTATAATAGCGTGCGATGCGAATAAACACGTTTGCTTGGAAGCTCAACTTATCAAAATTATTTTTATTTCTGTCAAACTATTTGTATAAAGTTAAATCGTACGGGAATAATCCAAACCAACTACTATTCTATGATATTCAGATTGAGGTTAACTTCAAGTACTCGAAAATTAAATTAAATAGAAACTTTTGTTAAAGCGTCAATTGATATTTAGCTTAAGGCAAATACATAATTTGTATCATTAATCAACTTATTTTTTTTTTACTAACGTCGTGGCCATATTTACCTTCATTAATTTATTGTATCGATAAACTAAATTAATTCCGCAGTTATTCATAGCCAACGTAACATTTTCTGTGAATTTTAGAAAATTGGATAGTCGAATTCCCTCCAAAGGGGGTAATCTTTCAACTTTTTTTCTGTAGTTAGAAAATATAAAAATTTCTTTCCACACAATTCAATTTAATGCACTTCACTCGGAGAGACCTTTTTGTCTTCCTATTCGTTGTATAAGGCTCATTAAGCAAAGAATGTTGGGAAGCATTGAAAGTCATAATTATAAAAATATTGATTCATGTCGAACTCAATCAGCTATAAGGTGGTATAGAACGTGCCTAATTGTCACATGCGAGGATTTTGGAATAAAGATAAGTTTCATAAATCGTTCCCAGGCGTTGAAGGGGTGGTACATCATGAAATGATAACAATGTAAAAACCACTTACCAAAAGCTTCGTGGTGCTGTATAAAGCACGATAACGATGATGATGCGTGATTCACAGTTGTGGGAAAAAAATTGCATGCGTTGCGTAAATAACTATTAATTTCGAAAGCCATTTCGATTTGTTAATGACGCTTACGTGTGAAAAAACGTTTATTTAAGCTGAGGAATTTGTTTAAATATTGAATTCCCAAAATCAATATCAAGGAACCAGCAACACACAATGTATTTTCTCAGCATTAATGGTATACAACAAAAGAAAATCCTTCATCCTTCCAATTCCCAAAGTTTTTCTATATATAAATTTGCTCAGGGTATTAGCGTGGCTACATGTGTTACTTGAATGTAATATAAAATACACATACATAACAATGGGAAATAGAGCACTACAGCTCTGAGGCAACCCCTATTGCACAATCATACACGCTGGGGGTATGTATTGGATACATAACGAAATGGCTTAGGGAATATGATCGTAAATTTCTATGAAAAACCACCCTCGAATGGAAGCGAATTCTAAACATAAACTACATATAACTACATCCCTACCTCTGCCGCTCATGCCACCACAGTAAATTGTTTCTGATTGTTATAAACTGTCCATATATTTCAAACTCAAGCATTTTTTGGATTCAAAATAATGAAAATGTTTCTCAAATTGAGAATATTTTTATGTTTTAACTATTTTCATACAAAGCTGAAAATGAACAAGTTTTTCATGCATTATCAGCAGTACATATAGGTTCCGTACGAGCAATGTGCTTCATCAGGATCATTTTATGTTTCAACTGTAATTGTGTATGAAACAATGTATGCAACGGTTTATGACATAAAATTAAATTAAATGTTCACCGATTAATAGTTGAGATACGATGCAGACTGTTGTCAATGATATTATTGGTTTTATTGTATAGAATATTGTATAGACTTTCTCAGCCATTTTCACCAAAACAAATTCATACGTAAAGTTTTCATTTAGAAATAAATGTGGTGCTCCAAATGAAAAGGGTAACAATGAGCTATTTGAAATTTAGCAGTAACACATATATGTTTCCATACAAATTAAACAAAAAGACAAAGGAATCCGTCGCATTGGCGAATTTTAAGAAAAATGATTTTATGATAGATTTCTATTTTAAATTTTTACATGTGTGCGGGTCGACAAATCAATCCTTTCATGGAATTTAACTAACTCACTAATATACACAAAATTTCATGGCGAAATTAATAAATGTTTCAAGCGACAAAAAATGGTTTTGACGTAAAAATTATGGGCAAGTGATGTTTATTTAATGTAAAAGTGATGGGCAATTGACGGCACTTTAGTAAAAGTTACGCGTTAGTGCTGCATGATTGCTCTATTATTTGTCCATAAATTTTACATAATTTGTAGAAGACTCATTGTATACATGAGTAATACTTTTATGTGCAAACATTCGCTCGTAGTTGATTGGTTTATGTATGCTATTCGGCAACCGAGTGGTGACATCTATTGTTACTGAGACTTGTGACTGTGTGTCTGCTGTTGATTTTTTTTTGTTTTTAGACCCGTACGAAGAACGAAGTTCGTCGAAATGGGGTATTGTGTTTACCACGACGTTTGCAATCAGTCGAATTTCGACCCGGGAGTAGGGGGAGCACCGATCGTGATCCTTAGATGACGAATCAGCAATAAAAAAAATGTCCGTCCGTCCATCCGTCTGTCTGTCAACACGATAACTCGAGTAATAATCAACCGATTATCAAAAACTTTTTTCCCTTCACCTTCGGCTCGGGATACAAACCTCCCCCTCGAAGATAAAAAAATATACACGAGAACGTTATGTGAGATATTTGGGTTTTTATTTACCTTCCAATAAAAAAATGATGAATGAAAATGAATGATGAAAACATCCGATAAAAAAATAAATTTTGTCCAATAAAAATATTTAATGACCAATAAAAAATACATTTTCCTTTTACAAAATGAATTTATTTTTTTATTTGACATATTTAATATTCATATTGGAAAAAAAAATTATTGGACATTTATTATTTTTATTGGACAAAATCTTTTTTTCTATTGGAAGGTTTAATACCATCCGAGATTTTTTAGTCGATGATGTACTATATTTTATTGTAATAGTGTTGATATGCCAAATCACATCACACGCACATTATACTTAGACGAACGTTTTAGGAGGCGTGGCATCCATTGTTTAGTCCGGTTTATCCGTCCAGCCACTGTTATCGCTACGAATTCAATCAAAAAAAAAAGTACATAACGACTTATCAACACATATAGAATAAAATTTGGAACTGAATTAGCTATCGAACACATCTACGATTACGACACCTCGCTTTCGGCTCGGATATGGGGCAATCCATAAATTTTGTAACGCTTTTTCAGTGTTGCCACATATTTTAAATCAGCGATATTTTGGAATAGAAGCATTCCAAAATGGTCAAATGTATGGTACCTCCATTTAGGGGGTATAAAAGGTGGGTCGACCATACATTTGACCCCTCTGAAATGCTTCTATCCCGAGATATCGTTGTTTCAACACTGAAAAAGCGTTATGTAATTTATGGACGATCCATATCGCAATCTTTCGCAGGTATGTTACAACTGAGTTACATGGCTAATGCAGTCAATAACTATAACAAACACAATATTCTGAAAGAAGAAGATTATCTTGAGAGTGATGAAAAATCTATTACATTTAATCACACGAGTTTCATATACCAAGGGTTTAAAAAAGCAATTCTACTGATCAACAGCAAGAGCTTTAACTTAACTTGTATTTTGTTTATAATGTCATCATCTACAGCAACTATGTGACTTGCCTCAACGCATTTTAACTGAAATGTCTGATACGATTCCGCACAGCTTTCAAAGCTTTGTCCGACAAATTTTATTTTCGACAAAGAGAATTTTACCCAGCCTTTGAAGATATTTATAACATCACGGCATCTCAAACGCGTTCATCCATTGCATAACAGTGATGTAATTATAAAGTAAGAACATTTTATGCACATTGCACTGTGTTATAACAACCTACAGGTATAACCCATATAACCCAGTAGGAAACTTAGCTACGTCGATATTGCGTAAGAAACGATATAGAGATATTTCATAACAATTTTATAATTCAATTGGATAAGTTTGCGAATTCTGAGAATGTCCCAGCGGTCATTGTCCATACATAAGTGAAACGTGTTATGAAAAATGAAATTTCTTTTCCCGGGGGGTGGATAAACAGGAAAAATTGAGAAAGAAACACGTTTTCTTTGTTTTGAAAAACGCCTTTGTAAGAATGTGTATATTCAAAGAAAGTCTTTAATTTGGACTATTGTAAGAAAGCGTATAAAGTTGAAAAACGATGTTTTCGGTAACTTTGAGCGTGTAACAGTATATTATAGAGGAGGATTGAAAAGTTGCTATTTTGACGTCGGGGACCGGGTTGTAACGAAAAAGTTTAAGAATTTAAAAAATTGTTAGTGCTTAGTGCATATGATTTGGATGAAATATCGCATCGCGTAAGGTTTGTGTGAAAGCTCAACTTGACAGAACAAACATTTTTTTTGTTAAGTTGAACTTTCACACAAACCTTACGCGATGCGATTTGCATCGCACTCAATATGATGATTCCTTTAGGCGGAATCAAAATAACGTCGTCAGCCTAGTTTGTGGTAACGGACTTTTCGGAAGCTTTTATCTGCATCGTTTCGCGCCGCGCCGGTTTTCGAAAAAAAACTGAAATGAGTAGCAATGGGTGGTTGTTGGAAAAAAAAATCCATTGATAATTGTTTACGTGTGGTACGATCGGTAAAGATAAAGTTCGACTTCTTTCTATGAATACCACTTTACAAACATGTTATGTCATTTATCACATAACGATAGCAAATCTTTGACCTTAATACAGAAGACATTCATATATGAATTGAAAATGTAGCAGTCATGTCATGTGTTCCTTTCTTTTCACAGAAAAATATTCTTTATCAATTCTAATTAGCACTTTGTTTGTTGAAACCTAAGTACTTTTGATTAAAAGCTGTAGAAGATAATTATGAAATAATTGAATGTAACGACGACACAACGAACGAAATCAGTAAGTATGTATGATTATGATAAAATAAGTTGCATGTGTGTCGCAAAACAATGACAAACTTCTTTAATTGTTCTGAATGTGCAAATCATTCTCGTTTTAGGCAATGCAAATACCGGGTGACTACTGTAAATATTTCCATTGAGTCATTTGACGATTTGTTTGCATTAGATTTTCGTTTCTAGTAATGTAAACAATTTGTGATTCGCATACATTTTTGGTTTTACCAATGAAACTAATAGATTGTGGCTAGCTCTATTAGTTAGGTCATTTCAGCGTTACCCAGATTACATTTGATTTTGTTTCTTAGATATCTAGAAAGCTAAATGACCAAAGAATAAGAACTTCATAAACTTTGTACTTATGTCAAATTTTGGTCAGTGTATGTAGTCGTCTAAGAAAGCTGCAAGAGAGCATTCGTTGAGTTCGTGCCTTTACACAATATTGTGGAGCTTAAAAACTTTGTAGCTGCTGTAATTTGGACAAGAATGGTCAAAATAAGCGTAGTATACGGTAAGTATACTGACGCTAAGAATCGCTGAAAAGATGTTGTCAAGACGTCATTTTCATGTGCGTACTTTATAACATTTTTCAAACATTTTACTATGTACTTGCAATGTAGTACTTGAGCGTCCTGCCCATGGGCTGATAGGGGAAGGACGCTTCCAAAAAATCTTGCATACATCATAATGTATGAAAATATGCGTATGATGGGAGAGGGGGCCTTTAAAAATAGTATATTTCGTTGGTTGCGGCGAAAAGTATGTATATCATTAGGGATCAATTTTCTGATACGAGCAGAAATCACGTGAGGGGGGTGGCAGTCTTTTGTTTTGTTTTGTACAAGTTACATCAACGTGAAGTTAGCTGCAGTTGCGACCGAAGCTAACTTCATTGCAAACAAAATCAGCTGATTATTGAAACTTTCAATGAACTCAGCTGATTTTGGTAAATTTATTAATGAAATCAGCTGATTTTTTTTGCAATGAAGTTATATTCGGTCGCAACTGCAGCTAACTTCACGTTGAATGTAACTTGTACAAAAAAAAAAAAACAAAAAACTGCCACCCACCTGAGTCGCACCCAATAGCAATGGATCCATATGTGGTTATCTACATTTGAAACGTATATTTATTGACAGCTCATATTTAGGAAAGAAATAAAGTCAAAAATATTACTTTCGATTGCGTCGGTGAAATGTTTTTTGGGTAAGGGAAGAGCAAAAAAAGCTCTGTTTGCTTTTAAATTTTTCAAGTTTTTCAGGCGATCACTTGCATTTAGCTCCAGACTATTGGAACCCAACCGGGTTGCTTTATGCTTTAAACATGTTTTCTCCTTGAGTGTTTTTGTGACCCAAGTGCTGACAATTTAGAATTGTTACGACGCATCTAGGTTGCCTCACGGGTGACAAATAAAAAATTCATAACGGATACCTAGATTGCCTCACGGGTGACAAAGAAAAAACTCATAACGAATGTCGGTACTTTCATCATTTTGTTCTTATTTCGAAAGTCGCGCGAAATAATTAGTTATGGCTCACACCAAATTGCATTTCATACATTCTCACCATATCAAAAGGGATATTTTTATTCATTAAGCGAGTAGTTGCGATAGTCTTATTTTGAGATCGAAATGTGCTTTGAGAGGAACAATTTTAATTGAATTTTGTTATTGAAAATAAATTGTTGCTTTTTGTCACGCAATAATTACCATCTCTCTGTATGTCGCAAACGAATTACCATCTCTCTGTATGTCCCAAACGAATTTCCGTAGTGTGTAGTGTAGATGTTGAAATTTTCGCTGCAACAAATATGGCTGACATTTTTTTCGGGATATTTTATTAAAATATTTTGGGAATACTATTCCGCTATCGCGCTATAATAGTCAACCAAATCATAATCATTGCAAAGTTTTATAGTTTTTGACACTGAAACAACGAAAATGCAGCAATTTTTCACTTTTCATGATTTCAGAAACAACATTTACATTTTATATTACCTCCTTCACTTGGGACGAAAACCGCTTTTCGTCTCTAGGTAAGAAATATGTTTTTTTTTCACAGTTTCATCTGCCAAAAAAAATCCCAAATATCCTTACGCGGAAATACACTTTTCGCAGGGGGTAAACATTCATGTTGCGATCACTTTCCGGAGGGGACAGGCAAAAAAACTTCTTAATTACTGCAAATTTTGTATGACCTCTCGCTCAAAAGACGCCATATCTGCATGTCTTGGAGGGAAAAATTGAAGAAGCACTAGTTCGAACTCATATTCAATTTCCGTCCAGGCGAGAAGTTTCTTCTTACGTGAGATAAGTCTCACGTGAGAAAAACAGGCGAGATAGATTATCTCGCGTGAGAAGAAACTTCTCGCCTGTTGAAAATCGGACCCCAGTGACCTTAACTCTTACGACAAAAAAGTCTATTCCCGTGCATGCTTTACTTTAAAGGAGCGTATCTTTATTCACACTCGACCAATCTATACCAAATTTCTCGAGAGTTATCTTTAGTATTTTGAAAAACGACTCCCAAAAAACGACTCCCAAAATTTGACTGATATTCGTCGAGCAGAACCAAAGATACGAGAGCATGCACAGGAATAGACCTTTTTGTCGTGAGAGATACGAACGCCATTTAACACGAGCAAACAAATTTCCGCAAACGTCGGTCAGTTCTTCCATACCCCAAAATTCTTTTCAACAAATTCATCGCATAATGCACTGTAGTTTACATTATACAGATATTCTGATAACATTTTCGTTTTCATTATTCATTCCAAGCGATACCTATAAATTTTGAAAATGTTTTTGTTGTCCGTCAGGTTGTTCAAGACAATTATGGGCATGTGTAACAGTGCGTGGTTGTGGATTTTTGTTTCAAAATATAACATACAAACACACGGTAAATTTTGTGTCGGTCGCACTATGCATAATTTGTATACACAAGTAGATTATCCGATATAGACGCCGTCACAATACAAACGAAACTGTACGGCATGAACGTTGAAAACTTCAAAGTGGTAACGAGAGATATTATAGTTCACTGGCTATTATGAAATGACCATAACATACAATTCTTTAATAAAATATTGTAGCAAGGTCGATTTAATTAATTACAAACGATAAAAAGTTTCATTTGTATTGTTTATCGAAGCATTGGAAAAGTTAGTTTACCGAAACTTAAATTTTTTGTTTGTTTTTACTACTTTTATCTGTAGTTTCGTCATTAATCTCCAACTATGTTAAGGTGGTTGATAGCCGTTCTTCATTCGCTAATTTAGAAACAACATCACCATCGTATAAATGCCATAAATGACAGCGAAACTAAGGAAAAAAAGCTGGTTCAACAACAAAACGAATCACAACAAAAAAAAATCAGAGAAAAACCAGTTTTATTTATTTAATTTTAATCGTTCGACCTTGATTACAATAATTTGTATTCCATCGAGCACTGACCATGTACATTAAACTTAACCTTCAATTGTTTTGGGTCGTTAAAAATGAAATCTCTTTCGCAGAAGAACTGGTTCAGATAAGAATACACATTTCGGTAACATTTTGTGTAAGTGGAAACCTCAAGGACCAATTGTTATGGAATGTTGTGGAAAATTCAATTTTGCCTTGTCTGGATCTTATGCGTTCAAATGTTTATTATCTAATATTTTTTTTTAATTTCCATAATAAAATACGACATTTATCATTTTCGAAGCCAACTTTACGAGCACTCATTAAAATTACGTCTAGATAAGAAAGATTAAGTTAAGTTATTCAATAACGAGGTACACAGGTCTGACTAATGAATATAGAGTGGAGTTTTTCGCAGTTGTAAATGATTACAATCGAGGCAACCTACTAACATACCGTCTTACAGCTGTGTAGCTACTTTATAGCTTACATTCAGAAAATGCGTACGTCAAAAATTTCATTCCATTTTTATTCTCTTTCTCGCCCTTTTCAAAACAGTCCGTTCTCCCGAAAGTACGCCTTTGATGAAACGCGTAAGGGGTCATCTATAAAGTACGCATCCCTCATTCAAATTAAAGCACCTCCCTCTTCCCTCATGTACGTACGAAATCCATTTGCCATGATTTTCTCGAATACTCTCGAATATCTTCGTTTTTCTTCCATAAATAGAGCCTGATGAAGAGATAATCCAAGTCTTGGAACATTACCAATAAAACAATTTTTTTCGTTTTATACTTATACGAGAAACACAAAACCCTAAACCATTATGGTATCACGAGTGACACCCAAATCACAAATATGAAGTCGGTAGGTGGCGCTGATAATGAAGTTGGAGAAAATGTGTTGCTTTATAGAACATCTAGTATGCTAGTATGACAGCTGTCAAATAGAGTACTTATTATGGGGAGCTGCCGACTATGTTATTTCGACATATAAGTCAAGTGCAGTGAGCCGTTTCTGCATACTAATCTTAAGAGCACGTTGCAAAAATGTGCGATGTTTTTTAAACAGAATTCTACGTCAATAACAAATTATTCCAAATTATAGTTCAGGTACTGTGAGATGACTCTTATGCTAATAATAGATGAATCGGATTTCAAGAAGGTTGAGTATGAAGGCACAAATTTGCTCTGAAATAACATCGCAAACGAACTTGCGATGATTTTTCAGAGCAACTTGCAAACGTTTTGAATTCTGATTCACCTATTATTGGTGTAAGAGTCATCCTCTCACAGTACATGAGCTATAATTTTGAATAGTTTGTTACTTACGCAGGGTTCTGCACTAAGAAAACGTCGCAAATTTGACAGTTCATATTTTCGCAACATGTTCTTAACAAACTTGTCATTTCTTTTAACTATGATGAAAAATGGAAATTCGAGTGAAGAGGTACCACGCTAACTGGCGTTTGGTTCTTAACCGATTTTCAAAAATAATAATAATTCCATAAAGAATCTCAATCTCAGTATTTAGTTGATGTTTTGTTGATATAAAGCCATAAATCTCGGAGATATTCCCAAATCGGATTTGAAAATTTTTTCAGATTGAGTTCGTGAACGGGCGGTATTGAACCAAGGATCTGGAAGTTATACTCAAATAACAATTTCCCTTGCCACCACGATAACTCTTTTAAATCACAATGGATTTTGCTTTTTGCTTTGGATGATGAAGAATTAAATTCCTCAGGTTAAGTTCGTGATGAAATGCAATTTGTAAAATCCAGAAAATCAGTCAAGGGGCCTGACCCACCCAAAAGGTGGGACTTTGTTTCTTTTTTTTGGAATAAATTGCGGCTCATATCTCATCAATAGATGTTTTAACAGCGTATCGGTACACTATACGTTTTCAGTATTTTATTTTTTTCTAAGTATGCTAGAAGTGCTGTGGTTGCTCTATTAATGTTAACGCCGCGAGACCTCCGACTGTCACCTTACTCATTAATTTCATTGTTTGTTTTTCTCAACGAGATACTCACAAACCTTCCGAATTTGACTCTGACGACTTGTGGGTGTCTCGTTAAGTTGTCCGATTGTACCGAGTTCCGTGACGTCACGTATTTTGGTTTTATTTAATAAATAAACCTCAAAAATGCGAAGCTGCTCTGAGATGTTTGTTTTTATATTCATAACTTCGAGAATTTATTCAACTTTTATAATTATAAACTCTACCTTTCCCAAATGTGCCAGTACCGCAACTGTTTTCCGAAGCTTTTTTACCGTCCTCTTTCAGCTACTTTTTACTTGGTTTTGCTATGCATGGTATTCTCTAGATATTCTCTAACTTTTGAAATATAACGTCACTAACGATGTTAAACTCCGCTTGAGAAATTATGTTAAAATTAATTTACAAGTTTTCAGTGAAATTAAAACTTCGGCCATGCAGAAACAGATTTTACAAAGTTACACTCATATGCATCGAAGTAAAGTAACACATGAAATTTAGAAACACACGCCTAAGTGTCGAAATATTAACTAAACATCAAATGATTCAAAATTCCTAATTCTTTCTCGAAATCATTTTTTCGTTTTTTAGGTCAATTGCAAAGAAAAAATTCATAATTGCATGTCATTTAGCTATTGCGCTTAGTTGAGCTTCAGGTTGTAACATTGTGAAGCATTTTAATTGCAACAAATTCACTTTTTCAATGTCGTAGATCTGCCATTAAATATAAATCGAAAGCAACACAAAAACGAAAACTTTTGCAATCGTCTGTATCTGAAAGTGATGGCAAAATATTCAATGTATACATGTCACGTAACTCTTCATTAGTTAGAAAATGGATGCTGAAGTAGCAGTTTTTACAACGCTTGGCTGTGTGGGAATGGAACAGGTTATTCATGTCCCTAAATATTGAACTCCTGAATACCGCTAATCCCGTAACTTGACATTCCTTGCAATCCGTTGTTGTATAGTTATTTCGATCACAAGGGATGAAAATATAAAAATCAACGCTTTGCGATAATGGAAGGCGATTTCTTCACTACTTTTATTCACTTTTTATGATAAAAACTCTTCTACGGCATGTACAACAATTTATATATTTTTTTAAAACGCAAATTAAAATCTCGATTCAAAACAAAGCGCCAAATATTCAGTTACAGCATTTTTATCAGTGCCTACAGTACCAACAATAAAAATGACTACGTTGGAAATGCCAAAGTGGGTGCATGCACTTATGCACGTGCTTTGGTAAACAAACGCACGTGGTCGAGTGAGAGTGACAAAACCACGTGCGTTTGTTTGAGTCCAGTGTAAACATAAACGAGAGGTGCCAACCCTATAAAACTTTATTAAGTAGCGATAGCTACTAGCTTTTGTGCCCTCTGGAGCTTTTCAGCGCTCTCAACTTTTCAGCATTTCTTGTACACTAGTAAAGCAAACGTATACAAATGTTTTCGCTGCGCGGCTATTTTTTATTATTTTTAAAATGAAAGTCTAACAGTCATTAACGATTATGCACTTAGCTAAACTTCTGGGTGTTTTATTAAACTATTTTATGATCACAAAGGTTTTGAATTGTAATGGATATAATAAAGTAGCGATCGAGTGAAGTCAAAGAAGTTAAAGTAGGTGCAGTGAGATGCAGCTAGGTGGAGTGAGGTGCAGCTAGGTGGAGTGAGGTGCTGCTAGTTGCAGTGAGATGCACCTAGCTGCAGTTAGGGAATCAACTTCTTTCACTTCAAAAAATCGCTTATTTCCTATACCTATTTGAATGGTTTATTCATCAAATAATTTAAAAAAAAGAAAAAAAAATTGTTTCTTGTTCCACTGCCTGCGCCGAAGAATTTTACACTTCTCAAACAACAACTGAAACACTCATACACTTCTCTCGTTGTATACATCAGTTACTTTCGGCTCTCTTTTGAGAACCAACAAAGTTTTCGGTTCTCTTGGTTAACTGCGATCTGCATTATTTCATTTTCGGCTCTTATTTTGGGCGTACTAGAATAGTTTCTTTTCTTCCTAAATTCCTTTCTTCGAAAGAAAGAAAACTCAGAACCAAAAACTTTTATTTCTCCAGCCAATTTGTATACAAATTCTAGTACCCATTGTCAAGTAGACCTACTCCTGCGTTTGAAAGAGGAAAAAAACTTGAAACCATTAATATCATACAACCTTTCTACTGTATTTATATAATAAGAACATGTCCCATTTTAATTAAATCATTTCCAGCAAAAGCTTTTTATGGAAAAGTGATGTATGTGTTGTGTATGCCATCACGGATCTAAATTTTACATTTGTTGTCGGTACTAATTTGAACACGTAGCTTAGCATTTTCATAACATGTAAGGATTTTTCCCATTAACAATCAGCGCATAAAACGTTTTAAAATTCCATGTAAGAGTGACTGACGCTGTGATGCTAACAATTTTTTTTTCAGCTCTGGCAACTATGGAAGTAGAGAGTGAAATAAAAATGAAAATTTAATAACTCGCCTTGTGTTATGTTTGATATTAAACTTCGAGAGCACTTTTTAGTAATTTTTGCATGTAAAGTTTTCTAATAAGTTGTCATTAATGATATAAATTTTCAGATCTTGTAACCTTAAAAAACTTCTCGATTAATTATAAAATTTTTCTCACAATGAAATTAATGAGAGTCATTAAGTGGTACGTAACTTGATTTTCATATGAAATTATGGTTTGGTTTCGATAATTCAAACTTTTTTAATGTCGTTTTCGTTCCTTATCTGAAAACTTTTCATTAGGATAATGCAAGAAGATTGTAGAGTGTAATTTGAAATAATTTTTTGATTAAAGTATAGGAGATAAACAAATTTGCATTTCATTTCAAGATGAACTTATTTTCATTAACTCAATCGCTTGATTCCGAAGAGGCAGTCTGGTGTCAAATTCATATTTATGGAAATGCCATTTTACAGTTATACATTTCATTGGTCAAAATCAGAATTTTAGCACAAGCCTGCCTTCTTAGAGCTCCAATAGAGAAAATATAGTCTTTGAGTTAGCAACTAAGGAGGCAGACTGGTGTCAAGTTCATGACTACGCAAACGTTGTTTTGCACTAATACCATTTATTGGGGACAAAGAGATTTTGATACTAGCCTGCCTCCTTAGAGTTCTCAATTTTGCCCCCAAATCCGTCCTATACCATCGTCGACCATTTTTTTGGTCACCTTGACACACTACACACACCCAACCCAACAACATTTCCTTTGACACCAAACATCTATCTCCAACTCAAAAAAATTAATATTTCCCCTAAGTCTGTCCCATACCACCGTCGGCCATTTTGTTTGTCACCCTGACACACTACACACTCAACCCAATAACTTTTCCTTTGACGCCAAACATCTATCTCCAACCAAAAAAAAATTCAAAAAAAATATTTAATTTTCCCCCTAAGTTCGTCCCATACCACCGTCAGCCATTTTGTTGGTCACCCTGACACACTACACACCCATTCCATCAAATTTTCCATTGACACCAAACATCTATCTCCATACTAACACAGTCCAAAAATTTTGCTCATATTTGACCCATACTTTGAATACACTCACACACACATACAAAACATTTATATGGGCTTTAGATGGCGCCTTCTAAGAGCCCTGGCGCCCAAACGAGGCCGGTACCCCCTTTTTTAAAATCTTATATGACGGTCCCTGCAAAATTTCAAGAAATTTCAAGAATTTTCAAGAAATTTCAAAAGAGCCGTTTTCGAGCACGAGCCAAAAAAGTCGGTTTTTATACAAATGGCTCTGGGACTAACTAATCCACTAACCCACTAACTGACGTAGGATGTTTCCATTAACTTTGTCTTCTATGAAGTAGCATATTTAGTATGGAAAAAGACGATTTTCTAAAGGTCATATCTTCGGATCCACTGGACCGATTTCAATGAGTAAAATGTCGATTTCAATTAAAATTGTACGTAGAATCCAAAAAACTAGGTCTCAGGGAGGTACGACGCAAGGGAAAAAAGTAAAAACTTAGCTGTATTTTTCTGAATTTTTTGTTCGTATGGGGAGTTGCGTCACGGGCGCATCGCTACCGAGCGCATCGCTACCGAGCGCCCATGATCCAAAGTTTACGAAAAAAAATTTTCTGATTTTTTTTTCGTATGGCGACTTGCGTCACGGGCGTATCTCTACCGCGCGCCTATGATTTCAATTCAGTATTGGTAACTATTGCTCTCGACTGAAATGTCAAAATCTAAAGGTTTGTTTGAAAAATATTTTTTGTTTGATTCGGAAAATAGTTTTTAATTAAACCAGTGATCTTAGAATACATGTGATGATGCGTAGCTTTTTTTTAAGAAACAAAAACCATTTAAATCCGTAGTACGTAGCTGGCATCCACATTTTTCATCTCCAACCGAGCATCGATCTTCTTTCTCCGCTGTCGACTTAACTCATGTGAGGCGGGATTTGAGGGGATACATTTATTAACTAGCGGCCATCTATGGCGAAATCTAAGTCAAATTATACCAAATTTGAGTCAAATTAGGCCAAATTTAAATCACATTAGGCCAAATTCGACTCAGTTTTTGTAAAATCTGAGTCAAATTAGGACAAACCTGAGTCAAATTTGGCCAAATCTGAGCTGTATTTGACCAAACCTGGGCCTAAATCAGGCCGAATCAAACTAATTAAATCTAGGACAAATCTGAGAAAATTTTGTGTTACTCCCCAGCAATTAGATACCAATATTAAGTTTGATTAAAATTTGACTCAAGTTTGACCCCTACTATCTTATACCATTACAATGGTTTATTATCGTCTAGAGATGATGAATCAGCAATAAAAAAATGTCCGTTTGTCCGTCCCGTCAAAGTTTCTAAACGGCTACACCAATCACGCTAAACTTTCCCTGAAAGGTACATATGTCGGGTCAGAACAGAAATTGATTCAGGGATCTGTGCATGGACGAAATTGAGTTTCTTGGCCATATACGAAAGCAGATGATTTTTCGTCTATAGTTGCTTACCTATGCAACATGGGATTTCGTTGTCAAAGAAAAAAACTTTAGAGAACAGATGATTCATGGTTTCAGGGAAAAATGGTTCACTCCTAGGATATGACCATTTCTAGAATTGGGAATGATGACTCATATCTCTAGAACTATGGCAGTTTGAAAGTTGCTTACAAAGGCAAAGTAATAGAGAATCAAATTTTTTAGAACACTTATTCATTGTTTTAGGGAAAAATGACCTCATCCTGGGAAAGGATCGCTTCTAGAATTGGGAGTAATGACTCGTCTCATATCTCTAGAATTGTGGCAGTTAGAAAGTTGCTTACAAAGGCAAAGTTCTTGAGAATAAAATTTCAGGGCTTTGGGCAAAATTACCCAATCCCGTAATATGGCCACTTCTAGAATTGGGAGGGATGATTCATATCTCTAGAATTATGGCAGTTGGAAAGTTGCTTCCAAAGACAAAGTTGTAGAGAACACTTGTTCCGGGGTTTTCGAGAAAAATGATCTAATCCTGGGATAGGACCACTTCTAGAATTGGCAGGGATGACTCATATCTCTAAAACTATGGCCGTTAGCAGGTTGCTTCCAAAGGCAAAGCTGGTGAGAATTACATTTCGGAGAAAGTAGTTTCTGTATTTTTTGGAGAACCTACGTTGGTGAAAGACGTACTTCCGTAGAGCCTGTGACATTACCTTGGCTAATTTCTGTGGACCTTTTAAATTCTTATAGTTCTAAAAGATCATAAAAATTGGATTCTTTGCTCATTTCTATATTTAGATCCGTTCGAGTCGTTTTGCTACATCTATTCTGTTTGCCACATCTATTCTGATACGTGCGAGTCTTTGGTTATGTTACAATTAGGTTTACTACTTAAAGTTAGGATAATAAATAGGTGGATAATTCAGAAAACAATACCCTTGACACCAGCAGAAGGCAAACCTTGTGTGAAATGCAGCCTGGTGCAATTTTTCTACACCATTAGAGAATATTGCGTATTAATTAGACGTCGTGCGTCATCACTACCTTGATTTCGGAATGCATATAGATTTGCGCTACCTCTAGTACTTGTACTGTTCAATATAAAATGCTTCCAGGTCACTTGTTGCGTGTCTGAATAGTTAAGTTATGGGTTTTTCTTTCAAAGAATTGAAAAAATTTAAAATGATGTTGATAAACGGCTCAATTACGGCAAATAAAGTTGACCCCGCCATATAAAGCAGAGTCAATAATGTTGAAAATTTTGTTAATTTCATGATGTTTACATTCCCTTACCTGGACATGAACATATTCTACCCTCACAAATGGTTCAATTTTCTTCCTGAGCTTCTCTAAGTAATGAGACGTAATAACGTTTTTCGAATTATTTAATTAAAATTAGAATATTTTCCGGTCTTACAATATGATCTCCGGCGTTCATTACGTAGCGTAAAAAGTAATTCCATTTACAGTGAAAATGATGCACGTGGGATTTTTGCGTTGAACGGACAATCATGGAATTTTAGAACATTTCATAAAAGGGTATCCTCTGTTTCAGAAAAAAAATCAAAAACCTTTGTTTGTTCGTTCTTTTCATTAAACCTAAATGCGAATGCAAATTCAACTTTGTTTTATTTATGTGAAAACGTACACGATAAATACAATGGAAAACGTTTTCGACTATAAGTTACATTTTTATAAATTTGTTTCCCATGAACTTTAGTGAGAAAAATGGATAGAGAATGGTATGCAGTGGTTCTTGCAAGCTTGAGTCTTTTCATTAAAATTTCAACAGATACATAAACTGTATGAAACAGAAAAAAACATAGGAAGATAGTAACATTTAACAATAATAAAAAGTGTGAGAATCTAGCGTGTGGATTATAAAAAAATATTATTTTTCTTCTCTAGGATAAACGTACGTCATTCAATTGCCATTGATGCTATTCTTTTTACATTGTATTCGGTGTAGTGTGCAATGCCATCCAAGATGTTTTGATTTCAGTCAACCACAACATCGCACACCACACTCGTGTACTACGTTCTTTTTTATTTGCTTGAGGTAAACATCCGACCCTAATTATGAACTGGAGACGGATAATCACAGAAAATCCTTTGACTCAGGGAAAATATTTTAAGATATGGAAAATCCTTAAAAACATCCTCATAAATCTAAGATCATGACGTAAAGAAAAGAAATTAAAACGTGAAAAAAGAATCGTTTTATTCTTTTTCAACTTTTATTTTATTAATTTCGATTGTGTTGAAATGAAACAAAACAGCGAACCACTCGGATCAGAGGAAAAGAGCAAAATTGGTAATGGGGACGTTATTCATATTTTTTCTTGCTTTGCAATTTTATATAAATCTTCTTTTCTCAGATTACGATTGTTGAAAATTATTTATCTTTATTCTGTACTGTAACTGATGAACACTTTTTTTCTGTTACTGCTGTAACCGATGATTACTGTTTTTCTGCATGCTTTCGTTGTTCCTAGAGGAGGAAAAAACTAAAGCATTGAATAGGTCTTTATGCAACGAAAAAAAAGGCTACTCACAATAATGGCGCATCCATTAAAAAACTATCTTTTCAACAACAAATTACAATAAATAAAATTCATCTACTCTACTTTTCCCTAATGTTGCCAAGATGCATGCTGCATTGCCTCTTTGAATTGCAACAGAAATCTTCTGTAATAAGAAATCTATCGAGCGTGATTCCCCAGAAGCTGTCCTTATCAATGACCCTAATGGGAACGGGCAAAATCGCCCACCGTATTTTGCTACCAAAAATGATAATATCGTGCCACCGAAGGACAATATCGTCACAGTAACGATAATATCATACCAACAAACGATAATATCGTTTCAAGAATGATAATATCGTGCCATCGGAGGATAATATCGTCACAGGAACGATTATATCGTGCCACCGGAGGATAACGTCGTCGCAGTAACGATAATATCGTGCCAGCGGATGAAAATATCGTTCCAAGAATGATAATATCGTGCTAGCGGCCAGCGGACGATAATATCGTTTCAAGAATAATAATATCGTGCCAGCGAACAATAATATCGCCACACGATCGATAATATTGTTCCAGCGGACGTTAACATCGTCACAGGAACGATAATATCGTGCCAGCGGACTATAACATCGTTCCAAGAATGGTACCATCGGCAAATAATATCGTCACAGGAACGATAATATCGTATCAACTGGTAAAAATGATAATAAAAATGATAATATCGTGTCAGCGAATATAGTAATAGATATGATATTATCGTGTCAGCGAAGTATAATATCGTCAGAGGAGTATAAATCGTTCCAGAATGATAATATCGTGCCAGCGGAGTATAATATCGTCAGAGGAACGATAATATCGTGCCAGCGGACAATAATACCGTTTCAAAAATGATAATATCGTGTCAGCGGACGATAATATCGTCACAGCCACGATAATATCGTGCCAGAGGACGATAATATCGTGCCAGCAGACGATAATATCGTCACAGGCACGATAATATTGTGCCAGAGGACGATAATATCGTGCCACCGGAGGACAATATCGTCACAGTAGCGATAATATCATGCCAACGAACGACAATATCGTTCCAAGAATGATAATATCGTATCACCGGAGGATAAATTCGTTCCAAGAATAATAATATCGTGCCATTGGAGGATAATATCGTCACAGGAACGATAATATCGTGCCAGCGGAAGATAATATCGTCTCGAGAACGATATTATCATACGATGGGATCGTCACAAGAACGATACTATCATCACAGGAACGATATTATCATTCCGTTTCTGGACACATGCAACCTAGGAATTTAACAGGAGTTACAGCGAACCGAATATAAGAAGGGACAAGTCAAATTTTGAACAATGAAATTCCATTGTTTAAAATTCGACTTGTTCGTTTTTATATACGGTTCGCTGTAATAGTTTTCTAATAGATATATAATGATTATAAATGCTTAAATCTTTCCGCGTTATCAGCTATTGAACGCGTTTTGTTAGAAGATTTATTGACATAAGAAGGGGCTAACGTATCTCGAACTGTCACGTCCCAGAGAAGAGACTTTCCATGACTCCCAGGAATTAGAGTCATACCATCAGGTCGTTTGCCATCGTCTCTAAAAATTCCTGGTGGTTGTATTATATTTACGAACCCTGCAGAAGAAAATGCATGAAAAATAATTTTATTAATTTCGTCATGTCTAGAAATCATCCCTGCTTCCTTCTTGCATGACAAACCATGCAACTAGGGACAAAAAGTTAGGTTTTTGTGCACAATGTAATGACCGCAGCTGAAGCCTAAAAAAGCATAGGTCTGTCCGACCTGGGAAAACAGACATGTGAGTCGTCTGGTAGCGGCTAAAAGTGGACTAAAACTTGGGATGTAAAATCGTAACTTTAAGTTGAATCATCGAATCATTTTTTAGCCGGCCTGGACTAAAATGTGTTGGCAGTGACTAAAGGTTGGTCCTTAGTTTGACCGAGAACCTAAAGCAGTTATTTACCAAGAAGCAGATAAGCGTAGAAAATCCTTTTCACTCAAAAGAAGATCAGTTGTTGAGAATATCCTCAAATTCGTTGAAGATCCTTAAAAAATCTTTTCAATTGCAAGAGAAGCCCTAGACATCAAAAGAAATCCTTGAAAATGAAAGAAAATCCTCGAAAATAAAAAACAACTCCTTAAAAATCGTTTGAAAATGCTTCAAAGAAAACTATAGAAAATCATTGGAAATCAAAAAGGATTTCCTTTGCACCTCAAAATACACGATTATGTGCCCCTCGTTTTTACACAATTCTATCGGACGGTTGCTTTAAGGCTTTTATTTTTTTTCGACTCTTAGACGTTAAGTAGCTCGCCCCTTGTGATGTCAATGACTACTTCATTGTCTGAGGTAATGATCTAAAAAGGTGCTTTCATATTTGAATCACAGCTTCTAAAAACTCATTCAAATAAAATAAAACCACAACATTGTTTATCTATGGTACGCCGACACAAGATAATTTATAATTTTGCATTCATTTTATTTTCTAATTTGAAGAGGTTACACTCCGAACGTAAAACATAACATTTCAATAATGGATTTATGTTTTTAAGTCATTTCATTCTATAAATTATGATACATGAAAAACATGTGCCATTGGCCATCACTTTTATGGATATTTCTATTAACTACAACTGCTTTCGAAACCAAATGAATGTTAGTCAATAAAAATTTCAGATAATGTGAATTTATTTTCATTTATTCGATTCGTCAGATCTCTTTGCGTGTGAAGTTTGTGTAACTCTCTTTTTTACTCTCAAGGTAAAGAAAGTAGAGTATTAGGTAGACCCGTTAAAGTACGCAGGTTTATAAGTGTTTATCACAACATTCGTAGCTGTCAGAATTTAGATCCCCAGAGTTCGTGGGGTTACAAAGCGGCTTTCTTTCAAGGACTCAAATCGAACGATAAGTGCAGATTTTTCCCTAATATTTCATTAAGCGCGAGTTGTGAAGAATCGTTTTCAAATGCAAAGCTTTCGAATCAGTTGATCAAAACATTTAAATATACTTCAAAACATAACCAAAGACCCGTACGTATCAGAATAGATGTGGCAAACAGAATAGATTTAGCAAACAGAATAGATGTGGCAAAGAGACTCGAACGTATCAAAATATACAAATTAGAAAACAATCCAACGTTTTCTGATCGTTTATTAGATCCATAAAAATTACCCAAGGTAATGTCAAAGGCCCTACCGAAGTACGTCTCAGACCATTCAAATCTAGAAAAGCTTATATCCAAGGACTAGACCATTTTCCCCCAAAACCCTGAAACACGTGTTCTCTAAAATTTAATTCTCTACAACTTGGCCTTTGGAAGCAACTTTTTACATATTATAGTTTTAGGGATATGGCTCATCCCTCCTAATTCTGGAAGTGGTCATATCCCAGGATTATAGCATTTTTGGCCAAAACCCTGAAACACGTGGTCTCTAAAATCTTATTCTCTATAACTTTGCCTTTGGAAGCAATTTTCTACCTCTCATAGTTATAGAGATTCGGGTCGTCCTGCCCATTTATGAAAGTGGCCATATACCAGAATTGGGTGATCATATTTCCCCAAAACCCTGAAACACGTGTTCACTTAAATTTAAATATCTACAACTTCGCCTTTGGAACCAGCTTTCTAGCTCTCACAATTCTGGAGATCCGGGCCATCCTGCCCAATTATGGAAGTGGCCATATACCAGGATTGGGCCATATTTCCCCAAAATCCTGAAACACGTGTTCGCTTAAATTTAAATCTCTACAACTTCGCCTTTGGAACCAGCTTTCTAGCTCTCACAATTCTGGAGATCCGGGCCATCCTGCCCAATTATGGAAGTGGCCATATACCAGGATTGGGCCATATTTCCCCAAAATCCTGAAACACGTGTTCGCTTAAATTTAAATCTCTACAACTTCGCCTTTGGAACCAGCTTTCTAGCTCTCACAATTCTGGAGATCCGGGCCATCCTGCCCAATTATGGAAGTGGCCATATACCAGGATTGGGCCATATTGCCCCAAAATCCTGAAACACGTGTTCGCTTAAATTTAATTCTCTACAAATTTGCTTTTGACAGTAAATCTCCATATTGCATAGTTAAGGAAATATAGACAAAAAACTGTTTTCGCATATGGCCAAGAAACTCAATTTCGTCCTTTTCATTGGTCCCAGTGCCCAGATCCCTGACCCGATTCCCACAAGTAGAATTTGACGCCAAAATGAGGAATTTCCGTGCTATACTTGCTGAGATATTTACGAAAAAGTTTCATCGACCCTCGAAAATGTCATGACTGACCTCCACTTCTTCGACCATATCTCCGGAACTACTTGGCCGATTTTGCTCATCTTCGAACTTGAATCATGGGAAGTTTAGGCTGATCGGTTGACCCGCTTGGACAAAAAGTGGAGACGGACAGACAGATTGTTTGTAGTAAACGTACGGGTCCAAAAATCCGGAAATTAAAATAAGTAGCAAAATTGATTGAAAGCAGATTTTAGAGATAGTAAAAATCTGATAATGATCCAATAAATTACCGTAAAAGTCTCTAACTTTGACCAGTATTGGTAACTTTGACCACATTTCCCCCCATACATGATTTCGAATGTCAAAAGATTATTCTTACACTTTGCTACAATATTACATAATAACAACTCTTACATAAATTATTCGCAGCATCGTATCGTGCGAAAGACGGGCAAGGTTAGACGGTTTTTTCCTTTTCTATTTAAAAGTAAAAGGCCGACGCGATAATGTAGAGACTATTAGCGTAATTAGCACCTACCTAAGAATATAGTATATTAAGGAATTCATTTTTTGATAACAATTGGCGATATCTTCTCCCGCTGCGAGGCGGCATCTCCTTTACCTAGCTCTTACGCCCTACGTCTATATTCGTAAATGAAATCGTAACCTAAATTCTAACAAGATATTTGAGATGTTATCTAACAAGAAATAAAAATATAAAATAATTCTTTGCACAATAAACTGCCTTTTTTACTTCAGAGAATCGGAGATAAAAACATTCTGAAAACGTTCAATATTTCGATTTGAAAACTTTTCTTTCGTAAAAGTTAATATCTCAATCTCATAAAAAAACAGTCGAGTGAATTTCAAATAGAATATGTGCTAGAACAAACAAACATTGTTACCTACGTATAATGTTGAAGACGCTTCAAAATGAAATTTAACATAAACCAAACATAACATCACACCTTGTAAAGAAATTGTTCATACCTTTTATGTATAATGAAATGTTTATGTTGCATCTACTGCTTTGAGAGTATAGAACATAGAACATATTACAGAGTGAAACATAATGGAAAGACTTTAGGTATTAAATTGTTATATGTTTAAAGCTACATTTTTAGTCCATCGGATTCAAGTGTATTTGGAGTAGTCGGAACTGAAATGGAGCAACTTAATCGTTCTCTTTTTATGAAAGCGTTTAAATTCTCAGGTTTCCATCAAAACGTTAGGAAGTAAATCTGTTGATTTTATTATTATGTTTGAACTGAACAACTATATAGCGACAACTTTGAACTTTTTAGCGTAATATTGCTCATCATTCTGTAAAGATTTACAGAGAAAAGATGTAGGGCACGCTTTCAAAGAGTTTCGAGATTCTTTTAAACTAATCAATATTCCTCTCTGGAACTTGTAAGCAGTTTTCCTTTAGAAGAAAACTTTATACTAAAAATCAACCAAAATATTCTTTTCACCGATTACCTCCGCTGCTCTAAATCACACGAGACCAATTCTCTCAATAAGCTTACAGTCACGGGAATGTATTTATCATCATTTCAATGGATGGTGAATTTAAATGCTAAAAGAACATATTTCCTTGACTGTATGATAAAATGAACATTAATGAACCATTTAAATTTCTTTTTGTTCCGCAAAATGAATTCCCCATCACTTCGTTATTGAAATTACGTTTATTATTGGTTTTACACGCAATTTCACACCATTCAACACATACGTGGGAGCGAAATGACATTTATTCCATAATTTGAATTAAGCTTCTTTGTAGTTGTTTTTTTTCGATATAAATAAAATAGAAAAATATTATGCTGCTTTCTCTGAGCACGAATGAACATTAAACACACATCAATCTAATGACTCGACCTCTTGGTGAATATTTTTGTTTTTATTACACTTCTTGGTAACGTGCTAGTAGTACTCACATTGTACAGAATGTGGTATAATCTAATTTATACTTCATGTTCATTTGATCTTAAAATTAGTTGCAAGCTCTTCATAAATCTTTTTATAATAAAAATATTTTCTTTTATTGCAGGTAAATATACGAAACCATTTAATCGTAGAAACTAGCTGTTTTATTGGCGTGTTAGTACTGTGAGAAAAACAATAACAAATGCATCTTATTTTTTTCGAATAAAAATATTTTCGTTGGGAAATTAAGGTGAGTTATAGAATAGAGGTGCTAAAGTGAGCGGAAGCTTGTTTTGTTTAGCAAAAAACTAATTACAAAATGGCAATTTTCTAGTATGTTAATAGCCTTAATTGTGCGACCATTGACTCGTTCTCGTATATAAACAACTGCAAAAAGCATTAACATAGGGAGAGAAGATTAGTTAGTTATGTAACGGTTTGGTGAAGCAGTTTTTAGGCTTTTTTTGCATGGTGTGGCTTCGTGCACACACTACGATTTTTTTTACATTTTTCAGTTTGGGACGATCGATTTCTCGATCTCGACCACAGATCTCTTGACCCTTTGTTCCCAATCCCGTTCATCATGTAAAAATCAAGAGAATCTTCGCGTGCCGACCAGAAACTTGTCTAATGTGATAGGTCCTAGTTCAGCCACTCTCGAAGGGTGGACGACATAGTCACCGAGTGTCCTGTGCTTCAGCTGAAGGAACTTTAGGCATTCGCATAAAAGGTGAAAGCCCGTTTCCTCTTGCAAGCCACAGGAGAACTCCTGGTCACCTAGAATCTTCATTTTTGTTAGGTGCTTGTTGAGTTCGCAATGGCCGGTCACCGCACTCACGATTCTCCTCACTCGGTCCCGCCTCATCGTCAGGAGCTCTTTTGTCCATCTCTCGTTCGGAGTGGGGAGGAAGCACTTAGTGTGCACTCCTCCTTCATACGCTGTCCAGCTCTTACCGTGTTCCGCCTTCACCCAATCCTTTATCAATTTCATATAAGAGAGTTCGGGACGGGGATGTGTGGTTCCGGTCCGAATATGATAGCCGTCGAGCCGGTTCTGGCCATTGTCATCCACTCCCGAATGTCCGGGCTGCCCTACAACGCATAAAAAACCTAGCGACGCTATCGGATGAGAGATTTTCATATATTTTCTCTCACAAATTCTCGTCGCTAAGTTTTTTATGCGTTGTACGGCAGCGGGCACCCAAACCAGTTTGACCCGATTCTTCAGCCCTATCTGATTTAGGTGTTCCTTGCATTCTTTCACCAACTTGGAAGTCACAACCGGTGATATCAGCGCTGCCTCACTATCCGTGCATATTACTATATCTTTGTCTCCCAGTCCTTCTGGCAGAAGTTCACGAGGACTTAGAAGTGCTGCTGAAGCTTCCGCCTGGAAGATAATAGAGAGCTTCCCTAGATGAATCCAAGTTCCGGTATCCGTTCCTGGATGGTATACACCAGCTACTAGGTAACTAGGTAACGTAGTTGGTCTGTCTGGGAAGATCGGTTCAAAGTTCCTTTCGAAACTTAATTCTCGCTTCATGTAATCCCGTGGCATGTCAAAAATGCGATCAGAAATCATACTTTTGATCTTACCATGCCCTGTGCAGAATCCTGAAGTCCACAATCCGTTTTGCGTCAACCTATCCGCTATAGCGAAAGCTTTCGCCTTCATAACTATATCTGCATGTGGCACTGCAAGTAGAACTTCCAGGGCCGCTGTTGCCGTCGTCTTCATGGCATCAGTGGCACACACACATATACCAGCCCCTGAACTTCTTTTAGCCTCTCCTACTACGATACATCTTCTAGCCTGCTAGCCACAACTTATGCTATGCTTATTCTGTACGAGCCCCGTGAATGCAGTGTATCCCACACAACCAAGATGCCCTTTTCTGAGGCATTTGTATGAGTAACCATTAATCTGCATAACGTGAATTCCGAACCACGCTTATATTGTGGCTACATATAGGATTTTTTATCTAGTGTTAATTATATCTGCGCCTTAAGATAGGCTCAGTTATGTGTTCACAGAATATATCATGCATGGGTGACGTTATGCATGTCATTCTTCTGTATACGATTCGTTGTGGACCCAAACACCACAACTACCTGGAATTTGAAGCTTGAGGAACGATACCATCATGCTACAAGTTTCTTTTACAGAATTCCTCTCACAAGGAGACAGATAGGTACAATTTTTTTCTTGTGACGATCGAAAATCCGAGAAACGTTGAAAAAAATCCCCGTTTTTAGATCCGACATGTAAAAAATATTTCGCCGCGTTTGGTGTGACATTGGTTAATGCCAAAGTATACTGAATCTCATAAGATGCATCAACTCGACACCGAGCTCAACACCAATAAGCCAGACAATGAAATATATGGAGTGGTATAAAATTGCACAAAACACATCGAAAAATGCATGTACAAATCTATCGTGTGATACATTGGTATGCTTGTCAGATCATGCACTTCGTAATGAAATTTCGTATACTTTGACATAAGCCGACGTCTCACAAATCGCGTGGATGTTGTTGGGAAGAATGAACTGTTTGGCAGGTTTAAAATTTCATCACGAAATAAGGTATATTTTGACCGAAGCTGATGTCGCACCAAAATTACGTAACGTAAGATCGACGCGTTTAGTGCGACGGCGGCTTATGTCAAAGTATATGAAATTTCATGATGAAGTGCATAAGTCGACAAGCATATCAATTTTTGTCGTTTGACACATGGTGATTTTCATCATGAAATATTGTATACTTTGACATAAGCCTTCGCCGCACTAAGGGCTTGAATTTGGAATTTCAGATCCTCACTTCGCCAGGTCACGCTAGGGCAACACAAGCTTGTTTTGCTTGTGCTACAAATTACGTTAATGTTTTTACATTCACAACGAATCGTAAGTTGTATTTCTTGGGGCTATTCAATTTTCGAAATTCATAGTAAATGCCTTCAAAGAAATCTTTTGCGTTGGTAAAGGAAAGTAGCGATAGCGATAGGAACTAAATCATCGATGATTCACCAATGATTCACCGTTGAATCACCGGGGAATCATCGTTGATTCACCGATCATTCACCAATAAATCACCAATGATTCACCGGGGAATCATTAATGATTCCTCGGTGAGGCATCGGTGATTCCCCGATTAATGGTGCATACAGACGGACGGACGGACGGATAGGAAGAGCGTATATTAAATGTGTAGAAAAATTCACACTAGTGGGACGTTTCATCCGATTGGAAATTTAGTAAATCTGCGTTTTGTGTGCAAAAATGGTTCATTTAGTGTTATTCAAAGTTTTTGTACATAAAATGTGCATTCGCTAAATTTCACACTGGAAAAAAAATGTGAAAAACATCCCACTACATCCCAAACATCCCAAACATCCCAATGTACACTAAATAAAAAACCGCATCAAAAATAGTCTGCTGTGTTTACTGGGTTGGTTTATTACTTCGTCTGTCGCTTTGTTTAACCAAAGGCGGCAAACAATAACGGAAACAGCTGAACGAAGCACATGATAGTTGTGGCCAGGTTTAAGTGTTGATTGAAAAAAAAAACAAGATTTACGTTATCTGGCGTCGCCTACATATATGATCATTAAATTATTCATAAATTTACCTCTACTTCTAAAGAACTACTTCAATTTCAGTTTTTCTGTTTTCGATATCATCAGCTTTATCAACTAATGTGATGCCATTAATTTCAATAAAATGTTGTAAAAATAATCGTGAAAAACTGTTTAATGATTCCGATACGGGCGATTTTTCATAAATGAAAATGGTGCTTGGGTATTGGGCTGGTGTTACACATGTTATTGGGATTTTATTGATTGCGTGTCATATGAATAACAACCGAACGTTTTACCGCCACGTCGAATGTTATTTACCATTGTTTTCGGTTTATTGATTTTCATCGTTTATAACGATGACAGGCTACAAAATTCACACGATAATTAAAATGAAAATTTTGACAATCGATTTTCTACAGTTATAAAGGTTCTTGGAATTAAATTATTCGTTCAAGCTCTGAAATTAATAAAACAATTGAATTAATTAAATTCATTGAAATTAACGCCACTGAAGATTCATTATTTGGTAAAACCTACACTGAAAATTAATTCTTTTGTTTTTCTTTCTAACTAACTCTCTCCTCGATTTGATTTTGTATTATAAACAAAATCCAAAGCTAAAAAGTAGATTAGCACGAAATGCTGTTACGGATTGTAATCCCTTCGTGGAGGGAGATAATGACTAACTAATAAAAATCAAGCGAAGAAGAAGTTTTTACGAGACTTGCAAACACTCTTAATTGGAGGATCGTTCATTCATTATTTCACTTAAGGGGCCGTTCATAAATTACGTAACGCAAAAATTGGTATTTTTGGACCCCCCTCCCCCCTGTCACACTAGTCAGAGAGCCATTACAGAAAGCAATCTACAGAATGTCAGCAGTGGCTAAAATTTGGCTTAAGAGGGATCTCTTCAAAAACGATGTTTTTCCAGCTATAGTTTTGTTATAAAAATGTGTCATTTTCAAAAAAGTAATTTAATGGCTGTTTACACTAACGTTTATTAATCTAGTAGTTGAGCTACTTTTTTGTGATTCCTTACAAAAGTGTCTATAACAATGTTGCATGGTGGAAAAAGTACTCAACTGTTCACTAGTTTCAAACTCGGCACCAGGCTGCGTACTCGACAATGTAAAGGCAGTAGACTGCGTGCTTAAACTTTTGTTTTATGAATGTAGGTGGCAGTAGCAGCCTGGTGCCGAACTCGAACTTTTTTGACATATATAATTCACTCCTGCCTACATTTTGGCAAAAACAGATTTGCACCACCAGGCTGCTTACTTAAGTGGTAAAGCTGAGAATTAGATGGCAGCCTGGTGCTCTGTTTTTGCCAAAATGTAGGAGGGTAATTCCATCGGTAACTCATACATTGTTGCTACCCTGTCACCTGGGGAACGAATGTGTTTTGTTTCATGTTAATATGAATCACATTGAAAGAGTGAAAAAGATCAAATTCGTTACCCAGGTGACGGTACCAATGGAATTAGCCAGGAGTGATTCATATATGTCACATAAGTTTCAATTTGACACCAGGCTGCTGCTGCCATCTACTTTCATAATACGAAAGTTTAAGCACGGAGCCTACTGCCATGCAAGTAATATTCAACGTGAAGTTAGGTGCAGTTGCAACCGAAATCAGCTGTTTTTCGAACTTTTTGGGTAAATTTATGAATGAAATCCGCTGATTTTTTTGCAATGAAGTTAGCTTAGCTTCGGTCGCAACTACGGCTAACTTCACGTCGAGTATTACTTGCAAAAATTAAAAAAAGACCGTCACACCCCAGTGCGTGACAGTCTTTTGTTTTAATCTTTGCAACTAATGTTCAACGTGAAGTTAGCTGATTATGTTGCAATGAAGTTAGTTTCGGTTGCACCTGCAACTTCACGTCGAGTATTACTGGCAAATATCAAAACAAAAGACTGTCACGCGTCACGCCCCTGGTCACGCGTACTTATTCCACCCTGCAGCATTGTTATAGACACTTTTTCGGCACCAGGCTGCCAAGTCTGAAATACAGACCTTTCTTCTAACGAAAGATTTGTTAAAAAACAAAGTAATGACATAAAAGTAGCTCAACTACTAAATTAATGAACGATGAGTGTAAACAGCTTAGCTACTTTTTTGAAAATGACAAATTTTTATAACAAAACTATCGCTAGAAAAACATCGTTTTTAGAAAGATTGCTCTTAAAACGTTTGTTGAATTTCGAAAAACTAAAAAAAGACAAATTTCCAGCCAATTTCATGCCGGCTTAAGTCAACTTTTGGAAGGTCTGTCAACCGGTGACTCGGCTGGACTAAAATGTGTCGGTAGCGGGTTAAAGGACGGTTTGAAGTTGGCGGCTCTCATTCCTGACGCCTACATCGAAAAAATTATTTACTTTTTTTTGAAGATGTTCCTTCTAGAATTGTTGATAAAAATATGGTTTCCCTTTTGCTTCTACTTGACTTTTCTAGTGCCTTCGATCTAGTTGATCATAATTTGCTTTTGTCGAAACTAAAGTTTAAATTTTTTTTTGAAGGGTGTGCAATTAAGCTAATTGAATCGTATTTGTCTGGCAGAAGTCAAGCCGTGCTTATTGATGATTTCCTGTCCTCATTTCGAACAACGGTATCAGGTGTTCCTCAGGGTTCGGTCCTTGGTCCGCTTTTGTTTTCGTTATTTGTGAATGATCTCCCTGCAGTCCTGCAACACTGTAAATGCCATCTTTTCGCGGATGATGTCAAATTGTATTTGCATCACGATTGGTTTGATTTTGGAAGTGGTGTCGCTCTTATGAATTCGGACTTGAAGAGGGTCAAGCATTGGGTAGATGTAAACAAGCTATTGATTAATGCAGAGAAATCGAAAATCATTGTTGTGTCCAACTATGAGATCAGTGTGAATGATCCTGTATTGTTGGATAATCCCGTTCTTGTTGGTGATGAGGTGGTGGAGTACGTGTCTAAGGCAAAGATACTTGGATTTTGGATTAATAACTTGATGACGTGGAACGATCACGTTAGTCAAGTTAAGCGGGTTGTATATGGCTGTCTATGGAGCCTTTGGAACTGTGGGAGTTTTTTGCCGGCGTCTAAAAGAATAATGTTGGTAAAAACGTTATTGTTGCCACACTTCGTTTATTGCGATTCGGTGTTGACGGATATGGATGCTGATTCTCTGGAATCTTTGCAGGTTGCGTTCAATGCATGTGTTCGATTTGCGTATAAAATAAAGAGAAGGGAAAATGTGGCGACACAGGAAAAATCTATTCTGGGTTGCACGTTTCGTAATTTCAGGAAATTTAGGTGGTGCGTTTTTATGAAGAGCATTCTAGTTGAGAAAAGGCCGGCCTACTTGTTTGATTTACTACGATTTTCTCGATCAAGTCGGAATCCATCTTTGATTGCTCCTCGCGCTGTAAGAAATATTTTTGCAAATTCATTCTTCGTTCATGCCACCACGGTTTGGAATTCTCTACCAATGGAGGTTAAGAGAAATGTGTCATCCCCTTTATTCACTAAGAACTGTTTGATGCATTTTTCAAGGTTGTGAAGTTTTAGTAGTTAAATTTTGTTTAAATTTTGTCTATATATTTCTCTCTCTCTCTCTCTCT
This sequence comes from Pseudolycoriella hygida, assembly GCA_029228625.1. NCBI lineage: Eukaryota > Metazoa > Arthropoda > Insecta > Diptera > Sciaridae > Pseudolycoriella > Pseudolycoriella hygida. Next base: position 37,814,637 of record CM055405.1, on the reverse strand, counting down.
CTTTCAATTTGTTTGGTTTTCTTATAAACTCTTAGTTTTATTTTGTTACTAGTAGGTTAAGTTTAGAATTAAATCATCTTTTTTGTTGTAATATTCGTAATTGTTATCGTTCAACACAGGTTATGATAAGGTGTTAAACCTTCTGTGATTATTATAATAAATACATACATACATACATATTCTAAACTTCATTAAAAAACACAACACATCCTAATTTTTGAGGTGCGAAAATTTTTTCACCTTGAGAAGAAAAACCCAATGGCTTCATGTGAAAAGTCAAAGTTGAACTGTGACATCGTACACATTAACTTTCTCAAGGAGATTAAATAACCAATCAAATGGATAAAAAGTAACTTTGGAACTGTTCGGGTCACATTTTTATGGTTGTGTTCTAGTATCAAGTGCTGATTCCTCTTTGAGAATTCACAGAAAGAAATAAATTTCAAGGTATTTTTCATTCGTTAACAAAGTAACTTTTTCGTAAATTCGATATTTGATTTATGCTCGTTTTACTCCCTCATTAAAAGAAGAAAACGTTTTTAATTTTCCTTCCAATATAATTTTCAATCTATTTATATGTAACATTAATTTGTACATACGAACGTTTAAAACTTTTTTCCTACGTTTATATCGACAAAACAAACCATTTATTTTTGTATACATTCACATTCGGTTTATGTGAAGAGGTGGCATAAATCTCATTTCCTTCCACCCAAATGAACTGTGTTTTTGGAGATAGTTATTTGGTATGGCGAATTTTATTGATTTCCGTGACCTATCTTCGTTAGAGAATATCCTTTTTACTGATGAAAACGACATTCAATATTGGCTTTTGGCACGTTTATTTATTTTTTTTTCCTACTTATGCTCCTTCATGTAGGTAGTTCGAAGTAAACGTGTAATTTTTATGGTTTTCTTTTTTTTTCGTGTAATGTGCACATGTTATGTTTGTCTTTATGTTCGTATCTAAGATCTTAATGGTGAACGTGTGAGCTCGTTGATTATGCGTTCGATGTTTTCAATTTTGGTTATAATTTAAGCAAAACCAATAGCAACATAACGATAACACGATATGAACGACGACATGCTGCATGAACCCTTAAGTGGCTTATTTAAATTGCGTTTAATACCAGCGTCTACATTATGCATGCAATGCTTTATCTTCTAAGATGATACAGGAATGTTTACTAAAGATGTTCGCTAATCAAATATTCTCGGAGTAATTGAAGGCTCGTGTTATTACTAATTCGATGAGCGATTAGGGTTTTGTATAAATGATTTCATGTCTATTTGATACTTGATACTCTAGAATTATCCGTTAAATAAACTTTGAATTCTCGATCGGCTTCTGAACCGAACCGAATATCAGCATACAAGTTAGAAAATTATAGGCCGATAGGGGATTGTTCGGCCGCACATGCAAATGGCAAAAAGTGAGACTATTCGCCCGCGCATGCAGGAGCACGAATAGCAAATAGATAGACCTAGGTTTTCATGAACCGGACTTACTCTCAAGAAAGCTTTCCAAAAGATACGAGGCGGTGAACTCAGTGGTGAACGTACTGGATTTTCACCAAAATGACACATGTTCGAGCCTCGAGCTGGCAATTTTTCTCTAAGGAATTGTACATTGTTCACCCCAGATTCATAAATTGGGTAGCTATATGATTTAAAGCCAATAACGAAAGTTGAAAACAAACATCAGGAAATACCCTCAAGCAATTCAATTTTTTACGTTCCTTGTGAACTATAACAATTTCAAAAATCAACAGAAATTATCCAAGATAATGTCAAAGGCCCTACCGAAGTACGTCTTATGAAATCTGAGATCATTGATTTCGTTGGCAGAAATGTTCTCCCCTGCAAAAAATCCTGAAACTAAAATGTAATTCTCATCAACTTTGCCTTTGGAAGCAACTTTCCAAGTGTCATAGCTCTAGAGATATGAGTCATCCCTCACAATTCTAGAAGTGATCATATCCCAGGATTGGCCGATTTTTCTTTAAAACTCTGAAACACGTGTTCCCTAAAGTTTGACTTTCTATAACTTTGTATTTGGAACAACTTTCTAACTGCCATAGTTCTAGAGATATGAGTCATCTCTCACAATTCTAGAAGTGGTCATATCCCAGGATCGGGCCGTTTTTGCCTAAAACCATGAAACACGTGTTCTCTAAAATTTGATTCTCTGTAACTTTGCCTGACAGTAAATCTCCATTTTGCATAGTTGCTTTTGTATATTACCGAGATACTCAATTTCGTCCAATTCATTGATTTTGAATTTCCGTTTTTATTTTGTTTTATTTTGATATTTTCATTTTGACTGTGACTATGTTATTTTACTTAAGTGTATTATTTGTAACATTTTCATGGTTTTTTAACGAAGGTTATGACAGCAGTCATAACTACTCTTTTTCCTTGTCGGCTTGAGAAAAGTAGACAATAAAAGTGATATTCATTCATTCAGTGCCCATCCCACTGACCCGATTTCCACAAAAACCTTTTCCCATTTCTTGAGATCAAGTGCTTTCATTTGACACCGAAATGAACAATTTCCGTGCTCTCATGCTGAGATATTTGCGAAAAAGTTTCACTGACTCTCGAAAATCCATGCTTTTGGACACTTCTTTGACCATATCTCCGGAACTACTTGGCCGATTTTGCTCATCTTTGAACTTTAATCATGGGAATCATGTACCTTTCAGGGGAGAAAAGTTTAGGGTGATCGGTCGAGCCGCTTAGAAAAAAAGAATGAAGACGGACGGACGACCGGACAGTTTTTTTATTGCTGATTTGTCATCACTTAACGACCCCCCCAACTCCCGTCTGGTTGCTGTAAAGTTGTTTGTAGTAAACGTATAGGATTTGTATTTCGTACGGGTCCAATAAATCGGAAAGTGACGTCACGTTGGTGTTTGTGTACAATAGAATGGTCGGGAAGTTAATATTGCAAAGTGGCAATAAGCTTTCGATGCTCGTCCATAGATGGTGCTCAGCCAATAAGTGGATATCGACATTAAAAATAAAAGACACTAGTGATGGCAATCACACATCACACAGCAGGGTTTATGTGGTCACTATGGTCAGAATGTGATCACCTAGGATGCCGAACCTGATGGATTTCCAATATTCCGGCAAAGAATATGCAGTTGCAAAAATGAATGTTAAGTGGAAGTGGGATACAGAAATGAAATATTGCAACAATAAATTAAGAAGCCAAAACTGTCATTCGACCTCTTGGTCTTCAACATTGTAATTAAAATTATAAATTACATTATAACAGTTTTAAATATCACAACGAAAACCTTTTTAAAGGTAGAGTGTGACGCAGTCCGTAAGTCTACTTCTACTACTACTAATTAATGATATCGCTTGAGCTGACGCTATCGCTGATAATACGCAGAAGTTTGTTCGAATGGAATCTTGTGTTCTGAGTGGGAGATCACAAGCGACTTGCATAGATGGAGGGATGTCTAGCTTTCTGCCTGTGTCTAATGGTGTTCCTCAAGGATCTATACTCGGACCGCTGCTTTTCGCTATGTTTGTAAATGATCTTCCTGCAAACATTTGATACGCGTTTCCACATCTGTTTGCTGATGATATTCAGCTATACAAGCTCTTCTCAGTTTCAGCAGTCGGCGAGTGTGTTCGGGAGATGGAGAGCGATCTGAGGTCGGTATGCCAGTGGACTGGGTAAAATCAGCTCATTTTAAATGCTGGTAAGTCGCAAGCTCTTGTCATAGGCTCGGATGCTAGTGTTAAGGTGATGCGGGTGACTGACCAGGATGGAAAATTCTCGTTTATTGCAATGGTCTCTAGTGAAGATGGTGTATTGACTGAATTCCCATCGATTGATGTGGGTGGTGTGGAAATTAAGCCTACAGCCACAGTAAAAAATCTGGGCCTTGTGCCACATTTTGATTATTGTTGTGAGATATACGCATATGGCCTTGATGCGGCAACTTTCGGTTTGCTGGACAAAGAGTTTTGTTCTGTTGTTCGCTATGTTTATGGAAAAGGGAAGCATGAGAGTATTTCGGCTGAGGTTGTTAGGTTTTTGGGTTTTGACCTGAAAGAACACCTAAAGGCGAGATCTATGAGCCTTGTCTATAGAGTCCTTAGGACGGGTCAACCAGAGTATTTGAGGGAATTGTTTGAAGACGGGCATTCTGTACGCACCAAACAATTGGTTGTGCCCAAGGAGCGAGGTAGTGAAAGTCTGTTCGTATGATCAAACTCTATAACTTTCCCGAAGAAACCAACTCTCTAGCCATTGTCACTGCGGAGCTAAAATTCGAAAACTCCGAGCACTACGTGAAAAACCCTCAAAATTGACCAATTTTCCCGGAAAAGCGGCCTATGAAATTTTTTATTTGGGGCCGAGACTGACGTTCCCTGAAAATTTCAGGAAGATCGGCTGTCTAGTTCTCGAGATCGAAAATTATTAATAGATAGAACATAAATAGATAGAAACCGACAGATCAGAAATAAAGTTTTCATAATGATGAGAACAATAGTAGGGAAAAAACTCAAAAGTTCGCGTATATATGGCTCTATGTCCCAAAGGATTTTGTATGGCGTTTTCTGAATTTGTGGACTTTTTTTAGGTGAGGGGACTGCGTCACGCTCTCCGCTATCGCTGTGGGCATGATCCATTCGCTAAATAAATACAAAAAATATCACATTTGAGAAACTTTAACTTCCAGACAAATAAATATATAGACAAAATCCTTCGAGCGCTGTTAGGCAGTGCAATAAATTCAATGTCTTGTAGAGAAATCGCTGCTGTCGTCGCTACGCTATACTTGCATTTTTTTTATTTATTTGTAAGTTTTACTACACGACAAAGTGTTTTTCAATCAACCTTGTTCGCAGACACCTCAGACAACACATTAACAATAAATGTACATTTTGATGCACCTTTTGGGTACAAAATCATATTAAATGCACATTCTGTGATGTAAATTGTTCGCTGGATAATTTTTACCGTAAAGTACTTAATCACTTTCACATCAGTGTTTTATCCCAATGCAGCGGTACAACCAATACAAATTTTACATCACTTATCCTACACTTATACAACGCACATAGGCAACACTCATACATCAATTTTAATTGTTCATCTTACGGTATTCTGACAAGCACTCACTTGCAAAATTGCGGTTCCTAAATCGGAACGAAAATTAAAAGTTTATACATAAATCCAGAACTACATTTTCCAAAGAAAAACTTTGCAATTCATTGGAAGAACACAAACGTTTAGCCGTGTTTTGCCGTAAGCTCTTCGATCCAATATGTTTCCTAGTGTCCGTCGGCTAGCACATGCGTCTAACTCCAACCTACATTTCTATTATTCCTGTAAAGTTATTCACAAATCCGGAACAAAGTTCTATGTTTCATAACAATGGGAATGCTTCAAAAAAGAGTGCATTGTATTAACAAAACCGTATGGTATACATTTTACGGAAGGTATTTACTTAAACCCTTTTACAAGATATGAATAGCGAATATTGCATTACAGTTTCACCGTTTTTCATAACATGTGAAAATGAAAAAATTCCAATCACAAAAATTAAAAAATTGCCTTCCATTGTATATACAAAAAAAAATTGCTCTAAATTTTTATTCTAAAAAACATTTTCACGTAAATATTTGTGAAGAAAATAATACTTTTAATGCATCCTGCACACAACTCGGCGTTCAATTTGCTTTTTTTTTTGTTCTGCTTTTAAATAGTCGCTAAAGCTTTCGTCTCGTATGGCTTGTGCACCGAATCCATGTTATGTACTTTGTGCAATTACATTTTTTATTTTACAGATGAAACGATGTGATGGCCTCTCTTCATTTTCAGTTTTAAATCAAAATTGTTAAACAAGTTTGTGTGTAATGTGTAAACACTCAATTGAACTTTTACTTTCATGTAGCAAAACTAAAATTTTTTTAATTGAAATTACTGTCGCAAATTGAAACATCGTCTGCCCTCAATTCGATAAATACGATTGACGTAATTTGGAAATGTCAACAATTGTATGAACAGTAACAATTTACTACACCCATCCATACCTATATTTCAGATGGGCAAATTATTTGTGTTTGTTTATCCATTACGCTATGCAGCGCTACTGGCGAAAGGATGGAGATTCATCCATATCATTACATAACGTAAATATAAACCTCTCACCCGAATTCGGCCAAACTGTCACAGTTCACTGTTTAAGTTAATAATAAGAGTGAAATTGTTTACAATCTCTTTCATAACGTAATTTCATCACGGGTGATTAAGTGACGAAAAGTAATTACAACGAAATGTGATGGTTTTTATCACAAGATGTAATTTTCACATCTACCGGAAAAAATATCACTGGTCACAACTCATTACTCATGCATCCCCGCGTAATCTTCACACGTTTTGTAATTCGTACGCTGCCTCTCTCTCTCTTTTTCCATAATATTTTTGTTCATTAGTGTTTCATTGTTATTTACCGAAAAGAAAAATAAATTCGTCATTAACATTGTGACCACGGTCAGTTAACAAATTTATATTCAATTAACCAATTTGACCAAACGTAATTCTTTAATGAACCTAATTACCGTTTCTAAAACGACTATAACAGCATAACATTCCAAGTTGATCTTAAACGTTAACCAGATTAAATTTTTCGGGTCAGTCCATGAAAGCGCCGAGGTTCATTGCTCCGAGTTTTCTTATCTTATCTTATTGTACGAAGATGATAAAAGAGTGACAAGCCTGAAATTAGGAAGTAGAATGAAAAGTTGAGTATGATGAGCTAGACACTCCTCTTCCCCCCTTTTTCTGACGTAAAGTTTATATTGCAAAAAAACTCTTGTAAACATAATCGCGAATACAATAGATACTTTTAAGAAAAATTAAGAACGGCGTAAGAAAAGTAATTTCTCATTTTTGGAAAATTTGATATCTCGGGGGAGTTATTGTGATCTAAGCAAGTGCATGTCAGGGGGTGGTAAAAATGGTTTTTTGGCTATAACTCGTGTAAAACGAAATGAAATCAAATGAACTTTTATGGGATGGTAAGCCCCAATGATACAAAGGTTTTTCATCATTGGATTCCTTGGAGCCTTCCCCCACTCCTGAGTTATTAGTCATCTGAGGTGAAAACTTCGGGAACCGAAAAACTGAGAATGGGGTGTTCTAGTATACTACCCCTACTATGAGACCATGCAAAGACTTCCCCGGTCTGGAACAACTTTTGTAAGACATTGGGGGGGGGAGGGTGGTGGTTGCTAAAGAAAGCGTGAAGATGTTGACGATTGACGATGTTGATTTAGACAACATATGTGACTCTTACTTTGATTTTGATTCCGAGGAAAACATGGACACTACCAACTAAAGCTACGTTGAAATAAATTTGAAAAAAAATGTGAAAATTATCACTTACCTTTACGTTTCCTTTATGAACGTCAGATTTAGACCAAAATCAAATATTTGTGGGGATTCATTCACAAATGACGTCACACACTGTGGTATAGAATTTTTTACAATAGAACAAGGAATCGAATGGCACATTCATCGGGAAAAAGTAGGACATGTTGTCTGAAAATCGTTCGAAGTTTTCGCAAAATCACTCTTAAGTGATTGTACATTTGGTTTTAGGATATCCAAATTGAAAATGAAACAAAAATGGAAAAATTTGTTCGGGTGCTACAGAAACCCCTCGGGGTATATTCCGAAATTTTGTGTATGTTTCATCAATTCACGGATAATTCATGTAAAATTTAGGTAGATAATGTAAAAAAGATGTACAATAGATGGATAATTGATGTACGAGCCTAAGTAAGAAAACAAAACATTTCAATTTTGAAATCGACTTTATTGTTTTTCAAAATATTCGCCATGAAGATCAATACACTTTTTCATTCACCTCAGAAACATGCATTTTTAAAGCCTCAACCGCTCCGGCGTTGTAAATCGCATTCCACGGAGTTTTTTCTTCACGAACGGGAAATAAAAGAAATCATTAGGTGCCAAATCGGGACCCATCAATCGAACGTTTTGAGTGGCTTAAAATGCCGTTGTTTGGGCCGACGTATGAGAGCTCGCGTTGTCGTGGTGCAGGATGATTGACCGTTTTGAGTTCTTTTTCCTTATTTCGTCGAACACTTCAGGTAAACAAATCGTAGTGTACCAATCAGAATTGACGGTCCTACGATCCTCAAGTGTCATAGTTGCTAGACGACCACGAATACCGAAGAAACAGATGACCATTTTCTTCGAAGTGCTGCGAGAACGAATAACTTTCGTTGAATTCGGCTCATCTTGGAACACCCAAACAGTAGATTGTTGTTTCGTTTCTGGTTCATATACGTAGATCCACGATTCGTCACCTGTATATATGTCGTACACCAAATTTGAAGCATCTCTGTTGTATTTTTTCAATGTTTCTTTGCACCAATCGACACGCGTCTTCTTTTGAGCGATAGTCAAATTACCAAATTACGTGGGATCCAGCGAGAACAATTTTTTTTACGGCCAAAAGTTCGTGCTACATTGCTTGTATACTTTTCATGCCAATGCCCAAGGTTGCCTGAATCACACGGTAGGTTGTATGACGATCAACCAATATCATTTCACTAACAGCATCGATGGTTTCAGGTAGAACGACCGATTTTGGACTACCTTCACGAAATTCGTCAACCAGCGACTAACGGTCCTGATCAAATTCATTGTACCAGCACTTTATTGTGGCAAAGGATGGTGCTTTCTCGCCATATAGTGAGTTGAACTCATCTAAACACTCCTGGCGAGATAATCCTCAACGAAAATTATGAAAAATGATGGCACGAAAATTTTCACGAGTTAATTCCATTTTTTCACTGACAAGCAACTTTCTCATGACTGTAAACAATAAAAGAAAGAGTGCGATGTCAAAACTTTGCACTGACATGACACTTACCGTCAAAAATGTCAAACTTTAAAGTGGGTATGCCGTTTTTTCGAAATTCGAATTGGTAGTGCCCGAGGCTCATTACTTAGAGTGCAATCTCGTAATAACGAAGGATTTTGCTACATTATTTTTCCATCATTTTTACATTCTCGATTAGAAAAGCATTTACATAACTTAAACATTATCCACATATTTTTTTTAATTATTTACATAGATTTTACCTTATTTTTACATTAACGGAAAATTTATGGATACAGCCATAGCTGTTACATTAATCATCCATCTTTTGTACATCATTTTCACATCATTTAAAAAGCTTTACATTATTTATCCAAAAATTTTCCATTAATTGAAAAATAATGTAAAATGTATGTAAATAATGAAGAAATGATGTAGATAATGATAAAATGATGTAAATGCTTTTCTAATTTGGAATGTAGAAATGATGGAAAAATAATGTAGCAAAATCCATCGTTGTTGCCTTATTTTTTTTTTTTTTTTACACAAATTTTACATGAATTATCCATGAATTTTCCATGAAATATAGACAAAATTTACATTATTCTTACATCAAAAATATAATTTTACGGAATATAATTTTGAAATATACTCGACCCCTCTTCGCTCCCCTGCCCCGTTGCGTGATATTATTTATGAGCGGCTTCCTTCCAACATCAAATCGACTGGTTTAATTTGTTTTCTTTTAAATATTTCCCAGCTAACAATTTACCCCACCCACGATACCCACATTTAATGTGCTTTCGTATATATCAAGTGCATTAAAAATGTACATTCAATATAACTGTGTTTATTCAACAGCACGTTAATAAGCACCTAAACACATAATTTACTAAGGGAACTGTTTGCACCTAGTCCTGTTGTCAATAGTCTTTGCACTATTTGTGTTTGACTAGTCTCCTGTACATATTGTGAATAATATCTTCATAGAGACTATAATGCGTGTCATGTATGAATGGCATATCTAACCTAAAATTTATGCGATGGCAATCAATGAATTATTGATGTGAAGAATAAGACTCATTATTCAACGATATAGATGTGGATTGTACTTTTCTAACGCTACAACTTTTCCAGAATAAAAGTTTTCCTGTCATTTGGATTTCATGGACCAAAAATGATTGATTCATTGCCGAATTTGAAATCGATTCAACGAAAATTATGAGACTGTGAATTTTTCATGACCTCACAAGCTTGTGTTTGTGTGAAGTATAAGGTTTCAAAGAAATTGTTTTGCTGAGTAAAACATCAAAATGAATTTTCGTTATTAATTATCTCATGAACTAAAACTCTAAGCAGGATCGGTTTACATAACTGAGAACAATAGTTTTCTTTTATTCCATTTCTTCAACCATTTTTTTTAAAAACGTTTTTTTTCGTTAGGTACTTAATGCTCTGAATAAATAAAAATGAAAAATTCTTTTGAGAATTCCGCTGCACAATACGATAGGCTTGTTGGAAATTAATTAAGTTTACGTCACCAGTTCTTGTACCAAAAATTGAATTTTTTTATGGTTATGGAAGATATTTATAATTGTACTGTGCAGTCGTAATAACACTGTAAGTTGTGCATTTCATTCGAACTGGTTCCCCATTGATAAAATATTTTTATTTGTTTTGTTTGTAGTCTTTATCTGTATAATTTCAATTTATTTTAAACCCGCATGGAATTAAAAGTGCATTATTTTATGTTCTCTTTCTTTTTTATGTTTATTTTAACGATTTTAACATAACTCGTTTTTTACTACTTTAATCCCTTCAATTTCTTTCAAGGAACAACAAGAAGATTAAAATGTTCTTAAAAGAGACCCGCTGACATCGTAGATCCTTCATAAATAAACCATTAGTCTAGTTAATTCCAATTCGATAAGACAATAAGTCTGGATAAGTGCAAACGAAATGTTGCACCTTTCAAATGTATGATTCGTTAGTACCCCTATCGTCGTTTACGGTTTATTTCTTCTCGAACTTAGAACATGCTCTGTGATTCACGAAATGAAGTCCACTAGGCATTCTTTGGAGTAAAGAAAGTTGACGTATAGATGACTTATTGACTTCAACGTCCTTACTTTCATTCGTCTATGTTCTACAGTGTCCCAATCAATTCAATTCAATTTATTCCATCATTCGTTGGTCTCGTGACAAACAGGCGTATCGTTAAAAACGCTCACAATTTGTATCCTATAGCAGATACACTTTTGTTTTCCAAGACAAAGTTGCTCTTAGAACATCAACAACTCCGAAACAAGGCCTGAGCCGCCGCTGAAAAACCAAAAGTAGTGAGATAGGAGCGGTAAAAATTCATTTTTGAGGATTCATCCAACTTTATCGCACATATCTGCCGTAATTTGCATAAGAAACTTAGTGCGAAAGAGAGAAAAAAAATCTATGCAAAAGTCCATACACAATTTTTCGTCTCTTTCACACTAAGTTTCTTATGCAAATTAGGACAGTTATCTTCTCAAGTAAGAGGTTGAAAGTGCTCATAAATTTGTAAAATGAAGGGTATTAACCGCAATAAATGAGGGAAGTTTTTTTGTGAAAATCGATCTGGTGGTTGGTTGTATAGCGTCCAAAGAATAGACCTAAATCCGACTTTTCGGCAAAAAAAGCCCATATTTTGCAGCCTATAACAGATACACTTGTGTTCCAAGCGTTCCAAGACATAGTCCCTCTAAAAAGATCAAAACCCCCGGAAAGAGGCCAAGGCCGCCGCTGAAAAGCTAATAGTAGTGAGATAGGAGCGGTAAAAATTCATTTTTTGAAGACTCATTCAAATTTCTCGCATATATCTCCGCAAGTGAGAATATAAAACGCTCATAAATATGCCAAATGAAAGGTATTGATCTCAAGAAATGATGGAAAATTTTTTGTGAAGATCGGTATGGTGGTATAGGGTCTAAAAAATTGACCTAATTCCGACTTTTCGGCAAATTACTGTTATTGGCACAAGCTCATAAAAATGCTTTTATTTTTATTTTATTTACCGTATGGCGTTAACAATCTACTAGTAAGCAAAAATTTACAAAGACTTAAATTTCTCGTATCAAATCATAGTCGGAAAGCGAATCAAAATCAGAGGTGCAAATCGAGATTGCAAAGCCACTCAGTGGCCCCTTCGTCCAAACCACCCCAGATCCACCCCAAAACTTCCTGTTTTTATTTAATTCCGCATACAAAAAAAGAAGAAATTTGTAAAAGAAAAATGTTCATATTGTAATGTACTGCAGGATATTCCTCTTAATTCTCTTGACGTAAGTCAGAATCTTACGGCAGATTTCAGGTCGAATTTTGTCCGGATGTCCAGATGTCCGATTGTCATGTTGTTATTGTGTCTCAAGCTGTTTTTAGTGTCTAGGCTTACTTGAATTTGTGTGTCCCCCTAATTATCCCGTTACTCCCTCCGAACGTTCACTTTGTGCCTAAAAACCACCATATCAGAAACATCCAGGTCATGCACGCGATATCTACAGTCCACCCAACTCTCACTATCATATAGAATCGTTGGCCTCAAAATTGACCTGTGGATAGCTAGCTTCGTTCCGTTACTTAAATCGCTTTTGTTGAACACGTGCGACCTCGACTGACTGGCCACCGCGTTTCCTATTTTCCTCAAATTCCCTAACTAACTTGCCATCCAATGAAAAAATGGTTCTTAAGTACTTGAATTCAGAAACCTGCTCCAGCTCCACAAAGAAATCATGGTAGTAAAATCAAAGCAAGTAACACGCTATCTCCTCAATCATAAGGAGAGTAAATCAAAAAGTTCCACTTTGGAATTTACAAATTCAAAGGAACAGAAAATCTAACGAAGCTCAATACCAAAAAATCAAAAAAACTTGAAGTTGAAATTATGCAACAATTCAGACTTCAAACAATCAAAATCCATAAAAACTAATGTAACAAGAGCTTCAGACAAAAATACCCACACAAAATTTCTAATCTAACCAAGCGCTTGTAAGACGTCTTCAAGGCAATCCTTTGCAATCTTTCAATTTTTGTAATCATGGTTTTATTGGCACAACCCCATACATTGATGGAAACATCCACATCTACCAGCGACGTAGGAATTGTGTTTATAATATACGCCGCCGACGTATTATATACGCGGTGAATGTATTATCAACCTTATTTAAGTATTGTGTGGCATGTCATAAGTAACAAACGTGTTATGAGCTCACATAGTATACGTGCACGGCGTTCATAATACGTGCACGGTGGATAAAATACGTCGGCGGTGTATAATAGAAACACAATTCCCACGTCGCTTGTAGATATTTTCCTCAGTGTACATGCACACCGTATGTCAATCTTGAATGCATTAGTGAGATATAAAGCATGCGTAATATTTTCACAAGTAGAAATGAGCTTCACTTCTTAATAATCCCAACTCGGCTGGCAATCTTATTACATAATTCGGTAATTATGACTATTCCAGTTGAGATTACTGTCTAACATTAGGCCCAAGCGCTTAACCGAAGCAAAAGATTTCAACTTGGTGCCGTCAAAAACAACATCGGCTACCTTGCTGAGCTTTTTACGAGCTGATCTACTTCTGAGTTCAATGTCAATTTGTTCAATCTAAAATATTCAGAGGTAACTTTCAGATCAGTAAGCTAGTGTCATCTGGTTTTGACATATTGGTAAGCTTTTATGAATCATTCATAAAGATTTTTCTGGAATTTTCGTTAAAAAATTCTTTTGCTGTATAAATTTCGATAAATTCATGAACATGTTTTAAAAAAATCGTTAAATCTTCAAAAAAAAAATCCGCGAAAAATTCAAGAAAATCGCGAAAATTTCACAAAAATTTTCTAAAAGATAGGCAGTGCCACACTTGGTCCGGAAGCCATTTTGACGAATATATAAAAAGTTCTGGGACTGTGGGAAAAGGCAACCACGTTGCGAAATATTAACTTCATTGATCGCTTACCACTGAGTGTTTTACCACTGAAGAACTATTTTATAGGAAGATTCCGATTTTCGACTGGACGTAGATCTGAATCGCCTCACCCTTCATCTCATCTCCATACCTAGTTTCTTTATTTTATAGATGTAAATTTCCGGTTTCCTTTTAAATACGGAATCCACTCAACCTTGGCATATTTTTACTTCTACTAACCAACACTTGAGATTTGGTAAGAGGTTGACTGGGGACCATCCCAGTGACGGCAACAGTTTCTAGTTTTGCTGTTGTAGATGGGCGATTCCATTGGTAGGTTGCGAGGGAACCATGTGTCCTTGCTAAACCGTGCACTGCAACATACGAGATTTGTGTTGTATGAAGAAAATTCCTCTATAGGTTCAATGTACAACTCCTTCATGCGAGAGAAGTCCAACCCTTGCATTCTTAGCCAGAACGGTTCCCTCGTAACTCATTTTCCAACTTTTCAATGGAATGGCCCAGATATTGCACCTGTCCACCATACAAAAGGATTAATTACCCTATTCACAACAAGTACCCGTACAAGAAATAAAATGCCCAGCGTGCAATGAAGATTTTCATGATTTTTCATTCTTGGGGCTTCGCAAATTATTTGCTTTAATTCATCCTTCAACAATTGCTTTCATTTTACGTTCTTAAATTGAAAGAAAACGCTTCGAATAGCTAAATTCAGGTATTTACCCCGAAAAAACTTCAAAATCAGAGTTTTAAGAAAACAAATAGCTATAGACGAACAAAAGCAATTATAAAGAGAATAATGTTGAAGGTACGAAGATGAACAGCTGCCGTGTTATTTTTTCCGTACACGGAAAAAAAGGGAACACGTGCTCTGTTGTGCCAAGCAGTTTTTTTTTTTTTGCTTACATGAGTTTTTTATGGATAAAGTGGACAAATTACAATGATGAATATGTTTTGGCATACGTTAGTGAGATGGTATGTAGCAAGAGCCGAAAGCAGGCGCTACAGCCGCAGTCATCATCTTAACAGTTACGAAACATTTTATTTTGAGTGTACAATATCTGCAAACACCAACACATAAAGGCTATTTCTTGCTACTTTATCGCATTGGTACTTCTATAAATCTTCTAAATTGCTAATTGTTTGGGTGAGATGCTAATTTTTGGGATCGGTGTTGTACAGTTTTGTTTTTTAATTTAAAATTGTATTTATGGGTTATTCATATTAGAGCTGTGCGCCGAGTCACGCCGACAAATGCGGTCGGGTTTTCATACAAATGTTTGCCGCCGTAAAGGATTTAAAATCTATGCACCAATGGAAAAATACAAGTGGTGTCAGCGCACAGGCAACATTCAAACGGATCAGCATGTATTTAGTCTTATAAGAAGTCACGTCAAATTTCGCAGACGCTGAAAAAATCGCTAAAATTCGCTTATCCATACTCGTACTAAGCTTTTTATAAACATTTTTAGCGCTATGCCTATTGCCGCTGAAAAGAAAAATATGATCCGAACTGAGCCGCATATGGATTCTTTCAATAAATTTTCGGAAAGAGCTGCCACGCCATCAGCAAGAATTTTTGACCGGCGCCCGGTTCTACTTGTGACCAAATTATTTGCCGTTAAATTAAAATCTTATTGGTAATTTTTTATTACGATGATACTGAACACGAACGAATAGCACTTTTCTCATATTGGAAATTTCGATTTCGAAATTATAATCCACTAGCATTGCGTGGTATTTTCGAAATAGAAAACGGCAGCTACCACTCCTTTCCTTTAGTCTGTAAATACTGCTACAAGATGCTATGACATGAATACTTTTTGTGTGTACACATAAATCCAGACATCTGATACCAAACAATATCAACACAAACAAGTGAAGAGGTGTTTGAGCATAAAATAAATGGATTTGTTGCAAAAGCATTAGGAATCTGATACTTTTCTCACAATCATAAAAAAAAGAACGGTAGATGCCTTCCATTCATGAGGATCATAAATTTATAAGTAACAATTTTTATATATTTTTACCCCATGAATCAAATGCAAATCACCAAAAACAGTTTTTATTCTTTGTCTGTTGAAACAATAAAACGTTTGAAATATTATTTTGTTAAAACAATAGCAACATAAAGCGAAAACGTTTGTCAAAAGAAAACTCATCCAAATAACATTTCTGTAACAGAAGATTCTTATATATTCTTTTATAAGCTTCAGAGGAAATAAACACCAGATGAAAAGTTAAAAATTGCATTTCGAGTGTGAATTATAGCTTCAGTATAGACGTGTGTGCCGGTATTTTCGACTCATCCTCAATAAAAAACATCGATTTTTTTCTATAAAGCATAAAGCATCCTTAGTAGACTGAGTATTCGCAGTATCCTTTATAATAGGTGGTTGACTGAGAGTAGAACGCGTCTAATTACAAATTTGCTAGAAGTAGCGAATCTAGCATACAAAATTATTCAATGTAAATCTTGTGCTTCAACCAAAGTAACCAATTAGAAACAAATGTATTTAAGCAGAGGTAATTCGAATGGTTGCTCATTCTGTCTTTATGTCTGCTGATATACACATATAGTCATGACAAGACATAGGTGTACTGATGAAATCACATACCCTGGTATGAGAGGGCGTCATACGCCGAAATCAGCATTTTGTTATTGTCCATTGTTTAGTCCCTTATATAGTGCCCTTCATAAAAGATGGAAAGTGAAAAATCCCTTTTATTTAGTTCGTGCACTCTAATATTTTTGGTCGAAAATCAAAGACTAATTACAAAGAGAATACGGAGCTTTAATTGACAACTCTGCAAATTTTGTAGGACCACTTTGTAACCATAACTAGCGGTACAACAGCTCGAACTAAGAACACAATAAAACTTACAACATCCAAAACAAATTTTGTAGACCTTCGGAAACTCTGTCAAAATTTTTATTGAAACTTGCCTTTGACCCATCCTATAAGCTTCCCTCTCATCAAAACAAAAATGTAAATATAGTAACAAGAAATTGATTATTTTGTCACGATGTTCTTTCGTCCTAATAATCAAATAAAATAATCTCACCATATAAACAATACGAACGATAATATCAATATCACGTCCCTGTCAACTATTAGATAAGCCTCAATGTTTTTACCTTGTTAAACAACCTATCCAATCCACTTTTCGTGACATAATCCAAATCAAATTCTGACATTACAGAAATAAAAGTGGTGTAGGAGTTCATAGTCATCTAATTAAAATAATTATTTAAACAATTGTGCCATACCATGGTATCGAAACCTGTTATTTTATTTAAAAAAATATACATTTTTTATTGTCACAACGAGATCAATTTGCTTGCATAATACAAGATTTAATTTTGCTTTTGAATCAGTCCAGTCAGTCTCGATACGTATACGAATTGAACAGTATAATATTATTGATCAACTGATGTAAATCAACAAGAGATGTTTGCGTTTTCTACGTATTATGTATGCTGATAAGCCGACCTTCATGCATTTGATTTCCGTGTATTTTACTCAATTCCGACTACAGATATGAGAGCCGCCAAGTTCCAACAGCAACTGACACACTTTAGTCCATCAAGCTCTGGTTCAAGCCGACTTGAAATTGACTCAAAATTTTGCTATTTATGATAGAAAAAAATTATTTTTCGGGTATATTTCAAAATTATATTCGACAATATTATATTTTTGATGTAAAAATAATGTAAATTTTGTGTATGTTTCACATGTTTCATGGAAAATTCATGGATAATTAATGTAAAATGTATGTAGATCATAGATTTATCAGTATGGGTCGGACCTTGATAAGTCCATGAAGTACATATCTAGCGAGCCTTTGTTTCGTTACCCGATCATCATGTAAATCTCGGAAACCTTCCAGTCCCAGTTAGGAACCTATCCAGAGCGGCAGGTCCCATGTAGGTTACTGTTGCGGGTTGAACCACATGACCTCCTACAGTCCTGATGCTCAATGAGGAAAACTTTGGGCATTCACATATAACATGAACGCCCGTCTCCTCACCGAGGCCGCAGGTGCAGTTGGGATCATTGGAGAGCCAGATGCTTCACAGTGCCCAGTGATCGCACCCAGCACCCTCTTGATGGGTCCTCTGTCCATGTTTAGCAATTCTCTAGCCCATTTCCCATTCTGCGCCGCCGCCGGTTAGAAATGCTTCGTGTGCATTCCTCCATCATAGGCACTCCAATAGTTAATGAATTCCGACCTCACCCAACTCTTAACCGCTTTCACACACGACGAGTGTAAGACGACGGTGTAAGAGGCTCTGGCCCGCAAATTGGTATTGCCGAGCCTTTCCTCGCAAGTTCATCTGCTCTCTCGTTACCCTCCACGCCAGAGTGTCCGGGTACCCAGACCAGCGTTACACGACGATTTCTCAGTCCCGTCCGGTTCAGGGTTTCCTTCAAATCTTTTGTTAGCTTGGATATCACGACTGGCGACATGAGCGCCTTAATCATCGTCTCGCTATCAGTGCAGACTATAACATTCTCCCCACATGTCTCTTCCGATACTGCCTCCCCCACTCCCAAAAGTGTGGCAAAAGTCTCAGCCTGAAAGACATCGGCGAACCTCCCTAGGTAAAAGCATCTGTCCATCGATTGTTCCCTAGATAATATTCCGGCTCCCGCGCCGTCTGCAGTTTTAGAACCGTCAGTTAAGCTCACGGTTCCTTCACCTGATAGGCAACTTGGCCAGTGTTCCAGCCATTCTAACCTGCATGGTACAAGGACTTCAAAGCGTCTCACGAAGTCTGTCTCCGGTTTCATTCGGTCCCAAAGACTTCGTCAGTTATAACCTTCTTGATTTTGCCATGTCCCGAAATGAAGTTCGGAGTCCAGAGATCGTTCTGCGACAACCTATCCGCCGTGGCAAAAGCTTTCGCCTTCAATGCCAAGTGGATCGGTGGTAAATTAATCAGCGTCTCAATAGCCGCCGTAGCTTTCGATTTCATAGCTCCAGTAATACATATGCTATGCATACTAGCTACTTTGAAATCTCATTTATCTTTCGCCTAGCAAGCAGAAAAATTTGGTTATTTTCAGTTGTGTCTACCTTCGGCTCAAACTATGTAAACACCAAACAGCTCTGAAGCTGTTAGAAAAATATTACACCAGAAGCAAATATATTCCACATAATTTTATCGATTACCATTCAATGAAAAAATAATGCTAAGGCTTTGAGATTTTATTTCCATTGCATAACGAAATATTCATGGTGGTACCAAATCTTTTTCAGTGTATGAAACGTTTCGGTACGTTTTTGTGTTATTTTCTGCACAATTGAGCTGGATCTTCAGAATTATTCAGATAATTGTAAAATGATGTGAGTCTTTTCAAGGGAACGTTATGTATGGTAAACGAATTTCTTCTAACTTAGACATTATTCTTTCTTTTTTTCATAAAATATATGTGTTATCGCATAAGACATCTCTCAGATTCATGAATTTTTAAAATATAGTACAATTTTAGCCACATTTGCATGTGCCATTCTTTAATTTAAAAAAAAAATCCATTTATTTTCCTACTTCCAAGTTGTGTTCGAGCTCAATTATTATGCCAAAATCCCATCAGATTTTCCATTCGGAAATAATTTCTCCTACATCTTTCCTATTAAATTGTAGCTTTTATTGATGCACGTTATAATAAATATAATGAAGTCGTGGATACTGAATACAATTGCGAGTGTATAATATTAAACATACAAATAACTAACAAGAAAAATACGAAATTATTGCAAAATTTAGATTTCCTCAATTCCGTCACATATACACGAAGGCTCATTATACAGTCTATAATAGTCGTCTGAATTGCATTTAGCTATAGATTTGTGTACTATGAGCGTAAAATCAAATAAACGTATATGAAGCAGTTTAACGTTTCATACTCAAAAAAACATGTTTTACTTTCTAAATGCAATGTCGAAGTCGTGCAATTAATCAAGTTTAAACAAAAATGATTGAGATTCTCCACTGCTTCCTAATCGAATTTATATTCTTTAACTATTTTGGTTGGGTTAGTTATGATTTTGATTCAATGAAATTTTTCACTTCTCAGTATGTTGGTTTTAATGTGTTTACATCAAGATAATGATATAAATTCTCAGCTTACCAATCATAAATGAACTCTTCCGTTGAAAGGGAAATGGGGTAGGAACTAAGCAACACAAACAGCCGTTTTGCTTACATTTTTAGACCCGTACGAAGTACGTAGGTCTGATGCGTTTACTACCTCGTTTGTTACATTGCGAATTCGAACCCGGGAATAAGCGGGAACCTTTTTTCATTGCCTCCAGATGACAAATCAGCGAAAAAAACAACGTCCGTCTATCGGTCTGTCTGTCGGTCTGTCCGTCAACACGATAACTTGAGTAAATCTTGACCGATTTTCAAAAACTTTTTTTTTTCCTGAAAGGTAGTCGAAAAATATTTTATGGTATTGAATCTGGGCACTGCCGGCCCAAGGGCCGCCGAGCTACGGCCGTTTAAGTGGTTTTTGGTCTTTTGCACATATCTCGAGTAAATCTTTTCTGATTTTCATAAATTTTTTTTGTTTGAAAGATCTGGGCACGGCCGACAATTTGTGGAAGAAACTTTTTTTAATTTGAGTCCTTGGACTTACCTAGGGCACTAAAAACGAGTCTCTGCTAGGGCTCTATGTGTTTTTTATACATAACTCGAGTAAATCTTTACCGATTTTCAAATTTTTTTTTTGTTTGAAAGATCTAAGCATGACCGACAATTTGTGGAAGAAACATTTTTTGATTTGAGCCTTTGGACTTAGCTAGGGCACTAAAAAAGAGTCTTTCTTAGGGCCCTACGTGTTTTTTGTACATAACTCGAGTAAATCTCTTCCGATTTCCAAAAACTTTTTTTTGTTTGAAAGATCTCGGCATGGCCGACAATTTATGTATGAATTTTTGCCCGTGCTTAGGGCTCAAGTTGGCCTCATGTCAGTCCTAAGGTCAGCCCTAACATAAAAAAATGTTTTTTGCTATTTTGCAGAGCAAATTGAGGGAAACATTTTTGTCTATGGAAGTATGTCTCAGAGGCCTCTACTTAAGGCCCTAGGCCGGCCCTAGCCCAAAAAATAGTGTTTACTATGTTGTAGACAAAATTGAGGAGAACATTTTTCTCTATTTGGAGGTCAATTTTGTGCGTTCGGAGAATTTTTTTACACTGTTACTTCGGACGGGTTTTTCAAAATTGCCCTACGGGCAATTTCCAATACAGTCTAATGTGAACGCAACATTTACTTAAATACGTTCCAGTCTTTTCGTAACATCAACTCTGTTTGCCGCATCTATTCTGATACGTACGGGTCCCTTCTTTGTTTTTTGAGAGCTTTTGAGACCGTATTGGAAAGGGGTATCTTGTAGTGTAAATGGGGAGCAGTTGCAGCAGGTTTCGGAGTTTAAATATTTAGGATGCATTTTCTCAGAGGATGGCAAGTTAGTTAGAGAATTGGAAGAAAGGAGGAAAATGGGAAACGTAGGGGTCAGTCAGTTGAAGTCGCTCGTGTTCAATAAAAAGGAATTAAGTAGCGACACAAAGTTGGCTGCTTACAGCCCAATCTTTAGGCCAACGATTTTATATGGTAGTGAAACTTGGGTGGACTGTGGTTACCTTGTCCATGACCTGGAGGTTTCTGATTATTATTATTCCGTATGGGATATACATAATTTTATTGCAGCATTAGCACAAACGTCAGAAAAGAAAATACATAAAAACAGAATTACTTCTAATTATAAATAAAATATTTCCTCCATCTTCTCATTTTCTATCGCAAATGTCCCCATAACAGAAGCCGCGTTACCTTTTTGGATTGCTATGCTTATTTTTTGCCTTAGAAACGACTTCGTTCTTGGTTCATAAACTTTAAAAGAAATCATTGTTGCTAATTCGTCGAAAAATGACTTAGCCTCGTCACACCACGGTCCCATGGTCTCAACCGCGAAGGGTACAAAATGGTAATTTTGGTTGAGCAACGAAGCATAGTTTGTCTCTTTTACTCTCACCCTAGTCTTTGCTGCCTTGCCAGGTTGCTTCGCTGTACCTTTTATGTAGCTTGGAGCAAAGGTGTCGGCGCATGTGGCGTCCCAAATAAGTGTTTTTCCTCTGGTCCATGGGATCAAGCTCATTCCGTCGATTTTCCTCCCATCCGTTCATATTAAGCCGAGTGGTTCCAAAGCTGAAGGGATGTATGCTGAAGCCAGCGCTCTTTTAATGATTTGATTCAGCTCAGAGTGTCTTGACCAGCGTCCTGCACTTTTTGTACAATGGAGACCGTGTCTCCCTTTCTTGTCGTTCCCAATCTTAAGCCAACGCATACCCGAAACACATTGTTGTCCAAAAGTGTGCCGATTGTTCTTGATGGCAGTGCAAGTAGCCAGGCTCCTTATTCCTTTTCACATATGGCTAATGTTCTGGCCATTTCGTCTTCAGTGTTCGGTTGTCGCTGTGCAACCAATCGTTGCAAGATTATTGAATCCCATACTTTTTGTGAAGCTGGACTTTCTGGTATTCCGGTTCCCGGGTTCTCGTTGTTCCAGGCTTTTATTCCATCCTCATAATCGGCTATTTCCCTAATATCGAGCGTAGGCGATGATAACATAAAACTCATTAGTGGAAAAAGAGCGTTTATTGATGACAAAAATGCTGGCAATGCGATATCCTGGACACGTCTTATACCTAAACCTCCTAACCAGATGGCAAGAGATGCTGCGATGTATGCATCATCATCCAACTGCGTGTTGGTTAGCATTTCGAGCGTTGTTTGAATGTTGTTGTCGATTTCGTTGCTAATTGGAGATACGTACCAAGACGGGGTTGTACGGAGTAGGAAAACCTATTTTGGGACTGCTAAACAATTTCGCAGCAGATAATAAGCGACGTGGTAGTGGTCTAACTCAGTCAGCCGTTTGAAGAACACTTTCAGTTCTTGGAGTTTCTTGATAAACATCGCCTCGAAAGAAGTTGGTGTTATCGGTGCTCCTAATATTGTTAGTTCATTAACGATAATAATCCCGTATGGTATTTACATCTTAGGTATTATATTTCATTTTTCACAGTTCATTACGTACTAACATCTCATACTAACTTCATGTATTAATTATATAATTATATTCTAAGTAGCATGTTGAGAAGGTGTTGTATTATCTAACAGTTCAATGCTTAATCGGCCGGGAGGAAGGTTATGATACCAACAGTTCGGCCACCAGGCGATGACTTTTTTCGGGACGATGACATAGGTTTGTGAGCCACAGATGTCACTTTTTTCTGGGTGTCATTCACAATTTCTTGCTCTGTCATTGGCTCCATCTATGATGCAGCAGCAGCAGAAGTACAGAAATGCCAATCACATGTTTCACTCCTAATTGTTCTTTGCTTGTACCAGCGCTAGCGACATATGAGTGACGTTAAATGTTTGTGAGTACGTTTGTTCTTTCGTTACAGGCATCGAATGTCCTAACTACCCAATTTATGAAGCTTGAGTCAACTTAGGGACGTCGTACAATCTAAATTTTCTTAGAGAAAAATTCCTCGTTCCGGGGATCGAACTCGGGCCTTCTCCCTTATATGAGGGTTCTTAGGAGAATAGCAAAGGTTAATCGGAGGGAACAGTGGGACTGTGGGAAGCTAGTTGGTAAACAAAAGATGTTTTTAGTTTGAATCCACAAAATTAATGAGAGACGACTTTACTCGATGGGAGTTCAGAATGGTCTGATTTATTTCGAATTCTTTTCTTCTTTATATACACAAATTACTGACATAACGATAAGTGCGTTTGATAAATGAAATGTCAGAGTCCGTTCACATGAAAAGGTTTGATGTTCGATTAATGCATGCGATGTGTGTTCAGAGAAATGATGATGTGATGTTTTATGATGAATGATGTGCGTAGTAACGCCACAGGACCATCATATCAGGGACATCAGGGAAAATTTAGCGGCTAGGTCAGTGGAAGTGGCGGCAAGCGTCAGTCGTCTGCGATGGTACGGACACGTTCAGAGGATGGGTATAACAGACTGCCAAAGAGGATATTGAATGCTCAGGTTCCGGGTGTGAGGTCTGGGGGTAGGCCAAGGAGAAAGTTTACATACTCAATAAAATCAGATTTAGAAGTTAGGGGAAAGCTCTAGGCGAACAAAATCATCTCCTTGGCACATGATAGGAAGTTTGATGACGATGATGATTTTTGAGACCGTTGCTTTTTTTGTATTGGCGATTTTCAATGCAATTTTATGAAGACATTGAGATATTTTTTGGCAACGTACGAGTCCTACCGTTTCCTAAATATTAGAGTAGCAAATTAATGATCGTCACACCAAAAATCGTAAATTTGTAGCTAATTATCTAATGCATATGAAAAGGTGGAGTTCTGGAATCACGTATTATGTTACATCAATTTTACGCGAGTCTTTCATCATTATTTTTAGCATTACTACCTACATTGAATTATGACAACGTGATTGTTATAATATTTGACAATTTTGAACTTTGGATTTGTTCGCATACGTACGTTGCATACCTCCATCTCAGCCAATTCGTGCAAATCGAACTTAAATACATTAAATTTATGCATCCATCGTAACACACATAAATATTGAAACGCTCCAATTTGTCTCAATATATGTTTAAGAGACATTTTCAAGGAATTTGAATGTTCAAATTAATCAATCCATAGTGTGGGCAGTATACATCCCATCGTAAATTTATCGAAATTGGGTTGATTTCAATTCACATGATTTAATACGATTCATTTAAAAAATAGCATATTTCATCTAATTTTAACAGTTTTAATGCAGTCTCTTACGAT
The DNA here is from genome assembly GCA_029228625.1 of Pseudolycoriella hygida. Lineage (NCBI taxonomy): Eukaryota > Metazoa > Arthropoda > Insecta > Diptera > Sciaridae > Pseudolycoriella > Pseudolycoriella hygida. The sequence goes on along the minus strand of CM055405.1, from coordinate 37,789,948 downwards.
GTACCAAATGTTGTGGTGGCTTTGTGTGCAAAGTTAATGGACACTCTGAGCTGCAGATCTTTGTATTCGTTGAACAGTTTTTAACGCTTACTCGCTAATAACTTTTGTCAGGAAGAGGCCGTATTCTTTCCAAGTTTTAAGACTTCTGGAAAGCTCCTATAATTGCGGCTTCTATTGTCAAACAGGATTTACATGTAGTGAGCAATTACGTCTCCACTTTATTTGATTTACTCCGAATTAGCTTTAGTTGTTCACACGACAGAATTATAGTGAGTATTACCAAGAGCGAAATTACCTCCACCAAGTAAACTTTTTAAGCTATTTTCCCTTGTATGCAAGCGTTGAACAAACACTACTATACCAATGCATATAGAGAGCTGTCCAGAGAGGAGTTCATTGTTGAAATGGTAACGGAGAATTTTCAAATCGATGCCAACTTCGCACGTAACAGCACGAGAATTGAATAGAAATGTCAAAATTACAGCCTAGTTCTTGTGTTATACGCGTGCTATTCAAGGGGGTAAAACTGGTGCAAAAATATTGTTACATAAAATTGCAAGAGGAGTTGTGTGTTAGAAGAAAGAACGATGTAAGTTGTCATGTTAATATGACTGAACATTGAATCGTTTTGAGTATTCGCGATTTTTGATGAAAATAGATGGCAGCCCTATACACTTGACATTTGAAGCAGGCTAACTTTATATGACAACTTTGACATTTGGAGCAGATTATCTTCAGATCCGACGCTGCGAGGACAATAGATGTCACAATTTCCTTGAGAATCATGAATCGGATACAACTTTACTTCGCCCAACTGTCACCAGTGGCGCCGACTTCCATAGGGCAAGAAGGCAAACGCCACACATGGCGAATAAGCAAACAAAACAGAAAATAGATTACTAGATTACTTGGAGTCATAAATGTGACGATCCACAAATGATAAAGAAACTTGAGAAGTTCCAAAGAATGGCATGCTCAGCAATCATGGACGTGTGGAAATCTACACCAACTACCGCTATGAAAGCACCTTTTTATCAAAGCTGAAGCGATTAAGTCACGTCACAGAATTGCGTGTCACTCAGATTCAAATCTTAGAATAAGCGACCATTCCAAAATCTGGTTCAAAACTATTAAAGATGTTCCGGCACTGGGGATGCCTTCTGATAGGATTATACCAAGGCACATATTTAAAAGGAAGTTCAATACGCTTATACCTACGAAGGAGGACTGGCTGTTCGGCAATCTCGAACCGATAGGGAGGGTAGCTTACACGGTTGGTTCATTGATGAAGAATTTAGCTGGAGCCGTTGCGTACTGTCCTAACATAGGTGAGGAAGTATCTATACCTTTAGGTGAATTCTCGTCAATCCTCTCAGCGGAGGTTAGAGCCATTATTGAGGGCATGTTGTCACTGCTAATATGTTAAACGAGACGGTATGGTTGTTGTACTTTTAGAGCAGTATAGCTATATAAATCAACACAAATAAAATACCATCAATTAGTACCCCCTGCATTAATGTCATTCTTGAATGTATGTGCCTGTGTAACCTGTGCAAAAGCGAACTTTTCAGTTATCTGAATAGACTATAATGAACGTTATTCTCATTTAATTCCCGATTGATGGCAGTCCACATTATTTCTTGACATTTACTTGAAGATTACCATTAAACCGACAGGTCACATCTATTTTTCCACTTTATTCTCTAACTCTTTTGCAGTACGAGAATAATTTAATTCAACGACGAAAAAAAAAAAATCACTAATCTTGTACTATAGTTCGTACACATCTTGCGGTATAAATAAATTTATCGCAGCTGCCTTTCCTTATTAATTTCTTGTTTTTTGAATTAATTTTCTAAATACATCAAAAAAGAAAAGAAACGAAATTTATCCACCTTCTTAATATTACACGAATGAGTGAATTTTCCAACATTTAAACATTGCATTCAAAGTACTTATTTTGCTGAAATGGTTTAGATATTATATGCATCTCTATGGTTGGTATATGCGAATTTTTCTCTTATGTGGAGTGATGCAGAGAGATGCGCTATGTATATAATATTTTCATATCGAAAAAGATAGTTTTCTTGGGCGTAGGCACAACTAGGGCAGAAACATTCTTCATTTCTAATGGTTGTATCATCACAACATTTCACATTTCTTTTTCAATTTAAATTTTAAATTAAATACAAGAGTGTTTATGAGATTTATCTTTTTCATGGAATGATTCCGCGAATCAACTTTGCGAGTAATTATTTATTAAAAAAATATAACCAAAGACCCGTACGTATCTGAATAGACGTGGCAAACCAAACAGATTTTGCAAATAGGTGCGAACGAATCAGAATTGCAAATTGTCAGAATTCGAACGACCCACAGACATTACCCTAGGTAATGTCGAAAACCCTTTCGAAGTACGGCAATTTCAGAAGTAACTAAAGTGGATATATTCCGGGATTAGGTCATTTTTCCCTGAAACACTAAGAAACGTGTTCTCCAAAATTTTATTCTCCACAACTTTGCCTTTGGAAGCAACTTTATAACTTTCATAGTTCTAGAGATATGAGTCATCTCGCCCAATTCTAGAAGTGGCCATACACCAGGATTATCAACGTGTGATGGTTAACGGACATGTTTGCCCTTGGGTGTCTGTTTCTTTGGGAGTCCCCCAGGGCAGTGTCGTGGGTCCGTTTCTTTTCTTGATCTTTATTAATGATCTGTAGCTTCTGCAATTGAAATCTCAGTAATACCTCTTTGCCGATGACTCGAGTTTTTTTCTTTTCGTCTATTTCTTTTATGAATAACGTTGTAGCCATAAATGAAAACTTAAAGTCATGTTTGGAATTTTTGAGGCGAATAAATTCACTCTGAATCTTAACAAAAGTAACATTGTTCACTTTAGATCGCATTTGACTCGGTGAAATACTTGGGTGTGGTGCCGGACAAACACCTTGGCTGGAGTTTCCACATCACATAAAATTCCTCAAAAATATCTGGACAGATTGGAATTATGGAATAATTGTACTATGCACTGATTCCCTCGCGTTTGTCTTATTTTGTCGGTGCGTGGGGTTGTGCAAGTAGACATCTGATTGGGAATTTTCAAAGAAAACAGAAAATTGCCCTCAAGGTTATTCACCCTACTGATATGCTTTTTTCGGTTCATCATCCGAATTTGTCACCTATAAGAGGTCTGTATGTGAATTAAGTCCGTAACTTCGTATTTGCGGGTAAGCCCCTAGCTTGTGTCACCATACTGAGAGTTTCCGAAGGCCGACACATCGCTATCCCACTAGAGGTTCTAAGTTACTATTTGTTCTGTACTCTAGAGCTTGTGCTATACTACGTGCTATACTTGCTGCTATTTGCGAAAATCCATGTACGACCTCCCCGTCTTCGACCATATCTCCGAAACTACTTGACCGATTTTGCTCATCTTCGAATTTGAATCATTAAACATTATGTATCTTTTAAGGAAAAAAGTTAATGATGATCGTTTGAGGCGTTTGGAAAAAAGTGGAGACGGACAGGCGGAAATTTTTTATTGCTGATTCGTCATACTTAGTCGATAATAATGGTATCCCGCCAACTCCCACCTCGATCAATCCGATGTTACAATAAGGTTGTTTGTAGTAAACGTATGGGACCTTTGTACTTCGTACGGGTCCAAAAATAAAATATCAAGTTAGTTCGCCTCATTCAATTAAAAATGTATTGCGCAATTGGAGCACGGTGTGATATTTCAATAAAATGCGGTTGAAAATGAAATTCAATGATTTATTTCTTATTATGATTCCACCTTGTGATATACAAAGCGTTCAAAGGTTCTGCATAATATGGAAGTTGACTTTGTTGAATGATTGTTATGGTTTCCAAGAAAATTTCATATGGTGCAGAAGTCCCTGAACGCTTTGTGTCATCAAATTGTTGCCATGAAAATAATAATATTATACCTTCGGTTGATGTCGGGAAATTCGGAACAATAATATTAGGATTAGATATTTTCCACGGAAGCCATAAAGATGTGGGTGAGCAGTTTTTCTAGGAAATATTTGTTGACCTTGGTCTTTTGTATTGAGTCAAGGTAATGTAAATGATTATTGTGAAATAAAATTTTGTACACTTTAAACTAAACGTCCAATAGAAAAAGTCCCAACTTGACTCGGCAGATTAAATGAGTTTTCAAAGTTGAAGTACACTGAGGAAAATATCTACAAACGATTAAAAAATTTTTTTTAAAAATACACGCCGCCGACGTATTTTATCCACCGTGCACGTATTACGAACGACGTGCACGTATTATATAAGCTCATAACACGTTCGTTACGTGTGGCATACAACATAATACTTAAATAAGGTTGATAATACATTCACCGCGTATATAATACGTCGGCGACGTATATTATAAACACAATTCCTACGTCGCTTCTGGACAGACGTCGCTACTGTTTTCATTTCGGTTCATGTTGAGGCGTTGCTTCGGAAAAAAAATGATAAATTGCCTAGTTGTGTTGCGTTTATGTCAACTACACGACCAAATTATTAATCTCAACACTTTGATCTACTGGGTATTAGGGCTCTTTGGTTACTAAGAACTTGTTTTTAAAATTGAATTTATTATAAAAACTCCCCCGACGACACGATTTTGCAAAGCATGTAGTTATAGTTATAGTTAAAAAATCAAGAAATGAAGAATCCATTTCATTTTTGTGGCATTCTAGGTTGAAACTCTTGCTCTAATGACACAAGGGAAATGAGGTTTGTACTAGCTGGAATGAGGAAAGACTCTACCAAGGGATTGCAAAACAGAATTTCAATGATTAATAGAGACGCAAAACAAGGTGTTAGGTGATCAGAAATGATGGATCGATCCTCTTTAGCTTTACCAGAGTTGACTTCGAAACTTACAAAAATGTGTTCTTTAGCGCGAAATATTTGAATGAGGTGCCCTTTAAATCCAGCTAATCCCTAGCAGCAGCATAAGTGATTTTTCCTTCAGATTTATTGTATATTTTTTCCTCAACTAAATTCATGAATAATTCTTGAACATTGGGCATTGGGCAATGTTGTCAGCATTGTATAGATGAGAAAAGAAACGAATTTGGTAAAATTTCCTAAAATTTCCATTTGTTTGCAAAGCATTTCTTTTCGCCAACAAAAACAGCGACAAAGAAAACAGACCGGAAATTTTCGGTTCAAATGATTGCGTCATCGAAATTAAACAATCGTCAAGCTGGCAGAAGAGAAAAAAAATATCTAACATTCACGCCATAAAAGACATTGCCACAATATTCGCAATACATCATCCCTTGGAGAAAAACTGTCCTCAAACTTTTTTTTAACACAATTTTCCGTCTCTTATCTAGGCATTCCATTTGCGACCATTTTGATTTCTCTTTTTCCGTATCGCATCACCAACAAGACACCCGAAAATGAAGGGGTGAATAATTTTGTTTTTATTAGTTGTAATGACTCAGAAGATTGCTTAAAGAACGTTAAAAGTTATAATATCAATTATGGATCTTGGCGTTTTTTTGTCATCATTGCGATACGTATGATGATGATGGAGTGAAAGAAATTTAAAAATATATTTTTTTGGTGAGAAATGTGCCGTTTTTATCTCGTTATGTCAATATATTTATATCTTCGCTTATATCTTCTACCATTTCAATTTTTAACTTTTCCATTTTAATTAATTTTATTCTCGATAGGTAAATTCAATTTTCCCGGGTCGCTTGTTTACCTAATGAATGCTGATTTACGTTACTAGTCGGGTCTGTGACATTGATTTTTTTTTCAAGAATTTCTATTCACTTCTGTTGTTTCAACTTAGATAAATTCATAGTTGCAAGTCTCTCACAATGGTCTCTCACGTAGTAATGAGCGTTGGGTTCCTGTGAGAGGTCATTGTTGCCAACATTGTAACTACAACAACTGTAACTACTGAATTTCGTTGCTTTTTTATAAAATATTCACCAAATTATGCTTTACTCATAATTTTCTTTGATAGGTTCGAGGTTCTTTTTTGCCATTCACACTGTTTAGTTTGGCTAGCCATCACTATTAAACCAATTGCGATTGACGATGTTGTGTCGATTCGGAATTGACATGCTAAGTTGGCACCACTGTGTCTGGATAGAATGCGCATGTTGAATGACATTTTGGTCCATGTATTATTAAGAGAATTCTCTACCATGAAGTTAGTTAGTTATGTTTATTGGTTTTCAATTGATATACAATAATTATTAGGGCAAATGCACCAGTAACCGGCCATATTTCAATGCAAAAAGTGGCCGATTATTAGTGAAATAATGGTTTGGCCGGAGGCTACTACATGGCCGATAACTCGTGTATTTACCCTACAACATTAAAAATCAATTATTCTTGCAATTAGACCTCATGGCCGGGCCTCTTTTGCATCCAAATAATTAAATTAAATTTCTTTTACAAATTTTAGCATTCTGCTGATTTTGATATTTTTCATGCTTCACGTTACAATTGAAGTGTTTTGCTCGTTGTCTAGCTACAGCCGGGCAAGATGTCATAAGATGTAGTGGAGTTTCGACTTCTTCTTGACATCACTCACAAGTGTCCACGTTAGTGATGCCCATTTTGTACAAGTGTCCATTTAGTGCTCAGTGTCCTGTGATGACTGCGATGAGCAGCCTTAGGCCCTCTCTTGATCTGGTTAGCAAGTAATTGGAGTTCCATTTACTACGGCCCATCAATGATGGTTCTGCTGTACTTGGAATTTGGCAAGTTTCTCATTAGAATATCATGTATGCTCTTGAAGACTTCTATTATCAAATTCCTTTGAGTGCTGTAAGAAAGCCCTAAAGATTGTCTTGGCCCGTGGTAAAGGGCATTGCTGCCTAATCTAGCGAGTTGCCTCATTTCCTTCAATATCACAGTGTCCATATCCATATCAGATTTACTCTTTTGTTCATTGATAGGTGCTGTAACGATCCATTTTCCTCACTTTAATTACTTGATACAAATGGAATACACTAATTGAACAAACTATGATAAATTCTTTATTTCACTTTTCAAATTAAACTTAACCTAAAAATGCGCATTCCCTTACAACTAAAAATACCTTTAATGTTGGGTGAGTGCGACTTATCTCCTTGACAAAATTTCCTGTAATGATGACGCTTTTATTTGCGGGCCAAATTAACCACTTGGTTGCCACTTAATGTCTGCTTAGGTCCGACTTAATCACACGACTACAATGTTCTGGATCACCTCCAATAATTATACACGTACCTAAAGGCTTTACGAGTTCGTTAATATTGTGTGGCAAATTCGATTTAAGACTGGACTGACTGTCCGAGTTGTATCTTTTCCCCGGGTCTCGCTCATCGTTAAGATTCTGCATGCTTCGCTTATAGCGCGTGTTTCAGCTTGCTTAATAGTCGCATATCTGTCTAGGGATAGCGATACCTATGTGTCTCCCATGAAAAATATGTCTGTCGACATCCGCATTCTATCCAGTCACAGCGTTGCTAAGCAAAGAATAGATTATCTGTTCTCCGGCCGATGCACTTCGCAATGATAAATTGTCACATTTGTAACTTTCGCCGCTCTTTGACTAAATATGTTCTCGCCTACAGTCTTAACGCTCGGTTTACAATTTACTTTTCTCACGAGTAAAGAACGTCCTTTCCAGCTCTCAAGCTTTCTATTACGTTATCAAGGAATTGTTACACTAAATATCTTCATCACTATAGAACTCCGGTAGTTATAGGGACGAGGCACATGGTCTCGTCAAAAGAATCCATTTTTTGAGTTCTGATGCATGTTGTAGGTGACATATCATAATCAATAAATTAATGCGAAAACAATATATTTATTATATGGGTTAAGCTACATCGAATCACCTTTCGGAGACCCTTTGAAGTGCATTCGACCTGCATTAGAAGATTTAATTTCATCGTGATCGACCTTGGTTATGGCTATCATGGACAAAGTTCGAAAGGCAGTCCGAGTCATGTTTATCAATAAATAACACTGGACTGGCTAAAAAATACAATTCTACGCAATAACATTTGCTTGATAATTGAAATGCAATATTGTATGCAATCTTTCCAGACCAGACGTTTACCTTGATCTTTTTTATCGTTTCTCACTTCTTCATATTTTACTGAAATGAACGCAAAGATCGTAACAACGAATGCGAGTGTAACAATGTGTTAACAAAATTCGCATTCCGTTTTATGTTTTTGATGAATTTCTTCCTTTAACGCAACATTGCTCGGCTTTACTTAATAAAACGTTTATTTCGCCTAATTGAAATTCACCATCTGAATCAAGTACAACTCGCACATGCACCGTGTCGTTTCTCTTATATGAATGAAGATTGTTTTATTTCAAATATTTCTGAACGAAGAATTTTGCATATCGAAATAAAAAATTTTGTTCTTGTGAACAGCAACAATTGGTTGGTGGGGTTGGTGGGCATGTCACTTTGATAACGAAATGAATAATATTATATCGTTTTGTCACAATGGAATGACGTCGTCCGTGTTCCATTTCTGTGACCAGGTTGTTCTTCAGGTTTCAGGTAGGGTCAAAGGTCAAAGTTTCTCAATTCAGGTCAGGTTCGAATCGACTTGACCTGATTCCGAGCCTTAGTTTATAAATATGAATCTAGAATGCGAAACTTGCAATAAAAATAGAAGAAATTACTCCGATATTTATTTAGGGGCTGTTCACAAATGACGTCACTCTCTTTTCTGGATTTTGAACTCCACATCCCTCCCTCACTTCCCCTGTCACACATTTTGGACTAAATGTTACCCAAACTTCTATAGACCGTCACGTTTTGCTAGACCCGCTCTTTCCCCTAGAGCGTGACGTTATTTGTGAACAGCCCCTTAAAGGAGAGCCGATTGTTATTGATAACAATTTGATTTATCGGTCCTACTGCAGTATGAAGCAGCAAAAGTAGATGAACTTTTTGTTAAATAAAATGTATACCTGGAAACCAGTCAGATTTTGCATTCCCTATTGGTCACACGATTTGGCAACACTACTCCCGATGCTGCCGAATCCCAAATAACAATTTGTAAATTACAAAACACACTGAATAAAACGTACATACAATAAGACATACATATAAGAATCAGCGTAGACAATATATGGGTGTCATTTTTATAGCGAGTAACACGCCCACGGGTTACACAAACTGCTTTGCCAAATTTTGTGAAATTCTTTTCTTCCCAATTTTGTTGAATGAATGAAGTAAATGTCTGAATGATTCTTTATGTTTGCTGAATGTGTCGTATATGACGTACTATTCATTCAGATTTTGCTTTTAACGAAACAAAAAATGTTTGAATTGACGGCAATCAACGGCAAATACGAAATGACAATGGAATATGGAAAATTGGGGAAGAATTATTTCAATGTAAAATGGCATGTAGTTACTTTGCTGTCTTTCCAAATAATTGAATTGAATCGATTCATTTTTGTCAACGTTTTTCGACTTTTTTTCTCAAAGATTCCAATTCAATTCATTTGTTTTTAAAGTCTACTATAAAGAGGAACTCCCGGATTTTTTTAATCAAAATCCTTTCGTGTATCTCGAGTAACTTTGTAGTACTGTTTGCCTACTATGTAGTACTGTTGGAAATCTTTGAAGCTCTCTGTACACAGAAGTATGTATGACCCTCGGACAGCAAAAACATATTTCGGATCTCGGGGGAATCAACAAGGTCCTCGGCTTAGCCTTGGACCGTTTATACCACATCGTTCCGCAATATCATTTTGCCGTCCTATGACCACAAAATACTATTTTTACACTTTGAACGAAGTATATAAAAATCTCGGTGCCTACTTTATTCTCTCATATTTTGGAGCCCGGTCGAAGGCCTATTTCATTCTTTCAGGCTATAATATTTCTCGTGACTAATAATATCTAATAGAGCCATTTTCGAAGGTTAATTTTTGTCGCAAGAATTTTTCGTTAACGCGGATAAGAAGACCGCGTCGGATAAAAACGATGTTTTTTCAGAGTAAATTTTTTGTTGAAAAATTGTCAATTTCAAAAAAGTACCTCAATAGCTATATAAATTTTTCGTTTTTTCATCTATTTGTTGAACTACTTTTTTGAGATCGCTTAGTTTTTTTAGCAAAACTTTTCGCTAGAAGATAGGTCTGCACTTTCAGCCAGGTCACTTGGTGCCGAAAATTTGAAAACGCCAGTATTTATTTACGCCAATACATTGTATTAGTTTATAATTTGACACCTGGCTGCGTACTTGAGCCCTTCACCTGGGAATAAAGAAGGCAGCCTGGTGTTGAACATCTGTTTTTACCAAAGTGTAGGCGGTAGTTAGATCTATACGTCATATAAGTTTCAACTCGGCACCAGGCTGCATCCTTGAGCTATGGCACTTTGAATGCAGCCTAGTGCCGAATCGAAACTTATGTGTCGTATAGAAATCACTTCTGCCTCCACTTTGGTAAAAACAGATGTACAGCACCAGGCTGCCTTCTTTATTCCCAGCTTCAGGTCTCAAGTACGCAGCCTGGTGTCGACTCCGAACTAATAACCTCACTTGTTCTTTCACTTAGACGTAATCGCAATTTTAGCAGCCTAGGTTTGCGGGTTTTTACCTAGAGCCTAGAGTAAGCAATTTCCACTGGGGAGCACTTTCACAGAAAGGGCGTTCTTTTCAAGACGAAAAGACGCGAATTTATTAATATAAAACATATGACTCTCTTCACTTGATACTCTTGTTTCGCACAAAATCGCATTCTTTACACAAGTTCAGATTAGCAGGGCGTAATTGCCTCTCCTTCTTTGTCGAAATGTAGCAACAGCTGGCCCGTGAGTCAATTTCAAGTCAAAATTTGAAGGTGAAAAAATTGTGGAAAAAAACAGCCAGCAAAATTTTTTGAGATTTCAAACTCAGGCATAGTGTGAAGAAGTAAAAAAGCGCGACCGTAGCGAGCGAAAACAAATTTAGATTATGGACCCACGAATATTTTTGAAGAAATCGCGAGCGTAACTAAATTTTTTGAGATTTGGAACTCAAACACAGTGTAGAGAATCCACTTCGCGTTGCTGAATCATTTCCCGTTTTTCAGCCATTTCCTGTTTGCAATCACAACTAATTCTTCCTTGTCCTTCTTTCCTCTCAATTGTAATTTTATTCCTGGTATTCGATTTTTCGGACGAAAAACTTCCCGGTATCCTAGATACTACACTATTTGAACACCCGGCAAAAGATGCTGTTCCGATACGATTAATAAACATGTGTCATGGGTATAGCAAAGGGGCGATAGAGTAGGGACTATTTTTGAGAAAACATTTTTCCAAATTTTCTGAAATTTTTTTCCAATTTTTTTCAATTTTTTCAAATTTTTTCTCTAATATTTTTTTGGAAAAAATTTGAAAACATTGAAAAAAATGGAAAAATTTGAGAAAATTTGGAAAAATGTCTTCTCAAAAATAGTTCCTGCCATAGAGTGTAGTCAAGGAAGTTAATTTTGAAAATAAATCATCGGTGATTCGTTGGTGAATCACCGATGATTGTGCAGGAAATCACCGATGATTCATTATGGAATCACCGATCATTCATTATGGAATCACCGATGATTCATTATGGAATCACCGATGATTCATCATGGAATCACCGATGTTTCACCATTGAATCATCGATGATTCACAGTGGAATCACCGATGATTCACAGTGGAATCACTGATGATTCACAGTGGAATATCACTGATGATCAACAGTGGAATCACTGATGATTCATAGCGGAATCACTGATGATGTACAGTGGAATCACCAATAATTTACCGGGAAATCACCGATTATTTGCCGTGAATTCACAAATGTTTTACCGGGGAATCATCGATCATTCACCAAAGAATCACCGATGATTCACAGTAGAATTAGCGATGATTCACCATGGAATAACAGTGGAAATTCCCATGATTCACAGTGGAATTGCCATTGATTCACAGGTAAATCACAGATGATTCACAGGGAAATTACAGATTATTCACAATGGAATCACCAATTATTTAACAGGGAATCACCTATGACTCACCGATCAGACGCAATCTGTAAATCTTAACCAATTTTGAAAATTTAGAAACATCAAATCTACGAACATACTATGAAATTCGTGCTTATTTACATTGGTGCACATTTAACACCAGGTTCAAAATGGTTGAATTTTTTACACCGTTCCTTTCATTATTGAATTTCGTGCGCAAACACACAGGAAGGATGTATTAAGATACCATTGCATTTCATATAATCCACTAGAGTTCATTAAGTTTTATTAGATTAATTAAATTTCATTAAACCTTTTTTAATATACATTAAGAGCTTGAAAAGTTGAGGCTTCATAGGTAATCGTACGGGTCTGCTATGCATAGCCTTGTGAAAGTAAAATTTAAATCTAACCTCTAGGGCATCATGTTACCTTTAATAAACCTATAATTTCTCTTTCCGGGCAATGTAATGTGAGAGAATTTTAATTTATTGAAGATACCATGATTAGGATAATTGATTTTGCCGGTGGAAATATCCCTTGTTTGATGAAGAATTGGGTACGATTGGTCTCGAGAAACGAATTTATTATTGAAACGTAGGAATATATCGTAATTTATTTGATTCATGGAATTTCTGTTCTTCTTACTGTGTGGGCGAAAATTTTGCTCGCAGTTTCTTACCCTGGCAGACCCTGCAGCTAGATTACGGTTGTTGAATAATTAAGACGCACTTCTTATACCGCAGCAGCAGCAGCAACCAGCGGATTATATCACCTAAATAAAAGTAAAATTTCCAATTCAAAATTACCCATCTTTCATTTACACATTGTTTAATGCTTATGGATTACAACATCGTGAAAAACCCCAAACTCATTCTTCATCTTCTCATTTTTTATTCACTCAAATGAAAAAAGTTATTTCAATATCATCCATCAATTTTAACTTTACGAAAAAAGAGAAATGGAAAGCAAACGGAAGGAAAAAAAAGACCAATTTGTAATTAGAACTTCTTAAGTCTCTCCGTTCACGCATTCACATTTTTAGACTCGTACGATGTTCAAACGGGTCTTATAGGTTTAAGCATAACAACAATTAGTTCTTTTTAGTAAAATGGAGGGTAGTTCTATGAGCAAAAATATTCACCTCATAGTTCTGTATAACAGAAGAAATGCCTTAGGTCAATTTGGAAATTCATACTTCGGGACAATTTCCAACATCACCCTTGGTGATTTCTGTGGGTGGTTCAGATGAATTCGATTTGAGAAGAAAATACATAACAGCAAATCAATTGCTTTGATGCGGAAACGTACGGGTCTCAGTTTATATTTTAGCTCTGAGTTTGCCTTTCTCAACTTTATTTGAAAAATAAACGAATTTATAGATAACATTGATTCTTATTATGATAATTAATTCATTTGTATTTTTCCTTTCAGGTAACGTTTACGCTAAAATTAATGGACTTAACATTATTCGAGTTTGTGATGGTAAATAAATTTAAGAAATAATTAATTCGAGAGTAAATGCTGCTCAAAGTAATTGAATTTAGGATCATTTTAAACCTTTTACCTTCCATAATATTTTGTGATTCAATATTTGTAACTATGTTTCTGTACCTGTGTAGACTTCATTCCCAGAAGGCAAAAGTGCCTTCCTATTGGAAAACAAATTCGGTGGATATTTTGTTTATAAAACAATTAGCACGGAAATGTACCGAACAGAATTTCGCGGACCAATCGTAACATTAGAACTCTTTCTTTACATTGTTTTAACATTAACATTTTATTTTAAGACGAATGTTTGAACAAATCCCTTTTGAATTGACGATTTTGAGTATTTGAATGATCGTTAGTTACTATGACAAAATGTAATGTTGTCTCGCTGTACGAGTTCATTGGCTTGTGAAGTTCGCCATTCAACTTCTACCAACTCGCGAAGGGCGTATTTTCAAAGGAATACAACAATCTACTATTTTTCTGATGAACATGCAAAATATCATAACAACCTTCTTTGATACTCACCGTGAATTTCATTATATTTTTATATGATTCTGTCTGCCTTGATCACAAATACCAGAATCAACAACTAAATAACTTTTCTGCTCATTCAGCTTACGATCCCCATAATTTGCTGAATTTCTAAGAACTGTTTTTTGGCGTGAAGTCAATAAAATATTACGCTGGTTGGAGCCGCCGTCAAATTATCAAAGGATCCCTCTACAGCATATCAAAAAATACTTTTTACCAACAGCTGCCGCCAAACTAAGCCACGGCGGACCCCAATCCTTTTTGTCGAAATGATCCCCCAATATATATAACGAAATTTTCCGGACCGCAGCAGCGTCGTTTTCCATTTGAAAAAATGATCCCCACAACTTTCTCTACACTCTACATGATATCATGTTTTCTTTTGAGTCACAGCTAAGTTTAAGATGTAGGTTGAGTAGCGGACTAAGAGCGGAGTAGGTATGAAATTGATACGAATGTTGCGAGGGAGGATTTGGGAGGAAGAATAGGTGAAGATTAGGAAGATGGATTAGGTGAGAGGTTGGGATTGTGATTATGTGGCGGATTTTGTGAACTTAAGATTATTTTTTAAGAAACATTTTGCAAAAGTTTTTGTTCATTTTTATGGCTTTCACTTTATGTTTTCACCCTTCCTGTCCGTCCGTTGGTCACTCATGATTCACCGGGAGCTTACCGATGACTCATCGGGGAATATTAGGTTTTGTTTCTTCACCGGGAAATCACCGATGATTCATTGGTGAATCATATGTGATTCATTGGTGAATCATTGGTGAATAATCGGTGATTCATTGGTGATGATTTACCAATCAATCACAGATGATTCACCAATAAATCACCGATTATTCGTCAATGAATCACAGATGACTCGCCAATGAATCACACATGATTCACCAATGAATCACAGATGATCGACCAATGAATCACAGATGATTGACCAATGAATCAAAGATGATTGACCAATTAATCATCGATGATTCACCAATGAATCCTTGATGATTCACCAATGAATCATTGATGATTCACCAATGAATCATCGATGATTCACCAATGAATAATCGACGATTCACCAATGAATCATCGATGATTCACCAATGGATCATTGATGATTCACCAATGAATCATTGGTGATTCACCAATGAATCATTGATGATTCATCAATGAATCACAGATGACTCACCAATGAATCACAGATGATTCACCAATAAATCATCGATGATTCAACAATTAATCATCGATGATTCGGAAATGAATCACCGATGATTTACAGTGGAATCACTGTGTTTCACCAACGTAATGATCCAAAGTTTCGAAATGATCCAATTGAACATGAAATATCTCGTTATCTCAAAAATGAATTTCCATACAACGAACCACGTTGTCATAAGTCACCGTGGAATCACCGTGTTTCACAATGTGTGATTTGTCGTCGGTGCTTCCTCATACAAATTTCTGTTGGTTAAGCAATCTTAATATGCCTTGGCCTAATATTCAAGAAAAATGATTGATTGATTGATTGATCCAGTTTGTTGGAAATATCTCTCCGAACCAGTCCTTTTTTCAATAAAGGCAAATTTTTTAATTCAACTTTAATTCCGAAACCTGATACCAGTAAAATCAACAATTTCAATGGTTTGTCCTCTTGTTGCCCTCTTAACAATAAGGCTGACGGATGTCAAAAGGGCACCATTTTGAACTTTTAAGTAAATATTTAGTTAAAGTTATTGATTTGTCGTAGAGTTAAGTGAGTGTATAATTTTGAATGCAAAATGACTGTTAGTGATGCGGGAATCAAATGCAATTGAGAATACAAATGAAAAGAAGAGAGACAAAAATTAGATCAGAAGCATGACTAGACTATTGGTTTGACAGCTGTCAAAATAAGGGTCTTTTTATATGGAGTTGCCAACTTTAGTATTTTGTTCATTTTTTTTAAATTGCGGCTCATATCTTATGAACAAATTTTTTAACAGTGCGCTGTACGGTTTCGTTGCCTTCTTTTTCCTATTGGCATATCTTTTCGACTGTTGCTAGTTTCGTCGAATTGCGAGTACTTTTAAGATTTAGCCGCCGTAAATTTTGAATTACCGTTTTAGCTTATCCAATTGGCATACGCCTAGGAAAAATTAAACTGAATTAAAACTTTCTAATTTGAAACTTTTTCCGAATAACAATTTTATTGAATAAAATTGTAGCTATTCTTTAATATTGCAACTTCAAAGTTTGTTTTGCCTACCAATTGAAAAATTTAGCTCAAAAGACTTAACTTTGTTTATGGAATGAAAAATATTTGAAGAAAAATATCGATTTAATAAACCTTTTTAACGGTTCGAAACCGATTTTCCTATAAAACACATTCATCATGCGAAATCCACCCACGTCGTTCAGCTATTACATATTTGCTTGCTTCATCTACATATTAATCCCATAACTGTCTATCAAGCAAAATCACAACTTTTCCGAATATTTACATTTTTTATGAAAATATTTATTAAATCGATCGTAAAAGTATGTTTATACCTTTTGGTGGATGTCTGTCAATCGAACAGTAAGACCAAAATAATTCTTAATGCAGTGAACATGTAGAATGTAGAGTGAAAAATATTGTGAAAATCAGCGGAAGAAGTAAATAAGAGAAAATTGATTTTGGCATAAAAGTTTCTAAAGATAAAGTCAAACTTTCACGTAATATAAAATCAATTTTGCAATCTAGCAAAGTTCTCCATAATAGAAGCTTAATTCTCTGTCATTGTGTGTCAGCTGAGACTAACTAATTGACAACTTTAAAGTTTTCAAATTATAAATCTAGCTTGTAAATAAATCACTAGAATTCATCACTCACATTTTTTTTTTCTGACTACTGACAAAGTTTTATTTTTGGCATTCCTCTCAATGTTTAGGATAAAATTAGACCAATCAAGTGCTTCGTTTGAGGTGTCGTTGACAATTGAACTAATAGATTAACCTTATTGACAAATCAGTGCCATGGAAAACAGGGCCTAATATTTGGTTAAAAACTCAATAAAATTCCTTAAATTTAGAAAATCCTATTGTTACTTTCATCATATCATCGATGAGAAGGTCATAGAACACTATGTACTTCCATATATCCACTATGAGAACAGGAACCATAGGAAGGTTTCAAGGTCTCTCCCACATATCTACATCCACCCGAAATTTATGTCTACCCAAGAGAGAAAGTGTTGGAAAAATTGAAAGATGTTAGTGTTAGTTTTGTTCACAGTATTTGAATCACTCACACAATCTATGAAGTCTCGTAGCTCTAGTGTGCTACCTAAGCTGATGTCTCATGAGCTTCTAGGTGAAATGACAGATGAAAACGCTAAAAGTCTTCCTATTTCTACGGTTCGAAGATCCCCTCCTCTCAGTTTTGCTCTCCTTTCTATCATAAATAACGTAATTCATTACATTAGAGTATCATGGTAAAGCCCCAAGTCGGTAATAAATATTAACTTATATCTGAATGCTGAACCGGCCAATAAAAATGTTTTATGGGACTCGAAATTTAGTGAAACTACATCAATCGTAATGTAAATTTCTTTCCACAATACAACCAATTAGAACGGATAAATATTAAGACTTCATTGAGTTATTGCTGCAAATTTATTGGCAACAGCTGTGGTTTCTAAGGAAGTTGTTTCTGTTTCCTTTACTGGTAATTTCTATCAATTATAACGATCCTCTGTTTAATTAATTTTTTTCAGAATTCTTGCATAAATTAATCGATTTATTGAAATTGATGTTATTCCGACAGAAATTCCCTTAATAACACAAATATACCACTTTACGGTTCAGAGAAAATTATCGCTTATTAATGAAGTAGGGAGAATGTTGTATTATGTTACAACACATTCACGGAGAACCTTGAAGAATTTCATAAAATGTTTATTGATGCGAAACATTAAATCGATACTGTCGAAGGACCACAAGACCACGTAATTTATTTTAGTTGCCTCCAAGTTTACCTCCAATTATTTTATCTGAGATCCAATTCATTCCACAAAATTTAGATTCGTCAATACATTCGTAAACGATACATACGATACCAAAGTTGTCGCAAGTACCGCACGCCTGCTCGTTTCGCATGTAACTATCGTTTACACGTTTTTAAGTGTTGTGGGATGAATTGGATTGGCATATCACAAAAAGATGAAAGTTATAAATACTTAGCTGTAGGTAAGGGGCAAAACATCTAGAATTTGTTCAAATCGAGAGGAAAGTCTATTCTACCATCGAATATAATTAGTAATTCATGAATTTGAAGCTTTTGTGCAATAAAAACATAAATAAAATCGATAAATCTGAAAAATCCCTCAAAGGACAAACTATAACAATGTTCAAGCATTGAATTATTGAAAAGACTTGCTATGTACTTAACGAATATTAGTACTATACTGCGTGCTCGTTGCTAGTGAGACCATTACATTTATATACATATACATAGAGTTACTTATTCAAAAGTCTATAATTTATATGTTACCGATAGAAAAGTGGAAAATCAATAGAAATTTTCCTTGGTTCGTTCTCGTATACGTCAAAATATAAATACTAAATATCAGCAAAGAAGTCTGGTTTTTCTTTTAATTTCATTTGGTATTTTTATATGTTTTCGATCACATTAGGAACTACAGTGCCTTGATGGCGAGTTAATTTTAGAATAAAAAAAATATTCTTCGGTTAATTAACTATTATTAGTATGTGTTTGAAGTGTTCTCTGTTTCGTTTCTTATCGATATTTTTGATATTTTCATAATAATTGGTAAAACAAGATGGAAAGAAATCGGAGAATTTTGTAGTTCAGGATTTTTAAAATAACAACGACGCATGCTTTAAAATTTACAACAACAAATTTCCAGATTTAATTTGACCTGTTAACGTCTACAGGATGACTCGTGAGGGAGCCTTGGAACCAAGATCGTAGAATTTAATAAATGCTACACACTTGTCACGAAGCAGTCTCGCTCTTCGTGACATGTGCGTATTCTTTTTTTATGATAAGCGAAAACGGGACGAAAACGTAAAAGAGAAGCAAAAAGCACGCGTAAGTTACTAGAACAAAAATACGAGTACTTTGACTACAGATACATATGTGTTAGTATAATGTGTAAGCAGCGGCTCGAAATTAGATTTGAAATTAAATGTCCACGATAGCTCAATTGGTTAGAGCAGCACTCCGACAAGGTCAAGATTCTGGGTTCGGGTCCCAGTCGTGGCACAAAATTTTCTTTCAGATTTAAATTTAGAAATATCAATTCTCTCATAATTTCGCTTCAAAATAATTATCGAGTAATCGAATTTCGGTCGCTTCAGTCACCGACAACTGAAAAACTATTCAATTTAGAATAGAAGAGAAATTTCGTATTACACTCCCTTGTCGATGCAATTTCAGTACGACGCGCTTATGTGATAATAGTCATTTATATAACTAGGAAAAATATAATATTTTTGACGAGTGTGAGGTTTGCACCCCGCGGCGAAGCCAAGGGCTGCAATCAAACTAGACAAAAACACATATTTTTCCGAGTTTCGTACAATATTTTTCATTCCGAGGGTTCAGAAAAATACGTTTTCGCGCAGACGGACAAAAAACGTCAGATTTTCTCACCGAATTTAGATCCTAAAGTAATCTGTTTCGAGTCGCATACGAATGTCATTTTTTGTCTTGTCTGAAATGTCGTTTTTGACCCACCTGTCGTTTTTATCTCAGTCCAGTATGTCATTTTTTACGCACCTGCAACATAAACAAAATAAGATTTCATTTTGTTCGAGATAATAAAAAACAAAAATTCATTTTAGTCTCACTTTTAATGGTACGCGCGGCCACACACTTATTTTCGATATTATTATTCTAAGAATCACACGCGAATTGAAAAAAAAATCAATAAAAACAATTTCGAAGAATAAACAACGAATCTTATGAAAACAATTCAGGTGACACAATTGAATCGTATACTTACTGTGATCATAATATGAAATTTTTGTCCGTCTGCGCGAAAAATAGTATACAACACCCGGAGCTAAAACAGTACTGATTTAGACCACGGTGGTGAAAAGGTCCTCCTCGGGCTCTGCTGCGCTCCACCCTCGGATTTGACCTTTTCACCACCTGGGTCTAAATGCACCGTCTTAGCTCCTTGTGATGTAATGTACTATTCTGTTTTAAAATAGAACGGAAAACAGCAGTTTTCCGTCCTGGAAAAGAAAAAAAATTGCTCGACAGACAGTACATTATCGATTGATTCGAAAATGTCAGTGTAATTTAAAATCACAACAACACTCTAAACGATTTGTATTCTCAAATATGCGGCACAAAATCAACCGCCGCCAAACTACAGCCGAACGAATTTGTTGAAACAAAAGAAAAGTCAAAAGTTGAAACTGTGCGGTTGTAAGCCGAGGCGTGGACGTACTCCGCTTCTATTCACCAAAATAATCTCCATTACAATGAACCTGCCATGTCCACTTTGATAAAAATTCTTACGCAATCCACCTGAAACTCGAAAGAAAGAAACGGCAAAAACACCTCCACCTGTTATGATTGTGGTAGAAGAAATGGTGACATTAGTCATACAAATAAAATGTAAATTGAAACTAATATCCGTTTTCTATGGGTGGATTTTGTGTGTCAAAGATTTGTGGTATTTCAGACCACCCGGGAGAGGGATCTAAGTTCATTTTTTGTTTTTGCTGTGTAGTTGTTCTTCATGAAAGAGAAGGAACTAATTTTTAGACCCGTACGAAGAACGAAGTTCTTCGAAAAGGGGTCTATTGCGTTTACCACGACGTTTGTAACCAGTCGAATTTTGACCAGGGAGTAGGGGGGAGCATCGATCATGATCCTTAGATGGCGAATCAACAATAAAAAAAATGTCCGTATGTCCGTCCGTTAACAAGATAACTCGAGTAAAACTCGACCAATTTTCTTAAACTTTTTTTTCCCTGAAAGGTAATCAAAAATCTTTTATGGGATTGAATCTGGGCACTGTCGGCCCAAGGGCCGCTGAGCTACGGCCGTTTAAGTGGTTTTTGGTCTTTTGTACATGACTCGAGTAAATCTTTTCCGATTTTCATAATTTTTTTTTTGTTTGCCCAGGTCATTCCCGACAATTTATGGAAGAAGTCTTTTTTGGATTTGAAACTTAGCTAGGGCACTAAAAACGATTCTATGCTAGGGCCATACGTGCTTTTTGTACATAACTCGAGTAAATCTATTTCGATTGTCATGAACTTTTTTTTGTTTGAAAGATCTGGGCATTGCTGAAAATTTGTAGAAGAAATTTTTTTATTTTGAGCCCTTTAACTTAGCTAGGGCACTAAAAACGAGTCTCTGCAAGAGCCCTACATTTTTTTTGTACAAAATTCGATTTTTTTAGGAAATACTCACATTTTATGAAAGAAATAATTTTGATAAGATGCCCTTAGACTCAGCCAGGACCCTGAAACTAGGCCCAACGTGTTTTTGTTTACATAAATCGGGCAAATTCTAACAGATTTTATTGATTCTTTTTCTATTTGAGAGGTAACCGTGTACCGAATTATATTCATAAACAAATTTGGGCTCAAGTGAGCCTCTGGTCGGTCCTCCCTAGCCAAATAAACATTTTTTTGTCATATTGCAGAGCAGATTGAGGGAAAAGTTTTTGTCTATGGAAGTATGTGTCAGAGGCATTTCCTTATGGCCCTAGGTCGGTCCTAAAGTCGGTCCTTAACAAAAAAATTGTTTTTTGCTATGTTGTAGAGAAAATTGAGGCGAACATTTTTGTCTATTTGGAGATCAATTCTGTGCTTTCGGGAGGGTTCTTTTACACCGTCTCTTCGGACGGGTTTTTCAATATTGTCCTATCGGCAATTTCCAATAAAACTTAATGTGGACGTAATTTCAAACACTTAAGAGTTAAGGCAATATAAACTTAAAACGTTCGAGGTTTTTCGTCATCATCAACTCTGTTTGCCACATCTATTCTGATACGTACGGGACCCGTTCATATGTTTTTTGCTGAATAAAAAATTTGTGGGAAAATCAAAATATAAAACAAAACATCGACGATAATTTATACCGCCATTCTGCTTGTAATGGATCAATAAAAACGAAATGATTTTCATGCTATTCAGTAAAAAACCCCAAAAACACTTCTGACTATCAACAATAACGAAAATTACATTCAACAAAACCTCCACATAAATTGCACCCATGGGTCGGTTTTATGCACTAAACTAACCATTGTGGTGCTAGTTGGTTGCTGCAATTGTTTTTTTTTTTTTTTGACCAATCGTGAATTCGAACCCTGTGACCCATTTATTTTTTATGTAAATGAAAGCTTTCATTCTACGGTAAACATTTTATGTAACGAAGCAGTTTCCGTACTTTACCAAAAACGATATTGGACTAATGGCATTAGGATGTTGAATGCGCTCGTGCATCGCTTAATGTAATTACTTAAATTCTGTTTCATTATCAGATCAGATTCATCATTCGACGAAGATGAGCTTCGGTTTAAACCCATGCAACGGCCCAAATTTCTCGGCACAAGTGACATCACCCCGTATTCACACGAATTCAGCCATTGGTGGATCTGGATATATTTTCCGTTCGTAATTTTTCTTCTTCTGTTTCTAGCTTAGAGAAATGATTGAAACCAATGTCAATTGCGTTGACCAATGTTAACCGTTCCAATTAATGCTTGGTGTGCTTGTATACGTAAATATTTATAGAAATTCGGTAATGGGATAGGGAAAAAGAAGGTAGAAAGATTCTGTTACTTAAGATAATTGTTTCTTGCAACCCTACGTTATATAGGAGAAGTGTTCTGATTATATGTATTGCAAAAAGTTCAACGAATGTTTCGCTCTAATGAAAATGGTTTGTGGAAAATTCTGTTGTTGATATTGTCTCATTGTTTGTTTTTCAGTCAACTTTGAAAAAGTTCTTTTTAAATTGATTACAGCGACCAATTTTCGTAGGTTAGGGGTACAAAAAAAGTTGTTTTAGACTTGCGGAGAGCACACAATAAAAGATAAGATGTGTCCTCGTTAAGAGGTGAAACAAATCTGAATTATTCTATCCGCATTTAGGGGTCATCCATAAATTACGTAACGCTTTTTCAGTGTTGACACAAATTTTAAATCAACAATATTTTGGAATAGAAACATTCCAGAATGGTCAAATTGTAGGTCGACCCCCTCCCATTTAGGAGATATAAAATGGAATGCCTCTATCCCGAGATATCGTTGATTCAAAATTTGTGGCAACACTGAAAAAGAGTTACGTAATTTTTGAACGATCCCTTAGTACTCACTTTACATTTTAAATGGGTAACGCTGGACTCACCCATTTAATGCAATAATATTTTCATAGTAAACTGGGATCATAATTCTGTGATCAACGTCTTGAGTCGTGCTCGCCGACTCCAACCCATCTCTCTCCAATTGGCTTAATTTTGTGTTATCGAATCGAACCATCCAAACAATTATTTTTTTTTCGTTTTATTTTCTAGAAACCAACAGTGTTTTACCTCCATAAATTACGTAAAGCTTTTTCAGTGCTGCCGTCAATTTAAAATCGTTATGTCTCAACAAGTTGGTATTTTCCGGTCGAATGTATGATCCCATCCCAAAAAAGAACAAAATTTCGGCTTGAAAAATATGCTAACTCGTTGAGATATAACGACTTCAAATTGATGACAGCACTGAAAAAATCGCTACGTAATTTATGGACGATCACTTAGTAGAAATTCTGTGCTTTCGTCATTTTTGCAAGGAATATATTTTAGCTTTCACTTTATTACATAAAACTTCGTAGCTATGGCAATGGCAATAACTTTTCCCAACTACTTCAACACATGTTTTCCTAGGTAAAAAAGCTGATACTTCCGAATGCGATTTCGATGCGATTCTTCGATTTTCTGGGCCGTATTTGAAACGCATGAACTCGTGTTTCGTTGGATATAGTCTGTTGATGGAAGATAGACGTGTATAGAGTTGATCCGGACATAAAGTTTTCTTTCTTCTTTCAGTTATTCGTTTATTTTCAATTATTCAAAATAATTCAATTAAATCATCCGAATCACGAAGGAATTTCATTAATTTTACGTTCAATTCAATATTGATTTTACATTTACAAAATAAAATTAATTATTAATTGAGGAATACATAATAAGCTGATCAAATTATTAATTTAATTTCTGGACAAATTTGTTGTTTTACAATTAGCGGTAAATAAAATTGTTGTTCTAATTAATTATTCACAATTATTGCTCAGTGGTAAGTATGCCAGTAAGCTAGGAAGCTAAGGCAGAGGATGCTCTAGCGTTCATTCAAAGTTTTTTTATGGATATATGACTCGATAGTTGTTACTGAAATAGAAATGTTCTGACAAATAAAATTTATGAGACTTTCTGTGACTTACCGATTTCTTAATGAATATCGAAATTTTCTTAGCAAAAAAGTATTGTAAGTCATATGTTTTCACCTTTGAACAGTGAGTCCGAATAAGAAGTTGCTAGTTACACGGTACGCATCTAATGTGGCTTCTGAAGTGGTAATGTGTTTTCTGTACGCGTATGCCAATGTGGTGTGCGTAACTGTACAATGAATATAATATTTGAAAATTAAGTCGGAAATTAGTCAATACAATAAACCAATGTCATGGGTATAGGTTCACCGGGTAATCACCCATGATTTACCGAGGAATCACCCATGATTCACCGAGGAATCACCCACGATTCACCAAGGAATCATTCATGATACACCGGGGAATCACTCATGATTCACCGGAGAATCACCCATTCACCGGGGATTCACACATGATCACCGGAGAATCACCCATCATTCATCGGAGAATCAGCCATGACCGATGGACGGGGAATCACCGATGATTCACAGTGGAATCACCGATGATTCACAGTGGAATCACCGATGATTCACAGTGGAATCACCGATGATTCACAGTGAAATCACCGATGATTCACAGTGGAATCACCGATAATTCACAGTGGAATCACCGATGATTCACAGTGGAATCACCGATTATTTTCCGTGGAATCACCGATGATTCACAGTGGAATCACCGATGATTCACACAGAAATCACCGGAGAATCACCGATGACTCACCGGGGAATCACCGGGAAATCACCGATTATTCACCTGGGAATCACAGATGAATAAGCGTCCTAGAGTGTTTCTGCGTATAGAAACACAATTAGGGGAACATTCTCGGCATCACTATCTTTGCGTGAGTTTTTGATTTTTTCGTATACGTTTCCTAACTCTAGTCTTCAATTTAACTGATGTTTGTCTTAAAAAATTGGAGAAAAACTACCCAGAAAAGGCTACAAAAATGTTACAATTCTTGCAAATGTTGTAACCTCCCTCCTTCGACCTTCGCATATCAAGAGCTGGTGCACTATCCCAGGAGAGCGTGAACGTTGAAACACCTATAGTGGAAGTGATCCACTAGGGTCCCCTCTTTTACCCCCTAGTAAACGTGCATTGTGTTACAACTCACGTTAGCCATAAAGAGCGTTGGATCGCTACTCAAGATTTGTTTGAACTTTAAACTATTGTTGTTAGTCAACAGTCGCTCGACAAAATGATTGGACTAGATATTTTGATATTTTCTTTTAAATAGTAAATTAACTGTTCCATTTGTGAAAAATAAGTTGCCTGACCGAAATATTCATCTAACTTGAGTGACTTAATTCTACAAAATGAGTGGATGATATTTGACAGGATGTTATTAAATGTATAAGGGTTGTAAGTCTTCATGGAGTCGATAAAATCAGCCATGTTCATAGCTTCACCTTTAACTTGGTTCTGAGTCATTTGTTCATATCCGACCAAAAATGTTTCATTAAATCGACAAATTATGCTCCCTGGCATAAGCGCATGAAGTTTCTCCTTATCAGTCCGTCGTATTCGATATTGAGTAAAGTACATTCCATGTTGGAGTCTGCTCTAAGATTTACGCTAACAAATTCACTTTATACCATTTGGGCCCCCAATTAAGCAGGCCCGTACAACAGTATGGGGAGATGAACCAACTGCAGAACAATCATAGATAGCAAAACAAAAGGGTTTCAATTGTAAAGTAATTTAGCTATTAAGCAAATCGCGTATCTACGAAACATACTTTCGAGTTGTTTAAACTAGTAAGGAGCAAAAATTTTACGCGATCGTTCACAATCACAGCCTACATTCATGTTGTAACGTCCCTCCCCCTCTAAAACTCTAAAAGAGCTTCCATCAGAAGGGAAGGGACGTAAATGCTATCTTAGATAGTCGTTAAATTGAGGTAATCTGATTAGCAGAATTATCCGCGTTAAGAATAACCAAAACATACCATTCGGATGATACAAAGGGCGAACTTGTCTTAGTTTCGGTGTCATTCTTTGACCAGTTGAGCTGGTATACACGTGGTCTAAAAGACAAGGTGTGCTAAGGTTGTCGTAAATGACGAAATCAGCAACATTTTAGTTCTCTTCAGATTTGTTTAACATTTTGGAGGTGTTTTTGAAGAATTGTTAATTTGGCTTTTTTGAATGTTTACATCATAAGAGGCAATGGCATCGAATCAAATATGTGAAGAGATCAATGTTCTTGTTTTATCGTCGGGTGTGTGTGTGTTACTAAGCCTGTATAAATTTAGTGCCTAGCCACGAGGCAAGATTGCAAATATTGCCTAGATAGCAGAATTGTTTCGTTCATTTCAAGGTATATGCTGTAATGTACTGCTGCAAATCGAATTCGCTATCAAATCCGAAATAGTTGAACTATTTACAACTGTCATTGAATATACGAAGTAGATCGAATGTCGTTCCAAATCAAGTTCAACAAAAAAAAATTATTAATTTGTGTGCTACGATTTTTTCGGAATGATTCATTGCAAACTGTTAAACCTATTTAGATCTCACTATCGACTTTTTTCTTAAAATCTTTACATCACGTTTCTTATTTTTTTTTTTATTTTTTCTCTAAGATATCGTCTTCAGTTTTCATTAGTTTTTGTTGTAACAAATATGCCTTTGTAAGATGAAGCTTTTAATAATTTGTTTTCATTTTTTGTTACGAATGTAAGCATACAGAAGCCATAGATATTTGCATTTGGTGATGGGTATTTGAAATTCAAAGAATATTTTCCGTACAAAGAACATTTTGAAACATCCACAATATGCTTTCTTGTTAACAGTTTTGTATGATTATCAACTAAACCAAGCGACGTAGAAAATAAGAAATGTGACAAAAATATATCTGGAAAATGTTATTCTGAAAAATGAACAAACACTGAACTTTTGAATTGTGGATTTATTGTATTCGTCGGTCGAACGAGAATTATGTTTGAAGTACTATCTGTCTGTGTTTCGTTTCATAGAGTCGCACAAATTGTAAGAAGGTCTTCAGTTTGCCTCCCATATTGCAATTTAGTAAGGATTAGTTAGCAAAAATAGCCATCTGCAAAACCAAATCCACTTTTGGTGCTACCTTTCAGGGAAAAAAGGATTTTGAAAATCGATTAAGTTTTGCTCGCAGCGGTAGCGGAGGGCGTGACGCAGTCCCCAGACCCCAAAAAAGAAGTCCACAAACTCAAAAAACGCCATACAAAAACCTATACGCGAACTTTTGAGGTTTTTCCCCTCGCCCCCTTCCCCTCTAAATTAATTTAAAAAAACTACGTCGCAGCAGCTTTCCAACGAGCCCAGACTCATAAAATTGGAAATTGGCTGATATATCGAGGTTTCAAAATGACGTTACTATGAAAACTTTTTTTCTGATCTGTCGGTTTCTATCCATCTATGTTTTAACTATTAATAATTTTTGATCTCGTGAACTAGACAGCCAATTTTGATGAAATTTTCAGCGGAATTTTCCGGAATTTTCCGGGAAAACTCTTGAAAAGTCGTGGCATCTGGAAAAGTTGTCATTTTTGAGGGTTTTCACGTAGTGCTCGGAGTTTTCGAGTTTTAGCTCCGAAGTGACAATAGCTAGAGAGTTAGTTTTTTCGGGAACGTTATAGAGTTTGGTCAGGAGAATTTTTTGGGATCTTAAGAAAATGGTTGCCAGCAGTCAAACCGGCACCATCTTGAATTTTTCCAAGCAATAAATTAGGTTTTTTTTGGTTTTCGAATTTTAGCTTCGGGATGACAATACTTAGAGAGTTGGTGTCTTCTACAAAATTGTAGAGTTTGATCAGGAAAATTTTTTGGGAAAAGAAATCCGCCATCTTGGTTTTTGGAGCAATAAATTATGCTTCTTTGGGTTTTCGAATTTTAGCTTCGGAATGAAAATACTTAGAGAGTTGGTTTCTTCTAGAAAGTTATAGCGTTCGATCATTAGAATTTTATGGGATCATAAGAAAATGGCTGCCAGCTGTCAAAGCGGCGTTATCTTGGATTTTGAGAATACTCAAAAATGCTATCTTCTGAATCAGAATACCTAGACAGTTGGTTTCTTCGGGAAAGTTGTTGAGATTGGTGAGTAAAACTTTTTTGTGATTCTAAGAAAATGGCGGCCAGCTGTCAAAGTGACGCCATTTTGGATTTTTTTGCTATGTTTTGAATTAGCATAGCTAGACAGCTTGTTTCTTCGGGAAAGTTGTAGAGATTGGTGCGAAAAAACTTTTTCGTAGAATTTTTTTTTTCTGAGAAAAATTTTTTTCTGAAAAATTTTTTTCGAAGAAAATATTTTTTTCTGAGAAAAATGTTTTTCATAGGAAACTTTG
>CM055405.1:37736561-37753924 GCA_029228625.1 Pseudolycoriella hygida | reverse complement strand
TTATTTATTTAGCGTATGGTTTCTTACATCTATTACAATTATATATTTTTTTTATTCTATTCTATTACAATTGTGAGTGACCGAGAGGTCATTACGACAGGTTCGGTTATTATATCTCAATTGCACATTAGATTTTAATACATTTCTATTTTTTCACACTTATTCATTCGTAGTTGATTTGTTTTTCGATGCTATTGCCGGGGAGATTGGCTAGCCAACAGTTCCGACGACCGAGTGATGACTCTTTTGTCTGCTGGGACCTCACGAATCCATTGTGTGATCTGGGCGCCATCTTTCGTGTCTATTTTCGTTGAATGTGCCTTGATGACCAATTCATTGTGCATTGCTAGTGTGAGTGACGTCACTGAATGCACGCGTTTCGTTAGAGGCAATCGAATCCTGTAACTACCCAATTTAAACGAAGCATCGAAGCTTGGGTGAACTTGTGGACGTTCCTGAATTAAAATTTTTTGATGGAAAAAACCCATTCGTTACCGGGGATCGAACCCGGATATTCTTGGTGGAATGCCAGCGCGTCACCACTGAGCCACCACGTCCAATGCTATAATATAAAACACAAACACGATGCACTTCATCACACATACCTTCACCGCTTGGCTTCACATCGGAAAGATGATTCCTAATTCGAATAGAATGAAAATTAAAAAATTGATTCGAAATGCAAATTGTGAGATAATTAAATTTTAGGAGAAATATAACCAAAGACCCGTACGTATCAGAATAGATGTGGCAAAGAGACTCGAACGTATCTAAATATGCAAATAAGCAAACAATCCAACGTTTTCTGTTCTTTTTTATCTGTAAGAATTTCGAAGATCAATAGAAATTACCCAAGATTACCTTCATATCAAAGGCCCTTCCGAAGTACGTCTCAGACCATTCAAATCTAGAAAAGCTTATATCCAAGGACTAAGTCATTTTTCCCTAAAACCCTGAAACACGTGTTCTCTAAAATTTTTGTTCTCTGATACTTTGCCTTTCTAACTTTCTAACTCTCATAGTTCTGGAGATCTGGGTCATACTGCCCAATTATGGAAGTGGCCATATACCAACAACGGGCCATATTTTCCGAAAACCCTGAAACACGTGTTCGCTTATATTTAATTCTCTACAACTTCACCTTTGGAACCAACTTTCCAACTCTCATAGTTCTGGAGATTCCGGTCATCCTGCCCAATTATGGAAGTGGTTATGTACCAGGATTGGGCCATATTTGCCCAAAACCCTGAAACACATTTTCGCTTAAATTTAATTCTCTACAACTTTGCCTTTGACAGTAAATCTCCATATTGCATAGTTAAGGAAATAAAACGAAAAACTGTTTTCGTATATGGCCAAGAGTCTCAATTTCGTCCATTCCATTGGTCCCAGTTCCCAGACCCCTGACCCGATTCCCACACAATTTTTTTCCCAGTTTCGTGGCATCAAATCGTTTCATTTGACACCAAAATGAGGAATTTCCGTGCTTTACTTGCTGAGATATTTGCGAAAAAGTTTCATCGACCCTCGAAAATTTCATGTCAGGCCTCCACTTTTTCGACCATATCTCTGGAACTACTTGGCCGATTTTGCTCATCTTCGAACTTGAATCATGGGAGGCATGTACCTTTCAGGGAAAAAAAAGGCTGATCGGTTGAGCCGTTTGGAGAAAAAAGTGGAGACGGACAGACGGACGGACATTTTTTTTATTGGTGATTCGTCATCTCTAGACGATAATAGATGCATCCCCCCCTCCCACCTCGATCTACCCCATGTTACAATAAAATTGTTTGTAGTAAACGTATAGGACCTTTGTACTTCGTACGGGTCCAAACATGTTTTATACATACGCAATTGATTGATTGATTGATTTTCGCCTCAGTTTTCATGAGTATGGCGGCGGTATGTGAAAGCAATATTAACACATATAGAGCAGC
The DNA here is from genome assembly GCA_029228625.1 of Pseudolycoriella hygida. NCBI lineage: Eukaryota > Metazoa > Arthropoda > Insecta > Diptera > Sciaridae > Pseudolycoriella > Pseudolycoriella hygida. Next base: position 37,751,987 of record CM055405.1, on the reverse strand, counting down.
GCCACGCACACAAAGGATACAGTGACAAAAAAAAATCTCAAAATATCAGCTGTGCCAGGTAATTTGTCTCCAGGTAATTTTAAACTTTTCCAAAATTACCTGGAGAGAATTTATCTGCCACAGGTGAATCTTTTTGTAACTGTAGAGTTTTCGTGCTGTTCAGTTCATCACTTGTTTTTCGGAAAACTAAACGATGACGCTATTAGTCTATTGGTAGAGACATTCAACTGTAAGAATGTACTAAAAGAAATGATGTCCTTCAAAAACGGAAAATTTTTCTCGAACCTGATTCTGGCATGTGTGGAACAATGCAATTTGGAGAAGCGTCACCTTCTTTGAATTAAAAACATTGATAAGCTGAAAAAAGGTTTGCGTCACTCTTCTTCTTTAAAGTGTTTCTTGGAGGTATAATTTACAGCACATCCGGGCAACAGTGCTAGTATTTTATAAAAAAAACATGAAATGCAATTTTAATGCAATTAGAAACATCAGGTGGATACCCTCTGTCTGATTGAAAAAAAGATCGATAAAAAAGTCTCTAATAAAGTTTATGTCTAATGTCTTCAATAATTAATTTCCAACATTTTCAGATGGTAGAAATATCGAGAAATGAAGTAATTTAGATATGAAGTACATTGAGAGACACTTCAACTGACTTTCATTTGATTCATCTAATTGAAAACTTACAAAGCGAAGAGTTTACGAGTTAACATTTTAAGTAAAAGCATAAATTAATGATGTGGTCTCGAAGTTTGTCATATATTGAGTCATACGAGCTTGCAATGGGCTTTACAATATTTTCAAAATGAATTTGACGCAAGCCGTCACTCTAAAACTTTATGGAGTGCACCATATCGAACTGATGAACAAAATTTATTCAAAACAATTTCTTTAATGACTTCCAAACTATTTTCTAATACAAATTTGTGCGAATATTATACTTACTCGTTAAGCGGTTTTCCGTCCTCCAGAATTTGAATAGTTTTGAATCAAAAACTTTTACAGCGTACCAAATTGGTGAAATTTACGTTTCTAAAGCTATTTTTAAATAGAATATGGAATGGAATATGTCAATTGAACTTATTGCGCCAAATGATTGCATGAGTGCCACGCTAGCTACGAATAAATAGAGGAATTTATGACACTTTCCACCACTCATCGAAAGGCAACAACAAACATTGAATCAATACCATCCCATTGTGTCATAAATTCTTGCAGAATTGCTTTTTCATAAAATTCACAATTTTATTGTCGCGTCGTGTGTTTGACACGTATACACTATACGAATTGAAAGTATGGGTAAACTAAGACGTTCATATCGATTCAAAAGCAAAATTTCATTCGAATTTAGTTCGTTAAAAGTCATTCTACATACAGTGTTCATTAAAATTTCTTCACTTCTGGGTAAGAATTTGAAACTTACTTATCGACTTGTCTCTACCACTCGTAGTAACGCATCGTAAATTAGTAAAAGCGATGAAAATTGTGTTCCTGTGATGTTGTATACGGTTCGAAAACCAATTTGCACCGTACTTTGATCAGTTTTTTCAACAGGCCCTTTCTCTACTCAACTCTCTGAACTCTATTCTTCGACCTACGTATCTGTTTAAGGGAAGAATAAAATTTTATGACAGAGCATGTTTTCATACAAGTTTGCAATGAAGTAGGAGTAAGTTAATTAACAAAAGAATCGACTCGTTTAGCGCGTCTGTCAAAATACAACGAATTTCAGGTATTTTACTCATTAAGTAACTTTTTATGAAATACACTATACTTTGACATAAGCTAATAACACACAAAGCTTGTCAACCCACACTTTTAGTGCGGCGTCGGCTACTGTCAAATTTTACGAAATTCGAGATACTTTGACAGAAGCCGTCGTCCCACTAAACGCGTGAATTAAATAGAACTTTCAATGTTATCGCTGTGGTCTATGCCGTACAAATGATAGCAAACATTTTACATACGGGCTAAACATCGATGCGACGGGTCTAAAAAGTTCATCCAAATTATCTATGAAGATTTCGATCAAAGTTATGTTCACATGATAGAGCCAGTATAAGTTATGTGGGTGAGTCAACCTACAGGAAAAACTAGGAAGGAGGTTGTATTTGGATTTAGATTTCCGTTTCACTTCCATATGCAGTAAATACATTATATATCCAGTAGTTTTGGAGTCATTGGTGGCTGGTACACGTTTCTTTGAGTACAAATGTATTTTCTATATTTGAACGTTGAAATATAAAAATCGCTGTATATGGAGAGGTAATCGAGACCGTTTTTAGGTATTTTATGTTTTAGCTCATAGCTATGGAAGGTAATATCTTATGAGGGTTGGATTATGTTGGAAAATGGAATGTTATACATGAAACCGCAATAGTTATTTTTATTTTTTTTTTTTGAAAGATAATCGAAATCGTATTTTACATTTATTCACTTTCGATAGTTATCGTTTGATTTAGATTCGACGTAATACGCTAGATTACCGTTAGTTCTATTGAAATAAAAATGTTGAAAAGTACATTGTTTTTGTAACAAAATTGATTTCGATGCGAATTTACATTATAGCGTTGTAAGATTAGCATAGAAATGATAATAGATTGCGACTGCGCATATTGGCATTTTGCGAAGGCAATGCCATCTCTGGAGTAAGTTCTTGAGGATGATTGAGGAAAAAGATTTTCTTTCAAGGTATAAGGAGGAAGAGTCTGTACAGTACGCATAAGAAATTTATTCAAAATTTGTCCTCAGGTACAAGTATTCTTGACATTCATGACCTATCTTTTTGCATCATGCATCGCATGAACCTGCGTCCTCTCGTATGTCAATATCAATTATATAATCTCTTCCATCAATTAATCGATAAATAGATACAAAAGGACGCAAGTTCATGCTTCATGCGATGTTCTCTTGACAAGTTGAGGGGTTGTGACTGGTGGTACGTATCGGTCACTGCAAGTCTATTGAGACACCATTTCACAGATTGACTCTGCTATTTTGTGAAAAGATGCGTATACAGATTTCAAGGTCGCCATATAAATTTGTTTCCAATATTTAAAAACTAGTCCCCCTAGGGACTACGCAGGCTTTAACATTCTCTATTGTTGTCTAGTGGATTTCCATGCAGAGAGCCGAAGCAAATTATTTTCGGTTGATATTATCGTATCGTACATAATGTAAAAAGAGAAGTGGGCGCAAGATGCAGTACTTTCTTTGTTGCAAAATTAGAATGAGATATGAATCGCAGGTTGCACGTAATATATCAAATACGTACTCCTCTTTGTAATGTAATATAATTTAAACGAAATTTTAACCTCAATTTTATAATGATTTTATAATCAATTCATTTCATACTTTTCACATATGATTTATTAATTCCACAAACTTAAAAATTAAATCACTATCCTTAACTAATTTTAGCGCTCCCCTTACATCTAATCTTACCTGTATGGTGAATGAATGAAACTTCGTTGACTCTCAAAAATATAATACTCCACGATATTTTCCCAACGTAATGATCCAAAGTTTCGAAATGATCCAATTGAACATGAAATATCTCGTTTATCTCAAAAATGAATTTCCATACAACGAACCACGTTGTCACAATGATGAACTTTTAATATAAACCAAATCATAATGTAAACCTAAAATCTGTGATCGAAGACCATTACAATGTTGTAGCGAATCGAAACGGTTAACAAAATCTTACACCGTTCCATCGGGCCTTAACAAAATCACTACAAAAACTTATTGCTCACGTAACCGTACTTGCTTTTAATAATAACTAAAAGTTCTCAACAACTTATCCGTTTGACGACCAAAATGGAAAAGAACAAGACGATGACTTGTCTGATCTAATGAAGTATCAAAATGTCAATCTCACTGACCGCTCTATAAATTCTCCTGCACGCCATCTGTTGGTCAACGGTTTCACCATATGTCTCCAAACTAAATCACCGGTGTCAGGAATTGTTCTGACCTAAAACAGCCATTTGAAATGATTTAAATTGAATGAAATCAACTTAGCCGTTGCCTATTTATCGGCCTATAAATAGAGTCAAAATGTATGAATAAAGAGCATTCAGAACGAGGAGTTCACGGGGACAACATCCCCAAGCGAATCGTTTTCCTTGTAGAAAAGTGTTCTACAACCAGCGCTTGCGAGCTGGGGTGCATAACCCACTGGTTGTTGAACACTTAGTAGAACGTGTAGAAGTTGGAAAATGCTAACTTAGGTCTAGTGTTATAAATTACATAAGAAATCATATATCTATGCAAACCCAAGTTACATCTTCCCCCGTATTCCACTTCACCCGTACACCACTTCCTCCGTACTCCATACTCCCCTCCTGCTCCTACCTCCATCTCCTAAAACTTATTACATAATTGTAGAACCATAAAAACTGACCACTTTTCCATCAGATATTTTTCATGCATGTCGGTCACTTCACTCACAAAACTCTGAGACTTTGCCGAAGAAACTAGTAGGCAATCTCTCATACTTTCGCAGGTACTTCTAGAAACATAAAAATTGACCACTTTCCCAACTGCTGATGCATATATACCATTGTGTTTGGTACTCTATACCAAATACATAATATACCAAACCCAAATTCAGTTCCTTTGAACTCTTCAAGCTGACCGGACGCATGAGCTAATACTCATGAGTTCTTTTTTCCTCTACGTTGGTTTCTAGTTTTTCTTTTTGGTCATTTTTTCGCTATCGAAAGGAGAAATTGTTGTTGTTGTTTTATGTTAGTTCCTCGGAACTCTTCAAGCAGGGTGGAAACATGACATCATACACTAAGTAGTTTGTGGCCGACTGATAGATAAATAAACTATTGAAATTGGTATAGGAAATTTGCGATAGAGTATAGTAAAAGAAGATAATTCGGCTACGTCACCGTTCGTCCATCCGTCTGTGCACCCCTCATGTGACGTAACGTGACGTAACTTGCACCCCACACGGAAGAGTGAAAACATAAAGTAGCTATCACTTAGAGATGTACGGACACGCCCAATTTCTCGGCCCGTTTTCAAAATCGGACGGCTCGGGCAGGCGAAAAGTGATGCCCGCAGACCACTAATAACTAGAAATGAAGTAAAAGTGTGCGGACACGCATGATTTTTCGGCCCATCGGCACAATACCGGGCACGGGCGAGCACTCGTATCTTTATTTCGAAAACGGGCCGTCACGGGCTGCCCGTTTTCAAAATCGAACGGGAACGGGCAAGCGAAAAGTGATGCCCCCACACCTCTACTATAACTAATTTAATGAATAGACAAAAAACAGACTTTAGACGATTATTAGTAATTAAAAACAAGTATAATTACGTTATCTCGCCTCCGACTCGATCCCAACTCATAATTTTTTATAGATTGAGTGAAACTGCCCTAAACGAACTTCTGGAGACAAATAAATCGACTGTTCAAGCGTGTAGGGCATCTTTATAATCGTTCGAAATGTTCAATAAAAATCTTGCTATGAATGTGAATAGCTAGCAATGGCATCGCATCAGTCTGAATTAGGTTCAATTATTGTGACCTACTTTCGAATGCAATCTCGAAAAGTCTAAATTAAATTATAAATGAAATCAATAAAATGCTTAAAAAAACTCGAATTCACATTCAACGAACATTCAATACGGCGGAATAAGTTCTATCGGCAAGTATTTATGAAATTCACCTAATTGTTTTTATGGAAAAATGGCTTCTTCATAATCGTATTCGTTGTTCCATAAGCCAATAACATGTCTAATGTATGGTATATATGCGTGTGCCTCTAATACAAAGAATAAATACATAATTGAATAATCCTTTTAAAAATATGTTTTCTTCAATTTATTACGGCTTCGGTGTGGCTTTATGGGACATCTTATAACATTCATTTGTAACACGGTACAACGTGGGTATGTCACTTCAATAACAAAATGAACAATATTCATTCATCAATGCCGAACAATATATTACATCATTTTGTCAGTCGTTTCGATCATGCAACACAGATGTATCGATGTTTTGAATCCTATTACAATCTGTAACAAAACATATATGCTTCGTGGGCCCGCACGAACTTCAAAATTCATAGAAATGATAAGTTGGTCCGACTGGGGCCAGATAGAAGGAACATGTGAATGTCAATTGGTATGGGAGAGGATTCTCTAAAAAATGCAGACAAATTGGTTCGATTCTCTGCAATAAAAACAAATGTCATTCTTCATGTTCTTATACAGGACCTATTCATATGAAACTGGACAACCTACTATGTTTGTCATTTTCTTATGAAAGGCCCAGTATATGACGGCAGGCATACCAAACTTAATCATTATTTCTGACTAAGTCCTTATTAAGTTGATTTAGAAACATACCACCTAGTCCGTACTTCGTACATCATAGACGGCACTAGGTTTGTGTGCAATTTAGCACTGACAAAGTAAAAACTTCGATAACGAAAGGATCTATAAGAGGAATCCATCTGAGCAAAAGCTCACAAAAAATTGCGGGACTAGTAAATAACGGACGGGTTTTTAATGACGGATTATTATTATTGGAAATCTACCAACTCCCTGGACGAAATTAGTATGGTAACAAACGCTGTGGCAAACGCATATGCCCCGTGTACTTGTTCACTCCTTACGGGACTAAATACTCAGATTTAATAGACACGGCGTATTATTTGAAACTTGTTTGCAAGTGACATACCCTCGCGATATATGTCTACATGTTTAAAATTTCCAAAACAAACTGGATTAATCATGATATATTTTATTAAAGCTCGACGACTGTTGTTTAAACGAAGCTTTAAGTTTTATTACAAAACAACCTGGTCGACTTAAGAATTGTTAAAAAAAGGTTAATATGGTTAATATCCACGCTCATGTAAAAATAAATCTAAACGAGAACATTAAGTATTCCTCTGGGTCAGCTCGTGTACCTAAGCATAAAATATTTGAAACATTCGTTCGGGGAACATGTTGAAAGTGTAGTAAGCTTCATGTTTGCATTATTCTACAAAATATCAATATTTTCTTAGGTCAGGAATGTTAGAAGCATGTCTAAAAATAAACAGACATTTCACCAAGTTTGTGAAATGTTCTACGTCAAATATTTCCTTAAAATTAAAATGAAAGTTTGCTTTTGAACAAAATCGCCTTTTCGGTTTTCTTGCAAACATGAGTTTAGTCTTCAACACTAACATTATGGTCTCCCTCCACATACACATTCCGATAATTCCAGAAATTTATTTTCGAAATTCTAGGAATTCCTTTTTTCAATGTATGTACCGAAGCGTACGGAGATGACACCGTATTTCAAAAATTGAATATTAGACATTTTTGTGTGTTCACAATCCTGGCGGCCGATAGCATTTTTAATCATATTGTGACTGTTGGCTCAGAGTCTTTACACCAGCCTGCCTCCTTGAGTTCCAGCTCAAAGAATAAAAATCCGTATTGGAGCTATTAGGAGGCAGGCTGGTGTCGAAAATCTGCATGTCTCCAATAAATGGTATTTGTGCAAAACAACGTTTGCGTAGTCATGAACTCGACACCAGCCTGCCTCCTTAGTTGCTAACTCAAAGAATATTTTTTGTCTATTGGAACTATGGGCGTCTGCAGAAAGGTAAAACCTTGTCAATCAAGGCAGCCTGGTGCTGAAATTCTGGCTACGCTTAACTGGAAGAACAAGTGAAGTTATTAGTTAGTAACACCATCGAAGCCGGCACCAGGCTGCCTACTTGAGACCTAAAGCTGGGAATAAAGAAGGCAACCTGGTGCTGAACATCTGTTCTTACTACAGTGGAGGCAGTGGTGAGATCTATACGTCACATAAGTTTGAATTCGGCACCAGGCTGCTGCTGCCACCTGCATTCAAAGTGTCATAGATCAAGGACGCAGCCCGGTGCCGAGTTGAAACTACCTTCTTCTCCTTGGTAAAAACAGATGCTCAGCACTAGGCTGCCTTCTTTATTCCCAGATTATGAGCTCAAGTACGCAGCCAGGTGTCAAATTATAAACTAATACGATGTAATGTACTCGCTACTTCCTTAATTTTGGCATTTTCAAATTTTTGGCACCAAGTGTCCTGGCTGAAAGTGCAGACTTATCTTCTAACGAAAAGTTTGTTAAAATAACTGAGCAAGCTTAAACTACTAGATGGAAAAACAATGATATAGCTATTTAGGCACTTTTTTGAAATTTACAATTTTTTTAACAAAACTTACTCTGGAAAAATATCGTTTTTATCGGACGCGCTCTAAGAAGGCAGGCTCGTGCTAAAATTCTGATTGGGACCAATGAAATGTATAACTATAAAACTGCATTTCCATCAATATGAATTTGACACCAGACTGCCTCTTCGGATTCAAGCGAGTGAAGCAATTGAAACTTAAGGAATGGCTCTCGGAGCGCCAATACCCAGGTTAAATCTTTCGCATCCACTCAGTAGTTCTGAAGAAAAATCTATTCATGGTATATATTTCCTCCAAGAGGGGATTTTATTTCCATTCTTTTTGTTAATTATTGTTTTTTAATATAAGATGAAGTGAGATCCTGGAAGCATAATCAAACTCACACATATTCGGCTACTCTCACCCTCAGCGTCAGCTTGTCTGTATAAGTATTGCCCTCAGTTTTGTAAATATAAAAATTCAAAAAAAAAAAAATTTATGAAAAAAAAAAACGGAAAAATAATTAAAAAATTTTGTCTTATAAAATGCCATTCTTCCCCATTGATATCCATTATCTATATGATCTTTGCTATTGTTTTTGCGATGAGAAATTTGAGAAAGTAAAAATTTCTCTCCATCGCAACAGCATCAAAATAAAACTAATATAAATAAAATTAATTTTAATATAAGTTAGTAATATAAGTAAAATAAAATTAAATTAATGTTTCTTTAACGTGCTCAGCACACTGAAACTTAAATAATCATTCCTGAAATTGTAATAACTAAATGTCAAATAAATCAAATCAAAATCAAATCAAATCAAAAGAGTACTGCTTCATCCCTAAACACCCCATCCCTCCTGGCTATAAAAGGGAGTTTATTTGCTCTGAGAGCGATCATTCTTTCCCAAGTAGATTTACAGTCAAGTCAAGAGGTGAAGTGTGATTATATCCAAATAAACCGACAAAAGTGTGAATATTGGTTCCCGAAGTTAGTGAAAATTAAAAGAAAGTGAAAGGTGAAATAAAAATAAAGTGAAAAGTTGTTCCAGCTAAAATTGAAAAAAGTTTTGAAAATGGCCGATAACTTTAATGCATATTTATTTCTCATGGATGGAAGTGACGCATTGTTGTGCGAGGCTCTCGAAAATTATGAGCGCAATGTACCACCTCAGAATCCACCACCTACGGAATGGGACGCGGGTCATGACCATGCATTTTTAAACGAAGCTCTCGACAATTATGAGAGTGGTGGCCAGAATCCAGAACCTATGGAATGGGACCCGTGTTATGAGGCCGGCGGGGATCCAGAGCTTATGGAATGGGAGACGATTTATGATAATCGCACTTTATACCCCGCTCTCAACAATTTCCCGAGCGATGACACAGCTATGCAGTACACAGACAACTCGCTACGTGACCTTGATGAGGTTATTTATTCGCAGCGGGCATATTCAGATGCAGAACGGGCTGCCCTCAACGAAATAATCCTTGAATTAGACGGATATACCCATCAAGGCGCTATCCAGAACCCTGATCCAGAGCCTTTTAACGGGATCCCGAGCGATGACACAGCTATGCACTACACAGAAAACTCGTTACGTGACCTTGATGAGGTTATTTATTCGCAACGGGCATATTCAGGCGCAGAACGGGCTGCCCTCAACGAAATAATCCGGGAATTAGACGCATATGCCCATCAAGACGCTATACAGAACGGCGGAGGGACCTCCAGCGCCTCAGCAATGTTTACTGTTTTAGGCCAGGATGAGCATTTCTTCCACAAATTCAAGGTGAATGGCACGACTTATACGCTGAAAATCGTCAGCCCAGACTCGCAAATGCCACCAGAGACATGGATACGGAATTTAATAAACGAGGTAATTAGTTTTTTTAAAAATAATAGTAGTATTAAAATAAGTCCTGATGATAGGGTAGGGATGACACTTAGAAATGATTGTAGTTTTGAAAACCCTATTTTTATATCGCTAAGGAGGGCAAGCCAGTTAGATCCAGATATCGTATTCGACCATATCATGAAGATATTTGATAGCAATAAGGAATTTTTTTTAAACGGGTTTCTTCAAATCCATTTTGATCATATTGTAATTCCCCACGGTGGAGGTAGAATTTCACGGTCGTTAGGGCAGACAAACGCAGAATTTATTCTGAAAAAGGCTTCCTATATTAAGTACAAAACACCGCCAGGTCATTCTGATGGTTTTTGTTTACCTTACGCTCTAGTTATCTGTAGGGTTGTTGCTGAGTATAAAGCGGGTGATCTTGACCGTTATCATTATAAACGCTTTCAAAATAATTTTCGTTTACTTAGAGGGTATGCTGAAGAACTCTGTAATAATGCCGGGGTAGTTATTGGAGACCCTGAATATGGGTGTTCGTTAGATGATGTTAGAAAATTTCAAGATCATATGGTAGAATACCAAATTGTTATTTATTCCACTCATTCCAAGACTCCTATTTTTATAGATGAGGCATACGATGGTAAAGATAGGTTAAATATAATGTTACACAAGAATCATTACAGCCCTATGCGGTCCGTTCAAGCATGCTTCGGTGCTGGGTATATTTGTGACATGTGTCATACACACACCCGCAAAAAGGGTGATCATGCGTGTAAATACGAGTGTACGCAATGTTTAACGCGACCCAAGTGTGCCCTAGTATTCGAAGTAATAAAATGTTCAAATTGTCACCGCTCGTTTAATGGACCTGAATGTTACAGTAACCATTTAAGACCCCGCGGTCGTACCGGCTCGGTCTGTGAAACGAAAAAAAATTGCTCAAAATGTTACTCAGCAAAACGAAAGAATCATATTTGTGGGAAAAGGAAATGCCTTACTTGTGACAAACTTGTACCAAAGTACAACCACCTTTGTCACATGCCTAAATATGAGAGTAAGCGCGACAACACAACTGATTTTTTGAATATTTATTTCGATTTAGAGACACAGCAGAGTACGACCCTGGGTCGTTACACCGACCGGTATGTACACACTGCAAACCTATGCGTGCTACAATATGTATGTGCATATTGTATTAACGAAGGACCGCGTCCATGTGTGTATTGTGGTAGTAATGGGGAAATTATTTTCAAGGGGAGCAATTGCATAGAACAATTTATGAATTTCATAATACAGAAACACAACGAAAAAAAAACAGTAACGAAGGATGGGAAATCTGTCATGGCCAGCAAATATGACTACATAAATGTAGTAGCGCATAATTTAAAAGGTTATGACGGCCAATTTATTCTTCGGTATATATATGAGAGCGATCGTTTTAAAAATCCCTTCCTGATCATAAATGGTACCAAGATAACTCAAATATCCATTAATAAGGCACTTAAATTCATCGATTCTCTAAATTATTTCCAAGTGCCTCTTTCAAAACTTCCGGAGCTTTTCGGGTTTGAGGGTGGGAAAGGCTTTTATCCCCATTTATTTAATCGCCCCGAAAATGATAACTACGTAGGCCCCATCCCTGCAAAACATTTTTACGGCTATGATTCAATGTCTCCTGAACGTAGAGTGGAATTTGAGCAGTGGTATGACTCACACCCTCCAAATTACGTATTTGATAACAGTAAAGAGCTGGTAGAATATTGTAAACAGGACGTGGAAATATTACGCAAAGCATGTTCGAAATTTGTCTCAGATTTCTTTAGTGAGACCAATATCGATCCGTTTATTGACGCAAGCACTGCACCTAGCTCATGCAACAAGGTGTTTAGATCTAAATATATGGAAGAAGACTCAATAGGTCTAATTCCGGTTAACGGGTACCGACTTAGTGAAAACCAATCAAGACATGCACTGAAATGGTTAAAATATGTTGAATATGACAAAAATATATCAATTCAGCATGCAGGTAATGGTAAGGAATTTTACCATTATAAGTTTGGTCGTGTAGATGGGTACCATGCACCCGCGAACACCATTTATGAATTCGATGGTGATTATTGGCACGGGTGTCAAATGTGTTTCCCGGCGACCTCCTCCACTGACAGGAGTGCCCACTTTGAGGAGATGCAGAAAAGACACGATGATACCGTCGCAAAACACCAAAAAATACGCGAAGCTGGTTTCAATCTTGTTGCTATGCCTGAGTGCATTTTTAAGAAAGAAATGTCAGAAAACCCAGACATTGCTAATTTGCTGGAGATGATGCTTTCTGCGGATAAACCATTAAACCCGCGCGATGCATTTTACGGGGGTCGTACAAATGCAAATGTTCTCTACCGGAAATCTGACGAAAAAACTAAAATACATTATTACGACATTTGCTCGTTATACCCATGGGTGAATAAGTTTTGTAAGGTGCCTGTGGGTCATTGTAAAGTTCACGTCGGTGATGCTTGTAAAAATATGGACTGGCAGAAGATGGACGGGCTAATGAAAGTGACTGTTTTACCACCGAAAGGGCTTTATTTCCCGGTTCTCCCGTATAAAATGCATTCTAAATTAATGTTCTTTCTCTGTTTAACGTGTGCTACAAATTTCAACCAGGGCAAATGTGACCATGGTGATGACGACCGCAAGTTTACAGGTACGTGGGTCATGGATGAGGTAAAATTGGCTGTGGCCAAAGGGTACAGAATAGAAACAATCCATGAAATATGGGAGTATAAAGTTACTCAATACGATCCAGTGACTCGGTCTGGGGGGATGTTTGCTGGTTATGTGAACCATTTTTTGAAAATCAAAGCTGAGGCAAGCGGCTGGCCAAAACAGTGTGTAACTCCAGAGCAAAGGCAGGCATATATAGATGAATATTATTATCGTGAGGGTATTAGCTTAGACGAATCAAAAATCGCCTATAACCCGTCGTTAAGATCGATGGCTAAAAATATGCTAAATTCGTTTTGGGGGCGGTTTGGTATAAGGGATGATCTAGCACAAACTATGATTATTAGGACTGAGCAAGAACTGATGAATAAAATCCTGGATCCGGCTATTGAATGCCAGAGTATATTACCCATTAATGACGACACATTGTTACTCAATTATAGGGTCAGGGAGGAGGCACGTAAAGTTAATAGCACTACGAACGTTGTGATTGCCGCGTTTACAACTTGTTACGCTAGATTAGAGCTTTACAAGTATTTAGATATGCTCGGGGGTGAAAGGATACTGTACTATGATACTGACAGTATCGTATTTACAGAAACCCCAGAAAATGGCGACATAATGCCTGAACGGGGTGATTTTCTTGGGCAAATGACCGACGAACTAGAGAAGTATGGTATAGGCTCCTATATATTAGAGTATGTATCGGGAGGACCGAAAAATTATGCCATTAAAATCTTTTCAACAAAAGACAATTCGATTATCGTCATTGTGAAAGTTAAAGGCATTACCCTAAACTATGAAAATTCCTTATTGCTAAGGTTTGACGTTATTAAAGATATGGTTATAAATGAAGCTAAAAATAAAAAAACTGGAAATCTATACAGATAGAATTTTACGTACAGCTACTGCTGATGTGTATTCTAGACGTGCTAAGAAAACATACCAGATAAGTTATAATAAAAGACAGAGAACAGAATTTGTAACTTTACCTTACGGTTACTAGATTTATTTCCATGTTTGTATTATATGTAAATTTGTAACTTTACCTTACGGTTTCTAGATTTATTTCCATGTTTGTATTATATGTAAATTTTTTTATTTTTAAGAAAAATTGTAAAATATTCTAATAATAAAACGAGTGTATTTTGAGAAAAAAAGTTTTTTATTTGTTATATTTCAGTGGTTTCCTTTGACTTTTCCGCTCGAAATGCAGGATAAAAGACTGTATTGCAAAGTCTCTCAGTACAGGTCTTGATTGAAAGACATATTGCCCCCATAGCCGAATGCCAGTTTTTATATTGTAAACAGTCGAGTATGAATGCAAAAATTGCATTTTCGTCTGCTGTATAAATGTCTGATTTACATTCTGCTTCTTCATATGCTTTATCGTGTCTCTGTGCAATTGCATCATCAGTATCAACAGGACTACCAGAATCGAGAGAATTTCCTGGCCCAAGGTAATTATGACCGGGGAAAACAAATGACACCATCCTTTTTGAATGCCTCTATACAGCTCGAGACCCAAAACAATACTGACTAATACTTTTTACCCCCATTTTCTTAAAACTTAAAAAAATAAAAAGATTAGTTTACTCTTAAATAGTTTTATTTTCATCTGTTACAAAAATTTTGTCAGTTATAAAATATAGCGTATTTATCCAATGTCTCTAGGTAAGGACGCATAGTGATGATGCCGAATGCTAGGTCATACGTTGATAGCGTAAGTCCTCCAAGTTGTGAGCGGATTATGTCACCTATTTTTGTCTCGTCCATCGAAGGATCCATATAGCTTTTTATGGCCTGCAGTGATGCTTCGTATTCTGAAACACGATCTGAACGCGCCAGTATTTCATGCTGGATACAGGCATCGTATTCAACGAAACTCTGCAGGCTGATTTTGTGTAGTACTATAGAACCGTAGCCACTGCTCATGGTCATTTTGAAGATATTTTGAGCTGTAGAGGTTACTGAAATACCGGTTATGTGCTCGAGGTTAGCGATATCTCCTCCACCATTGACGATTGTAGCGACCATATGCAGGAAAGTTGAAATTTTAGTCTTAGTCGCGATGGTTATATGGCACCCAGTAGTCCGATCACAGACTTTTATGGCTGGTTCAAAGGTTAATGCATCGATACCAATGATGATGTATTTTGTAGTCGACTTGTTGAGATAAATGGTTTTCTCGTTAAACATGCGCGTTTCATGGCTCCATAGCCCTTGCTTCTTTGGCACCGCGTTACTAGTCGGTGGTGTTTTCAAATCAAACGGGAACATTTTTGACATTTCAACAATTGATTGAGTCATTTTTACGTTATAGTTTTGTTTTCGTTTTTAACAAAGTAAGAACTGACTTTGGAATGATACTTCTCTTGAGGAATATCGCCTTTTATATAGTGGTTTGAGACCCCCTCCTAAATCGCCGATGTATCGAGAGCATCATAGAACCGAAACATATTCCCCCTCCCTCCCGTTTTACATTTTCACATTCACAGTATGCTGTACAGCTGTCGGAGGGAATGAAAATTTTTAGGAACTGACGAATAAAAATCATGCACGAATGTCCCTCCTCTTTTTCCCTTTCATCTCCAGATGAACAAGACACAAAACAGACCATTTTAACCGAGTGCTGATTGGCGAATGAATCATGAAGTATATCCCCCTTTTATT
>CM055405.1:37689232-37717277 GCA_029228625.1 Pseudolycoriella hygida | reverse complement strand
GCCAAGTCATGCAACTTGATATATTGAAGGGGGTTGATTACCGACATTTTGATGTTTCATTATGAACAATACTCGGTACAACCGGGGTCTAGCGATTTCTAACTGAAATGAACACACCGGTTGTACCGAGTATTGTTCATAATGAAACATCAAAATGTCGGTAATCAACCCCCTTCAATATATCAAGTTGCATGACTTGGCTGATGATTGGCACTAGATGCCGAAATATTGGTGCTTCTAAAATGTTCAAGAACTCGGCGATCCTAGTTGAGTTCAACCTGAGCGTCATTACAATGACAAAGTAATCTCATTAACTCAAAAATTCTTCATTCTGTTACTATGACTAGACCGCTATAATCAAGAAAAATGGCTACTTCAGCCAAATAACCACTCCCTTGACTTTGACTATTAATGTTTATCATACATGATGTAAGCGAATTCTAAATACATGACAAACGACATGAAATTCTCAACCAACTGGTTAGCAGCTGAAGCGCTCACCAAACCAATAACCAAACAAATTTACAATTTAACTCCACATTAATTTATGAAGTGAATTTCATATAAAAAATTAAACAATCGAAGATCGTGTGTAGTGAAATAATTTGCCTGTACTTTCAGTTTTTACACTGCGCAGAAGTATAACTCTTCTTTCTTTTTGCGAAGATTGCTTAACATAAATTTAAATTTTTACGTGTGAAAACTGAAAGTGTTGAGAAATTATTACGATGGTGGGTCTGGCATTTGTGACGTAGTTTTTTGAACACAACATAATTTTGTTTTAAAAAAAGTGGTGCAAATTTTTTTAAGAATAAAACTTTGACCACAAGCTAAAATTCTATTCAAACAAATGTTTGCGCCTTTTCAGCGAGAGCGCCACCTCTACCGATGTCAATAATACCTTCGAAGAAGTTTTTTTATTGTGATATCAGTGGTTTTGTAAGTTTTTTAAGGCGAGCTCTGCGACCTATGCTACCGTGGACAAAAATGATCTGAGACTTCCTGGCAACTGCTGACAACTTTTTGGCACTTGCTGACAACTTTTTGACACTTGCTGAGTAGTGCCTGAGATAGTGCTGATAACTTCCTCACACTTTCTGACACTTGCTGCCAACTTTGTGACACTTGCTGACAACTTTTTGACACTTGCTGACAACTTTCTGACACTTGATGACAACTCTCCGACACTTGTTTATAACTTTTTGAGACTTTCTGACGCTTGCTGACATCTTTCTGAAACTGTCTGACAATTTGTGACTTTCTGAGACTTTCTGACCACTTTCTGAAACTTGCTGACAACTTTATGAGACTATCTGACACTTGCTGACAACTTTTTAAGACTTCCTTACAACTTTCTAAGACTTGCCGACAACTTTTTGACAATTGCTGATAACTTTCTGAGAATGTTTGACACCTGCTGACAACTTTCTTAGAACTTCTGACCGAATTTCAACCGATTTTTTAAAAAATAATTTAGAAGGGCAGGGGGCAGGCAGGGCGAAAAAACTCAAAAGTTCGTGTATATATGGTGACTTATCCCAAATGTTTTTTTATGGCGTTGTTTGAGTTTGTGGACTTCTTTTTTTGGGTGTGGGCACTGCGTCACGCCCTCCTCTACCGCTGCGGTTATGATCACACAAAAATGCCTAACTTTCGACTGGTTACAAACGTCGTGATGTGCACATAAATATAACTACATCAGCGTACAATTACTTTCATTTTATTTTGAAGTTTTATTCAATATCCACATATTTCTCAGAATTCCATTGTTCGAACAATGTAATTTTATTACCTGCGAATAAACCCGCAAAAATAAAAGATAAAGATTGTAACTACGACCGGTTTTTTGATTCGTGCAGTTAGTTACCTCGCATTCGGCTCGGGATACATTCCTACACTCGTCAAAAAACAGTTTTCAAAGCTTTTTGCTTAAAAACACCCTCTTGAGTTTGGCTCATTTCACAAAATTGATCCCTCATGTAATGACTTACTTCCGCACCCCCCCACTGTAATGTACTATTCTTCTACTGAAATGGAATATCCAGAAAAGCTTTCAGTACAGGAAAGGTAATTTACGCCGAGTGTAATACAGTCTCAGAAGAGTGAAAACCGACAAGTTTCTGATTTATCATACGAATTTACCATACAAATCAGAAACTTGTCGGTTTTCAATTTTCTGTTCCTGTAGTTAACTAAGTTGCATCTTGTGACCTTGTTGTGCGGACGAAATACAGGCTAACACGAGCTGATGATCTACTATAATCCCACTCGACAATCCAACATTTTCCAAAAAGCAACGTTAAAAATTTCCCATGTTTGTGAAAAACAACCTCGACGGTGGTCATCAATGACATGTTTTACATTCCACAAAGTGTTTCGACTTCAGCTTTTAATCTGAAAATACACTAAAATCGCCTTACTTACATTGGTAAAGTTCAGTAAGAAAACTTTTCAGACTATTTCTCTCTTCTTCTCAGCAAAATTAGTTTTATTCTTTTATAGACGACTACACTCCCCAAAATCCTTTGATACGAAACCCATTTATGAAGAAAATATACTTTCCCAAACATGTTGATGTGACGATGTGATCCTACACAATGACTATCGACTAGTTAACATGGGTAAATTATCGCTCTCCCAAAACTGTTCACAATAAATTAATAGCTAAAAGAAATTAAAATAAAAACTTTTTCTCCCTTAATCAATAAAAATATAATTTATTATCCTCGCAGACAAATCCTTTCAAAAAAAAAAGAAAGAATTATATGCGGAGAGAGAAATCAAAGAAAAAAAAGACCGAAAAAACCATCATTGATTTTCTTTGCATTTCGCGACATACAGCGACATCTGTTAACATTTCTTTTATTTCCAAAGTTTCACAAAGATGGAAGGAACGTACTTCCGAAGCTTTCGTTCGGCTCGTATCATTTCTTTCCATTAGGGTGGACAGAATTTGTTCTTAATTATTACGAATTGTCGGTTATGAATACTGGGGGAAGGATTTATAATTTTTTCTTTTCCTTTACTTTGAATTGCGTAAGAAAGGACGTTTCTGTTTTCAAGATAATGAGAAAAAATTTGTCAATAAGATTGATAATTATGACCATACTGTCGTCATAAGAAAAAAAACTTAGAGAAAATCAGCGAAAATTTTTAACGAATTTCGCCGAAAAAAGTCAAATTAGCGACAAAATCAAACAAAATATTCTCAGCGATTGTTTTGTTTAATTTTGTCGTTAATTTGACTTTTTGGGCGAAATTCGTTAAAAATTTTCGCTGATTTTCTCTAAGTTTTTTTTTTCCTTATGATGGCAGCATAATCCAGACTTTTATTGCGATGTCGGCTTATGTCAAAGTATAGGCTTCATGGCGAAGTACATGAGATGACAGGCACATCATTTCTTGATGTCAAGCAATCATGAAATTTTGTTTGACACAAGCCGACGACGACGCTCTACTAGCGTGTGTAGGGAAAAGTAAAATGAACTTGTAATCGTTTTTTGGTGGTTTAGTGCTTGAATTTTCTTTTGCTACAGTATTTTGGGTTCATCCACAAAGATGTCCACATTTGGTAGGTCGTATGTGGGCTGGTAAAAAGGGAACCAAATAAATGTGTACTGTCCTGTTTCCAGATTGTGTACGTATAACTTTTTAAATAATGTTGATTTTTAAAATGTTCAAAAAACGTTCAAATAGAGACTATTTGATGATTGATTTGAGACAGTTTCCCAGGTACAATAAACGAAGTTGTTTGAAATCAACCGTCCAGACTTGTAAATAGATTCATTTTTGCGACAAAACTTAGAGGATGGGAAAACCGTTTCCAATTCTCAACTCAAATTTTTCATTTTCTTTTACAATGTAATTGCGAATTCTGTCCACCCTATCACACAGTGTTGAAACACACCCTAAACAAATATATGCATCAACTAAACCGAGAGAGCTTTTTACCGAATATCGATTTTCCAACAAAAATGGTTGAAAAATAACCGCATGCATTTCGTTTGTACTCAAATCATATAAATGGAATGAAAACCTCGGGTGAGTTTATACAAACATCCCTTGAATTTATAAGTGACCTTTTAGATACACACGTCATTCATAAATTTGCATTTGTTGGACTTATACATGTAGCGTCACTTGAAACATTTCCCAACTGAATGTCAATTTAAAATATGGAAATAAGAATTTGTGGTTGTGGTGCAACTTAAACCATTACCTTAATATTCAAATTTTTGGAAACATGTCGTAAATTCGAACATATTGCACGCAACTGATAACGCGAAATGAAATTTCTGTTATTAAAGTTGGAGTAACGTTCCCACTATGTTCATAAAGTTGCGGTCAGAATCAATGTAAAGAGATGTTGTGGATTATAATGAATATGTCAAACTTATAATTCCTATTTCGCTAAAAAAATTCATGCTTCCAATACATCGAATGAGAGGCGAGAAAATTATTTTTCTGTGTACGTGAGAGTGTATTGGTTGTCACGGAAAATATTTTCCCATTACTTGGGACGAAAAGTTACTTTTCGCGGTATGTGCGCCAACACACTCTAACTATTACAGAAAATTTCTTTCAAAATACCCCAATACACACGAGATGTGTACGTAACGCGCGAAGAGTACACATCTCGTATGCATTAGGGTATGTTGAAATATACTATTTTTCTCTGCGGAAGGTTTTTTGAATGTTTTCTGCAATAAAATATTTTAAAATCATAGGTGAGGTCTAGAAATTGAATTCTTGCTTTTACGTCTTTGTTATGCAAACAACGTGCGAAAATTATATCTTATGATCCTTCGTATCTTTTTCTGGCCCTGACGTCATACTGAAGAAAATATCTACAAGCGACGACGTAGGAATTGTGTTTATGCTATACACCGCCGACGTATTTTATTCACCGTGCACGTACACGTTCGTTACGTATGCACTGATAAAAAAACGTACGTGCTGGACGTTAACTTACGTGCCTGAAGTACAAAATCGACCACGGTAAGTTTTTTTCGGAACTTACTTCGGGCATGTATACTAACGTCCGGCATGTACGACAACGATACCATCACCATGATACATGATAAAAATATTTTACTTTCATTGCGTTCAATAGTACTCAGTAAATATTGCACATATTGCAAAATTGAATTCTGTGTACTATAGCACACTCAGAATTGAAAAAAAAAAAAAATTACAACGATTTTTTCCCACTATTTTATTTTGATTTTTTCGAACTCAAGCGGTCACCCATCCAAGTACTAACCGCGACCTCTAACGCTTAACTTCAACGCATGACATTCTGCGACGTTACCAATCCTGTTATCGGGCATATACCTTCTGTATGAACTATTTCTGAAGCGTTGTTACTATACATTTACGATGTTAGTATACATGTCACATGTATACAAACGTCCCATATGTTGGCAGTAACAATACATGCGGAACGTATAGTGAAATTGAAAATTTTAAACATGTGGCAAGTTAACTTTCGTCTCTTATGTACACTAACATATGAGCCGGAAACTATACATACCGTGTGGCTAACTTACATGCCCGAAGTATAGTAAAATTTTTCTTTTTTCAGTGTGGCATACCACACAATACTTAAATAACGTTGATAATACATTCACCGCGTATATAATACGTCGGCGGCGTATATTATAAACACAATTTCTACGTCTCTTGTAAATATTTTCCTCAGTTCCTAATCAGTACGCATGGTTACGCAGTTCTGACGGTCTCTAGATGTAATGCCATAAAAATCTGCACGCTTTTTGGAAAAATTTAGGACATTCACGAAAAGCTACCCGTCTTATTTTACATTCGTGGTCACAATAAGAAGTGTTGAAAGGCACCATTATCCTTGGGTGCATCTTCAGACCACAATACCTCGTTAACGGAGAAAATTTAAACTCAAGTGAATTGCAACCCTCTGGCTGCAAACTTTGCTTTTGTTGCAATTTTCTCTACAGAGGCTATACGAATTTATTCTAGATACGTTCCCAATTTTCGTTTGTGAGAATTTTATAATTTCGAATATAATAAGCCATAAGCCTCACTTTCGCCTCAATCTTCTCTGTAAACCTAAAACAGCCAACGTTTTCTATTTCTATATCGTTTTTAGTGGTCATTATTGACACAACTTATGCCTAAGTGCTAAATGAATTATTAATCCTTAAAATAATTAGTTCTTTTTTTGTGTGTTCTTCTAATAGCACGGTAATTTACTGTCACAATAACTTTACCCGTTAGAGAATTGATATTTCCGTAATATAATTGCGTTTCATTGTGGAAGCAAACAATACAAAATTTTCTAATTATTTTGAATTTAATTAATCAGACAATCACTTAATATTGTCATTTCAATGCAATGCTCATTATTGAAAAGTCGTCTAATTAGACTAAAGATAAAAATCAATTGGAATGTTTTGTTTCGACCGAAGGAGAGCACAATGAACTTATACATAACACGACTAATCTGATTCGATTAAAATAATAAACATTTTGATACTAAAGATTGAAGTTTAATGCTTTTCAAAGTAAATACATTTCTTCATTATAAACTCACAAGCAATTGTAACGTATATTGTAAAAACACAACCGAACGTTTGAATCAAGTGATACCTAGTTGAATTTAGTTACAAAAAATTGATTGTTTGGCGTTCAAGTGCTACGCTAACAAGTGCGATCTGGGCCTTTAGGTGATCACACTCAGATCCAAGTTGGTGGGATTAGGTATAGTTGTAAATAAAAGAAATCTGCCTGTTCCTCCTTAGCTTACTCTGCCGAATATCAACCGATCTTGATTAACCTTTTTTTCACCTGAAGGATAACTTTATGGTAGGAATTCAAAAGTGAGGTTTTCTGAAGTTCCATGAAACTTTTTTTGTCTAAAGTTCAGTGAGTCTCAACTCGGAGAATCCTCGCCAAATGAACACCAAGGTGTCACATAGAGGCGTGCGAGTCGACATTTTTTCCAGACCCGAACCGAACCCGAACCGAAAAATAAAAATTCAAGTCCGACCCGAACCGAAAAATAAAAATTCAAGTCCGACCCTACCCGAACCTGATCAAAAAATGAGAAGTTAAACCCGATCTACTATAAAAAGTCAACATCAAAATAAGTGCCATATTTAACTGCGTATTTTTTGTCTGTGTTTGTGTTTATATTGAATTTTAGGGAAAATTAGTCACATCAGGGGCATCGATAAGTGTGAGGGCCCAATTTCAATCCCAACTTTCCTTTTTTGATTACCTTCCTGTGGAACAAAATTGAAAATTTACGTCCTGACTGGTTAAAAACGTCGCCGTAGACGGATATACCTCGTTAGTTCATACGAGTTTAAAAATCCTCTTTCCTTCTGAGCAAGTATACCTCATCGAGGATTAGAAACGAATTTAATTTGCTTCATATTTCAGAAAATTTATCAGTGAGCAAGAGTTATTTGTTAGATAGCAGAATCTGAATTACATTTTTCGGGTCGGATCTGGTTTGGTTATTTGAAGTCATCAAATCCGACCCAACCCGAAAAAAAAAAAAACGAAAACCCAACCCCACCCAACCCAACCCAACCCGACCCAACAAAATAAATCATGCTTCAGATGATCGTCCGGACTTTGTAGCGTCCGTGCTTTGAAGCTTCAAGATTTTGTGTCGAATGAACAATGACCTCCTTTGAGGGGGCTGTCGCCCCTCGACCCCGCGTCGCAGTATTTGTGATAAAATATCAATTTGTATAAATAAAATTTCGCCGCTGCGATACATACAACTTCGTCCAGATTTTATCCGGATTTTTGCATTTCTTTCGTACTTTGACGCGTCCTACTTTTGACATGTCCGGATTTTGACGCCTCCTGATTGTGACCCAGCGCTGTCATATTACATGTCGATTTAAAATAAGCAGCAGGACTGCGTCCACTGGGATATGGGTGAAGGCTTGGATCTCGCATGTCATAAAACATGGGAGAACTTGATACTGTACCGGTAGCCGGGAGGGAATGGTATTAATGCTGCTTTTCCCAGACCATTGTGAAACACCCTCGCGGATGATGTAACATGACTTGTGGGCTTATAAGTTTCAGCCCTGAAGTGGTCATACCACACTCAGGGCTTAAGCACTCAGTGCTCTCTGAGAACGACCACAGGGGCCCGCTCGAATTTTGACGTTTCCGTATTTTGACTCATCCGGTTTTTTCGTCCTGATTTTGACGCCTCTGGTTGACGCCGGATTTGGAAGTGACACCAAATTCAGTGATTTATGAGAAGAATTCAACGTGTTGGCTCATGTCGTGTATGTCTATGTCTTATTGAACAGTACCAATGAATAAATACGCTCCGACTACTTTTTCCCTGAGTAGTTTTCACGTTATTTGAAAACAACGCAAAACAATTCAGAGAAATCACAGTATTGCTATTTGATAGAGCGTAATCAATCTATGTCTTGTCCCCGAACCTCTAGTAGTGACGAAACCTCGATATATAATTAGTTTTTTTTCCTCCACTGGCGACATCCATGCTTTCATAGCTGAATTCGGACTAAAACTAAACTAATCCCTTACTCAATCGCCTATTTCGCCTATAAAATCTTTCATTCCATCACAATTTGAGAAAAACTAAAACACTAAGCAAGCACCTAGCACGGACCTAGTCACTAGAAATTGATTTTACTTGCAGCACCCCGCGAAAATGAGTCATTACCTGATGACCGTTGCGGTAATTTTCATTTTCGCGAGGCTTAGCAAGTGAACTAACTTACAATATGGTTTGGAAATTTTTATTTTATAAAAATGTATAAACCATATTGTAATATAATATTGATCGATGTCCCACCGAAAACGTGTCATTACATGTATATGTGCACCCCACGGAAATTATTCATTACATGTATGTTAGTTAAACTTCTCATTACATGTATATCTGCATGTAATGATGCGTTTTCGGATGGGACACCGATTAAAATAGCATACAGTGGGGAGTGCTTAGTAAGTCATCCATTCAGGATCATTTCGTGACACTCGCAAACTTATTCGTGTATTTTTAAGCAACTCGTATTAAAAACTGCTTTTTGACTCGTACAGTCTACACTCGTCAAAAAACAGTTTTCAAAGCTTTTTGCTTAAAAACACCCTTTTGAGTTTGGCTCATTTCACAAAATTGATCCTTCATGTAGTGACTTACTTCTGCACCCCCACTGTAATCTACTATTTAGATCCGTACGAAGAACGGAGTTTACCAGGACGTTTGTAACCAGTTTTTTTGTTTTTTGTTCATTTCTTCAACTTTTCTTTGATGAGATAGTGAACTGTGCTGCAAAAAACTTGAGATGACATTTTCTTTCAAAAGTTAACTCAATGGGGAAGCTCACGACGGCAACATTAAAAGTTAATTTCTTAACTTTGTGACATTCCAAACAACTCTGTCATAACCATTGAAAAACCTATTTTTTTGATAATTGGACTCGTACGAAGTGCGAAGGTCCTCTACGTTTACTACAAACAATTTTAATGTAACATGGGGTAGATCGAGGTGAGAGTTGGGGGGATGCATCTATTATCGTCTAAATATGACGAATCAACAATAAAAAAAATGTCCGTCCGTCCCCACTTTTTTCCAAACGGCTCGACCGATCACAGTAAACTTTTTTTCCGCCCATGATTCAAGTTCGAAAATGAGCAAAATCGGCAAAGCAGTTCCGGAGATATGGTCGAAGAAGTGGAGGTCGGACATGAAATTTTCGAGGGTCGATGAAACTTTTTTTGCAAATATCTTAGTAGGTACTGCACGGAAATTGCTCATGTTGATGTCAAGTGGGGAGTGCTTAGTAAGTCATCCATTCAGGATCATTTCGTGACACTCGCAAACTTATTCGTGTATTTTTAAGCAACTCGTATTAAAAACTGCTTTTTGACTCGTACAGTCTACACTCGTCAAAAAACAGTTTTCAAAGCTTTTTGCTTAAAAACACCCTTTTGAGTTTGGCTCATTTCACAAAATTGATCCTTCATGTAGTGACTTACTTCTGCACCCCCACTGTAATCTACTATTTAGATCCGTACGAAGAACGGAGTTTACCAGGACGTTTGTAACCAGTTTTTTTGTTTTTTGTTCATTTCTTCAACTTTTCTTTGATGAGATAGTGAACTGTGCTGCAAAAAACTTGAGATGACATTTTCTTTCAAAAGTTAACTCAATGGGGAAGCTCACGACGGCAACATTAAAAGTTAATTTCTTAACTTTGTGACATTCCAAACAACTCTGTCATAACCATTGAAAAACCTATTTTTTTGATAATTGGACTCGTACGAAGTGCGAAGGTCCTCTACGTTTACTACAAACAATTTTAATGTAACATGGGGTAGATCGAGGTGAGAGTTGGGGGGATGCATCTATTATCGTCTAAATATGACGAATCAACAATAAAAAAAATGTCCGTCCGTCCGTCCCCACTTTTTTCCAAACGGCTCGACCGATCACAGTAAACTTTTTTTCCGCCCATGATTCAAGTTCGAAAATGAGCAAAATCGGCAAAGCAGTTCCGGAGATATGGTCGAAGAAGTGGAGGTCGGACATGAAATTTTCGAGGGTCGATGAAACTTTTTTTGCAAATATCTTAGTAGGTACAGCACGGAAATTGCTCATGTTGATGTCAAGTGAAAGGATTTGATGTCAGAAAATTGGTAAAATTTTTTTTTTGGGAATCGGGTCTGGAGTTGGGGCACCAGGACCAATGGAATCGACGAAATTTAGTTTCTTGGCCATATACGACAACAGTTTTTCGTGTTTATTTCCCTAATTATGGAATATGGAGATTTACTGTCAAAGGCAAAGTTGTAGAGAATGAAATTTTAGGGTGAACGTGTTTCAGGGTTTTGGGTAAAAATACCTCAATCCTGGGATATGGCCACTTCTAGGATTGAGAGGGATAATTCATATCTCTAGAACTATAAGAGGTAGAAAGTTGCTTTCAAAGGCGAAGTTGTAGAGAATAAAATTTTCGAGAACACGTGTCTCAGGATTTTAGGGGAAAATGACCAAATCCTTGGATATAACCATTTTTAGATTTGAATGGTCTGAGAGGTACTTCGGTAGGGTCTTTGGCATTACCTTGGCTAATTTCTATGGATCTTTTAAATTCTTAAAAGAATATAAAACGTTGGATTGTTTGCTTATTACTATATTAAGATACGTTCGAGTCTTTATTCTGTTTGTCACATCTATTCTGATACGTACGGGTCTTTGGTTATGTTTTTTAGCTGAAAATTAGCATTGGACACAAATATTATTAATGAAATCCGTAGATCTGATGCTTGCGAAGCGATTGACAGATAGCTGGAAAAAATTGAATGTGTTTCTTAGGCACAATTCAAAGACAAACGTGAACTCATAAACTTTTAGGTTAAATCCATCAAAGCACGTGTTTCTTGATCAAATGTGGTTCAGAATCGTCAACAATTTTTTCCAACTATCTGCCATTCGCTTGGCAAACATCCGATCTACGGATTTCATTAATAATATTTGGGCCCAATTCTAATTTTCAGCTAATAATTATCAAAAAATAGGTTTTTCAATGGTTTTAGAATGTCTGTTTAGAGCTGTTTAGAATGTCAAAAAGTTAAGAAATTAACTTTTAATTTCGTTGTCGTGAGTTTCCCCATCAATTTATCAAAGAGTGTTTTCGTCAAGAAAACGTCACATCTAATGCAAATATGTTCAAAATAAACATTTTTGCTTGAATCATGAAAGTTGAATCTTCTAACTAAATTCACCCCATTTGCTTTGCAACTTTTTATTCTAATGTTTTGGCGTACTCCCCTATTACCATTCACTTAATAAGAGGCAAGCAACAAGCTGTTCTATAAATGGCTCTATTTTCATCAAAATATTTATGCAAATTTCATAACGCCTACGACTAAACTCACACAATGTACGATTGCGTTAAATACCCATATCGAAAGGCGAAAAAAAAGTCTTACAGATTTTTTGCTGTTTAAAAATAAATTGTGAAGCAAGTGCGTGAGAATAATTTATTGCGTGAGCTTTAATGAGGCAAGCTTATTTCCTCTTATGTTTTACTAAACAACGTCACCTGAAATTAAATTACACAACACATTGGGTGGTAAAGTAATAAAAATAATATTAATATGAGGGATGACTGCAATGATATTTTTCCTTTTATTTTCATTTCTCTTTGAAAACGGTCGAACTTATGTGTAATTTATTTTTTATCCTTCAAACTGTGTACTCTAACAAATGGTAAAGTATGAGTTCACCTGTTTAACGACGTATTTACCTAGGAATTAATTTCATTATGATAGCTGTAAAGCCAGAAAATTACTGAAACGGTATGTTGTCTTTACTAAATGTTTACTCATACATAGATAGCACAACTACAGAAAATGCCTATTTTTATGCACTTTTTATGTACAAAAGCCCATTAAACGTACATTCCGTGGGGTAAATTGTTAGCTAATACCGTACCTACTGCACTACACAGGTATACTCTCTGTGAATATTAAACAGACTCGTTGAATGTATAGTCTCTCGTCACGCAAGCATTCATAGTCACTAGATACTCATGGTGCTGTAATGGCTCACTTACTTCACCATAGTCGTAATGTTCTATTACCTGTGGTTTGCCGTTACTGTGTCAACGCGAGTATTAAGTTAATAGCATTTCGAATTCTTGTTCGTCGAATTGAAGGAAACTCGATTGAGTATCCAAAGTTTGTTACTTTCGATGCAAGAAGAAAGGTTGGGTATTATTTTTCTGGAACATGCGTCTTTGTTTTTAAGGTCATATAAAGGTGCAGGTCTGAAAACTTTACCGCCCCGATCGCCCTCAATGGATTTCAGAATTTTTTTTGCTGCATCGTTTCCAGCAGACATACCCACTGTCAAGCGGTTGCTATTTGATCGTCGTTCATGAGAATTTTTTGCCAATTTGGGAAATTTTCTATTTTTGATTGCGAAAATTAGTCTAGTGTCAGAAAACATCCTCTTTGGTTGGATAAATTTCTATTAATCATTTAACATACATCGCATATTCATATGAAAATGTACAGCCAGACTCTCTCATTCCACTATATGGTATACGTATGAAAGAGTTGATAGTACGGATGAGGACACTTTCCATATGAAAATATATTATTCAAATATATGAAATGTCTGTTTCAATTTTCCTGTTAGACTAGACATTTTATGCTGTGACCTAATTTTTCACCTGAATTGCCTTGAAGCAAAATTTTCCATTTCCACAAATCATACAAAAACCCAACGTTTGTGTTCCATGCTTTTTGATTTGAATATTCAATTACAACGCTTCATGAAAAATGACCTGAAGAGAAACCTAACCAGCTACTGAATTTCAAATGTCGGCAAAAGGGATAATAAAATTAGATGACAAGATTATGTTCCAATTTCGTTCGGAATCCATCAATTCGTTCAACATCTCAACAAATATTATGCACAAAATGTAATGTTATTTCTCTGCCAAATATGAAGTGATGTATACGCTGTTACATATAACATGATATTCTCTGAATGATGTATACCAGCACAGAGGGGCTCGCAGTTTTTCCCCCAAGAGATTTGCCGTCGGCGAAACTTCAAATATGAATGCTTTGTGCAGTAATATTTTTGTTGTTTTTGTTATATTATAGCGAAAAGAATAGAGGGTGCGTTAAATTATACAGACAACAGCACTTTTGGTGAACAAGGCAGAGTGATAAAAAAATCCATTTTGATTCCTGCCAACTGATGTTTTGCTTTAATATGATAAGGCACACATTCCAACCAATTTTTTAATACAAATTTATTCCGTTAAGGGAGTGGTTCTCTATAGATTTTCTGTTATATATTCGCAATCCTCAGAACTAATATAAATAGTTGGAAAATGTGGGTTTCGTTGGATTCGCAGACTCGGAAAATCTTTACATTTTGTGCTGCAGAAGTATGGGTAGATGTCGGTAGTTTGAAATCTAACTCGGCCCGGAACTCGGCTGGGGCGAGCTTTGAAAAAGCTCGGCCCGGAACTTGGGCGGGGCGGGCTTTGAAAAAGCTCGGCCCGAACACCTCTATTGTTATGAACCACTGGATAAATTTTCAATTTTAAAGTTTGTAAACGAAGTATAAGACTAGTCCAAACCGTCAAAAATATTTTTTGCGAATTTGTTACTTAAGGATGTGGAAAAACGATTCACCTATTTCCTTTTTCTTGGTGGTTACACATACTAAAATTCGTGAAAGCTTTGTGTGTCTACAATCAGTGAATCGATTTTTAAAGCAAATATTTTCGAAATTTGAGGGTGTGATTTACACAAATACACAAAGAAAAACTCTACATGAATTTTCGAATATTCATCGAAAATTCGGGCAGGTAATAACGTTGGGGGAATTTATCACCGACCCATTTTACGACTTGTTGAACGAAACTTTTAACGATTCCTATGTCGGTTTATTCATTGTGTTTAAAACCAGCTTGGTATACACAACTTCAACCATTGAGTTTGATGAAAACTTGACTAATTTATGACCTAAATTTTCATATGGAACTTTCTTTGACAAAACATTTTCACAATATTCCGAAACGGAAAATTTACAAAATGGCTGATCACACCCTTAATCGATAATCCACACATCAGAGTAGTTTCGGCTGGGCTTTACACTCAGTATAATGTGTCAGACATTTCCACTCCCCAAAATGTCATAAAATATTTAATCCATTTATTGTTTCGCATTTTCTTTTATATCCATCAAATGTTCGAACCTGAAAACCGTAAATGTATAAAATTTCAAGGCGCTAAACCTCATTGCAATCGATTTTCTTTTCGAATGGCGAAAAAAAATTTACATTTCAATAAAATGTAGGGTGCGGAAAATACTTGGAAACAATGTATTTGCCCCGAAACAACAGTAACACAGAATAAAGTACTGCTGTGACAGGACAATATAATTGTAATCAAGTCAATGAAATTAACACTTTTCTAATTTATCAAAAAGTCACTAGTCGATTGAGGTTTGCTATTGGAAATCATTCCTTTAATTTTTGAAAATTACTCCATTTGGTTAATGTACCATTTTGTGTAACACTGTATGAGAGGTACTTGAGAATATTTTTTTTTTTTGTGTTAGACAGAATATCACTCACGTACGAACACTTTGAGCTTACTGAAAAGACTAGGGTAGATATTTGATAATCGGGCAGTTCGGCTGTCATGACAACGACAATAGGAAAGAGACCGATATAGAAACCGTTCATTTTCTATGCACACAAACACAATGTTAGATGGGGTGGTATACGGTGGGTGGTTGTAACTTTCATTGTCATGATTAGAGCTCATGAAATTGATGTTCAGCGTTTTTATACGCTACCTTTTTTTCCAGTTCCTGTTTTTATGAACATTTTCTTTAATGTTCTTCATAGAATGACACAGTGGATTTGACGACATTAAATCAAATTTGTAATCATCTAATGGATCGTCTGCTTTTTAGTTCACATAATGAAAACATTTAAAGTAATTTTGTTCATCCGAATTAGGGTGGAACGTACCCAACGCATGATAACTTGAATAATCACCACCAAAATTGCCTACAGAATTTATTTCTGACCCATCCTAAGTTACAGCTCACTCAGTTCATCTTAGTCCATCCTTTTTCCACCATAGACAAATATATTTTCATGTCTGCGCTTCGTGTCGCTTTTCTATTCTCCTCTGGAGCGACGATATCAATGTATGCATTACACACGAATAAGGGTAGGGAAATAGAGTGAATGAAAATCGATAGTACACCGACATGTTAATAAAATCTCCGAATGCCGAAGAGAAATCGTACTTTGGTGAGTAGATTTTACAGTGAAACTCCATAAAAAAAGTAACGATGAAAGCCGATTCGGCGCATCATACATTTTCATCATAGTACATACACAAACGTTAAATTTTATCCTTTGAAATGATGTCGCCCAAAATATTACAGGGGATGGTTTTGTCTACTATCTGGTCGTTACACCTCAAATAACATGAAAAATGCAATATTGCTTTATTTAAACCGATATCTCTGTTGGTTTATCTGAATAATTCGGTTAAAAACTTTATTCACGACTTGCTATTCCATTTTCTGTTCATTGATCTCTTTGAATAAATAAATTCTGCAAACAATCGGTCATTCATTGAATTAACTATGAAACAAAACACCGCACAGTGAGAAAAAAATTATTAATTTTGATCCATCGA
Source organism: Pseudolycoriella hygida (assembly GCA_029228625.1). Classification (NCBI taxonomy): domain Eukaryota; kingdom Metazoa; phylum Arthropoda; class Insecta; order Diptera; family Sciaridae; genus Pseudolycoriella; species Pseudolycoriella hygida. Next base: position 37,701,047 of record CM055405.1, on the reverse strand, counting down.
TTTAATATATTTTATGTGATTTTTTACCTTATCATGAAATGTTCTGGGGGGTTTGATGTTCCAGAGGGCAGATGAAGTTTTCGCTATTATTTTGCAGCATACGTTTTATGTATGTTGTTTAATATATTGCATTTTATATACGATTCGTATTGTATGTTACGGTCGTTGAACTTTGCTGATTGAGTATTTGGATATTAATGGAGACGCTGGTGTAATTGAAAAGCCGCTGATGGAAAGAAAATTCTCGAGAATATACTTTTGTTAGGGTGGATCGGTATTCATGTCAATCAACTCATTTCCGCATTAATTTTAATTGTTCTTTTGTTTGTTAAAATGGTTAGTAAATTTAAACATTGAAGGCGACTTAAGTTCTCGAAACCTAATAGCATATTTCGAGATTCAATGGAATTTGAGACACAATACTTGATGACTGACAACAAAGTCAAAGCATAAGCAAAGACCCGTACGTATCACAATAAATGTTGCAAAAAGATTCGAACGTATCTAAATAAAAATGAGCTAGCAATTCAATCTTTTTTGTTCTTTTTGAGCTATAAGAATTTTGAAAGATCCACAAAAGTTATCCAAGATAATGTCAAAGGCCCTACTAGAGGTGAGCGGGTCGGCCTTTTTTTGAAACCCGACCCGACCCTATTCTATTTTCAAAAACCCGATAACCCGGTAGCCCGAAAAAACTGAAACCCGACCCGACCCGTTTCAGTTTTCAAAAACCCGATAACCCGGTAATCCGAAAAAACTGAAACCCGACCCGACCCGATTCAGTTTTCATAAACCCGATAACAAGAAAAAAGCTAAACCAGATGAAAAAAAATCACTAAAAATATTTTGTCACGTATGAGGCCGATACGTTGAGTTTTCTTGGTCGTTTTTGGTTGCGAAAATTTGTCATTTCTGATAGTCGTACGAAACTGTCCTGAAATGGTACGTAACTGTCCGGAAATGTATATATTCCCGGACAGCGGCTGGGGATATAAATATATTTAAATGTGAACAAAGCAATTTTTTGAAATAAAAATTTAATGGTACAAGTCTCGCTCATACATATGAATAAAGAAGTGCTATGATTGCAAGTACAAGTTGCACAAAGTCGATTTTTGAAGCACCACTTTTAAGTTTTCTTTACGGGTGTAAAACTGAAATTTTGGGTTTCGGTTGAGAATGAGATTCGATTGGAGGAAACACTTTTCAGGATGAACTATTGTTCTAAAAACTTTGTACAATATCTCTACTTTCGAGAACAACACTCTGATCATGATAATGAGAGATTTGAAGGGACCATACGGACACAAATGCACCTGAACCTCTTGAGGCTCACATTTTGGTAGTATTTTCAAAAAGACTATGAAAAATCTACCGTACTTCACTAGATGCCCTCAAAATTTTCATGAAGAAGTCAGCTAATTCCATAATCGTTCCGAATAAATATGTGAGACATATTTGAAAAGTAAATTAGGACACGATATACCCCATCGCATAAGGAGTGCCGCGATTCGCAAGACTTGACGAAATTCATGACTCCAAAAATCGTGATTTTATGCTAAAAGTCTATGAAATTGTGTACAGATGGCCTTCCCATGTACCAAATTCACACAACTGCTTCCGTAAGAGATATTTTAGTCTATAGGGATAGAAGTGACCACGTATGACCAAAAGAGCGAAAAATAGCAATTTTTGATAGATTTTTTTTGAATTGCACATTTTTAGGAGAGACAAAGAGTTAGAGGTGTCTTGAAATTGACAAATCATCATAAAATAGACCAAATTTCAAGGATCAAATAGATTTTGGTCGAAAATTTTTTGTTTTATTGGATAGTCCCGGGACTTATTGAACGATGAGCTACATTTCCTTAAGAAATTACAAATGACAAATGTTATTTTAATTTATCATGGCCCAAACTAGTACGAGTAACTTCCTCATTATCTAGGTTTTACTATTTCGTAATAAAAATTACGGGGTTTTTTGTCAAATAATTGCAAAAACCCGAACCCGACCCGACCCGATTGGATTGAAAAACCCGTAACCCGTCAACCCGATAGAATTGAATCGGTTCTGGTCGGGTTCGGGTTCGGGTTCGGGTCGGGTTTTTCGATACATTCGGGTAACCCGCTCACTTCTAGGCCCTACCAAAGTACGTCTTATGTCATCTGAGACAATTGATTTCGTTGGCCGAAATGCTCTCTGCTGCGCCATATCACAAATAAAACCAACGTAGTTTCTCCAAAAAATCTGAAACCACTTTCTCTAAAATGTGATACTCACCAACTTTGCTTTTGGAAGCAACTTTCAAACTGCCTGTTCAACAGATTCCCAATTGTAGTAGTGGTCATATTCCAGGATTGGGCCATTTTTTACTAAAACTCTCAAACACGTGTTCTCTAAAATTTTATTCTCTACAACTTTGCCTCAGACAGTGAATCTCCATTTCCCATAGTTGAGCAAATTTAGACGAAAAACCATCTGCTTTCGATTCCATTGATCCGCGTGCCCGGACCATTGACCCGATTTCCACAAAAAAATTTCGCAGCTCTGTGAAAACGGTGCGGTGTGCGGTAGCGGAGCCCACTTCCTCAGTGTTGTATTGATTTCCTCAAAGTTGAGAAGTTTAACAGAGAATTTTCACTTTTTCGCACCATCACTTCATTTGTGTTGCCATCAGGGTTTCTAAAAACGAACCGTCGGCCGCCGAGGATTAAGGTGAAAGCACAAAATTAGCTGTGGTGTTAGCCGTCGCCAAAGATTTTGAACTCTGCAGCTAGTCGTTGGCTGAGTACAATCGCCGCCAGGTTTCTTCTTCAGATTTTCATCTCCCCGGCCCGTTGATTGCAACTTTTTGTATTGCCACTATGCAAGCGGGTTGGGCACCGCAAAAAGGACCATTTTTGTGTGTCTACTCTATAACTATTTCGAATATTCTAACGTTTTACAAAATATTTTTAACGAATTTTTTAAGAAACTCAATGAATTTTATAAAATTGTTTTTGAAAAGTTAGCTTAGTCACGAAATGTTTGAAGAAACACACAAAAAAAGAAATGTGTAGATGAGAACTACTAGTAATATCTAACGAGATCTACTTACCTTCCTACAAAGTTTTCTCGGTGAATAACGAGTAAGCCCGTGGGGCAACATATATTCCACCCATCATACTCTATAATCAGTTGGATCTTTTCGTTGCTTTATGTATTGACCTTAATTTCCATGCCGAATTTCAAGAGCCAATTACGAAATCGTGCCCAAGTGTATGTGTTCCATAAAAGTTTTTGTTTTAATGAATAAAAGTGATTCACCGTCTAATATAAACAAGGGTCACTGGTAAGGTCAGATATAAATCGTCTATCACAACACTAAAAAAATATGAAATCGTTTTCTTTTTCCATAGTACTGTTTAGTACAAGTAGCCAAGTCAAAGTAAATGACTTTGGGTCACGAGAAATACATGTATAGAAAGGTAGTAATATTGATTTATTAATGAAACATACCCATAATATGTCTATGTCTACCCTAGCAAAGTTCACTGGACGACCTTCGAGACTGTAATAGAAGTTAATTTGTTCGTCCTTATTGCCGATATAAATACCTAGGTAGCTGGAACTGTTGAACTCGTTTGTTCATTTCGCTATGGAAAATCTTTTAAATTTAATTAATTTGAATTCTGTTTTGACAAACTTTCATTGAGGCATAACGGGCATAGCATTTCTATAGAAAATGCGATGAGGTTTATTCTGCTCGGGTTAGAAGGTGAAAGTAGCGTACCGTCGCGTCTCCACACTCTTCATTTATCTGTCTGTGACAAAGGTGTAGGTATATGGAGTCAGTTCGAAGCTATTTATTGAGATTTGTTTGAGTTAAGTCTAAAATAGTTGTTTCAAACGAAAAGGTTACGTCAATCTGTTGGATATTCAGAATGCAAACTGGCGCAGCGAGTACACAACATTTGGGATTCTACGAACATTGATTTTTAGAACTGGAAACTAAGCAGGGAGTCAGATGCTAGAAGTCTTATTTTGCCTTACATTTGTTGTCCATATCGATTCGATGCGTTTCTAAGGTTTACTGTATTCAGAGGTGATGGAGGGAGGCTGGTGAATAGTTGAAAAGTAGAGTGCAGCCTATCCATAAAGAGGCGTAAAGTGTTTTTCTAGAACTCAAAACGAAGTGGTGTCCAAGTGGCGTGCTATTGCAACATACCCCCCAATGACCTAACCAAACTTGAAAAATATAAAAATTTCATACACCACAGCCACAAGTTGCATAAATCCACCTCGTTTTTCTGTTACCTTCGAACTTATGTAACATTCCAATGTCTAGTTACAATCATTGTCAAGATATAATTACTTCTAGTAGGCGCTTTTAGTAAACTGGCGACGTAAAAATCTAGTTGCCAAAACTTTCCGCAGAAAATAATAAAAATCGAGCTGAAGAAATGGAAAATATTCGCTTTAACAAAAACTATTATTCATGCAGTTCGATTGATAATGGCGCTTTGATTCACCCCGATTTACACAATGCATTGGCCTCTATGAAATCAGACGTAACTCATCAACAACAACAACAGCAACAAACCCAGCACACCAATGGTACAACCGCATCACATTCCGGTTCGTCAGGTCGATCGACGCCAAATAATGCAGATCCAGCTCCTGGTAAATTGTTTGTGGGTGGTTTAAGTTGGCAAACATCTACGGAAAAATTGCAAGAATATTTCGGATTATTCGGAACTGTCACAGATGTGCTGATCATGAAGGATCCTCTTACACAGGTAAGGGATGACCATCTTTGAAGTGATATTTCATTTTTAATTTTTTTACGTTTACAGAGAAGCCGTGGATTCGGCTTCATAACATTCTCAGAGCCGAGTAGTGTAGGAAATGTTCTCAAAGTGCCAATTCACATACTAGATGGCAAAAAGATTGACCCCAAGCATGCGACACCAAAAAATCGACCACGTCTGACACATCGAACCAAAAAGATTTTCGTTGGCGGCGTTAGCCAAGACACATCAGCCGACGAAGTGAAAGCTTATTTCAATCAATATGGCAAAGTGGAAGAGACTGTCATGTTGATGGATCAACAAACGAAACGGCATCGTGGGTTCGGTTTTGTTACATTCGAGAACGAAGATGTTGTCGATCGTGTTTGCGATATCCATTTCCATACGATTAAAAATAAGAAAGTCGAATGCAAAAAAGCTCAACCAAAAGAGGCTGTTACACCTGCTGCTCAACTATTGCAGAAGCGTTTGATGTTGGGTGGTTTGGGTGTACGTATGGTCGCACCACCCACATTAGCTGGACCTGGTGCTGTAACGACTGCGACGCAGTTACAAGTTGTTCAAGCTCAGGCGCAAGCAGCACAAGCAGCGGCCGTCCTTCAAGCTCAAAATGTGGCAGCTGCTGGCTATGGAAAAGTATTCACATATCCACCAACGTTGCATAGTTTCAGGTATGATACAAAATTTTATTTCGATTTTAAACAAACATTTTCATTGAAGTTGTCTGCTGATGATAACATCCAGAGGGTACTTAGCGGAATTAAATGCTTCCAGTTGTTGGTGGACTCTGTGTGAATCATTTGTTTGTATTTGTGAGTTTTCTTTGTAGCCGTCACCGACACAAAAAATAATTCGCAGAAGTGACGGCGTTTCATTCCGCGAAATAGGTGACGGGAATTTTTCCCAGGGAATTATCCCCCAGACCGAAAAAAATAGGTATTAACACCCAGGGAATTATCGCCCAGAGAAATGGGAGTTATCACCCCTGAGACAAAAGAAAATCCACGTATGGGACCCGTAAAGAATGCAGGGGCATTTTACCGACCTTCGATCAACATCTGAAAGCATTCGTCGGGTTACGAAAATTTTCGGGTTGCGGGTTTCGGGTTTTAAAAATTTTGATCGGGTCGGGTCGGGTTTCGAAAATTTTCGGGCTGCGAGCTTCGGGTTTCGAGAAATTCGATCTCGTCGGGTTCGGGTCGGCTCCGGTTCCGAAAGAGAACCGATCATCTCTCACATGGTTATTTCAGAGTGTGTTAATAAATCAATAATTTCTAAAACTTTTGAGATTGTTCTAGAACTTTCTATAAGTTCCTAGAACATTCCAGAACTTTCTGGGCAATTTCACGGTCCGCTTCCCACGCGTGAAATTCTCAGTAGTTACAAAATAAAAGCAATAGAAAAGTTACTAATCTCTAGTTAAGGGATCAATACTTCTGATGCAGCATTTTGTATGAATATCTTTTCGTAACAACTGAGCATTTCGAGCGTTGGAACGGAGTTTTCGTGGAATGGCCCTTCTATACATTTAGATCAAAATGAATAGAAACTTTGTACTTCTGCGCATGGTTTTGCGGTGTTAGAAACCTGCGCAGAAGTGCAAAGTTTATATTCATTTTGATCTGAATGTACGTTTCTTAAACTTTCCAGAATGTCACTCTCGATACCTGACTCAGAAACTGCCCGCAAAAGTTAACAAAAGCAACTGAAGAAAATTGCATCACACGTTTGCTTACATAGTTAAAAGTGGTCGAAGTTAAGTGTCTCGAAAATTCTTGAAACTTTAACGAAGCGTATGACGCAATTTTCCTCATTTCCTCAGATGCTTTTAGCAACTCTTGGGTGGTGGATTAGGGAGTGGTGGAAAGTTCTAAAGAGTTCTAGAAAGTTGTAGAAAGTTCTACAGAGATCTAGAAAGTTCTGGAAAGTTCTAGAGAGTTCCAGAAAGTTCTCGAAGGTTAGCGAAAGTTCTAAAAAGTACCAGAACATTCTAGAACGTCTCATAAAGTTCTAGAAGGTTCTAGAGAGTTCCAGAAAGTTCTCAAAGGTTCTCGAAAGCTAGCGAAAATTCTAAAAAGTACCATAACGTTCGAGAAAGCCCTGTAAAGTTTCAGACAGTTCCAGAAAGTTCTATAAAGTTCTAGACAGTTCCAGAAACTTTTAGGAACCTCTGGAAAGCTCTAGCAAGTTGTATAAATTTCTGCAGTTCTGCAAAATTCAAGAAATTTCGAGAACTTTTCAGAGTTTTCAAGAGTTACAAGTTACGCTAATTACCCACATGTGGAAAGTCCTGTAGGGTTCTGGAAATTTCTCGAAAACTCTGAAAAGTTCTCGAAATTTCTTGAATTTTGCAGAACTTCAGAAATTTCTACAACTTCCTAGAACTTCCCAGAGGTTTCTAGAAGTTTGTGGAACTGTCTAGAACTTTACGGGACTTTCTAGAACGTTCTGGTACTTTTTAGAACTTTCGTGGGTTACGCTAAATAGCATTTTTCTTATACAAATTGCACACTTTAGAACCCATCCAAGTTTCATTGTCCTTGTTTTTTACCGCTTTAAACTTGCTGGGTGATAATTTCCCAGGTGATAATTCTCACTTGTCTGTCATTCCCATTTTTCTTCAGTCTGGGGGATAATTTCTTGGGGGAGAATTCTGTCGCCCTACCTCATATTATAAGGAATGGCGGCGTTTCAAATACAATGCAATGGGTAAGGGGTGTAAGAAAATCATACTCAGAATTTTGCGCTTTTTTAGTTGACAAATATTTAAATTTTGCGCGCTAATTATTACAAAAATGTTTTCGGAGAAGTGAAAGAGGAGGAGAAACAGTAAAATGTTCTTTCTACATGCAATTCATAACGGAAATTTTAACTTTTCAACAGATATGCTCCATATCCAATTCCGGCTAGCGCAGCTGCTGCAGCCGCCCATATATCAGCTGCTCAACACGCTCAGCCACAAGGTCCACCTCCGCAGCAGCAACCGACGCTATCAGCTGCACCCGCTGTTGCTGCACAAAATCCATATCATCCGCAAGGTTATGGTTTGCCAAATGTCGATATGTCAAGTTTTCAGGGCGTAGACTGGAGTTCCATGTACGGCATGGGAATGTATGTTTAAAACGACCAACCGTCAAGAACCGTCACATGAACCTGTGATGGAATTGGTGGACGATTTCGAAAGAATTATTTTATTTATTTGTTTTTCTTTTCTTTTTCGATTTTAGTTATTGATTTGATTGGAAAGAGTTGCCATTATGTGTTCCAAGCGCTTGCGATTCCAATACTATGAGCGAAGAGGTTGTGTATTTGAAGAGGTCAGAAAACTAGCAAAATAGCAAAACAAATTTTCAGAATGAATGGAAAACATACAATCCCACAATGTGACTGAACATAGATTTTTATTAACATAATGAGAACAAACAAAATTTTAATTCGATTTTTTCAAGTCAATTGCTTCGAATATCTGCATCTATTTTGAGTCACAAACTTTAATTTTTTTTAATCTTCCGTAGGTTTGAACAAAACTATTTTATGTTGGTAATCATTGTAAGAAATTGCTTAGATGTTCTAATTTCTATTAATTTTTGTTTCAATTATGTTAACTATATCTGTGTGAAGGACTAGACTTAATAGATTTCACTTAAATAATTTTATTCAATTAACTACAGCGACTGTAACACCCCTTTTACAATTATTCATTCGATAATAATATCTAGATTTTAATTTCGGTGACCAATTTTGTTATACATTTGTAGGTAGAATTTTGTAAACATACGCTAACAACAAATTATTTTATAATTTATTGCTCACACAATAATGGCGCAATTGTTTAAATTAAAACACTTTCCTAATTTCAATTCTTTTTGAATCATTTTTTCCTCATATAACGAAGATTCCTAGATCTCGAGCCCATACCTTAATTACGCTGTAAACTAGAGAAATGTTAAGTTGGCACCACTGTGCTTTGATAGAATGCGCATGTTGAATGACATTTTGGAACCAACATGTCAAACTACGTCTATCATTGAGAGACTTCTCTCCCATACCATACAGCGGTGTCAACTTAGCTATTCTCTATTGTGAACATTCAACCGAACTTTCAATAACGCGTTTTAACTCAGTGAAATGATTTGTTGGCACCACTGTGATAGATAAAATGCGCCATTGACATCAGAGTATCAAAAAGAGCGAAAATTCTTTATGTATGACTGTATTCGATCCATGAGTTTCATTCACGATCTATCGGGCACAGTGGTGCCAAATTATAATTTCTCTGTCTTAACTTCATATTCAATGGCGCAAAATTTGATTTTTTTTTAACATAAAATTTGCTGAAATTGTACTAAAAACGTACCAAGGTTGTAGTTTGGAGAGATGGAATTGAAGCTCGAGGAATCTTTGTCAAAAATTTCTATACTAAAATATTTTGGCTTTTCTCAAATGCTAATACATAAAGCATTCCCCAAATAACCCAGTGGAAAAATCTACAGAAACGGTAGAAGCCGACAAAGCGAACCCTGGTTACTCAGACAAAATTAGGTGGAATTGTTTGTGGGGCAGCTTACCAGTAGAAAAATCTGATATCATTGTGTTAAAAAATTTAGTACGTTTGAATCATAAGTTGTAAAGTCACGCTAAAATTGAAGACTTCGGGAGAAAAACAAGATAAAGCAATTGAAAGTAAACGTACTCTCATATATTATAAATGGGAGTAGGTTCACCTTAATCGCTTTATCTTGTTTATCTCCCGAAGTCTTCAATTACTTTATACTAAATAAAAACTAGAAAAATGTACAAAAATTGACTCCCTGAAAATTCAAGAATCCTACTCCAGTTTTGACAGATGTCAAAAAGTATATAAAAATTACCATAAAATTGTACTAAATCCCCTTTTTACCGCTTTCTGGAGTCATTGACACCTTGTTCGCCTAGATAACGGTGATAGTGGTGTTACTTCGTGACTTAAGATAAGATCCGATAGAATTCTGATTCTGCGATCGGATGTGTAGTTTTGTCAGGGGCGTGACAGTCTTTTGTTTCGATCTTCGCAAGTAGTACTCAACCTGAAGTTAGCTGCAGTTGTGACCGAAGCTAACTTCATTGCAAACAAAATCAGCTGATCTCATTCATAAATTTATCAAAATCAGCTGACTTCACTGGAAAGTTCAAAAATCAGCTGATTTTTTTGCAATGAATTTAGCTTCAGTTGCAACTGCAGTTAACTTCATGCTGAACATTACTTGCAAAGTTCGAAACAAAAGAATGTCACGCCCCTGAGTTTTGTCATTGAAAATTCTAGTACATTTCTTATCAGTCTGAATTTTTCTTACTGTATATGTCTGGAAATCTGTCAAAACTGGAGCGGGATTCTTGACTTTTCCAGAAGTCAAACATTTTCTTACATACTCCTATAATCTTTAGTCAGTGTAAAGTAATTTTAGCGAAACTTTAGAATTTATATCAAAAATGTTTCGACAGTAGCAGACTTTTCCAACAGTACAAGATTTATGAACACAAAGGTAGCAGTTTTCCCTACTGTGACGTATGAAGTTTATCAAAGAGAAAAATAAAACACTTTCTGTAGACATGAACTTTAGCTTACGGAAAGTATTATTTTCATACGGAATTAGTCGGCGAGACGAGCTTCAATAACTAAGCTGAAATCATCTCGTTATAACACACTACTGTAAGCATAGTCATTTGCGCCAGTATCTGTTCAGTATAAATGGGATGCCGCGGGTTTCTGTCGCATGTTTGTTTGGTATAAGGATTATTGTGACTTGAAACAGATTGTGACATAATAAAACTAACTTCATAGAAAATATGGGCGGACGCTACGCCGATTTGATTTGCGTGTTTACATCAACTGTAACCAGCGCATGCTTCTATTTAACAACTCTCTACCATCTACAAGAATGTATTCTTAAAAATTAACTATTGGTAACAACTTGTATACTTTTGCTCATTTTTCATTTAATTTTGAAATAAACTAATAATCAACTGTGTAGCAGTTACCGTAACTTTTCCATATAGTCCCCTCATTATCTTCAAGAACCATTAAAATTATCGATGTTGGTCTAGGGTAGTTATAGGTTTACTTTAGTAATGAATGAACGTTGGTATTTGCGTTTAGTTGCAATTTTTAAAGTGAAACGGATTATCAAACGAAAGTAGAAAGATTTGTCTTGTTTGCATAGTGCCTGATGAATTTCGAAGTAATAGATTTGCAGGACTAACAAAGTTTTTAAGGAGCAATGTGGCCTTAACCTGAAAAAGGATATGTGCAAAGAGATGGCCACTCGTAATTAACATAGAAAGACAAATCACCATCAGAAGTTCGATTGTATTTACTTAAAAATTTCACCAAACTTTTCAAGAAGGTCTGATACTTCATTCTTTCTGACTTTGTTTAAAAAGTGGTTCACGTGAGGACCCAGTGAATAAAAAATGAATCTCAAATACCTTCGGAATCCATTTCTGAGTGAACTCAAGTGATGCATCATCTGTCACTAAAAACGTATGCTGGGCCGTAATTCGCTCGAGTTGGAATTCAATTTTCTCCCCAAGTGTAACACAATATTTTTGTGCTTGCGCGAGAAAACGAGTGTTTCCACGACAAAATAACTAGCTACTTTCTCACCAGCAAGAATACGTAACTTTCTCACCGATTTCGCGGGGATAAAAACGAGCTTTCTCACCGCAAGCATGAAAAATCCATTTACTCACTTGCTGCATCTTCACGCTAGAGCGTATGAGAAATATTTCCATTGCAAAGATGACAGCGCGAAAACGAAAATACATTCAAAAATACATTTAGACAAACAAAAAAATTAAATCATAACGCTTTAATGTTCTCCCACTCATTGAACGTTAACTAAACATTCTTACAAATGCTGGAAATTCAATTTTGACGATGCGCGTTTGACAACTGAGAACAAAAAATTTTTCGTTTCGGTTGGGAATTTTTTCCCATACGCGGAGTGTGAAGCAGCAGTTAAATTGTGAAGTATTAGAGAAATTT
>CM055405.1:37670776-37688732 GCA_029228625.1 Pseudolycoriella hygida | reverse complement strand
CTAAAAAAATATGAAATCGTTTTCTTTTTCCATAGTACTGTTTAGTACAAGTAGCCAAGTCAAAGTAAATGACTTTGGGTCACGAGAAATACATGTATAGAAAGGTAGTAATATTGATTTATTAATGAAACATACCCATAATATGTCTATGTCTACCCTAGCAAAGTTCACTGGACGACCTTCGAGACTGTAATAGAAGTTAATTTGTTCGTCCTTATTGCCGATATAAATACCTAGGTAGCTGGAACTGTTGAACTCGTTTGTTCATTTCGCTATGGAAAATCTTTTAAATTTAATTAATTTGAATTCTGTTTTGACAAACTTTCATTGAGGCATAACGGGCATAGCATTTCTATAGAAAATGCGATGAGGTTTATTCTGCTCGGGTTAGAAGGTGAAAGTAGCGTACCGTCGCGTCTCCACACTCTTCATTTATCTGTCTGTGACAAAGGTGTAGGTATATGGAGTCAGTTCGAAGCTATTTATTGAGATTTGTTTGAGTTAAGTCTAAAATAGTTGTTTCAAACGAAAAGGTTACGTCAATCTGTTGGATATTCAGAATGCAAACTGGCGCAGCGAGTACACAACATTTGGGATTCTACGAACATTGATTTTTAGAACTGGAAACTAAGCAGGGAGTCAGATGCTAGAAGTCTTATTTTGCCTTACATTTGTTGCCCATATCGATTCGATGCGTTTCTAAGGTTTACTGTATTCAGAGGTGATGGAGGGAGGCTGGTGAATAGTTGAAAAGTAGAGTGCAGCCTATCCATAAAGAGGCATAAAGTGTTTTTCTAGAACTCAAAACGAAGTGGTGTCCAAGTGGCGTGCTATTGCAACATACCCCCCAATGACCTAACCAAACTTGAAAAATATAAAAATTTCATACACCACAGCCACAAGTTGCATAAATCCACCTCGTTTTTCTGTTACCTTCGAACTTATGTAACATTCCAATGTCTAGTTACAATCATTGTCAAGATATAATTACTTCTAGTAGGCGCTTTTAGTAAACTGGCGACGTAAAAATCTAGTTGCCAAAACTTTCCGCAGAAAATAATAAAAATCGAGCTGAAGAAATGGAAAATATTCGCTTTAACAAAAACTATTATTCATGCAGTTCGATTGATAATGGCGCTTTGATTCACCCCGATTTACACAATGCATTGGCCTCTATGAAATCAGACGTAACTCATCAACAACAACAACAGCAACAAACCCAGCACACCAATGGTACAACCGCATCACATTCCGGTTCGTCAGGTCGATCGACGCCAAATAATGCAGATCCAGCTCCTGGTAAATTGTTTGTGGGTGGTTTAAGTTGGCAAACATCTACGGAAAAATTGCAAGAATATTTCGGATTATTCGGAACTGTCACAGATGTGCTGATCATGAAGGATCCTCTTACACAGGTAAGGGATGACCATCTTTGAAGTGATATTTCATTTTTAATTTTTTTACGTTTACAGAGAAGCCGTGGATTCGGCTTCATAACATTCTCAGAGCCGAGTAGTGTAGGAAATGTTCTCAAAGTGCCAATTCACATACTAGATGGCAAAAAGATTGACCCCAAGCATGCGACACCAAAAAATCGACCACGTCTGACACATCGAACCAAAAAGATTTTCGTTGGCGGCGTTAGCCAAGACACATCAGCCGACGAAGTGAAAGCTTATTTCAATCAATATGGCAAAGTGGAAGAGACTGTCATGTTGATGGATCAACAAACGAAACGGCATCGTGGGTTCGGTTTTGTTACATTCGAGAACGAAGATGTTGTCGATCGTGTTTGCGATATCCATTTCCATACGATTAAAAATAAGAAAGTCGAATGCAAAAAAGCTCAACCAAAAGAGGCTGTTACACCTGCTGCTCAACTATTGCAGAAGCGTTTGATGTTGGGTGGTTTGGGTGTACGTATGGTCGCACCACCCACATTAGCTGGACCTGGTGCTGTAACGACTGCGACGCAGTTACAAGTTGTTCAAGCTCAGGCGCAAGCAGCACAAGCAGCGGCCGTCCTTCAAGCTCAAAATGTGGCAGCTGCTGGCTATGGAAAAGTATTCACATATCCACCAACGTTGCATAGTTTCAGGTATGATACAAAATTTTATTTCGATTTTAAACAAACATTTTCATTGAAGTTGTCTGCTGATGATAACATCCAGAGGGTACTTAGCGGAATTAAATGCTTCCAGTTGTTGGTGGACTCTGTGTGAATCATTTGTTTGTATTTGTGAGTTTTCTTTGTAGCCGTCACCGACACAAAAAATAATTCGCAGAAGTGACGGCGTTTCATTCCGCGAAATAGGTGACGGGAATTTTTCCCAGGGAATTATCCCCCAGACCGAAAAAAATAGGTATTAACACCCAGGGAATTATCGCCCAGAGAAATGGGAGTTATCACCCCTGAGACAAAAGAAAATCCACGTATGGGACCCGTAAAGAATGCAGGGGCATTTTACCGACCTTCGATCAACATCTGAAAGCATTCGTCGGGTTACGAAAATTTTCGGGTTGCGGGTTTCGGGTTTTAAAAATTTTGATCGGGTCGGGTCGGGTTTCGAAAATTTTCGGGCTGCGAGCTTCGGGTTTCGAGAAATTCGATCTCGTCGGGTTCGGGTCGGCTCCGGTTCCGAAAGAGAACCGCTCATCTCTCACATGGTTATTTCAGAGTGTGTTAATAAATCAATAATTTCTAAAACTTTTGAGATTGTTCTAGAACTTTCTATAAGTTCCTAGAACATTCCAGAACTTTCTGGGCAATTCCACGGTCCGCTTCCCACGCGTGAAATTCTCAGTAGTTACAAAATAAAAGCAATAGAAAAGTTACTAATCTCTAGTTAAGGGATCAATACTTCTGATGCAGCATTTTGTATGAATATCTTTTCGTAACAACTGAGCATTTCGAGCGTTGGAACGGAGTTTTCGTGGAATGGCCCTTCTATACATTTAGATCAAAATGAATAGAAACTTTGTACTTCTGCGCATGGTTTTGCGGTGTTAGAAACCTGCGCAGAAGTGCAAAGTTTATATTCATTTTGATCTGAATGTACGTTTCTTAAACTTTCCAGAATGTCACTCTCGATACCTGACTCAGAAACTGCCCGCAAAAGTTAACAAAAGCAACTGAAGAAAATTGCATCACACGTTTGCTTACATAGTTAAAAGTGGTCGAAGTTAAGTGTCTCGAAAATTCTTGAAACTTTAACGAAGCGTATGACGCAATTTTCCTCATTTCCTCAGATGCTTTTAGCAACTCTTGGGTGGTGGATTAGGGAGTGGTGGAAAGTTCTAAAGAGTTCTAGAAAGTTGTAGAAAGTTCTACAGAGATCTAGAAAGTTCTGGAAAGTTCTAGAGAGTTCCAGAAAGTTCTCGAAGGTTAGCGAAAGTTCTAAAAAGTACCAGAACATTCTAGAACCCACATGTGGAAAGTCCTGTAGGGTTCTGGAAATTTCTCGAAAACTCTGAAAAGTTCTCGAAATTTCTTGAATTTTGCAGAACTTCAGAAATTTCTACAACTTTCTAGAACTTCCCAGGGGTTTCTAGAAGTTTGTGGAACTGTCTAGAACTTTACGGGACTTTCTAGAACGTTCTGGTACTTTTTAGAACTTTCGTGGGTTACGCTAAATAGCATTTTTCTTATACAAATTGCACACTTTAGAACCCATCCAAGTTTCATTGTCCTTGTTTTTTACCGCTTTAAACTTGCTGGGTGATAATTTCCCAGGTGATAATTCTCACTTGTCTGTCATTCCCATTTTTCTTCAGTCTGGGGGATAATTTCTTGGGGGAGAATTCTGTCGCCCTACCTCATATTATAAGGAATGGCGGCGTTTCAAATACAATGCAATGGGTAAGGGGTGTAAGAAAATCATACTCAGAATTTTGCGCTTTTTTAGTTGACAAATATTTAAATTTTGCGCGCTAATTATTACAAAAATGTTTTCGGAGAAGTGAAAGAGGAGGAGAAACAGTAAAATGTTCTTTCTACATGCAATTCATAACGGAAATTTTAACTTTTCAACAGATATGCTCCATATCCAATTCCGGCTAGCGCAGCTGCTGCAGCCGCCCATATATCAGCTGCTCAACACGCTCAGCCACAAGGTCCACCTCCGCAGCAGCAACCGACGCTATCAGCTGCACCCGCTGTTGCTGCACAAAATCCATATCATCCGCAAGGTTATGGTTTGCCAAATGTCGATATGTCAAGTTTTCAGGGCGTAGACTGGAGTTCCATGTACGGCATGGGAATGTATGTTTAAAACGACCAACCGTCAAGAACCGTCACATGAACCTGTGATGGAATTGGTGGACGATTTCGAAAGAATTATTTTATTTATTTGTTTTTCTTTTCTTTTTCGATTTTAGTTATTGATTTGATTGGAAAGAGTTGCCATTATGTGTTCCAAGCGCTTGCGATTCCAATACTATGAGCGAAGAGGTTGTGTATTTGAAGAGGTCAGAAAACTAGCAAAATAGCAAAACAAATTTTCAGAATGAATGGAAAACATACAATCCCACAATGTGACTGAACATAGATTTTTATTAACATAATGAGAACAAACAAAATTTTAATTCGATTTTTTCAAGTCAATTGCTTCGAATATCTGCATCTATTTTGAGTCACAAACTTTAATTTTTTTTAATCTTCCGTAGGTTTGAACAAAACTATTTTATGTTGGTAATCATTGTAAGAAATTGCTTAGATGTTCTAATTTCTATTAATTTTTGTTTCAATTATGTTAACTATATCTGTGTGAAGGACTAGACTTAATAGATTTCACTTAAATAATTTTATTCAATTAACTACAGCGACTGTAACACCCCTTTTACAATTATTCATTCGATAATAATATCTAGATTTTAATTTCGGTGACCAATTTTGTTATACATTTGTAGGTAGAATTTTGTAAACATACGCTAACAACAAATTATTTTATAATTTATTGCTCACACAATAATGGCGCAATTGTTTAAATTAAAACACTTTCCTAATTTCAATTCTTTTTGAATCATTTTTTCCTCATATAACGAAGATTCCTAGATCTCGAGCCCATACCTTAATTACGCTGTAAACTAGAGAAATGTTAAGTTGGCACCACTGTGCTTTGATAGAATGCGCATGTTGAATGACATTTTGGAACCAACATGTCAAACTACGTCTATCATTGAGAGACTTCTCTCCCATACCATACAGCGGTGTCAACTTAGCTATTCTCTATTGTGAACATTCAACCGAACTTTCAATAACGCGTTTTAACTCAGTGAAATGATTTGTTGGCACCACTGTGATAGATAAAATGCGCCATTGACATCAGAGTATCAAAAAGAGCGAAAATTCTTTATGTATGACTGTATTCGATCCATGAGTTTCATTCACGATCTATCGGGCACAGTGGTGCCAAATTATAATTTCTCTGTCTTAACTTCATATTCAATGGCGCAAAATTTGATTTTTTTTTTAACATAAAATTTGCTGAAATTGTACTAAAAACGTACCAAGGTTGTAGTTTGGAGAGATGGAATTGAAGCTCGAGGAATCTTTGTCAAAAATTTCTATACTAAAATATTTTGGCTTTTCTCAAATGCTAATACATAAAGCATTCCCCAAATAACCCAGTGGAAAAATCTACAGAAACGGTAGAAGCCGACAAAGCGAACCCTGGTTACTCAGACAAAATTAGGTGGAATTGTTTGTGGGGCAGCTTACCAGTAGAAAAATCTGATATCATTGTGTTAAAAAATTTAGTACGTTTGAATCATAAGTTGTAAAGTCACGCTAAAATTGAAGACTTCGGGAGAAAAACAAGATAAAGCAATTGAAAGTAAACGTACTCTCATATATTATAAATGGGAGTAGGTTCACCTTAATCGCTTTATCTTGTTTATCTCCCGAAGTCTTCAATTACTTTATACTAAATAAAAACTAGAAAAATGTACAAAAATTGACTCCCTGAAAATTCAAGAATCCTACTCCAGTTTTGACAGATGTCAAAAAGTATATAAAAATTACCATAAAATTGTACTAAATCCCCTTTTTACCGCTTTCTGGAGTCATTGACACCTTGTTCGCCTAGATAACGGTGATAGTGGTGTTACTTCGTGACTTAAGATAAGATCCGATAGAATTCTGATTCTGCGATCGGATGTGTAGTTTTGTCAGGGGCGTGACAGTCTTTTGTTTCGATCTTCGCAAGTAGTACTCAACCTGAAGTTAGCTGCAGTTGTGACCGAAGCTAACTTCATTGCAAACAAAATCAGCTGATCTCATTCATAAATTTATCAAAATCAGCTGACTTCACTGGAAAGTTCAAAAATCAGCTGATTTTTTTGCAATGAATTTAGCTTCAGTTGCAACTGCAGTTAACTTCATGCTGAACATTACTTGCAAAGTTCGAAACAAAAGAATGTCACGCCCCTGAGTTTTGTCATTGAAAATTCTAGTACATTTCTTATCAGTCTGAATTTTTCTTACTGTATATGTCTGGAAATCTGTCAAAACTGGAGCGGGATTCTTGACTTTTCCAGAAGTCAAACATTTTCTTACATACTCCTATAATCTTTAGTCAGTGTAAAGTAATTTTAGCGAAACTTTAGAATTTATATCAAAAATGTTTCGACAGTAGCAGACTTTTCCAACAGTACAAGATTTATGAACACAAAGGTAGCAGTTTTCCCTACTGTGACGTATGAAGTTTATCAAAGAGAAAAATAAAACACTTTCTGTAGACATGAACTTTAGCTTACGGAAAGTATTATTTTCATACGGAATTAGTCGGCGAGACGAGCTTCAATAACTAAGCTGAAATCATCTCGTTATAACACACTACTGTAAGCATAGTCATTTGCGCCAGTATCTGTTCAGTATAAATGGGATGCCGCGGGTTTCTGTCGCATGTTTGTTTGGTATAAGGATTATTGTGACTTGAAACAGATTGTGACATAATAAAACTAACTTCATAGAAAATATGGGCGGACGCTACGCCGATTTGATTTGCGTGTTTACATCAACTGTAACCAGCGCATGCTTCTATTTAACAACTCTCTACCATCTACAAGAATGTATTCTTAAAAATTAACTATTGGTAACAACTTGTATACTTTTGCTCATTTTTCATTTAATTTTGAAATAAACTAATAATCAACTGTGTAGCAGTTACCGTAACTTTTCCATATAGTCCCCTCATTATCTTCAAGAACCATTAAAATTATCGATGTTGGTCTAGGGTAGTTATAGGTTTACTTTAGTAATGAATGAACGTTGGTATTTGCGTTTAGTTGCAATTTTTAAAGTGAAACGGATTATCAAACGAAAGTAGAAAGATTTGTCTTGTTTGCATAGTGCCTGATGAATTTCGAAGTAATAGATTTGCAGGACTAACAAAGTTTTTAAGGAGCAATGTGGCCTTAACCTGAAAAAGGATATGTGCAAAGAGATGGCCACTCGTAATTAACATAGAAAGACAAATCACCATCAGAAGTTCGATTGTATTTACTTAAAAATTTCACCAAACTTTTCAAGAAGGTCTGATACTTCATTCTTTCTGACTTTGTTTAAAAAGTGGTTCACGTGAGGACCCAGTGAATAAAAAATGAATCTCAAATACCTTCGGAATCCATCTCTGAGTGAACTCAAGTGATGCATCATCTGTCACTAAAAACGTATGCTGGGCCGTAATTCGCTCGAGTTGGAATTCAATTTTCTCCCCAAGTGTAACACAATATTTTTGTGCTTGCGCGAGAAAACGAGTGTTTCCACGACAAAATAACTAGCTACTTTCTCACCAGCAAGAATACGTAACTTTCTCACCGATTTCGCGGGGATAAAAACGAGCTTTCTCACCGCAAGCATGAAAAATCCATTTACTCACTTGCTGCATCTTCACGCTAGAGCGTATGAGAAATATTTCCATTGCAAAGATGACAGCGCGAAAACGAAAATACATTCAAAAATACATTTAGACAAACAAAAAAATTAAATCATAACGCTTTAATGTTCTCCCACTCATTGAACGTTAACTAAACATTCTTACAAATGCTGGAAATTCAATTTTGACGATGCGCGTTTGACAACTGAGAACAAAAAATTTTTCGTTTCGGTTGGGAATTTTTTCCCATACGCGGAGTGTGAAGCAGCAGTTAAATTGTGAAGTATTAGAGAAATTTTCGCAGGGGGTGTGGAAGGGTTGATAGGTAAATCATGAAACGATTTTGTCCCTAAATGATACCAGCAAGAGCCGAGTTACGATTTCGTTTAGTTAAAGGCCACTATTTTATACGAGGCTCAGTGAATTTTATACGTAGAATAATTTTTATTTGTTTCTAGTTTTATTTGATAATCCGTTTAAGTAAATTCAAATATTTACCGCCAAACTCAACTGAAAATTCAAAAAAAAAAAAAAAACAAATTCTCGTTTTTATATTTTCATTTAAGGTGATTGCTTTTGAAAGGAAAATGACTTTGTATCAAAGATTGCCCACCCCCTCGATCAGTTTGATTGATCGTTAAATAGGAATAAAGAAAAATGCTTCGGTGTGTCAGGCATTGAAACGACCGAGGTAAGTTCGATTGTTTAATGAAATTGAAAACAAAAAAACAAATTCTGGTTGTAAAGTGTTGCTGATTTTTGTTATTAACCCAACCGAAAAATTTAGTTTTTATTAATAGAGCATAGAGTTTAGAAGAGACTGAAATATTTATAAAATTGAAATTTGTACCTATAATTCTGTAAATAGATGTACACTTAGGTGATTAGTCTAATATTTTAGATGAATAGCTTTCCTTAAAACACTCAACATATCTTTTCTTTGTAACTTACAAACTTTTAATATTACAACTTTGCATTGAGATTTGTTTCAAGCATTTGCATAACAATCGGCAAACATTTCAATGGTGGCAATTGATATCCATAGAGTAGTTTCACTTAGAAACTAGTTGTTTTTTTGCATTGAATAAAATATATAATTTGGGAAGCGGAATCATTCACTCCAAGCAATATAGTGTAGTAACCTTTCATTTGTCTTGTATCATTTATAATTATCCGTTTATTCCATGAAAATGGCAATACTTCCCGATTTCGGTGAATTGAATTTTACAAACAGAAAACTGTATGATGAAACCGAAGTCAGTCGGATTATCAGTTGTTCTGTCGTATGCTAAATTTTCGGCCACAATTTCTGGAACCCTTGACCGTAGTTTTCTTCGATTAAGAGACGAACAAACAGACGGACGGATGGACGAACCTTACGGATTTTTCTACTGATGAAAAAGACGTAAAAAATAATTTCCCGTTACTCAGATGTGCTTCCCTCTCAGAGGCGGGGAGGAGTGATCAGGAGGACACCATCAGGACAGAAATGGCTATCTGGAATTGGGATAGACTAAAATGGCAGAGCAAAATAGCTTCGAATACTAAAACAGCTGGAAGTTCGCTGATGTCTCTTTTGGATGTCTAATTTTAGATAATTTAACTTGCTGACAATGAGATCAAGCAGAGCGAGTTACATAATATAGTAATAATCCTCCGTTAGTCCGGGTCAGAGACCAGATGATGATTTCTCTTTGTAACAACAACCCCCTATCGGAAGATCATTTTTCTTTGCTATAGTTCCGCGTTTTTTTATGAGCCTTCAAAAGACATCGTTTCGTTACCAAAGTTTTTGCTGTGTCAGTGGTAAATTGCACACAAACCTAGTACCATCTATGATGAACTAGGTGCGGAACAAAATGAGTTAAAGTCAGCGTCAACGTAAATTACTAGGTGTCAAATACCAGCTGTTTTTCAAATGGACGAAACAGCTGGTATTTGACACTACATTCGAAATCTTTTTGGATGAACGGTCTTAGCCCCATAGCGCGTCTGTAAAGAATAATACACGTCTCTAGTGCGTCAACGACTTTTATATCAAACTATTGAGATTTTCATGATGCGATGCCTAAGTTGTAAAGCTTGTAATATCATTAATTTGTGTTAGAGGGCACAAATCGTACAAATATACAATTAACAGACTCCTTGTGATTGGCGATTTTCACGTTATGTGGATGGCAGAAGTTTCTATGCGATTTTTGGGCCATTGGGTTCCATTTTTTCTCACTACGCTTAAATGTCTCTACTTTCTTTGAACAAGTTGTGACTATTGATTGTTATATTTCTTTCCGCTACGCGTCGCACACTGTGATACAAGTCGCCAATATCCTCTTGCTTTGAATCACTTATGCCAGCTTTATGGGACCTATTGTGCCAAACCCAGTCGTGTCTATTTTTGTGTGGTGAAAAGACAACGATGGTTTCAAAGGCTACTGCGTTTTAATGATGATGGCGATAGTGTTGTGGTGTTGGGTGAATCCTTCAAGTGGAGGGTTGGTGAAACCATTTGCTTCCTGTTATGTAAGGAACAACAATAGCAATAAGTTCCTAGAAGTCCCCCAGTCATTTAACCCTTGAGAGTTTCTCCTGTTAAGGCTTAGAAGATCTTTAGTAGTCTGCGAGTTGCATCCTTCCAAGACTTCTTTAGCCTACCTGCAGATGTGTAATCTTTTTCAAGACTTTTGGTGCATTGAGTGAGTCCGTCTTTTAATGATTTCATTACCAGTTCAGTGTGAATTTCCAAGGGCTGGTTCAGGACCTCCGAAGGTAATTTCGCTTGTCCGTTTCCAGAAATGCCTGAGTATCCCGAAACCAATACCAGGGATACTTTATTATTAATTTAAAGGGCATTCAGTGCTACACGGCTCTCCAGTATCAATTTAGCCGCGAACTCATAAGACGAAAGCTGACTCACTATCTGAGCGATTTGTTTATTTACAATCTGATCTGATTTTCCGTCAAGGTCTCACAGCCGCTAAGCCATCCGCTTGGAACACTATCGGGTATTTTCCAAGAGGTATTGAGATTTAAGGGTTCAAGTCCTCGCACAAAATACTCCCTCCCGTTCCTTCCACTATCTTAGACCCGTCCGTGAAGACGGTTATGTGTCCTGCCCTGGGAAGACCGTTTTAAAGTTCATCTTAAACCGAAGATGCGCCTCCATACCGTCTGGAGGCATTGACATCTCTTCGAAATCTCTCACTAATGTGCTAAGAAAAACACTGCGTGGCCTCAACGCGAGCCAATAGCCGCCTCGGTAAAGCCTTGCCACTGTCATTTCAGCCTATTTTTTCACAAATAAGTTGATAGGCTCTTATGAAAGTAACATCTCCAGCGCTGCTCTAGGGGTCGAAGTTATCGCTCCCATTATGCTAAAGCATGCGAGCTTTTGCACCTTGGCTAGCTCCTTCGCCACACCCACCGCCGTATAGGACCACATCATATTGACGTAACAGAGAATCGGTCTCAGTAATATTATTAGTTGGTCAGCAAGTTATGAAAATCTATATAGCCGTTGACGCCCTAAAAGAGTGTATTTCAGTTCAATCCTTAAAATAGCAACATGAATGATAAATAATTCACATCTGAATTCCTATCATTTTGACCGTACATTCTCTTTCTTTCATTCGAAGCTAAACTCTTTTTTCCTCATAGAAAAGAAAAACATTTTTCCACTCACTGACAGGCAAAAAAATGAAACAATTTTAATGAGAAAAGATTCTATACTTCTGTAACACTGTCGACGTCGACTATACAAATATCACAGGGCTTTTTTTATAGGTAAATAAATTAGTCAAAAAGGCATTCCCGGATGAAGCAATCAACTTTTTCGGTTAGTTACTTGGTATGTAAAATTTCCGGTGGGAATCATTGAAAATTCATTTTCATCCAATACCGAAAATTCAACTCACTCAAAGAGTATATTATCAGTGACAAAAAAAGTTCCTACATGGTCTATCCTGTGACTAACGAGATTTCTAACTTAAACTAACTAGTGGCTTTGTAAACACGAGTTTAGCAATGTTCCACGCTTTTAGTGCGGCGACGGCTTGTGTCAATCCATACAAAATTTCATGACGAAAGTTATAATATGTTGAGCGACGAAAAATTGCGTGAAATTTCGTATACTTTGACATTAATCGCCCGGCGTGTATTTCTACTAGATTGTGAATTTCAAATTTCTATAATCACGGGATCGGTCATCGAACGCGTCATAACGCTTTCCGTGACGTTCGGTGGTTGCTAAACTGACTTCGCCCGTAAGGTGGCACTTACATCCAAAGAAATCTACTACTTTCATTCATTCATTCAAAGAAAAAAAAAAACATTTTCCCTTTTTCTTTTCTACGAATAAAAGTTACTTCACCTTGACCAACATTCACATTGAAACGTCGAATGAAAAATATTAATGAAATGCTCTCTGTCTCTCTATAGTCCCCTTTCACTGAAACAAAAATAGTTATCATAAACGTAACACAATAAATTAGCTATTGTGATTGTATAGTACTTAAGCAATAACTCGCAATAAGAAGAGCAGTATTACTATTTTTATGGAAATGTAATTATTTATTTGAAATAAAAAAATCCTCAATTTTTGAAACCCATAATTTCATTTAACATCTACACTTAGAAAGGACTAATTTGACATTTATGTGCTGTGCTCGCTTTTTCGAATTGAAATCTAGGACGAGTGCAGACATAATTTTAGAAAAGAATGTATGTCGTTATGAATTGAAGAAAAAAAAAAGAATTTCTAAAATTTGTGATTTGTCTAATTTTGAAAAAAAAAATAAAATAATTTTCTTATTTTAAAAGAAAATTTTGAAAAAAAAAACATTGAAAAATCAATTCAATATTTGATATCAATAATGTTGTTGTAGAAATTTAAATAAAAAAGAAAATTAATTAAAAATAACGACTATATTCGTATAAATTTGTGATGTACATAGAAATGAAATTATAGAAATGTTTTGTGTATGCGTTAAGAGAACAACAATTCTTGAAATGAAAAAAGTTTACATTAATAGCATGATAGAAATTCATTACAACATAGCAAAAGATGAAAAAAAAAATATTTAAAAAATAATTAAACAATAAATGTTTGTATGTTGTAAAAATAAAAATCTAATTGACAAAAAAAAATATATTGTAGGCTTGTGGTGTGTCTTAAAAGTAATATTTTCATTTCAAACAGTAGAGTATGACTAACTATAAACGGAAAAATGATGTGATATTCTGTAATCTGTGTAGGGTTATAAATATTTTTAGAGTTTCCATTGAAAATAAAAAAAAAAAAACTTCTAAAAATATTTTCAACTTAACATTAAAAATACGCAATCTTTCGTTGCATTTTTTTTAGTTTTCTTTTTTTACTATATCGTAAAAGCTGCGTGAATGTAAAATTAAAAACGCTTTTTTTAGCTCTTTTGTTTTACATTTTATTTCTGTTTTATTTTATTCTTTTTTTATTTTTATTTTTATTTTTTTTTTTGAAGGATCAAGATTGAAAGCAAACAATTTTGTACAAATTAATATTTAAGACAACAACAACTTACGTTTTTTTTTCTTTTTGTTTGACTTACTTAGAAAGTATGTAATCTTAGCTTTGGTAATTTTTTAATTTATTTTTAAAATTATATATTGCTCTATTAAGGATTGCTAATCGACGTAGAATATGCTCCATTTCTTTTATTACTAAAAGTAAGTATTATTGATAATTAAAAGAAAACGCGTCTCTGTGTATATATTGGGTAATTAACGAATATACATGAAAATTGGTGTTATTGTTCAATTTGACAGTGTTACACAAGCCAATTGCTAATTTCGTTTTTTAAGCATCCGTCTGCATCATTTCAACGAATTGCGACTTTCGTCACTAGATCCAATGGGTATGAAATCAATCAAGTCTTCCTTTTTGAGTTGCATATATTCAACCTGCTTTCCTCCCTAGGTAACAAAGGTAACTTTATCATTATCCTCATTTTTAAGACTTTCATTTCATACTTGATATCTAAATATTAATACGTTTAGTGCGACAACGTCTTCTGTCAAAGTATAGGAAACTTCATGATGAAATGCTTAAACTCCACACCAGTCAAATGTGGACTGATTGACGGTTTATGCATTTCATTATGAAATTCGCTATACTTTGACAGCCGGTATCGCACCAAATACGTCATTTGAAAAAAATGAAAAAATGATATTAAAATAGAGAAGAAATTAAAGATTAGGGTAAATGCACCAGTCATCGGCCATGTAGTAGTCTCCGGCCAGCAGCAGTAAAACTGTGGTTTAGCCGGGGACTGCTACATAGCCGATAACTGGTGTGTTTACCCAGCCAATGTTTGGTTATCAAAATAATTATCGCCCCTCTCATGCTAGATTAGATTTTCAGCTCTGCATATTCAATTAAATTCTTAGAAAGGACAAATATGTTTAAAGTAGTATTTGTCTTGATTACCGTAAAACCGTCTAACTTTGACCATAGCCTTGACTTTTTGACTGACTTTTCCTATATTTGACCGGTTTTTTTATTAAAAATAGTTGCAGTGTGTGTTTTGGATGTAGAGATTTCATTAGGCTGTACCTAATTTTGTAACCACCCAAGTGCTTTCTTCTCGCGCTGTTGATGAAAGCAGGACAGTAACATAGGAAATGCTCACGCTCAGCTGTGTCCATATGTTCCCCACATTAACCGGTTCTGGACCTATACGGACTTTGCCCCGATCCTTGGTAGTTTGTCAGCTCTTTCGTTACCCTCTATACCAGAGTATCCGGGGATCCATATTAGAGTTACGTGGTTTGATAGAGCGAGTTTGTTCAGAGCTTTTCTAGTACTAATGCCGATTTAAATGTTTCTGCTGATAATGCCTTCAGGGCTCCTTCACCGTTCACCTCTCAATTCCAATTTTTCCGCTTTCCCATGCTCTGTTGGTGGGAGACCCTCTATCAAATGCTCTTTGTGAAAGATGCTCACACTGAATTGCCTACCAAACCTGTGTGTCATTACTATTATGTCCGAGGGCATTAGTATGGAAGAAACCTGCCGCGTCAACTTGGTCCATTTCCGCGTGTGATTAGTTTCTCTCATTGTTTTACGGTCCCCGGCAATTCTAGCATTCTTTGACTAATGCGACTATTGACCTATTCGATCTATTGTTTAAATGACTGTTTGAAATGTGTCTTGGAGACTTAGACAGTTACTTTGCCAAAGCATCACGACTGGTAGAGCTGCAATAATTTCAGCAACTTGCCAGACGTATTTCGACAATTTGTAGAGTAGTTAAGTATCCTGAGCGGATTAGAGACGTATCGAAGATCAGTACCTCACTTATGTTTTGCGATTCAGTCACTGGTGTAATGCTTCCAATATATGGTGTGTACAAGTCGCAAGAGCTATAGCAAACTTGGATAGAAGGAAGAAAGGATCTAAAGCCGAAAACAAACGAACAATTTGAATTATCAATCTCAGCAATTCGAATTGTCAATCTCAGCCTTCTTCAAGAAATCAAAAAAGAAGCACGAAAAAGTGAGTTACAAGAGAAAATTTTTAGGAAATTTTGAAAGTGGTCAAAGTTAGGGAAATTTCAATTGATTTTTGATAGCTCCCAACTTCAAAAATACATTTTCTAATCATACCAATAGGTAGTTTGTATTCTCTTTTATATCGCCCCTAAACCTGACTTCAAGTGACAGATATTTTTTATTGCAAAGTCAAAAAGCGGTCAAAGTTAGATGGTTTTACGGTAATGTAAGAGTTCATTTTTGCTTATCAAGTCTTGTTCGTTCGTACATCGGTAATTACCGTTAAACCGGTTGCTGCTCGGTTGTTTGTCCCGATTTAGTAATTTCTAAAGTATCTTCTTTAACCTCTCGGATCTTCCTAATGTTTCTTTCCGTTTCAAATTCGTCTTTCCGTTTTGTTTCATGATCAAATACTATTTTGCATGTTAGGCTCATCCGACCCTGTATTCTACTGGAGCTAGATCTAGGGGCGGACAAACAGGAAAATTCTCTCTCTCTCTCTCTCTCTCTCTCTCTTTCAAAATCATTTCATGAGAAATTCTTCAAGAAAATCCTAAAAGAATTTAGAAGCCAAATTCCTCAGAGATCCCAAAATATCGAATAGAAACTAAAAAAAAATCCTCTGACAGGCGCTTTGCCGATTAGGCCTAGAGATTGTTATCAGTAGAAAGAGCGGGATGGCATGATGGATTCACACGAACTCTAACATTTTGCACTTCTAAATCGCTCAGATCACGAAAGACTTCTCAACACACTGTCAAAAGCGTTCACAGTTTTCTTCAGAATTATTAAAACTCCCAATCCAAAGACCGTATATTATTCGTTTTTGTGATTGTTTTCATATTTATCTGATTTTAGTATAAAACATAAAAGTAGTTGCCGGTTATGTTTAGGTGCCTTAGATAAAAACTTTAATTAAATTACTGAAAATCAATTTTAGTATTCAATTAATTTATTGCATTGCTGCTGTAAACAATATAAATATTTTAGAGATATGAGTTTGTGTTTATTCTCTGTTTAAAAAATTTGTTTTTACGTTAAATAAAAAGTAGAAAATAATTTTGTAATTTATTTCCATTTCTTCACTAATTCTACATAGCAATTTTTATTAATTTTTTTTTTTCAATATTATTTTGTATAAATTATTGTGAAATATAATAGACATATCCCGCAACTGTAAATTTCTTTGAACCTTCTATTTCTTTATAACATTTCATTCGTAGGTGTACAAAAATGTCTCCAATAATTAAATAACTAAACAAAAGCTTAACCTAAAAAGTGAAAAAGTGAACATTCTGTGAATAAATGTGAGATAATCCATATCATTTACGGTAAAATAAATAATATTTAAAAAAACAAAAATTAATTAAACTGAACTGACAATAACATTAAAAAAAACTAAGCAATAATATTTAAAAAAAAAATGTAAAATATTTTTTAAAAATAAAATATAATTCCAATTTGATAAATTTAAATTGTAATCTCGCGTGTTGTCTTTTTCGGATTGTAAAGTACCTATAAAAATGTAGCATAGTAAAAAAATCCATTTCTCTTCGTGCGTGTGTTCTTACCGTTAAAAACAATTTTTTTAAAATTTAATTCCTCGGTTCCGTTTAGTGATCCACTGATTTCACCAAAAAAAAAAATCACTTCGAAGTCGAAATCATAAAAGAAGACGTCAACAAAGTGTGTTCAATTATAAAGTAAGAAAAAGTACAAACTTGTATCTCTATAAGAATTAAAAAAATAAAATATAAAAATTGCTAAACCTAGTTCATCGGTTTGCCAGTGTGCTGATGTCATATTTGGATGAATCAGGGCTACACTTAGATCAAAACGATTTGAAACGCTATTAGCAGAAATTTAATCTTACCATTTGAGGCTATAAACTACTGCAACATTTAACGTGTTTCCAGCCCGTTCACTTTTCAAAACTAATTTTTCCAATATAAAATTAAAGTTATAGTGATGCATTTATACTAACCCATTTCATTCCACAAAATTTAGATCCATAAAAATACATTCGTTAACACGATACATGCGATACCAAAGTTACTGCATGCAGAATGCACACGTTAACTTTTGTTACATACGTGGATTTTCTCATAAAATGCCTGAAGTTATAAATGCATCGCTGTACTTTAAAAAATAAATTTTTCTTACATTGAACGAAATGGCAATAAATACATTTTTCTTTCCGCGTCTAAGCGCCGTTGCTCAAGAAATTAATGAGATTTAACAGGGTCAATAGGAAGAGCCAACATTAGGCATGGCAACAAAAAAATTAAACGCCACAGACTGATCTCATCATCCCACACAAAAAATTGTAGATGATCAAAACACCCAAAAAAATTTTTTTTATTTTTTTTGAGCGAAAATTGGCCGAGTTAGAATTCAAAAACGTGATTTTTAAGCCCGTTTTCAAATTTGAAACGCTCGCAGCGCCATCGTATCGCCTGTTATGTAAAACATATGCAGGGGACCCGTACGTATCAGAATAGATGTGGCAATCAGCATAGATGTTGCAAAAAGATTCGAAATGTTGCCTTAACTCT
>CM055405.1:37613659-37670276 GCA_029228625.1 Pseudolycoriella hygida | reverse complement strand
AAATGGACCAAAAACTAATCTTTGAATTTATTTTTTCAGAAAAAAAAAAAGAAAAAGTTAATAAAAATTAAAAAAAAAAATTAAAATGATAAGAAATCACAAAATAAAATGTAGAGTATTTAGCACTCATTTGTAATCCTTGTAGCAGCACTATATAATTTTCATTTTGATTAGTTTAGTGAACAAAAAACGAGAAGAAAAATCGAAATTTGTTTAAAGAAAAACCGACTGGGTTGCGTTCACTTCTAATCGAATTTTCTGTTTATGTCGTCATTAAAATATTTAAAATTCAAAGCTTTTTCCTTTTTATGTGATGCGTATAGAAAATTTCTATTTTCATTTTCTATTTGAATAAGTAGCGGCGTTCTGTAAAGCTTCAAAGTATTTATTGCATCGTAAATATTTATAAAAATACAAAATAGTTCTCATAAACATAAATTGTACTTAACAAGCAATTCTTTTTTCATTTCAATTGCAAGAAAAAAAAAACAATACTAAAATATCATTCAGAAAGCAATAACAAAACTTTTCTATTTAAAATTATAACTTAACCCTTAAAATAACATTGTAAATAATTAAAGGAAACCTCTCATCCTTCTTCATCTTTCATAAATTCACATAGAAATCGCATCATCTCCCTGTTTTCGTTCACTTTTCTTTTCATAAATAAAATACAAAAAAAAACAATAAATTTGAAACAGTAAATAAAAAAAACAATTAACTTAATTTTAAAGAGAGCATTACATAGGCGAATATTTAACCTAAAAATTAAATTTAACCTCAAATTCGACTGAATTGTATTTTGTTTTTGTTTTTAGAAACAAAAATACTCTATTTTTTTAATATTACTTTAATGTTAGAGTGTATATTAACACACTTTTAGATTTTTAGTTGACACGTTTTTTTAACAACAAATTAATTAGTTTATGTTTCCCTTTGTAAACTAAAAAATGGAACTTAAATTATTTTCTATCCCAACGATACGATGTTTTTGTTTTAGTTTTAGTTTAGTTTTTAGTGAAGAACAGATAAAGATTAGTTAAGTTGATCGAAAAAAAGTTAAAAATAAAAAAAGTAAAAAAGGTAAAATTACAAAAAAGTAAAACTTAGATATAAAGTATGATTATTAATTATATATCGTTGTACTTACATAAAGAAAAAAAAAAACAAATGATTAAGAAGATATATATTTACTTAATACGTATATACACATGGTATTTTGTAAATTACATTTACTAAAATTGTTAGTTTTCGATGCTGATGAACTTAATTATCACAAAATAATAAACAAAAAAGTATTTCTTAGATGTTTTATTTTTTATTTTTTTATTTTTTAACTTTTTCCTTTGTATTACAAGATATTAATACACATTTTAGCGCCTAGAATTTTACTTTAACGAATAAAAAAAAGTGAAAATAAAAGAACTTCATCAATTGAGACAATTTAATTAGTTTTCATAATCATTTTAATTGGAATGGTTAATGGATTTGGATATTTCTTGTTCTTTAATATTTGAAAACGATCGGGTAAAGCTATTAGGTTACGAGCTCTTTGTTCTGTGTCCCTTTTATGCTTAGAGTTTGATTTCGATTATTTGCTTTGTCTTTGAAAGTGAAACTCGTAACCCGTAGATTTACCCTACGCGAAAAATTACTAACGAAAAAAGTGAACACTGTCCGAATATTTTTTTATCAAAACTTACATCGTTTAGTTCGGCGTCGGCTTATGTATACACAATTTTGTAACGAAATCCACGTCGTTAGTAGGTGATCGGCTTATGTCAAAGTATACTGAGTTTCATTATAAGATGCAAAGTTTTCAAATACGTTAGTGTCAATTAAGAGCACGTTGCAAAAATATGAACTGTCAAATTTGCGATGTTTTTTTTAGAACAGAATTCTGCGTAAACAACAAATTACGTACTCATATACTGTGAGAGAATGACTCTTATGCTCATAATAGAGAGTTTGGGCAAAGCGACTTAATGAGTTACATGTTTACGTTATAAGTCATAAGTTTACGTTTTAAGTTATAAATTTTTATGGGTTATAAGTTGTAAGTTATGAGTTATGAATGTTTATAAGTTATAAGTTATAAGCTACAAGTTGTAAGTTTTGAAACTGATAAGTATTGATGCGTATCAGTTTTAAAACTGGTCGGTACTGATCCAGATCAGTTTTGAAAACGATCAGTACTGATTCGTATCAGTTTCGAAACTGATTAGCACTGACCCCTATCAGTATTTAAACTGATCAGCACTGACTCCTATCAATGTTTAAACTGATCACTACTGATCCGTATGTCTTTAAACTGGTCAGTACTGAAGTGTATCAGTTTTAAAACTTATTTGTACTGATCCATATCAGTTTTAAAACGGATCAGTACTGATAAGTATTCCTCAGTTTTAAAACTGTTCTAAAGCAGTACTGATCAGTTTCAAAACTTAAAATTTGTAGTTTACAACTTATAACCCATAAAAATGTATAACTTAAAACGTAAACATATAACTTATAGCTTATTGCTATATGTTATAAATTTAGCGGTATGTCGCATGGCCCAAACTCTCTAATCGAGGAATCAGAAGTTTAAGTATGAAGGTACAAATTTCTTTAAAATAACATCGTAAACGAACTTGGAATGGGATGATTTTTCAGAGCAACGACCTTCTTACTCAAACTTTTTGAATTTTGATTCATCTATTCTTCGCGTGAGAATCATCCTCTTACAGTGCATGAGTTATAATTTTGAATAATTTGTTATTCACGCAGGGTTCTGTTCTAAAAAAACATCGCAAATTTGACAGTTCATATTTTTGCAACGCGCTCTGAATTGACTGTTTGTGCATCATGAAATTCAATATAATTTGACATAAGCCGTGTGTCATTGACGTGGAGTAAACGAAAAATCGCGCCATTCATTATCAAACTTCGTGTACTTTGACATAAGTCGACGCCGCACTAGCGCGTGGATTGGGATACTGTATTAGGATTCGATTTTAGTGTTTTTTATAGCCTCTACCTATTTTAGTATAGCTGTCAATGTGGCCGAGCTCATTTTCTTTATAATTTTCAGCTAAAAATGACTGTTGCTATCGAGTTATAAACAAACCTTTCATTAACACTTTCAGAGGGACAATCTTTGACATTGATTACTTCAACATGAACAGTAGGGTGTTTCTCAAATTTAAGTGTTATTTTAAGTCCCATGTAATGAGTAAGTAAAGCTAATGATCAGATCACCCCCTCAAAAATCGTGGCTTCCAGAATAATATTTTTTGGGATCGCAAAATATCTAAAATGCATTTTCTGGAAGCCACAATTTTTTGAGGGGGTGATCTCATCATTAACTTTACATGGGACTTAAAATACCACTTAAATTTGAGAAACACCCTGAGGAACGATATAGTGTCTTGTTCAGTTGATTGTTGGCGACAGACGGTAACGTCAGATGGCGTTGATGTTCAGAAAATTGAATTCGAATGTTTTTTCACTGTATGAGTTTTCAAGAAGTGTGGAAACTTATAATGTGTTGAAATGCGACTTGGACGAAGACATTACAAGTTGGAAAATGGAATAAATCAAAGAAAATGTTTTTCAAAAAGGCTTTTCCTTTACACAAAGTATGGAAAAGCAACGAAAAAAGTTTCAAACAAATTTCTCACATTGTAAAATCAATGAATATTTGGAAAGGAATGTGGACTAACTTCAGTCACATAAATTTCGAAGTGGGACAAGGAATAGTGTTGATAATTTCAAGTAAAAAATCAATGTGAGTGCTTTTGATTGGCTACACAGAAGTTCACTTTAAAAAAAAAAGAATAGAAAGGCCACCAAATTCCTTTTTTTTTCGAAAATATATAAAAATTTTCAAAATTTAAGACAAGAAATTGACAGTAAGTACAATTTTTTTCTTTTTAAAAAAAAAATTCAATTCTAACCCCATAGTTCACTAGTAAGGCTTTTTTGGTAAATATTAGAGCTGGTCGATGTGTTCGTATTTAAAACATTGTTGTATATGTTTCTCATAACTTTTAGTATTCACATTTATTTATATACTTTTGATTGAAAATAAGTTAACTATAGATATTACGTGACTGATTTGATTAGCTTGTATTTATATGTTTTTTTTTATTTTCCCAAAAACGAAATACTCTCACAATATTGTGATTTTAAAAATTAACAAAAATTATTATTTTTCAATTGAAAATAATTTTTTGTCTGATTTCACATACTTTTCCCCAAAGTAACATAGGAAATCTTTCTCGACTATAATCATTAATCCAAACTTGAACTCATGATAATTAAAACATTTTTTTGTACCTTAAACTTTATTTGCGACTTAGATTAATAGCATAATAGAAAAAATACGCAAATTTGGCATTCAAATGTGACTCATGTACAGGTGGCTTGAGACGAGGCTTATTTCTTACCGCACATGGAATAATTTATGAAAACCGACTAAGTCTAATTTCATTTCTCTTATAATTCGCTATCATTTCCCTTTCCTGCCGATTCATTAAATCACTTCTGTCATTTATTTGGAGTTTTTCATAATTTTCTTTATGACTGGAAAAGGAATAAATGGGTGAAACATTTGAGAATTATAAGAAAAATAGAATTTGGACTTCATAAACTGAGATACTACTACGCACCAAATTCTTTGTAAGACATAAGAAAACGAATTCCTTGCGTGATGTAAATATGTAGGGAAACCGTAGGAGCGTATGGTTTTGAAGATGTGAGTATTGAGGATTTAATAAAAGAGAAAGGAAGGAAAAGTTGTACTCCCGAAGATAAGATTCCGAATGAAAATCTCTTTTTTATATATCTCATAACTTAGTCCAATCCAAAAATGTTTAGCCCGCCTCCTGTTAGAGTTGGTACCCGCCCTTTTTAAAAAAGTTGAGCCTATTAACGTTAAAAGCTGGTACTTCTTTCAAATGAGTAATGCCTCAATAGTAATTAAGAGCGTGTCTGAGGTTATTACGTTATTACGTTATCAAGAAAATTATCTCTTCCGAGTCTTTTTTCCGGACTGTCTAACTCATTTCGCGAATCTTTTTTCTGGACTGTCCAACTTTTTTCACGAGTCTCATTTCTGGACTGTCCAACTTATTTCGCGAGTCTTTTTTCTGGACTGTCCCGGGTCCCGGTAGTATTCCCTAGCTGAAACGAGTAAACACATAACGTTCAAAAGAACTGAACTCGGCAATTAATCTGATTTGTGGCATAAACTAAACAATAGGAAACGCAGCATAAATTGCCGAATTAGCAATTTTTTTAATCGCCAGTACAAGGAAAAATAGAAGAAATTACTTACCATCTGAGTTTGCATTGAACCTAGAAATGTTATCCATTTTTTTTACCTTGCAGAAACCACGGCATAGAGGAAAAATATTTGATATCCGAATTAATTTGAAAACAACAAAGCCACCTTTCATTAACAAAAAACTTATTTTATGTTCTAAATGTGCTTTTAAAGCTTTAAAATTTTTAAACTTTCGTACACTCACGGAAATATATTTTTGCATCAAATAGAATTTTGTACTTCTGCGCAGGTTTTTGCAGTGTTAAAAAGCTGCGTAGAAGTACAAAATTCTATTAATGCAAAAATATATTTCCGTGAGTGTAATAAGACTCGCGCAAAATGTTGGACAGTCCAGAGGCTCGTGCAATAAGTTGGACAGTCCAGAAATAAGACTCGCGAAATTAGTTGGACAGTCCAGAAAAAAGACTCGTAAAAAAAGTTGGACAGTCCAGAAGTAAGACTCGCAAATAAGTTGGACAGTCCAGAAAAAAGACTCGTAAAAAAAGTTGGACAGTCCAGAAATAAGACTCGCGAAGAAAGTTGGACAGTCTAGAAATAAGACTCGGTAAATAAATTGGACAGTCCAGAAATAAAAAGCAAAAACAGTTGGACTCGGAAGAGATAATCTTTTTGATAACGTAATAACCGAAGACACGCCCTTAATTACTATTGAGGCGTTAATTATTTTATGACAATTAGACCATCCTCAACCCGATCATTTTTTATTATAAAAGGGATAAAAGTCTAACGTCTAACCACTTCTATCACCAACACACGACCACAGTACAATAGCCAAGACTGGGTTAGGCACCATGGACCTAAGTTCCAATAGGTTGTAATAATATGAAAATATTTGTTACGCACCTAAAATGTAAAAATTCAAGAAGAACTTAACAAATATTTA
The DNA here is from genome assembly GCA_029228625.1 of Pseudolycoriella hygida. Classification (NCBI taxonomy): domain Eukaryota; kingdom Metazoa; phylum Arthropoda; class Insecta; order Diptera; family Sciaridae; genus Pseudolycoriella; species Pseudolycoriella hygida. Next base: position 37,664,064 of record CM055405.1, on the reverse strand, counting down.
CTTCTGCATACAATAAAACAAACGTATACGAAAAGCTAGAGCACTCAAAATTATACAAAATCCATTCCCAGAAAAAGGTGAGACATAGACAAGCAATATGGTTAACTGAGGGCTCGGGTGACACTTCAGTGTTCAAATGTCTACGCTCGTTTTTCGAATCATGGACAACTTCACGCTAGACGGATGTAATTCTATTTCAATATCAGGGGCGTGACAGTCTTTTGTTTTGATCTTTGATCTTATGATTATGATCTTATGATTTCATTCATAAGCTCACCAAAATCAGCTGATTTCATTGAAAAGTTCAAAAATCAGCTGATTTTCTTGCAATGAAGTTGGCTTCGGTCGCAAGTGCAGCTAACTTCAGGTTGAGTATTACTTGCAAAGATCAAAACAAAAGACTGTCACGCCCCTGATCAATGTCATAATCAGGTAGGTGTTAGTCTACTGTTTTTATCTCTGCAAGTAATATTCAACGAGAAGTTAGATGCAGTTGCTAACGAGGCTAACTTCTTTTCGAGAAAATCAGTTGATTTTTTAACTTTTCAATGAATCCAGATAAGGACCAAAGGCACTGCAGCTAACTTCACGTTGAGTATTACTTAGAAGATTAAAAAAGACTGTCACGTCACTGATCATATTAAAAGAAATACATAGAACTGTAATTTCGCAGTTAACTTCACGCTGAATAGAACACGTTGAAGTTAGTTGCAGTTTAAACATTTGTATTCATTTTATTTGGTTTGAAATTGAAAACAATGACATTTGTTTGGCATGAAGCTTATTCAAAAAGTGAGCTGAAGCGAGGGTACACATAAGCGAAATTTCTTGCAGAAATGTAAGTTATTTGAAGTACTTTCACTCCCATATACAGTTCGGTAAATAATGTAACTAAGAAAACCTCAATCAAGCAATTTCAAATCGATTTGAAAAGCCAGATTCTGACGTATTTTTATCTGTTACTTTGTACTCTCTTTAGTTTCGTCAATATTTCTGTTTGCGTATACTAGATTTGTATTAAAAGGAAACTTATATTTGGAAATACTAATAAAAAAGAAATCACATTTGGAAAAATCAGCATTAAAAGTTACTAATAATTTTACACACACTGTATTTATTTAACCACTTTTGTTTGTTTTTTAGAATTTAATATTATTGAGTGTTGAAAATTAGATTAAACTAATTAATTAACAAAAAAATAAAATAAAAAATAAAAGAAAAATATTAATTATATGTTAGAATAGACGGTTGAAAGTTATATTTAGCTATACATGAAATGGTTAATTATATTTGCAGAATAAATTAAAAAAAATACCTTAAACATTATTTACAAAAACAACAAATAATCAATAAAAATAATTAAATTAAAAATGTTCTTGTAATAAGATTAAGGTAAAAGTAAAAAATAGCGTTTTTAGTTGTCCACTTTTAAGTTTCATTAGTTTTTTTCTTTTGTAGTATAGACTTTAGGTGATTTTTTTTTTATTTCTTTCATTAATTTCTAAAACTTATTTCGTTTACTAACACGAGCAGATAAAAGAACATTACATTTTTTGCTCATTGCATTTTTCACAAACTTAATTTAATAAAAAAAATGTAGAGAAATAGAAATTTTGGTTTTAAGCATACTAAATAAAATATATAAACATAAAAACGATGATTTTTTTTTATTTTAAACAATTTTTTATTTTCGTTTAACTTAAAGCGATTTTATAGTCTCAGTTTCCGTTGAGTATATACGTGTTCCTAATGTTAGATGCATGACAATGTTTTGCTTTAGTTTTCGGGCAATTAGAGAGTCTGCGATTCATTTTGACTAATCACACGTCATATTGTCTGCCACTGTATCATTGTTAGTCGAATAAAGGAGCAGATGTTTCTACGGCTGCTCACTAACTGAGTAATTTGAGATGCCGCTATTTGGTTGGGCTGTTATTCTCTGTGATCCATTAAGGTGATCGGAACAATAGTGGCTCCTTTAAATTGTATAAGCAAATTGGAGCCAGATAGTAAATTTTGTTGTAACTTTTTTATTCTTGAACTAAAAAAAAAAGAAGATAGGAAACGTCGCGTCGTCTTATTACATTACATAGAACTTCTACAGTGGATAAATCTAAGATATACGCAGATTTCAAAGAAGTAAAATAAATGTAGACTTCTTGTACACCACATTTGCCACACTGGCTGCGTACTTTAAGACGCGTTTTTGCATTCAAATTCTTCCACACTTACAGTTACTCTGTTACTCTCTTATCTCAATAAATATCTAAATAAGTCTCAGCAACTTTTTTGCTCTGTGTGCGTTGATTAAAAGTTTCTGTGAGTTTAGTATTTCCTAAAAAATTGGTATTTAAATTTTGTTGTACTAAACGTAACGTATAAAACCCACACAGGACGACATCTTTATTCAAATATCACAGTATGTTATATCGGCTGTGTACTTAATTTCAAAAAAAATCTGGGTGATTTCGCAACTGTCTCTTACTGGACTAATCCCAATCAACAAACATTTCTAATTGTTTTTTATAAGAAAAACGGTCTCATACCGACACCAACCATAAGCTGTTACGGAAGATTTATAAAAATTTCATACTATCATTATTTTGACGTGCTTTACGTCCTAATGAGTTGTCTCCCTAGAAATTAGCTCTCGCTTACTTGTCTTGTCCTTGGAAAAACCCGTTGAACTGGTAGATTAATTCTATTTTATTAGTAAAAAGACAAAAGAAGCTGTAGCAACGGATCATCCTTAGACATCAACCGCTGTAGGCTGTAGTAAATTAGCTGTAGAACTGATTGTATAACTGTGTGTTTTGTCAAGGAAATAGTAAAAACTTTTGAATCTGCTGATAGCATACGCTTTAGAAAATAACTGGTTCTTTGACTTACAGGTAATATTTCAGGCATCGGATTCTCAACAAGTCATAATATTCATTATTCATTTCTTTCGAATAAAAAATTATTACTGAAATAACGATTTTTCTTTCACTCCATTTTTAAGACGAAAGAGGGCGTTTAGGAACTTCAGAAGATAGTCCATATAAGCCAAATTAGGGAATTAGGTTGCATAAGAAAGTGCACTTCGACTGTTTGAACTCAACGAAGAGGTATGAAAGTATGACAGGCCTGGTATTGATTTTAAATCTGGAAACACTGAGTTCAAAGTTTGTGAGAATAATAGAAAAAACTAAGAAGAATTTAAGAAGAAAGAATGGAACAGAAGAGATTCCAAGATCAATATGTAAGTATGCCCTATCCTCAATGCTTGAACAATGCGAAGAACATTTGCGAGAGAAACCGCGTCAAAATTTACGATATGTCTAAGTTTCTTCCTAATTAGTTCTCTCACACTCAACAAAACATATTTACTGAAACATTACTGTAACACCCTATGCAATATTTAGTCAAAAACTACAAGTCCACTTCTAGATTGACGTTCTTAAACAATGAACCTCAAAATATCCCCCCTCCAAATAACCCGGACCAAATATCCCCGGTACTAAATATCCCCAATGAAAAGTGGACTTAATAGCACCGGACGAAATAACACCCGATAAACAACACGAGAGGGAATGATGTTGCCTGTGGCGAGCTAAGTAACGACCTGCAAGTGGCCTTGCGTACATGGGGCTCTGTGCCTTAGACCCCTTACAGAATGATACTTCCCCATTTACACCCACTTTTTTCGTTGTGCAATTAAATTCACGGCCTGCGTGACACAAGCTTGTCAGAATTAAATTTGTGTTTGCATACTATAATTCTCCTATCCCTGCCATAGTGTAAGCTACTGTTTGCTAACGTTTGTAATTACGGTGTTTGGTTTGTGATTATTTTTAGTTCCGAGTTATTTATTCCGGGTTTTTTTTTTTAGTTTAGGGCTATTTCTGCTGGGGTTCTATGGTCCGGGTTGTTTTGGTTTGTCCAGAGATATTTCGTCCGAACGCCGAACCTAGATTTATCAGTTTGGGTCGGGCCATTCCTGGTCCTTGAAACACAGAACGAATGATCCTTTGTTTCGTAACCCGCTTATCATGTAAATCTGAAAAACCTACCAGTTCTGACCAGGAACCTGTCTAGAGCGGCAGGTCCCATATTGGATACTGTTGCAGGTTGGACCACATGACTTCCTAGAGTCCTAAGTCTCAGTGAGGAAAATTTCGGGCACTCGCAAATAACGTGAACTCCCGTTTCCTCACTCAGGCCGCAGGTACAGTTGGTATCGTTAGAGATTGCAATTTTTTCTAATCCACAGTGCCCGGTAATCGCACCCGCCACCCTCTTGATGCGTTTCGTCCAAGTTTAGCTATTCTCTCGCCCACCTCCCATTGGGCACCGAGAAGAAACGCTTCGTGTACATTCCTCCTTCATAGGCGCTCCAATAGTCAGGGAATTCCGACCTCACCCAATTCTTCATCGCTTTCACGCATTCCGAATGTGGGATGGGTATAAGAGGTTCCGACCCGTAACTCGATGTGGCCGAGCCTTTCCTAGCCAGCTCATCCGCTTTCTTGTTTCCCTCCACGCCAGAGTGTCCGGGAACCCAGACCAGCGTGACCTGATTTCTCAGTCCCATCCGAGTTACGGTTTGCTTCAGCTCTTTCTCTAGCTTGGATATCACGACAGACGACATGAGAGCTTTAATCGTCGCCTCACTGTCAGAACAGACTTTAATATTTTTCCCACTCCCATCAGCGCCGCGAAAATTACAGACGTCGGCGTACACACCTAGGTGCTACCATCTTTCCGCCGACGATTCCAGAGAAAATACGCAGAACGCCGAACCTAACAACTATTTTCATTGAAATTACTGACCTTGCTACTGGTACTACTAATTGGTTTTTATACAACTCTACTGAGATGCAGACAAAAAAGTTCCTTCGAACCTCAAGAATACCTCTATAAGATAGGGAGAGGGGAGTCTAGTAAGTTGTAAAAACAGCGGACCTCACAGTTGAAGTTCTATATGGACTTTCAGTGAAAATCATTTAGGCAAATCGGTAAATTGGCACTCATCTTTTGATGCTGCAGGCAGGTAGATCGTCATACCGTGGACGTTCACGAGAGTGTACAGTACATTGTACTACTGCGACGGTAAGTATGAGAGATAATAAATAATCCATGATACTTTCCTCTAAAAACCTAGTAAGTGTCTCTCGAAATCGTATGGATATTTCCTATCGTCAACTCCTTCTGAAAATATCCTTGAGGTAAGTTATGAATATTTTCGCCAATAAGAGTGCAGTAATCTCTCTCCATGTTTAACTTATTTTCATCCACTACAACGAACTCCGCTCTCTATGATAGAATCTCACTCTCATTATCACCACACGTTTTAGCCCTGATTTGCATTTAAAAAAATATCACTCCGTTTTGAAACTGCGCGTGCGCATAGAGCAAAATTGAAACTACGCATGCGCATAGAGGGAAGTTTGCTCTATGCGCATGCGTAGTTTCAAAACGGAGTGATATTTTTTTAAGTACAAATCCAGCCTTAAGTACTTTTCGGCGTAAGCTAATTGTACCCTTTGAAAACATTTTTATAATGTGAATTGGTGTGGGAATAGTTGTTTTCATGTCATAGGAAATTACGAATAGGAGATTTGCAGGTAGAGTACAGAGAGGAACTTGCCCAATTTGTGATTTTTTCAGAGAGAGTAACAAGTATCAATCGAGTCTGATTTTTTTTGCAAGTAAATAGTTTTTATTGATTCAATGATTATGACAAACTATAGAGGTACAATTTTCCTGTAATCAAAATATCACAAATAATAAATAGCAACGTTACATCAAAATACTAAACAATTGAAAGCATTAAAATCGCTGACGTCGTCATAAGAGACACTAATGCAAATCGCAAAACCTCTTTGAATATACACCCACCGCCGCGCCGCATCGACCGTCGCATGTGTTTTTCTTCATAAGTTCGCCCTACTTCATTGTCTCTGGACCAACGGCACCGAAGGTTTCAAAATCAAGGTAACAGCGGTGTAAAGTTGTAATTGGTTTGTAAATCAATATAATTGTTAAGTTTGCGTTCCTCCGCTTCATCGGCCGCTGCCTACTGGTTCGGGAAGTAGCGTTAACATAACTGACAGTCACATCCCACAGTAAAGGTCTTCCGGGACTCCAGGGTAACTGGTAATTCCATCCGGCGGTTTATCATCCCGTCGGGAAAGGCCATAAGGCACGAAGTAATTTGAGAACCCGGCTGAAGTGAACCCCATCGATACGATTTTGTTAATTTTCACATGAGGCGGACGCTTCTCTTAGCGAAATTGTCACATTTTGCAGGAATCGATGTTAATTGAAGTTGAAGAAAACACAAAACTAAGCAAAATGAAGAAATCTATTTGAAAAAAACATTTTTTTTCTGACATGCCTCTAATACAAACAGTTGAAGAAACCGATTGTCCGAATGAGCCTCATACTCACATACTACGATTTCCTTCCCTCCCACAACAACAACACAACAATGTTTTATTCTAATCTGAAAGTGGTGTATCATATTTAAGGTGCCGTTCATAAAGTATGTCACGCTAAAAAGTCACTTTTCACGGAAATTGCAACGAATGGGCTCTTGTAATGTTTGATGTTAGGTTCATACTTAACAAATATTGGGAAGTCTTCATCGGCGGCTCCAAGCTAATCCATTTGGAATCTCGGTCGAATTCCTGAAATAGATTTTTAATGGATTTTATGTCATCCCCTTGACTTTAAGTCTTTCACCCAATCGTCCTCAAAACATTGCCTTCTTAATTTGTAATGTTGTCCCTATAGAATCATAAATAATGTCGTTTTCCAGTGGCTTTAAGTAGTCGCTTGAGCTTTTGACACAGTTTCGTTGATTTTTTGACTTTTAGAAAAAGGTTGAGAAACTTTGCTATCAGGTTATTGTCAGGTCAAAAAGAAAATTTTCTTCAGGTCTGACATGTCTATCGTAATCTATATCATGGGCGCGCGGGAGCGATACGCCCGTGACGCAAGTCCCCATACGAACAAAAAATTCGGAAAAATTTTTTTCGTAGACTTCGGAACCATATACCTCCCGGAAAATATTTTTCCTGGATTCTACGGAAAATTCTAAGACGAAATGTCTTTTCACTCATTAAAATCGGTTCGGTGGATCCGAAGGTACGACCTTTAGAAAATGATGATTTTCTATACAAAAAGTGCTGTTTCATAGAAGCCAAAGTTAATGCAAACACCCTACGTTAGTTAGTGGGTTAGTCAGTTAGTGGGTTAGTTCCAGGGCCATTTGTATGAAAAACCGTGAAAAACCACTTTTTTGGCTCGTGCTCGAAAACGGCTCGATAACTTTTCTTGAAATTTTGCAGGGAGGGTGGGCATTCTACGTCATACGAGATTTTAAAAAAGTAAATTAACGTAATAAACGTAATAATTTTTCTGCGCTGTCAGATTTCGCACGCCAAATTGAACTACCCGCACTCCACACATCACGGAACAGAACAGCTATAACATTGGGAGGTTCGGCATTTGTGACGCATTTTTTTAATCAAAAGTGAAAATATTTCAAAAGAATTTTCTGCGTTCCGAAGCTGTAAGCGTCACACAAATTGATGTCAGTTGTTTTGGAAGAAGGGACGAGGACTTGCGTCACGTTTCCCTTTTAAAAAGGGTTTTTGTTGTGATTCTCAACTACAGAAAGAGAATCATATGATTGTGCAATGCTTCCCTTTTAACTCTTTCAACCGAAAAACCGTTTTACTTGAGTAAAATACAAGCGAATACGTGAAAAGAGCTATAAAAGAGAAATTAAATAGGTGCACAAGCTTATGACTCCCTTCCTGTAAATTGACATTTATAGCTACACCCCTGGAACAATTCCCATAGGTATTTTTGCACTGATTAGCGAGTTCTTAATTGAGTTCGATAAGTTAACATAATTCTGTTCATGTTAATATTGTAAGGAAATCATTTTAATGAAAATGTGCATATCGGCTTATCACATTCATCTGCATTCTGGCAAAACACAATTAAAAATTTCGGTGATAATTCACGTTGAAGGGTTTTTAACGGTGGAAAGAAGTACAACAAACGACTGGTAGTTACCCAATCTCGAAATAGCATTTGGAAAGTTTGAGCTTTCGAAAGTTCAGCATCAAACCAAACCTTCCAAATGTGTTTTCATGATGCCAAAGTCGAATGTCAACAATGTAAAACGCATCAAATGTACAATGCAGGTATCTTCTTATAGAAACTTTTCTGTTAAGTCATTAGAAGTTTTATTCCAATATTCTTGAAACTTAATAGAAAATAACAGATTTTCTTTAAATGTCCGTCAGGTCGTAGAGGCAAGGAAGTGAATATGATAAGAGATAGTTCAGATTGTAGACAAGAACTTCCCTTGTGACAAAACTGCTTGTTTTAGCCGAGTTTTAAATGATGAGATGATTCCAGATGCGAGGTAAATTGTGTATACCTCTTCAGTATGATCATCAAAAGCTTTAAAGCGTAAATCGAGAGACAAAAAAATGTTTTTGTATTTACGACGACGTGACGGTTGCTCAAGAGATATCATCCGTTCGTGCCATAAAATTTAAAAGTTTTTCCAATTTAAATCGATAAAATAAAATATCGATTCGTTACTTTGTTTGTCAAAATTGTTTCATTTTATTGCTATAGTTTCTATATCCTCTGTATATAGTGACAAGAAGTAATTCATGTGATAATTCCTCATTGTCTCAAAACAGTCTTTAAATAGCAGAAAAAAATCAGATAATAATCTCGTGAGACCCATATGGATACGCAATTATACAATTTTGAAGGCACAGACGTATCGCAAGTTATTTCGGTGTTATGTTGAGTTTAAATTTTAAACTGACAATAAATTATAAATGAGACATGTTAACGATCTTGTCGTTATGATTTGTTATGTGCCATGGCACGTCTATTACATGAGGAATTCAAATGAGAAAAAACAAAAGTTGTTAGTCATCCTTTAATGTAAAAAAACTGGTTCTCCTTTCACTTTAGAACAATAGTGTTTTAAATTCACTTCAATCACAGTTCGCTTTTTCACCTTACAATAAAATATTACAAAACTCTAATTGGTTCCTCATTGCTTCGTTGCTTTTTAGTACGTTACTTTTGTTGCGGACTTAGTACTTTATCAATATTTGTTAGGTCGCGCCTAGCGCTGGTCAACACAGCGCTGCGATCGACATTTAGTACATCATAAAACGTGCACTAGTGCACTTATTTAGTGTGGAACAAACTTCACTCTTATTATATCAAGGTAATGTCTATAACCATTAATTTCGCGCGTATGCCAATAGAAGCAACGACACTGTTCTAAATGTACGACAAGTTTGCCAACGACATCTCATTATTTAAAAAAGAGCGAACTTCACAGCAGTAAAAACTGCACATTGCGCATGCATCCTTGTGTTGAGTGCGACGTCGTCGGCTTATGTCAAATTGTATACTTTCGTCACTATGTGTAATATGTCAATAAGCCGACACCGCACTGAGGCGTTGATTAATTGGTTATATGTTTCACAATGAAATTCAATTTGGCGTGCGAGTCTCTTTTTAGTAACACAGTTATTTTCCTAAAAATTTACATTCACATCCGTCAAATTCATCAATATTCGACGAATGCATTGCATCAATAATAATAAAAAAAGATAAATGGCCACTGGTTTTGGTATTAGCGAATAATTTGTGTTTATTTCTTCATTCTAATGCATTCTAATTAAAGCAAATCACGTATCAAATTCAAGTGTAAAATTAATAATTTCTATTTATGATAATAAATGGATAACATGCGTGCTATCACCATTGTGAATCAAATATTTGAACAGAAAAAAAAACTCTTCGAATGTTTAATTCATTTACACGAAATGCCATTAAGATTTTAGTGTTCGAGTGTAACATCCAATTCCAAATCAAGGTAAGACAATTAAACAAAATACCGTTTTGTCATGCCTTACATTTAATCTGAAGCCATTCGGATTCGCATTCAATGTAATATCGAAATGTTAGAACACGATGGTATTGTCGGATTTTTATGTGGAACATTTTAGTGTTATGGGAAAGATTTCAGATTTAGATGACCACACATAATTTTTAGTATATGATTAAGGAATATTAAACGGAAAATTATTTGGTAGGAAATGGAATGCTCGGAAATTGTCGAAATAAAATTAGCCATTTCGTGTGGTGTTTGTAAATTTGTGGAACATTATTTGGTATTAAGAAACCTATGATGGAAAAAGGGTAATGGAAATACTTATGGTGTATATAACACACCGGTGTTTTCGCCAGGATAATAACATAAAAAAAAATCAAACTAAAAGGAGGTTTCCATCTCAAACATTGGGCTTAGATATTTTATTATGGAATTTTCAATGACTTACGTGGTTTTTGGCCAACTTTTATGGTTGTTTGTTTACTCAAGCATATTTTTAGGGTAAAAAGTAGTATTTTCGATGTTTCAACAATTTATTTGTTAATTCTCGGGCATCGGCATAAATGGTTACTGGCTGGCGGACGTCATTAATTTGCATTGGTGACGAACTTATCGACAGTCACTACATCATGGAACTCAGAAAATATTTTTGAAGAAATTTTTATGAATTTTGCATTCTAGCCAAAGAGGATGTTGAATGCAAAAGGAGAAGATTTGAAGATTCCATTAAATCAGATTTAGGGTTTAGGAAGAGGAAACCATCTCCTTGTGTGCTGCGGCATAAAGACCTCACACCAGAATGCAATTATAAGCTAGTCAAAATTAGCAAAATTTGTATGGCAGACCTTGCAAAAATTAGGACAAAAGGAAATAAAACGGGATTCGATAGGGTTGAGGGATGTCTATCATAGCCCGAAAGTTCCAAAAAATCCCACTGGAGGGTTTTGAGAAAATCGCGAAAAACCCAAAAAATTGAGGTTTTGTGCAAGCTTTCTGTTACTATTAAAGGAAAATCTAAGTTTTCCAAAAAAAATTTCCAACTACTATTTTTCGCAAATTTGAAATAGTTCAAAGTTTCTAAAACACTTTAACCATCCAATTTTGGTCAATTTTTGGCTGAGATACGATTTTTCAAATTCAAAATTTCATCGAAAAAATGACCTCCGCGAAAACTTTTTTCGACTTTATACCGGTATATCGAAGAAACCTTGCTCCGAATTTGGAATCCAAAAGTCTCAAAAACATCTTTGGAGTATTCTGAACATTTCACATTAACATAATTTTCCTTTTCGAACTCGACGAAAAATTTCCCTCTAATGTCGAAAATTTCATTACACTCTGAAAAACGTCTACGAGAACCAAATCAGTATGAAAAATAATCAATGTTTTTGTTCGAAAAAATCGTTTTAAGTCAATTATTTGATTAACAAAATTTTTTCTTGTGCTCTTGTGGGTGATGGGGCGACCGAAAAAAATTCCAAGTAGGCCATGGTGGCGCCACCAGCGCTTTTTAGTAAAAAATGTACACTTTGTGCGAAATCTATCAATCATATTGGGTTGCTATTAAAGACAAAGTTGTTCTTTGTTGCGTGAGGGTGGTGGGGTGATCAAAATTATGGCCGCCTTTGATGGTGGCACCACCAGCGCGTTTTTACCAGGATACAAAGAGTTCCCACACCATTCTGCCCTAATTTGCATAAGAAACTTAGTACGAAAGAGACAAAAACCTTTGTGTGGACTTTTGTATAGAATTTCTTTTTTCTGTTTCGCACTAAGTTTCTTATGCAAATTACGGCAGCATTGCTGTACTCGACACTAATGTTGTTCGTAGGGTCTATTTTCGGAAACTTTGTTCTTAAGTTGAATTTCGGGAATTTTCAGAAATTTTCTATAATATTATGGGATTTTCACAAATTTAAATTCCCGAAAATACGCCCTGGTTGCTCGAGTGTCAATTTCGATGGAGGTAGAGTGTCCAAGTCCATAACTTTGTTGAGCGCTCTACTAGCATTTACCTAGGTGATAATGCAAATCTCTGGGAAGCTAAAGGCTGTCCACAGGGTGAGATTTTCGGATGATCTAAATATTCTAATCAAGGGGAAATTCGAGAGCACACTGGGAGACTGCACTGAGAGTGGTGGAGAAAGGATGCCATGATAAGGGTCTGAAAGTCAACCCAGCCAAGACTGATCTAGTGTTATTGCGCCTTCTACTCGCTTGGGATCGGATTCGGTGGGTAGGATTAGGCTTTTCAACAAAACCATGGAACTAGCTCCACAGGGGAAATACCTAGGAGAGACGCTTGACATCAAACTTAACTGAATTACTCACGTCAATGATTAAGCTTAGACCCCCTTAGCGGCTTTCGGCCTATGCAGGATCTTTTTCGTGAGGAACTGGGACAAAGGTCATTCTGTGGTTGTATGAGGCTGTGATTAGCGAAGGTCATTCTGTGGTTGTATGAGAATGTGATTGTGCTTACTCAGCGCTCTTACACAGAGTGGTCTGTTTAAGCCGATCACTGTCTTCAACTCGTCCGTTAACATGCCAAAGATCGGGTCGAATATCATCCTGACAATTAAGATCCCACTTCCATAAAAAAAAATGTGTATCTTTTTTCTCTACAACACTGCACAAAAAACTTAATCATTAAAGGAATATTCACAAAAAAAACAACCAAACATCGTGTAGGACCGCGTAGCGTAAGTTTGACCCACATTAAGGACACTACAGCCTGAACCACTAATTTATTTTTCGTGATTTTCTGAGATATAAGTGAAAAAGTTTCACCAACCTTCAAAAAACCACGTTTTTGACTACTTTTTCGACCATAACTTCGGAAGTTTTTAACCGATTTTGACCAAATTCAACCCTTTAACCAATTTTTAGTTTATCTTTCAGGCAAAAAAAGGCTTTGATATAAGATAAGATAAGAGGATAAGATTATTTATATAGAAAAAACATAACCAAAGACCCGTACGTATCAGAATATATGTGACAAACAGAATAGATGTGGCAAAGTGACTCGAACGTAACTAAATATACAAATAAACAAATAATCCAACGTTTTCTGTTCTTTTATAACTGTAAGAATTTCAAAAATCCATAGAAATTACCCAAGGTAATATCAAAGGCCCTACCGAAGTACGTCTCAGACTATTCAAATCTAGAAAAGCTTATATCCATGGACTAAGCCATTTTCCCCTAAAACCCTGAAACAGGTGTTAACTAAAATTTTATTGTCTACAACTTTGTCCTTGGAAGCAACTTTCTTCCTCCCATAGTTCTGGAGATCCAGGTCATCCTGCCCAATTATGGAAGTGGCCATATACCAGGATTGGGCCATAGTTCACCAAAACCTTGAAACACGTGTTCGCTTATTTTTAATTCTCTACAACTTCGCCTTTGGTACCAACTTTCTAACTCTCATAGTTCGGGAGATCCAGGTCATCCTGCCCAATTATGGAAGTGGCCATATACCAGGATTGGGCCATAGTTCACCAAAACCCTGAAACACGTGTTCGCTTATTTTTAATTCTCTACAACTTCGCCTTTGGAACCAACTTTCTAACTCTCATAGTTCTGGATATCCTGGTCATCCTGCCCAATTATGGAAGTGGCCATATACCAGTATTGGGACATATTTTCCCAAAACCCTGAAACACGAGTTCGCTTAAATTTAATTCTCTACAACTTCGTCTTTTGAACCAACTTTCCAACTCTCATAGTGCTGGAGATCTGGGTCATCCTGCCCAATTATGGAAGTGGCCATATACCAGGGTTGGGCCATATTTCCCCAAAACCCTGGAACAAGTGTTCGCTTAAATTTAATTCTCTACAATTTTGCCTTTGACAGTAAATCTCCATATTGCATAGTTAAGGAAATATAGACGAAAAACTGTTTTCGTATGTGGCAAACTGTTTTCGTATATGGCCAAGAATCTCAATTTCGTCCATTCGATTGGTCCCAGTGCCCACACCCCCGTACCGATTCCCACAAAATTTTTTGCTAGTTCTGTGACATCAAATGCTTTCGTTTGACACCAAAATGAGGAATTTCCGTGCTAGACTTGCTGAGATATTTGCAAAAAAGTTTCACCGACCCTCGAAAAACCATGTTTTTTGTCACTTCCTCGACCATATCTCCGGAACCACTTGATCGATTATGCTCATCTTCGAACTTGAATCATGGGAGACATGTCCCTTTCAGGGAAAAAAGTTTAGGCTGATCGGTTGAGCCGTTTGGAAAAGAAAGTGGAGACGGACAGACGGACGGACAGACGGACATTTTTTTTATTGCTGATTCGTCATATTTAGACGATAATAGATGCATCCCCCCAACTCCCACCTCGACCTACCCCATGTTACAATAAAATTGTTTGTAGTAAACGTATAGGACCTTTGTACTTCGTACGGGTCCAAACTCGTTTTGCCCTAGTAGAGATTCAGTTTTTGGGCCCTGTCTGAGACCAAAAGCTCAAACCTAAAAAAACGTTTCTTCCATAAAATGTCAGGCATGCCCAGACCTATCAAAAAAAAAATTTGTAAATCGGAAAAGATTTGCTCGAGTTATGTACAAAAGACCAAATACCACTTAAACGGCCCTAGCTCGCCGGCCTTTGGGAAAAAAAAAGTTTTTGAAAATCGGTTGAGTTTTACTCGAGTTATCGTGTTGACGGACGGACGGACATTTTTTTTATTGTTGATTCGTCATCTAAGGACCATGATCGATGTACCCCCCCCCCCCTACTCTCAAGTCGAAATTTGACTAGTTACAAACGTCGTGGTAAACGCAATAGACCCCTTTTCGAAGCAATGCGATCTTCCTACGGGTCTAAAAACATGTAAAATTCGAGATGAGCAGAGCAGAAAAAAGCAACAAGTGTGTGGGTTGTTGTTAGTGAAGAAGGAATCACAACGAGTATGAAGTTTGCAGCTCAAAGTCCCCGAATTATGAATAAGATCCATGGTGCCTCGAAATTAAAAAAATTCTGAAAATCATAGGAGCGAGCGAAGGTAATTGTTCACCACCTACAGGTGTATACAGTTTTCGCAGTTTAAGGTTAAGGTTAAGGTAAAGGTGCAGGACTTAGTTCCACTGACTCTCTAATTTATCCTATCCTATCTAACCGAATGCCACACCCAAATTATGAAGTTTGGATCAACTTAGAGACGTTGCGCAATGATATAATTATAATATTACTTTGTGGTACGTATATCTCCAGATCACGCAAATTCGGAGACACGCAAGAAAAATATATAGAAATAATTTGAGGGATTCTTTTGAAAAACAGCCTGCCGAAATCGGATGCATCTCCCAGCGGATTTTTTATACTTTCCTAAATAGGTACTGATCCCTAGAAGCCAAAAATATTAAAAAAAAAAATCATCGATGTTTGTGTGGCTATTGAGATGTGTTCAAAAACCGAAAACATGCACTTTTCTTACAGAAATATCTGCGGCTAGAAGAAGCGTACAAGGTCGAGTGGGGGCTCGTTGGAAAGGTAATTGCACGTAGTTTTGGGCCAAAAGGGTCTTGTTGGGCTTAAAATTCATCCACAATGAGTTATGAGCAGTTGAAAGTAGGGGTAAAACTTTGATTATTTCGGCTCACTTCAAGCCATTCCTGTGCATCCGTAAGGCGTCTAAAACATTGAAAAACTGTTTTTCCTGGTGGCTTCTGGTGCCAGATTTCCAATAATACCAAACTTATATAGGTACTGTCGCGCTGGGTCTGCTTTTAAGGTGTAAATATGACGCTAAGTTCTTCTACACCAAATTTTTATATACAAGACCAAAACTACGTGCAATTACCTTTCCAACGAGCCCTCACTCGACCTTGTACGCTTCTTCTAGCCGGAGAAATTTCTGTAAGAAAAGTGCATGTTTTCGGTTTTTGAACACATCTCAATAGCCACACAAACATCGAAGATTTTTTGAAAAATTTTTTTGGCTTCTAGGGATCAGTACCTATTCAGGAAAGTATAAAAAAATCCGCTGGGAGATGCATCCGATTTCGGCAGGCTGTTTTTCAAAAAAATCCCTCTTTACGAGAAAATTCTAACTTGAGTAGAGGAAGATTTGTTATTCGAGAGTTACCTTTGTTGTTGGAAAAAGTTGTTAACATTATAAGCGATTTTTAAGGGCAATTCTTGTGATTTGAAGCGAAAAAAGAATTTTATTTACTTCGATAGAACTTGTCCTTCATTTAAAGACATTTTTTCATTGAAGCAGTCTATAGAACGAAAAGATAAGATGATATAGAATGGAATAAACAATTTATAAGATAAGAACGTAAATGGCAAAAAAAATGGCATTTCCAACAAATGGAAGGAAAAGGAACAAAGGATTGTTTGTTTGTTCTCTGCTTTACATTTTTTTATTTCCGAGTGATTGTCAGCCTTTTAGTTATTCCGATTCATTGTCAGTCGTTTGCAGTCAACAATCTACAGGTATCCTTTTAGTGAGCACAAATAATAAATACACATTAAGCAGTTGAAGCATAAATTTCGATTATTAAATGGAATCAATTCGTCGTAATTTATTGCTCATTTGGTTTAAACAAAAAATATAGGAATTTGTGAGTTCTAGTCGTCGATGATTATACCTCGAACTATACGTTTTCCTATAACGTTTCCATAATACATTAACCGATTTCATTTTTTCATCTTAATTAGCATAATTATTAGGTTAGAACATAACAAATTAGCATCATTACCATTTAAAGTGTATCATAATATGAAACCAAGTTGTATAGGAATTATCGTTATTGATTTTATTTCTAGGAGGTACCTTCTATATTTGGTAAAATTGATATGAAAATTATAAAAAGAAATACAAATTTGGTAGCTCTGCGCTTATCATATTTTATGTTCTCATGAAAAATTATTTGAAATAAATCATAAAATAAATACACGGATTTTATGTTTTAAATTGAAAACTAAATCTTTTCCGCATTTTTAATTAATCATTTTAAAGCCGGATGGTTTATCATTTGATTTTTGTTTTGTTTTACTTTTTTTTTAAAGAAAAATCTATTTTGAATTTTGTGTGAGGGCGGGATCGTTGAGATTCTACTAAGTCCTTATGGTAAAGCCACCCGGGTCACAGCTCATTGTGTCAATGTCGTCACTGTTTCAAATCGGTGCCATTGTTGTCAATAGAAACGTCAATAGTGCAGCTAACTTCATTATGAATAAATTCTGGTCAGCATGAAGTTAGCTGCAACTTTGATATTTCTTTTTTCTAACTCTGAAAATTGATAACAATTCGGCCATTGCTGTGACTTTTCATGACTTATGTAATTTTAGCAAGAGTGAAGATTAACAATATAGCTAATTCCATCTGTAACCCATACATTGTCGCTACCATGTCACCTGGGGAACGAATGTGTTTTGTCTCATGTTAATATAAATCATTTTGAAAGAGTGAAAGAGATGGAATTCGTTATGGAATTGGCCATATACACCTCACAATGTTACTTACAGTGGATGACACTTTACGTGTGAAGTTGACGTTGATTTCCCGTTGACATTTCAACAATAAACTATCACACGGGTGTATGTACATTAGCCCTATTCACGCCAAAAAAAGTTGTACAAAACTTTGACCCGAATGTCTTCTTCGCTTCTTTCTTCATTACTGAATAATCCTCTAAAACATAGAAATGCTCAAAAATGAGTTTAGGGGTCGCGCTAAGCTTGTTAAAATTGTATGAAACCCGTGACGACGCATTGAAACTAATACATATTCCTTAGGGGTTGTGTAAACCGTTGCTCATTTTTTGAGCATATCCGTGTTCTAGTGAATTATTAGGTAATGAAAAAAGTAGCGAAAAAGACATTGGGGTCATAAATAGGACTAATGTACAAGCGGTCGGCATTTAGGTGAAAGCGAAACACACCATAAAAAGTTTCACAATATCATCGGCGCGCGGCAGCAGTGCGCCCGTGATGCAAGTTCACATACACTGATGAAAATGTCTACAAACGACGTTGGAATCATGTTTTTAACATACGCCGCCGACGAACTTTGTCCACCGTACACCGCGTATATAATTATTATGATATTATAAACGCAATTCCTACGTCGCGTCGCGTCGCTTGAAGATATTTTCCTCAGTGTAGGAACAACAAATTAAGAAAAAAATTTTTCGTAGACTGCGGAACCATATACAGCTATATTAAAATTAGAAATAATTCCTCGGTATTGCTCAAAAAAAAATTTTTTTTTTTAAGTTCATTTATTTTGAAACCAAATATTTCGGTCTACAATTCGAGACCATTTTCAATGGTATTCTGAAAACAATTAAAACATCATTACACACATTACATTTGTCAAACAAAATTTACAGAGACTTTACATACCCTAATAGGTTCTTTACATGTATAAAATTTATGAATGAAGTTGTATTAAAGCATCAATGTTTTATATGTGAAAAATCTGCATACGTGTCATATTTAAATTAGATGTTCAATAATTCTAATATTTTGATGGTTTGATGGAAACATATACAGCTAAGTTTTGACTTCCCCCTCACATACAAATCCCATATAAAAGCATATTATGTATATGTTTGTGTTTATGTGTGTACTGTGTAATGTATATGGTAAACATTTTGTATGAGACAAAAGTCGGGTGTTCGACATAGATGTTTAGTGTATCGGAGTGACCGCCAAAATCGCGGAAAATAGGCGGGGGCACAAAAAATATTTTGATATGTTGTAGAGGAAATTGGGGAGATCATTTTCGCCCATGGAAGTTGTAGCCGCCGCGTTTCCGCTTGACGGTGGCGGCGGCTCAAGAAAAAAAACTTTTGATATGTTGTAGAGTATTTTGACGAAATCAGTTCCCCCCATGCGAGTAGTAGTCGTCGCGCTTCGGTTTGGCAGCGGAGACGTCTCGAAAAAAATTCTATGTATAATTCGTCAAAAACAATTTTTCTACTTTCAAAAGCTAATATCACAACAAAAGCCTATTTTCAAAGGGAAACATGACGCAAGTCCTCTTCCCTTCTTCCAAAACAACTGATGTCAATTTGGGTGACGCTGTAAGCATCGGAACGCAAAAAGTTCTTTAAAAATATTTCCACATTCGATTAAAAAAAAGACGTCACAAATGCGTCACAAACTTTAATTTTTACAAACAACTGGGACGTGTCAAAATTACAACGAATGCGACAGTCTTACTTCAACACGTAAAAAACCGTACGTAAGCGCTTGCAAATTTTTATTTTGACGAGTGGGAATACAGCCTCCCCTTCGAGTCGGGCCGTAACATTCCCACTCGTCAAAATAAAAATTTGGAAGCACGTACGTAATGTACTATTAACATCTGACATCTATGCTATTCTCAATACTAGTTTTCCAGTCTTATGTATGTATGTCATTTTTTTGTCATTGTATCCCGCCATATTTTTGTTGTTTTGACCAGTGTAGTGCCATCTATGGAGGACTAGTGGGAAGTGCCAACGTCTTTTACCATCAATTACTTTATTGCTTGACGGTTGTTAAGTCACTCTTTTGGCATACGTTGTGTGTGCAGAAATGTCTTATGCTTGTGACGTCACATATCAACATTATTTTCCTAACACTTATTCGTTACTCAACAGCAACTACCCAATTTCCAGAAACTTTTGGGTAGACATTGCACAATATTGTATAGAGAAAAATTCCTTCTTGTCAGCACCAAGGATCAAACCTGGACTTTCTCAGTGACAGCCTATCGCGTTCACCACTAAGCCATCCGTCCCTTTAACTCGCTCGTTATTATTGTGTTATAAATTCCACTGTCTAGGGCGATAAATAACCAGCAAGACTAGAAATATTAAATTAAAAAAAAATCCGTTTGAGAGTCAAACACGGAACGTCCCGCATTCCAATCAACGATGCTAACCACTACACCAAAATGCATGAATTGCGAATTTTATTCTCGCAGTTAATGTAATTCAATTGAGAACTCTCATAAAATGTGCTTTCTATATGCGTGCGTGTGTGAATGTATGTATGTAAATGCATTTAACATTTAGAACATAAAAAAAATAATTTTTGACTAAACGGATTTTGATCAAACAAAATGCCAGTGTGCAGTGCTTAACGTCAGGACTTCTGTTAATTAATTGTTTCCTCAATCGGACTAATATCTGCCGAGCTATAAGGCTTTGAAAACGTGATGTTATGAATTTGCAAATAACGTTTGTTAAGTCATACCGCAAGACAAAATCTAATTTCTTTACAGGAGTCTTTCAATTTCTTATACGAGTTTTTATATTAAAAAATTATGAACATTTTATGGAATAAATAAAAAGTGAAAAAAGAATTCGCTCATCAGAAATTGAACCCCAGACACCGCATAAAAGGAATTAGCTCTTGCATGCACTAACCGGCTCGGTCATAAGTACTTGTGGTTACCGCTTGACATATTGTCACAATCAAAAAATGTTTTGTCTCTGAATGGAATCTCTCGTGTGTTTTGTTTAATTCGAATTTCGAAATTTTTTTTTTCTAATGCACAGGCGCATTGTTCATTGTAACATAGTCTTCGGTTCTGTTTTATATAGTTATATAAAATATGCATTATGCTTGAACCATCCGCGAAATTTTTTTTATTTCACTTTCTTTTATCTAGATGCAATAATTTGATATTTTGAATATTTTTTGCAAGAAACAAACATAAAAAACTAAAAAAAAAATTGTCGTCCATCAGAATTGAACCCCGACTTCAAAACAATTAATACAAGTGTGCACTAACTCACTCGGCCATCAGTACATATGTGTAACGGTCAATATATCGTCGCTACTACAATAAAAAATGTGTCGTCTACATGAACCGAGAATTGTATTCTCGCCGCTAATGTGATTCAATTTAAATCTCACATAAAACATACTCATTATATGTATACGTGTGTGAATGAGGTTGCATCGTCTTTTCTAATGCTTCGATGTACCAAAAATATTTATTTTTTTTTTGAAAAGATTGTTATTTTGATAATTGATAATTTTTTTGATACTCTTGTATTTTCTGGACTATTTCTTTGTTATTTTCGTATATTTTTTGCAATAAAAAACATAAAAAAAGTAAAAAATAATTGTCGTTCATCAGGAATTGAACCCGAGACACCGCATCCCAAAACAATTGCGCTAGCTCGCTCGGCCATAATGTTCGAAAAATCGTAAATAAATTAATATACTTACACACTGTGGACACTCGAATAACCGTTCTCGTGTATATTACACACACTTGCTCGCTATCGCTTGCTCGTTGTGTGTAATATACACTTGAACGGTTATTACTCACTTTCCACAATGTGTAAGTAATCTTATATTATCCAACTATTTCCGCTTCATTGTTAATATTATATGATTATTTGAAGATCATTTAACATGAATAAACTGGAATGGGTGGTTACTATTGAGGTAAATATGAAGAGATGATCGAATTATAGATCTCGAAAAGCTACCAACAATGATTACTAAGTTGAAGTGCTATATGTCCATCCATCAAAATTTGACTCCAATGCTTAATTTATTGATGCATGTATTCCGTATATCTTTTAAAATTAATATTTCAATTTAGTCTTCAGCAAGGGTTCAACAAGATTGAGTTGCATTAATCAGTACACATACATAAAGGAAGCACTACAAGCAATTTGAATTTTTACAAACAAATATGCTAATAAGTTTGTTAGTTTTACACTTACTCAAGTTGACTTCAAATCACATCATAAAGATAAATATGACTCAAGGGTAGTGGTCTTGTTAGTTATTACTTTTCATTTCGTTATCGATTAAGTTTTACATGGAAATTCATAATATTAATGCAAAGAAACGATATGTGCGAAAGGTGGAGCGACAACTTTCCATAAATTCTGCTATCTGCATCACAACCGAGATAAAAACTTTTCTTTAATGAATCGAAGCAACAATTTTCAGAACTTAATTTGATTGGAAAACTCTGCTAAAAGAGTAGATACACTGAATGCTAAAATGTTTTCATTGACTTTACACAGGATTTTGAATATCAAACTATATCAGAGTAATACAAGAAGTAGCGAAACATCACAGGAAAGTAAATGAAAGCTGGATGCGAGTTTTTATGGCTTTTTTAATATTCTTTCGTGTTTCCTTTCCACTCATTTTGTGTTACAGTTGGGAAAAAAACAACAAAACACGACAAATTATTTGTTTTCTCGAACAAATTTCTAGACAAGAGCACGACCGATAAAAACGATGTTTTTCCATCCTCTGATCGCGTTACTAACTAATAACTTCCCTCCTTCTTAAAGATAGGCGTTGTCAGAATTTCAGCACCACGCTGCCTTGGTCTGACAAGGTTTTACCGACGAAATGTGAAACCTTGTCAGATCAATCGACATCAGGCTGCGTACTTGGGACCCTAGAGCTGGGAATAAAGAAGACATCCTGGTGCTGGAAATCTGTTTCCGCCAGAGTGTCAATTCGGCACCAGGACATTGATATCATCATACGTTGATCCACTCTATAGCTTCGTCTGTTGCCAAATGCAGTTCTTGCAGGCCTCCGTTGAAGCGACGCGTTGGGCATCGATTTAGGATATGTTCCATCGTCTGCTCGTTATTACAATCGCAAAGCGGAGATTGGGCGCAGTTCCACCTGTGCAATAGAAACCCACAGCATCCCTGTCCCGTACGGAATCTGTTGATTCTAAGGCATTGACGCCTGGGTAAGTCCATGCCCAAGCTTTTCCGTTGGGTCGCTTATTAGATGTTTGTTGGCGACAGATACGTTTCGCCACCAATCCTCCATCTGGTTTTCATCTCTTGGATCTCAGAGCTTTGACGATAAAACCCCAAAAAGGATTTCTTGATCGTAGTCGTAGACTAGACGGGGCAGAATCCAGGTCGGCGTGAATGGGTAGATCGGGATCAGTTTCGATTTTCCTGCATTCCCTTAACGAAGATTCCTGCCTTCGGATGTGGTTCGGTGTTACGTTGCTGAGGATGTACAGCCATTCCACTTCCGTTGGATCGACCGTTCCGGTCACGATTCTCAGTGCGCTGTTTTTGTTTGTGTGGCAGCTGTTCATACACACAGGAGCGCAGTTGTCGGCCACGGACAGTATCATCGCTTTGGTGGTGATGCGGAGGATTTCCGCTGTACAACCGCAGGTTGATCCGGCTAATTTTTGAAGCAGGAGCACTCGGGCTTCAGGTTCGATTTAATCAGCTCAGCGTTCATTCTGTATGTGAGGCTTCGATCCATAGGTATTCCCAGATATTTCGGGTTGGGGCTGTACTTTACAATTTCGCCGTTCATCTTGAGTTCTAGCTTCCGGTTCGCTTGTTGGTTATTTAAGTGAAATAAACAATGCACCGTCTTGTCTGTATTGTATCTCCTCAAATGTCCTTGCTTGAACTGCCACTGCGGTGTCATCAGCGTAAATAAACTTGCGTGATTGAGTTGGGGGCAGGTCCATCGTGTAAACACAATAGAGGAAGCAGGATAGCACTGATCCTTGTGGGAGGCCATCGTTTAGAACTCTCTTACGGCTGGTTTTCCCATTGATTTTTACGTGAAAGCTCCGGTCGCTTAGCATATTCATTACAAGCTGAAGTGTGCTACGGCATGGAATTATACGACTTAACTTGAGCATCAACTCTCGTTTCCATACAGTGTCGTAGGCTGCTGATAGATCCAAAAACACAACGGCAGTCTTAAGACCCTGCTGGAAGCCGTGCTCAATTAAGGTGGTTAGAGCTAGGATTTGGTCGCAGCAGTTTCTATTTTTTATGAAGCCGGCTTGTTCTTTCGGGACGTGGTCTTCGATCGTACCTATCACTCTCACCAGGATGAGTCTTTCAAACAGCTTGAAGCAGCTACTCATAAGTGATATCGGTCGGTAATTTTCGACTAGGTTGGGTTGCTTGTAGGGCTTTAGAAAAGCAATGACAATGGATTGTTTCCACAGTTTTGGCAATCGCCCGGTGCCATGGATATTTGTGAATAGTTTCGCCAGCCATCTCTCGGTTTTTGGTCCAAAGTTTTTCAGAAAATTCAAGAAGACGTTGTCTTTGCCTGGAGCGGTGCCGTTTTCTATGTAGCTCAGAGCTTCTTTGACTTGATCTGTAGTGACGGTAGACGCGTAGCTGGATGAGAGAGGACTGAGTCTCGGGTTTCGGATGTACTCTTTTCTGACGTATAGATATCACTAATGTGTACACTGTACATTGTACATTTTGGTGAAGACAGATGCTTAGCACCAGGCTGCCTTCTATTTCCAAGATAAGGGACCAAAGTACGCAGGTGTCGAGTTATGAAAAAACAATGACTTTATTTAGCTATTATGAGGTACCTTTTTGAAATTAACAATTTTTTAAACAAAAGCTTCGCTGGAAAAACATCGTTTTTATCAGACCTGCTTTTAAGCAAAGTGCTGAAACGTTTCAGAATCAAATTCTTTAATGTTTCTTTAATTATATTGTCATCTTCAAAAGTCACAGTTCCTAAAAACTGAGAAATGTAACTTGTATGAGTTTCTCCTTTTTCAAACTACTAGTCTGCTAAGTTTAACAAATTCGGGAAACCTTAAGCTTGAGCAGAAAGGAAAAATTTAAAGTTTTCCTACGAGTGTTGCACAATCCATAGAGATTTATTTGCTTGCAAAACTCTTGTGGCATTGTTTTGGTAAAAATATCTCATAAATTGTTTCAAAAAGTTCGCCAAATTATCCAAACAATTTTTATATCGTCTAAAAGCAGGAACTCAACTTTATGTCAGTCAATACGGTAATTTTAAGACTTACCGTAACGTTCCATAATTCAATTTTATGTTCGTAAACCTCCTAGTTCCTTAGAATATGTTCACATATAAAACCTTATGGCTTAATTTTACATCATAAATCAGTGAAAATATTTATCGCATGAAAATTTCTAAATTATTGCAGGACTCGAAACATGTAAACTTTTATCGAAATTTAGGTTACATTTTGTGAAGAGAGAATTAAAAATTTGCTTATGTTGCTAAATATAGCGTTGGACGAAAATTCTACTTTCCATAAAACTATAGGAATTTTTTTTGGGGGGATTTATGGCACATGATATGAATCGTCAGCGTCTAGACATTTCTACTGATGAACAGGACTAACGCAAGACCCGTACGAACCGTATGAGAGAGAGATGTGTCAAGTCAAGCTCTTTAAAAGAACACAAAAGCTATTTTCTACGTTTGATTGTCTTGAAGTGAATATCGAAAAAGCATACCAAGTCGTTTAAAAGCCATTAACCATTCTTCGAAATATACTTCCAAAATGCTAGAGCCGTGCGCCGGTCAAAAAAAATCGGCGGCGGCGAAAGCGATTTTTCAATTTCCTCGGCGACGGCGAAAATCGGCGCAAGGGGGTCTCGGCGGCGGCGCAAATCAGCGTACGTCAAAATAAAGTTCGGCGACGGCGGCGCACTTTTTACACAATTTTTCGGCTGGCGTCGGCGCGGTGCAAAATTTGAAACTTCCTGAAATAAATCAAATTTAATGATAAAAAGTTTCATGGGGGATCTTTGAAATTTTGGTATGAAAAACCGTCGCTTAACAGAAAAATAATACTTTCAGGCTATGGCTCATTTGAAAGACCTTACAATACTTGACTTAGGAAAAAATTGCTTGAAAAAAAGACAAAGTCCAAGAAAGTTTAATAAAACAGTGGAAGACCAGGGACCCATACATCGGTTTCTGAATCACTTTCGTAAAAAACTGCGTGAAAATTAGAGCTTTTGTTATAAATGAAGTAACTGGTAAGTTTTCACTCGTTTACAAACAAAAAATTTATTTTTTACGTTGTTTCTGTGAAATGATTCAGATTTTAATGGAATTTGAGAAGATGTTGAAAAGACTGAATAGCTTTGGCAGAAACAATCAAAAAAATAGTTGCCAATTGGTTACTTCATTCATAACAAAAATTCTAATTTTCACAAAAGTATTTCAGTTTCCTATGTTTATGTCCTTGACCTTCCAGCTTTTTTGTGAACTTCCAATCTCAATAGTATTAGGATTTTTCACTCTTTCTTCAAGCATTTTTTCTTAAGTCAAGTATTGTAATCAGCCATGAGCTTGACCGAATTTATTAACGTTTTTCTGTAAAGCGAATATTTCAGAGAAAATCGACACCCGTGAAACTTTTCATCAAAGATTTTGATTTATTTCACTCAGATTAATGTAAGAATTAGAAGTAATTTCTTCTTCAGCCTATAAAGTTTGTATGTAAACAATATTCATGTGTGAAAAATTTTGTCTAAAAAATCAGCATTCTCAGGAGCATATTTCTCGGAGAATCGTAAGTCTCGTGAAATTCTTTCACTGAGTATTTCCTAACGAATTTAATTGAGCGTGTCTTTTTTTGGGCAATTCGGCGCACGTTTCAAAATTCTACGGCGGCGGAGGCGTGCTTTTTTGACACTTTTTTCGGCGGCGTTTGCGCCGACGCACGGGTCTACAAAATGCTTAATAAACTTGAAGAACCAAAATGTTGCTGGTTTCGTCGTTTACGGCATCTTCAGTGCACCTTGTCTTTAAGACCATGTTTAGATCAGCACAGGCAGGTTCAGCTTTTATATCATCTGAATCCTACGCCATAATCGAATGAGAGAGCGAAATAACTGGTCAAAGCAGTTTCAACGTCGGGAAGATTGCTCACTATGTGCGAAAGCACTGAAGGATTGGGTGAGATGAGACATGTGGTGTGCTGGAGAAGGTGTAAGGGAGGTGTTTATAAAAAACAATAAAATATCAAGTGCGTCACAAATCCGGAAAAACATAAAAAATCTTGATGAAGGTATCTCCCGTCCCAGAGTTCTATAGATGTGAACAAGGAGAAACTCCTAATTTAGGAACTAGACAGAATATCGCAATTAATGTCTAAGTCCAGGACAGAACCTGAAAAGTCCTACGAAAAACTTTCAAATCTTGATGATCCAAGAGGTGGACCCTCTGGATGAGGATCTATGAACATTTTCTGTACTAGTGACAATTCCAAACAGTTTTGTTATCGGAAGTTTTTCACAGTATGTAGTAACTTTGCATTAAAAATTAATTTTGTCGTTGAGAATTCAAGTCATCGTGGTGGAAAATCGCTTCTAGCTCCTTCCCTTTTCAAGATGAAAAATCTCCGTGTTCAGGAATTTTGCACAGAATTGAATGGAGAACAAAATTTTCTCCAAAAAAATCCAATTGTAAAGTAACTCGGTTTTAAAGTCAGTAAAAAAAACCTCGCTCCTGGTACATTTCATAGATGGCACTGGGCTTGTCGCACAGCTTACCACCGGCTCTGTAAAAACTTTCCGGCATTGAAAGGATCTCAAAAAGCAGAGCCACAAACAGCGAAACTAGTAAATAATGATATAGCCTATAACCTGTCATGTTCTGATTTACCATTAAAATTTACCATACAAATCAGAAACTTTCCGGTTTTCACTTTTATGTGACTGTATCAAAATAAATCTTTGAATCATCCTTTTTCAGTAGTCCCAAAGTTAATGAAATCGGTTTAACGATCGTCAAAGTTACGTCTCCACTGAAAACTTTAAGGAGGACTGGAGATCGAAGGCCTGCTAATTGTTTTGGACTCTGCTCATATCAGCATTTATTCATAGTTCGAAATTCGCTCTTTTGTGACTAAGAGCACGAAAACCGAAATTTTGTTCTACAGCGAGCCCTACTATACTGCAAAAGAATCAAAAACCTGCAAGAACCTCGTTGCGCTCGTTACGTAAGTGTGTGTGACTTGCTAACTTTGTTTCGCTCACCAGAGACCGGGCACGAGATAATAAGTTTATTGTTGAATTGAAATTACGTTCCAAATATGATGCGTTAGTGTTTCTAATGTGCAAATTAGGATATAGTTCTTTAAGCATTGTACCTGTACCACTGCTCCCATTGCCTGATGAGAATTGCTATTTTTGAACTGCATGTTAATGCAAAACGTACTTTGTCTTCTATCACATTCCAACAGTTGCCGAATGTCCTACGATGTAGCGGTAGCTATGTGAACGCTCGTGCGGTCCGACTGTCTGTCTGTTAATCATGAGGGAATATGGAACACTAATTCTCAGCGTGTAGGAATGCCAATTCTGGGTTAATATTAATAACAAATCATTGAAATGGGTAGAGGAAAGTAGCTATAGAGTGAAGTCAAAGAAGTTCATTCCGTAGGTGCAGCTAGGTGCAGTGATGTGCAGTTAGGTGTGGTGATGTGCAGCTAGCTGTAGTGAGGGGAGATCGGCGATTGAAGCCATTTAAAAAGTTATAGAGATTGCCGACAAGGCGCGGAAGCAAAGAATACGGGGTAACTACTTCTGTGCTGTAACGACGATAGACGTCAGAAATGTCTTTAATATCGCAATCTTGATGGAGATGGCAGAGGCGTTGTATGCTATGAGAGTCTCCGATTACCTCTGCAGGATTCTGAAAAGCTATTTCGAGCGACGAATGCAAACATACGATACTACTGAAGGGAAAACGACGGTAGACATCACAGCTGGAGTATCACAGGAGTACTACAGGGTATTAGGACCAACTCTGTAGAATGTAATGTATGACACAGCTCTGCGGCTGAAACTGCCAAGATGCGCTAAGACGATTGCTTTTGCCGACGACTTGATCCTAACGGTGTCCGGAACGTCGAAGATGGAGGTGGAGGCAGTTACGATGGAGAATCTAGAAACTGTCGAAAACTGGATGACAACGGCAAAACTGAAGCTGGCCCACCAAAAAACTGAGATCATGCTAGTGAGTAACTGCAAAAAAACTGAGTGGGTCGTAATGAACATCGACGGGGAAGATATCAAATCCACTCGCCAATTAAAATACCTTGGATTTACGCTGAACGACCGCAGAAATTTTGATAACCATGTGTACTACACGTGCGAAAAGGCAATGAAAGCCACCGCAGCAGAATAATGCCAAACGGCTTTGGCAGCAAAAGGAGATCTTAGTAATATCGGAGATGTGCCGCGATGAGGAGGTGTGGAAAATAAACGTAAAATTAAGAAGCATTTTAAGCTTTTGATTTATTCTTACGAACATTTTAAGGCTTAACACGGCAGTGTAGTGAGATGCAACTAGGTGCAGTGAGGTGCAGCTAGATGCAGTGCACGGACGGACAGGAAGTGTAAAAACATATATGCGACGTCAATTGTGCGACGTTATTTTTGTGACGTCATTTTCGTGACGTCAATTTTGTAAAGTAATTTTTGTGACGTTATTTTTGTGACACAGAGGGGAGGGAGGGTGAAAACATAAACTAGCTATCGCTACAAGGATTATCAACTATGGGTTATCACAAAACAGTTCTTTAGGCAAAAATTCTGAAATATTTTTTCTAAGTCTAACCAACAAATTCTAATAGACATGCGTGAATTTTTCAAAATAGCTTCAAACTATTTTTAGGTGAAAATATAAGTTAGAGAAGACAATTCTTCCCATTACACATTATCAAAATAATCTGTCAATTTCCCGGAAAATAATTAAATCGATCCCAAAGCGAGGAGACTATGACGTCATACTCTCCTCGCATTTTATATATCACATTGACACACACACACATACTTTCACAATTAGTTGACCATGTGTCTTAACCACTACAAACAAGGAAAAACTTATACATGTTGACTAAAACGATGACGTCACTAAAATTAAGGAAATTTTAATTGCAAATTTAAAATATTAGTCAACCGTTTACAGGCAAAATATTCAGGAATTGGGACATTGAGGGTATAACTAATCTAAATAAAATAGTTCCAGAAAACCATAAAGATTGTCTATTGTGTAAACAAACATAATAATAATAATAATCCGCCGTTCAGTTCATTTCATCAGTTCATCAGTTTATTTTACTAGTTCCGCAATATTTGTGAACTTTTTTGCTCACATGGATTCTTCTGAGATATCCTTTCGTTACCGAAATTTTTACTGTGTCAGTTGTAAATTGCACACAAACCTAGTTCCATCTATGGTGCAAACAAACATACTGACAAACTTAATAGTCGCACTCTTCATACGGGTCTACAAATTAAAACGTGCTCCTTGCGTCATTTTAAAACATCAACGATTCCTATTTTTATGTTTTTTATCCGAATAAAAAAAACGTTTTTATCGCTACATGCAACATAACGTGTTATACGGAAAATGTTGCGTCATGTGCCTCTCCTTTATGTTCTCACATAACAATTTTTGCTCTCCATTCATTCATAATTCATTCCAATAGAACATTTCATACTCATTTACAATGTTACGTTGAGTTGAATGGTTTAGCACCGTTGTTCTTTACTTCAGTCGACGATGCTATATTGACGCGAACGGAGGGTATATGATTATTATTGAGCAATCTGAAAGGATTCTTTGATTCTCGATTCGTAAAATTGGTTTTGTATTCAGTCGAGATTTTCTTTTCGAATAAATTTATTTTCCCGTTTGTTAATAATTTTGATGATGAAAATTTATTTCTTCGGGTGCAAATTATGCTACATATGATGCTTGCTGGCATATTCAAATCGACAAAAAATATAAATGTTTTTGTGGTAAAAGTTTGACAAATTTTGAATTATTTAAGGGGATTTATTGGTGATCAAACAGACGATTTACTTGGAAATTTTCGTTCGAATATACAATAAAGCTCTTGATAATATTCGCAAAAATCAGTGGCCTGAGATTTAATTTATTTTTCGTTCTGATTTCCTTTTTTTTATTATTTGGTTTTCCTTTTGTCCGTGACTACAGCACCATGTGTATACTTAAGTACGTACCTTTTACTTGGTAATTTATTCCAAAAGGAGCGTTTGTGTTTTTGTGCGTTCATTATTAGGCATCGAGAGGAAATAATTGAAAAGCACTGAAGCTTATTCAAATTGGTGGTGATTTGATTGAAGAAAAAAAAAATCGTGTTTTGTTGGAAAAGAATACGGACTTGTAGTAGATATTGCCTCCATCTATGTGTATTACAAATCGAACAATTTTGTAACAATGTCCGGATTTATTAGCGGTGGTATATTGTCATTGAACCGATGATATTTGTCATAGTGAATGCGACTTTTTTGTTTGGGGTGACCGAGAAAAAAGAAAGGTTATTAAGTGAGTAGAATCTTTGTGAATAGATAACAGAAAACTGTTATAGCGGAAGTGAGTTTGAACATCCGAAAACGAATCGAAATAAGAAACAGTGCGAACGACTATCCGACATAGGCAAAATATATACAAGTGAAAGATATGCTTGAAAGAAAACAAACTTAATTATTGCAACTAATTCACCAATTAACAAAAGTAAAATAAATAAATCTGGCAAAAAGTGTGTAGGATATTTTAATGAAAAAATAAACAAGGAATTTTAAATGTTATTTATATAAGGATTTGTGTGTATATTTTTACAAGAAAGTGGCTGTTATACATTTCCCTGTAACTAACGCTGCGCACAATTGGGATATGGATAAATACGAAAGGATCGTACTAAATTAAAAAATTTGAAAGTAAGTTTTTCTTAAAAAAAAATTATGAAACTTTTATGTTCTGGTTATTTGAAAAAAATGATAGCGTTGTTGGTTTATAAATATGGACGTTCTAAGTACTTGCAAATATAACTTCTCCACTAATAAATACTTTTATGAATTTTTAAGTTTTAAAGTTAAACGCTTAAAACGTTTCGAAACTTTTTAATCTGCTGCATAAACTACTGAACGAATGCAACGCTAAAAGGGAGGTTTTGTTCGTTTGAACAATAGGAACATTCAACTTAACACACAAAAAAAACACATTTTCTGTAAAACATTGAACGAAATGAAAAGCTACGGAAACTGAAATGGTCTACAAAAAATGTTTCTGCATGTAAAAATGCAACCAATGGTTTGAAGGTACTACATAACAAGAAATATTCAAAACCGTAAGACCAAATTTTTCTAGCAGTAAATTAAGTGACCCAAAATATTTCGTTGGGATGGACTTAAACAGCAATAATACGTTATGGGTATGCTCGTTAAAAGAGGTCTCTGTTGCAATTTTACTCCATGCAAATGTTCTACACGACGATAAAATAAATTCATGCAGTAGATTGGTCCTTTGTCTAGTGCATGCCATCGTCGTGTAGAACATTTTCATTGAGAAAATTGCAACAATCAGATATCTGCATTTCAATCTGGACAGCCTAATGCCTAATGGCAATGTTGGAGTAGAGAACGAGCGCATTACTCGATTCCAACTCGGCACCAGGCTGCCTACTTGAGACGTTTAACTTTCCATAAAGAACGCAGCCTGGTGCCAATTTGAAATTTATTTGACTTATAACATTCTACTGCTGTTACAATGTCTTTAACTGATGTTCGGCACCAAGCTGTCTTCTATGAGGCTACTCATACTTATGAAGTACGCAACCTGGTGTCTAGTCGGAAGCGAGTGCACATTAATGTATTCGTTTCATCATTCAACATTGTCGAAGGAACTTTTTTGGCACCAGGCTGCCTTCTGAAATCGACCAGAGGGTCACCGTCTTATGCCATTAAGAGTGATATCGCGTCAACTTCGACCAAAATAGTGCAACATGATGTCAGAGTTTGAGACAACTTACAGCCTATTCGATCCATTGAACTGTGGAAAGGAAAAACCCTATGGAGTCGTTCAAAAATTACGTAGCGGAAGAGGGGGAGGGTATGAGGCGATCGTTACGGTTCTAATAAAATTGTGTCAAGGTTGACTCTTTTTGCGTGAGAGGGAGACGGTGTCAAAAACTCCCGATTTTTGTGTTACGAAAATTATATTAGTCTTGTGTTTCAAAGCACGAGACTATGAAGCAGGTGCGTGTAGTGGGCTGCAATGCTCGAAAATTGTGTGGTGCTTTACAAAACCTCCAAACCACTGCAACATATCTGAATCAAGGAAGTTTTTACAGATATTTGTACTTGGCAGTTTCATATAGGTCCAGACAGGTGGGAGTGGAGGGAGGAGTCAGATGCAAAAAATATTCGTATCATTGAGACCCATATCATTTGTTTCCATTTCATTTTATTATTAAGATTAGTGTTTTTGAAAAAAACAGTCTTTCCACTCCGGTTTCATTAAGAATTGGTACAATGTATGGATAATCGTTGACCCACTACGTTTCAAGCCGGTTTTAGACCGACTCTACTGAGAAAAATATCTACAAGCGACGTAGGAATTGTGTTTATAATATACGCCGCCGACGTATTATATACCCGGGGAATGTATTATCAACCTTCTTTAAATATTGTGAAGTATGTCATACGTAACGACCGTGTTATGAGCTCACGTGCATGGCGTTTGTAATACGTGCACGGTGCATAAAATACATCGGCGGCGTATATTATAAACACAATTCCTATGTCGCTTGTAGATATTTTACGCAGTGTTGAGCCGATTTCAAAGCAAATTTTCGAAAGTGTTATAAAAACATATGAAGGGACCCGTACGGATCAGAATAGATGCTGCAAACAGAGCTGATGTTACGAAAAGACTCGAACCGCCTTAACTAAACTTAACTAACTTAAATGTATGAAATTACGTCCACATTAAATTGTATTGGAAATTGCCGATAGGGCAATATTGAAAAACCCGTCCGAAGAAACGGTGTAAAAATTTTTTTTTGGAAGCACAAAATAGAGCACAAATAGAAAAATATGTTCTCCTTAATTTTCTCTACAACATAGCAAAAAACCATTTTTTGGGCTATGGTCGACATTAGTACTGACCAAGGACCCTAAGGCCTCGAACACATACTTCCATAGACAAAAATGTTTACCTCAATTTGCTCTACAACATAGAAAAAAAAATTTGGTTAGGGCCGACCTTAGGACCGACATGAGGCCCACTTGAGCCCTAAGCAGATTCAAAAGTTTCTTCTGTAAATTGTCGGTCGGGGCTAGATCTTTCGAACAAAAAAAAGTTTTTGAAAATCGCAAAAGAAATACTCGAGTTATGTGCAAAAAATACGTAGGGCCCTAACAGAGACTCGTTTGTAATGCCCTAGCTAAGTCCAAGGACTCAAATCGAAAAAAGTTTCTCCTACAAACTGTCATGGCCAGACTTTTCAAACAAAAAAAAAATTATGAAAATCGGAAAACATTCACTCGAGTTATGTACAAAAAACACATAAAGCCCTAGCAGAGACTCGTTTTTAGTGCCCTAGCTAAGTCCAAGGACTCAAATTCAAAAATGTCTTCCATAAATTGTCGGCTATGCCCAGGTCTTTCAAATAAAAAAAATTTATGAAAATCGGAAAAGATTTACTCGAGTTATGTACAAAAGACCAAAAACCTCTAAACGGCCCTAGCTCGGCGGCCCTTGGACCCACAGTGCCCAGATTCAATCCCATAAAATATTTTTTGATTACCTTTTAGGGTATAATAAAGATTGAACTTTAGAAAATTTAAAACTCTGAACCTGCAGGACGAAACTTTTTTTGAAAAGAACGTTTACGAATCTCACCATCCTCATCTGATAAGATATTTCTTCAAAATTTTAAAACTAGTCCTTCATCCTTTTTCGAATAAATTCCAGAATGATAAAAACCGAGAAGTATTGACGAAAAGCAAGTTTCAACACTCGTAATCGATACAAATTAAGAATATCGTCGTTTCCATTCGTAAAGGATGTAAGTACAACTGTCAACTTTTGACAGCTCTCAGATTTGAATTTCGGCACCAAGTTTTTCAATAATTATTTGAGTCCTAAAACTTTGAGCCAAAAATCAAATCTGACAGCTGTCAAAAGTTGGCGATTGCACTTACATCCTTTACGAATGGAAACGGCTATATGCATTTACACATCTGAAAATGTCATGAATTAACATCACTTTTTAAACATTAAGTGGGTAATAGATCATTTGACGTCTGAGATCTCTGATATTACACTCAATATAGTTCGTATAATCTGTTGCTACGATATACTAAAGTACATTTCTGTCGTTGGTGGTGTCGAAATAATGAATTCCACCTAATGTGATTTTTAGTGCATTTAGAAATGCAGAATTTTGATGCAACATTAATCGCGTAATTTACGGTTCTTCTATTTAGTGAGACCGGTGTAATTTCCTAGCAACGCGTACAAAATGTAATAGTGAAAGACAACCCTTACAAAGTTGTTCTCTGAGAAAAGAAAAACTATTCAAAAGATCCCACAAATCCCATACAACCCATACAAATAATTTATTTTCTAAAAGCCTTTTGAATTAACATCCCCTAAGAATATAAACTCTTTTGATAGACGTGCAATATCAAACTTATTTAGCGAATAGCATTGAAACTTCATTTTAATAAGAATAAAAGCTTTCAGCTCTACCTTTGTAAATCTTGAAAAACACCACGCATGCCAAATGTAATTGCAATACTTTTTTAAAAAGTACTGTCGATTAATATTTAAAGACGGCATTATGAGAATGATTTTCGGGATATCATAAACAAAAGTATTTTACAAGAAATGTGTTGGAAGATTTACGATTTCTTGCACATAAAGCGTTTGTAGTGCTCATAGCACATTAATAGTCTATTATAACACAACGCGTGAGGTATATTGAGGTTACCAAGACCTTATGTTGCATTTTATTTTATAGCATTCGCCGTTTTCACTTGAAATTTGTTGGCCATCTGAGTTTTTATGAAACACATAAGATGTCCATAATATCCTTACTTCCAGGAATATAAATGTATAAAATATGAATTACGAAATTATATTCTAGAAGACATAAATATATCCATATTAAACTGTTTAGACCCGTACGAAGAACGAAGTTCTTCGAAAAGGGGCTTTATGCGACGTTTGTAACCAACCCAATTTCGACCGGAGAGTAGGGGAAAGGCATCGATCATGGTCCTTAGATCACGAATCAGCAATAAAGAAACGTCCGTCCGTCCGTCCGTCAGACGATAACTTGAGTAAAACTCAACCGATTTTCAAAAACTTCTTCTTCCCTGAAAGGTAATCGAAATATCTTTTATGGGATTGAATCTGGGCACTGTCGGCCCAAATGCCGCCGAGCTAGGGCCGTTTAAGTGGTCCTTGGACTTGCTAGGACAGTGCCCTAAGGGCACTAAGAACGAGTCTATGCTATTGTCATACGTGTTTCTTGTACATAATTCGAGTAAATCTTTTCCGATTTTCATAATTGTTTTTTTAATCGACAGGTCTATGAAAGCCCTACAATTAGTAGAAGAAACTTTTTTGAGATTAGGCCCTAGGATATGGGATAAGGACACTAAAAACGAGTTTCTCCTAGCGCTCTACATGTTTTTGTACATAACTCGAGTAAATCTCTTCCGATTTTCAAATTTTTTTTTGATAAAAGATTGTGCAACTTTTCATAATTTTTGTTTCAGCTGGCAATTTATGAATACAAGTTATACATAGTTTCAGAATACTTGAGGCATCGAATCGAGGGGAAGTCACGTCGATTTAACTTCGTATAAAGAATCGAAAATGTTTTGATGTGATTACCCCTTCAAACATCTTGATGATTTGAAAACCTTAGTCACGTCGTCGATGAAGAGCAAAAATAGGATAGGGCCTAAATTTCTTCCCTGCGGAACTCCTGATCCGACCGAAAACGAACGAGATTTTCATACCAGAACCTTCACGTATTGCTCTCTTCCAAGTATATCAGAGTGTATTCCCATTCTGTTCAACTTTTTAAGGAGTATGTTGTGACGTACGTTTGAGAGGAAATCGAGTACCGAATTAGATTCAAAAACAAATTTGAACCCGGTGCCTGTGCTTAGGGCTGAAGTAGGCGTCAGGTCTGTCCTAAGGTCGGCCCTAACCAAAAGAAAGTTTGTTGCAGAGCAAATTGAGGTAAACATTTTTGTCTATGAAAGTATGTGTCCGAGGCATATCCTTATGGCCCTAGGTCGGTCCTAAGGTCTGCCCTAGACAAGAAAAATGGTTTTTCACTATGTTGTAGAGAAAATGGAGGGAAATATTTTTGTCTGTGTAAGTATTTGTCCGAGGCCTCTACTGCGGACCCTAGGTCGGTCCTAGACGAAAAAAATGGTTTTTTGCTATGTTCAGAAAATTGAGATGAACATTTTTGTCTATTTGGATGTCAATTTTGTACTTTTGGAAGGTCTTTTTACGCTGTTTCTTCGGACGGGTTTTTCAATTTTGCCCTCTCGGTAAATTCCAATACAATTTAATGAGGACATATATACACTTAAGAGTTAAGGCAATATTTACTTAAATACGTTCGGGTCTTTTCGTAACATCTACTCTGTTTGCCACATCTATTCTGATACATACACGTCCCTTGCATATGTTTTTCCTTACGTTTTGCCAACGATCATACCGACGTAATAGCGGGGAAAAAGAAAACCAGA
Organism: Pseudolycoriella hygida; assembly: GCA_029228625.1. NCBI lineage: Eukaryota > Metazoa > Arthropoda > Insecta > Diptera > Sciaridae > Pseudolycoriella > Pseudolycoriella hygida. The sequence continues at coordinate 37,626,805 of CM055405.1, read as the reverse complement.
CACATTTTCTCTCAATTTTTGTGTATATTTTGCTCACACTTACACTTTGCGTGATGTGGGTTACTAGTCTGCCAAGAAAGCAGATCGTTGCTTTAAACTGACCTGTCATGACGTGATTCCTTGGAGCTATTCGCAGGGAGAGAATTTATTTGACGACTTTTGCACTGACCCTACGGTCTACATCTAAACATATGGAAATCTCCATACATATTCGTGAATACATTCGAATTAGAGTGCACGTTCGCTTCCAACTGATAAACTTTTTTTACGATATATTCTTATATGAATACCACGCGCATGCCAAGAACCAGTAAAACTCTATACCATTACCATTCAAACGTAGGCAAGCTGAATGCCCGTCAGACACGGTATGACACGTTTCTGAAATCAATATGGCGCTTAATGATAATCTGGACAGGATGGAAAGTAAGTATTTACAGATGAGTCACTTGTTGAGTTACCAAAAGAAAAGGACGCTAATCCCCACGAGAGGATAATCATGAAAAGAGTATTACACAAAAAAATGTTTCACTCTTTCGTTTCCTAACATTTATGGTGATTTTATTAAAGATAAAAGTCTGCACCTAAAATTCTTCGCCTGAAACAGAAATGTGAAAGTGTAAGTCGGATTAAGATGGAGATTAGATTTTAATAATTCATTCGGTTGAACCATTAGCACTCTAGATTCTACTCATTGTGTTAAACCACGACAATAGTCTTTTAAATAAATCTGTAAACGCTTAGGTAATGTAAGCGGATGATCAAAATTAATTCCGTTACGATGGCACCCTAAATATGTATTTCACTAGCAAAAAAGTAAATGTAATTATAATTTTATGAACTCAATGAACCGAGGCACCACATAAATTGATATCTAGCATTGTGCTCCATTCGTATTGTATAAAGTTTAATCAACACCATCTGCAACAAATCAAATCAAGTCTCGAATCAAGTATATACAAACAAATAAAATGTTATTTTGCAGTTCGATCATCATTCATTTGATATATTTAAACATGTGAATTGCTTATGGTAACAAATGCATTGACCAAATGCATTCTAATTCGGTATATAACATAGAATATATGTGTGCGACTGCTGGAACAAAATTGATTGTTGTTTTGGCTAAACGAAACGTGGTTAATTTTGAACGAAGTTATGTTTGACGTTCGGTGGTTTGAGTTTTGGTTTCTGCAGACGATATTGTAATAAATGAGAACAAATGCAACGGAATTGGCACTTCAATCATATTTTTGAAGTTATGAACAACTTACCAAGGAATCGTACTTATCGTCCATCCCTTCGTTTTTTGGCAACGGAGCGATAAAAAACATTTTTTGCGTTTCAGTTACTCAAAATGTATGTTAGAGTTCTTCTCTAACTCATGAGACTCGTACAAAATACGGAGGGGCTCATAGGTTTACCAAGAAGCTTGTAGAATGTGTTAGATCGACAAAGTCTAATGAATTAATTGAAGAAAAAAATATTTCCGCTACATTTTTGAAATGAAAAAGAGTTTCCCTTGCAAAGGTGAAAACTCATTTCACTTTTATGAAATGTAGTAAGTAAACTACTGTATAGGGACAACTCTTTTGAACAGTTCAAATCCGAAGGTTTTTTTCAATGATACTTTAGTGCCCGCCGAGGGGTCACTCACTTTATATTGGAGTCATCATCATCATCATCAAACTTTATAGACCGTTTATACTTTTCGGTGTGAGGTCTTTGCTCCCGGTGATCATGAACCACCCTCCTCCATACCCTTTTCTATTTTGTGCCAAGTGCGTTCGCGCTTCTAAATCTGATTTAATTGAGTCTATAAACTTTCTCCTTGGCCGACCCCTAGGGTGCACACCCGGGATCTGAGCAGAGGACTAACCCTTGCCACCTCTTCCACTTCAGCGTAACCCCTAATTTTTCCCTGATGTCGTCGTTCCTGATGTGGTTGTACCACTGTTCCCTCCGATTCAACTTTGCTCTTTTCCTAACGTCGCGTCGGGGTCACCAATTATATGGAAACTGATCAAAAGAAGTTCATGTTATCAGTTTGGATCCATATATTTGAATGAATAAATTCTATAAAATACATTGCTTATATAGTGAATGCAAAGGCAAGTTGATACAATACAATTTGATTTGATTTGAAATGAATATTTGATTTATGTGTGTACCACAAACCCTCATATCATACCATTCAGGCCATGCACAAGGTAACCGCAGTCCGCCCAGCTTTCACTACCATATAAAATTGTTGGCCTAAAGATTGAGCTTGAATAGCCAACATTGTGCCGCGACTTAATTGAATCAATATTGAACACATGCGAGTTCAACAGACTGTCCACTGCGTTTCACATTTTCCTCCTTTCTTCAAATTCCCTAACTACCTTGCCATCCTCTGAGAAAATGCATCCTAAATATTTAAACTCCGAAACCTACCTGCTCTACATTTATTGGAGTAAATTTATTTATTCCATTTTTCGTCAAAAATCCTCTTAAGTTCTTAAAAATTGGTTTTTTCACTTTTCGCCTCATTAGTATGGTTGTGGTATGTCGAAATCAAGTCTATTTGCGTGTTTTGACAAATTTAGAACTCCTTTATTCTTTATTCTCCTATCTCAGCGAACGTCGCGCGGATACTCCTTATTAAGGTGTCATGTGGAAGATATCAGTCTCAGAAATCGGATGAAAAAAGGTTTGTGGAAATATTTTAAATGTTTCGAGCTATAGCAGGTCCGTAGCGACGGGGTGGGGGGGGGGCAATGGGGGTTGACAGTTGAAATTTTCTCTTTTTTTTATTTTCACATACAAAATATTTTCAAAAAACTTTTCCCGCCCTGGTCTAGGTACGGGCCTGACCTCAGTCCATGGACCAAATTTGACCAACTTTGCCAGATACGCGATGAGAGGTCATCTTTCATGAATTTATTAATATTTTCAAATGCGAAATTGTACAGGGCATTAAGGTAGAGCATTTTTTCTAATAGAGCCATGGGTCTTAGAGGTCGTTACAGGTCCCTAAGAAGGCAGGGGAAATAACTTTTGCAGTTTCTGTGTTCGTCCAGACAAATAAAATTGAGACGAAAATGTTAAATGCTTAGAATTTGATACGAGAATGTGCGGGTATTTGCTTATGTTTTTTGATTCAAAATCGTTTTGCTTGAATAAATTTGAACACAGTTCGAATATGCTGTAGTTGTATGACCAAATTCCACGTTCAATAGTTAATTTAAAGGTAAAGTTCTTTTTCCATACGTGCTCGTTTTGTTGTTCTGTTTAAACCCGCATAAACCACGGATAGGAGTGAGGTGTTTACAAATGGCAATGTAAGCAACACATGTTACTTAATGTGTAGATGAAATTCTATACCTGTGGCGATCGGCTGCTTCAAAACTTTCTTTGTTGATCTCAGAACAAGAGGCGTAGGTTTTTATCTAAACGTCGCATCACATAAAATCAAGAATAGAAACAATTGCAAACGGAAGCCCGTTACTTATTATTATCGGTGCCAGAGTTCAAATTTTATTTGGATGTCCAAAATATTAGATTTCTGGTCGAAGCGTCCTTTGACCCTTTGTTCCTTCCCCGTTACTCCTCTATCATTCCACCTAGTCGAGTATTCTGTCTCCCACATTGCGTGTTCCCATTTCAGAACACACACAGTTGAAACTGGTATGCTTAATTCACCTAGCTGCATATACACACACACTACGATACATCTTCTAGTCTCCGTCACCACTATATTCTTAACGAGCCCGTGAATGCAGTGGACAATGCTGACTTGTATCCTTAATTTTATTGTTTTGTTGGTATTTTATATTCTTATTTTATGCGTTATTTAATTTTTGGAGATAATTTTATTGCTTTTATTTTTTCATTTATTCGTCTGTGTTTATGTTATTAATGTTTGTGTAATTTTTAACGAGAGCTATGACGAACGGCAGTCAGAGGGGGTCGTGCACACATGACGCCACACTTGCTATAAAATCCAAAAAGTCCATAGCTGCAAACTGGTCAGAGATTTTGCTTATAGTACTCCGGCTACCCCCCAAACACTCCCCCTATTTGAGGGGGGTAGCCAGAGTTCTATAAACAAAATTTGCTATCCTGACTGAGCTATGACCTTTTTATGGATGCTAATTTTTTATAGCAAGTGTGACGTCATATGTGCGCGACCCCTAGCTTTTCTTTTTCCATGTCAGCAGAAAAATAGTAGACAAAAAAATTATTATCATCATCAGGCCACCATCATCGTCATCGCTACTACCCCCTCCTATGATCAATCCCATTAACTGCTTAATGCATTATCTGATTCGTAAATTTTTCCTGAGAACTAAGAGTAATTTTTGCCACCGCAACCGAATGGTTTCTCAATAGCCTGTATAATACATTTTGACACCCCCTCAAAGGTCTATAAGTTTGGGTGACCCAGGGAAATTATACCCCAGACCGAAAAAAATAGGAATTTATCGCCGACCGCTTTAAACTTGCTGGGCGATAATTCCTGGGTGATAATTCCTCGGGTGATAAATCCCATTTTTCTGAGCGATAATTCCCATTTTTTTCAGTCTGGGAGATAGTTCCCGGGGTGGAAATTCATGTCGCTAAAATTTGAACTTCTGTCATCATCACCCGTACAACGAGAAGAGAAATCCTATTTCATATACTGAAAAATTGAATCATTGGATCGCTTGTCGTCCACTTTTCCTACCACGAACATGTTATTCATCAAGTCAAAGAACTCTTTTTCCTCCTTCCAGCTCTGAATAAGATCATCTAGCACTTTATTACGACTCTCCTTTACAGTCTTAGTCTCAAACTTGCTCTAATTCTGCATGAATATCTGTAAAGATCGCCTTTGATAAAACATGACTTGCGTGGCTTTGAATTGATGCGGTTACTGAAAGTTCCCCACTTTTTTATATTAATTTTGTTGTCGCAGCAAATTCTCTTTTTGTTGATTTCCGCGTAGCTCTTATTTAAAATGTTCATCAACAACAAACTGCAACTCTGTTGTATTCGACGTGCACACAATAGAGCTGAGTGATTAAATTTTTCCATTGAAACCCAATTAAGTTGTCAAAAAAAGTAATTCGATCTCGTTATTCTCGTTCACAAGAACTTTTTTCCTTTCCAAGGCATATTCAACAGTGGCCCATATAAACGACATTCATTTGTTTATGTTATTAAAAAGGCAATGAATTAATGCTTTCATTTAGGTGAAGTTTATGATGTTGACGAACTTTTCTAATTGAGAAAGTTTTTGGATTAGAGAAAATAATTAAAAACTGTCTGAGTGCAAAATGGTAATCAATATTAAAGTAGTGAAATATCAAATAAACATCGGGGCAGGTACTTCAACAACGCTGTGTGTTATACTCTGCACATTATTAATATTTTAAAAAATTGAGAATGTTTCCACGTGTTGCCATGAAAAATTGCATACACGCAAATTTGCAGTGCCGGTAGTTTTTTTTAGATTTATCAGTTTGAGACGATCCCCTAGGCGATCTTGAAACACAGATCCTAGGATCCTTTGTTTAATTAAATACGCTCATAACAAACCTAATATGATCCTTTGTTTCCTTCCCAGTCATCATTTAAATCGTCACGCGAGTCTTCCTGTCGCCACCAAAAATCTGTCAAGTGTGGCAGGTCCCAGATTACCGATTTGGGATGGTCCCACGAAATATTCCCCGAAGATACGCCTCAGCTGAAGGTACTTGGGGCATTCACAAATTAAGTGTATACCCGTTTCCTCCCCCAATCCACAAGAGCATTCGGTGGTTCTCGAAAGCCTCAACTTGTACATGTGCCGATTCATCCCGCAATGTCCAGTGATCGCTCTCACAACCCTCTTAATGCGACACCGGTCCATCACTAGCAAATCATTAGCCCATTTCTCGTCAGGCCTCGGGAAGAAGCGCTTCGTGTGAGCACCTCCGTCATATTCCTCCCATCACTCCACGTGTCCTCGCCGCACCCTGTCATTTAGCGCTTGCGCACACAGCGACTTGGGTATTCCCAGGTAGGGTTCGGCTCTAATTGATATAGTTGTGGAGCCCATTCTTGCAAGTTAATCCCCCCTTTCGTTCCCCTCCACACCAGAGTGTCCAGGTACCCAAACCAGCGTGATCCGATTGCTCGAACCCACATCGTTCAGATACTCCTTGCACTCTTAGAGGAGCCTGCCCCTGCCCCTTCGACTGCCTTGGATCCATCTGTTAATCTAACTTAATAGGCCGGCCATCTGTCTAGCCACTCCTCTCTGCTTGGAAATACCGTTTCGAACCGCCTTGTGAAGTCAATCACCGTCGTCATTCGGTCCCTAGGCATGCTAAAAACTGGGTCCGGAATCATCTCACCGATTTTGCCATGTCCAACCCCGAAACGGGCAGCCCTCATACCATTCTGTATCAACCTGTGCGCTGTAGTAAAAGTTCTAGCCTTGATAACTAAGTCCAGAGGTGGTACAGCCAACAGCGGTTCCTTGCTTTGTCATTGACATGGTCAATCCAGTTCAGCTTACTATCAAGCGTGACCCCTAGATACTTTACTCCTGGAGCCAGTTCTAGATCCACGTTGAAGAGCCTGATTTTCCCCACCAGGTCTGATCCTGTTTTCCTTCTACTGAACAACACAAGCTCTGTCTTAGTGGTATTAACTGTCAAGCCCGGCAGTTCTCACGTACATCTATTGGACGGTTGATTTTGAGTAACTTCTCCAGTTACGGCCTGAATCATACAACTTTACATGCACAGGGATGAAAACTTAAGAAAAATCCTAAAATGTCCATCATTTTTCTCCCCGGCTGATGCAATTACTATTTTTTCACTGAGTACTTCAGTAAATTCGCGACCACCTCAACCAATGTTATGTACATACATCACATGTAAGAATACCCGAACACAAGTTTAATAAAAAATGCTTCTCGGATTTTCTCAGGACATTCCATTGATTCGATTATCGTATATTTGATGTATATCATATTTGAGTTTCATATTTATAAGCTTGGAGAAGTATTCGTGGATTCATTCTCAAAGAGCACTAAATATTTTCGGTAACTTGTGGGTGGGTACGATTGGATACACGCATGCAGAAAATATTTTGTGTGGATTTTCGTTTCTAAATGTATCACTTGTATATGCGTCTATTAAACAGCATACCGTCAGTGTTTAGCTACGCATTTTTAAGAAGAGGCTAAGAACGTTGTCCTTGTCAGCATTTCATATGAAAATTCAACCGCGAAAATTTGTCCCTTTTAAGGTAAAGTTACTTTGTAAGTTTGGTAATAAATTTGATTAAATTTCCCTCCTGAATATTTTGCGCAACAAATTCATTATAATGAACCGAATATTGTACTAAATCAATGCTACATACTTTCCCATTAAAGTGCGCTCTTCAAAAAGTCTTTAACGACAAAAACCATATACATAAAATGTCTTCATTTTCTGTATACCTCACCAAGAACCCACGACCACTTAATCCAGCTGTTGCCTATCTCCATTGACAAAGTTTGCTATTGTGTACACATTGTTGTTTATAATGAGACATTTTCTTTATCGAGATTGGTGACGTGTACCATAATTTATCGCTTTGTGTCATTTTGTCAATTGAATTATTCTCGAGATGGAAATGAACAGTCTATCAGGAGAATGATGTTTAGACACAAACTTATCATGAATAATGCAAGTATGTAAACTAACTAGATCAAATAAATAGAACGAGAATGTCACACGTTCTATGCATAAACTGATTTTAAATCCAAAAGCAAATATTTTCACATAATGTTCATTCCATGGTGTCTGCATTACACGTCTACAATAGTCTTACATTTCAAGGGGATAGGAAGTAATTTTATTAAAGCTAAAAGCGCTATTAACGTATAGCTTTGACACCTTTTTATTGCATTTCTCACATGCTTTCGTAGTTTCCCTTATGAATTTTTAAATATTTTTACATTAATTACTTGAAAAAGCAGTGAATTTCGAGGGCGAAATTCCTTTCATTTTCTGATTTCATTATGATCCGGAAAATGTGGGAAAATTAACTTTTGTACTGTTCCTATGAACAGTTATGACCAAATAAATGGTATCTAGTCATATAGAACGTTCGAAGTTCAGAACGCTAGTGGCAATTTTTGAAACAATAATGAGAAAAAAACTGTATGATATGAAAGACCTTTTTACTTTGTCGTTTAACTTCAGAGCAATTCATGTTTAAGACTATCATGTTATGCTTGTGGCGACCATACAGCAAAAAACGTGCAACTTTCGTATGATCGATCTCTCTTTATACATGCGAATTTTAAGGATTGTTACAACCGTCCATCACTGCGACGACGCGAAAATTAACTTGCAACGTATCTCACATTTCTTTCTTTATTTCATTGACAAAATAATTTGAAAAGTTTTACATTAAATTATTCTTCTCCTATTACATGCGTTTCTCCCTCGTACGCAGGCGTTGTGAAAAGTCCAACAGCACAAAAGTTCAGCAAATCTTTTAACTGTCGAAAAAAAATCACTAAACATAAGACATTCATTTCATTCTGCGTTTATTGTTTTACAAATTTCGCAACTTTCATTGCAACTCATGAAATATTGGCAATGATTGCTACAAGCGAAAAATGCTTAGAGTACCAATAACTGACTGAACTTACATGTCAAATAAAAAATCTTAAATTTTTTTTATCAGAATCCATTCCACCTCAATTCTAGAAGTGGTCAAATCCCAGGATTATGCCATTTTTTCATTAAACCCAGAAACAGGTATTCTCTAAAACTGTAATTCTCTACAACTTTGACTTTGGAAAAAAGGATCACCTATAATATTATGGATCATCCTCCCAATTCTAGAAGTGACCATATCCCAGAATTGGGGCATTTTTACCCAAACCCCTGTGACACGTGTTTTCTAAAATGTTATTCTCTTCAAATTTGTCTTTGGAAGCAACTTTCTATCTCTCATGGTTTTAGAGATATGAGTCATCCCTTCCAATTCTAGAAGTGATCATATCCCAGAATTGTGGCATTTTTACCCAAACCCCTGAGACACGTGTTTTCTAAAATGTTATTCTCTTCAACTTTGTCTTTGGAAGCAACTTTCTACTCCCCATCCCGGCATATTGCATACTTACCGAAACAAAAATGAACAATTTCCGTGCTGCCGAAAAGGCAATATTGAAAAGCCCGTCCGAAGAAACAGCGCAAAAACATCTCTAAAACCTTAAGAAAATCTCAAAATTAAAAAAAAAAAGTTGCACTAGGGGCAATCCTAGAATCAACATAGAGCACTTAGGAGAGGTCCCTGACCCATACCACCGTGAAAAAAAACTTTCTCTGCAAAACCGCCCGAAAAACCTCATAAATAAAGAAATATTCACTAAAAACACGGAATATCGTATGTGGTCGCGTAGCGTGAGCTGGACCCACACTGAAGACTCTTCAGCCCGAACCACTCAACAGATTTTCACTAATTTAAATTTCTTGATTTTTTGATGTCCACATCTTTCATTAAAAACTTTGAAGAGCGATTTTCGTTCTAATTTCGCATAGATATAAGTGAAAACCCTCCACGAACCTTCAAAAAACCACGTTTTTGACCACTTTTTCGACCGTAGGTTCGAAAGTTTTCGGCCGAACCTGCAAATATTCAATCCCGCGATCAATTTAGTGATTATCTTTCAGGAAAAAAAAGTTTTTAAAAATCGGATAAGATTTACCCGATTTATGTAGAAAAAACACGTTGGGCCCTAGTAGAGATTCAGTTATAGGGCCCTGGCTGAGACCGAAAGCTCAAAATGTTTCTTCCATAAAATGTCCAGGCCCTTCAAACAAAAAAAAAATTATAAAAATCGGAATAGATTTACTCGAGTTATGTACAAAAGACCAAAAACCACTTAAACGGTCCTAGGTCATTGGCCCTTGGGCCGACAGTGCCCAGATTCAATTCCGAAAAAGGTTTTTTTTATACCTTTCAGGGAAAAAAAGGTTTTTGAAAATCGGTTGAGTTTTACTCAAGTTATCGCGGTGACGGACGGACATTTTTTTATTGCTGGTTCGTCATCTAAGGACCGTGATCAATGGTCCCCCCCCCTACTCCCGGGTCCAAATTGGGGTGGTTACAAACGTCGTGGTAAACGCATAAGACCCCTTTTCGAAGAGCTTCGTTCTTCGTACGGGTCTAAAAAGAATCAACAAGATCAGTTATGTACAAAAAACATGTAGAGCGCTAGCAGAAACTTGTTTTAGTGCCCTAACTATATCCTTGGGTCTAATCTTAAAAAAGTTTCTTCTACTAATTGTTGGGCATTCATAGACCTGTCGATTAAGAAACAATTATGAAAATCGGAAAAGATTTACTCGACTTATGTACAAAGGACCAAAAACCACTTAAACGGCCCTAGCTCGGCGGCCCTTGGGCCGACATTGCCCAGATTCAATCCCATAAGAGATATTTCGATTACCTTTCAGGGAAAAAAAGTTCGTTCTTCGTACGGGTCTAATAAAAAATTTCACGTTCGACCTCCACTTCTTCGACCATATCTCCGGAACTACTTGGGCGATTTTGCTCATCTTCGAACTTGAATGATGGGATAGATGTAGATTGATTTGATTTTATTTAGGGTACAATGAATTAATAATAACATTAATTCTCAAGATAATTAAAAAACATTGAAGCACTTAGGCCCATTGTGCCAAACCCTGTTATGATGCTGGGCTATGTGTGTGTGAATGTGCGTGTATGGTTGGTACTATTGTTGCTGTGCGGTGTTGTTTTTTGTGTGATGGTATGCTGTGTGGTGGTGTGGTTGTAATATCCCCCTATGAAGGGGTTAGTCGAGCCAGTTGCTTCCTGTGATGAAAGAGGCTATGTTAGTTATTGGTATCTTCCGAAATTCTTCAAGAGTGAGGTAAAAGTCTTCAAACCACTTGACCCTTAAGTTCATGAAGCCTGGACACTATAGCAGGAAATTTTTTGCTGTTTCTGGTACGTCGCCACACCTTCTGCAGTTCGGGTCACTGCTGAATCCCATTTTGTTTAGATAGTATCTCAGTGTGTTGTGGCCCGTAAGCATTCCCAATGTCGACCTTAAGTTTTTCCTGTTTTAATACCAAGGACTGGTTCAGGTTCAATGAAGGAGGTCTCGCTACCTTGCCTCGCCAGCTCATCGGCCCTCTAGTTACCTAGAATACCTGAGTGTCCTGCAACTCATACCAGAGATACTTTATTGTTCTCTGAGAGCGCATCCAGTGCCACTCTGGTTTCTAGTGTCAATTTTGCCGCAAACTTACAAGATGAAAGCGCCTCTATCGTCGACTCGCTATCAGTGCAAATGACAATTCGCTTATTCACCACCTGACTTCCCGTCAGGCACCCACAGCTCCTTCCGACCGCTAAGGTCTCTGGTTGGAATACTGTCGGGTAAACTCCAAGAGGTATTGAGACATTGAGCCCTAAGTCCTCGCAGAAAGTACCCGCCCCCGTTCCTCCTGTCAATTTTGAACCATCAGTAAAGATGGTAATGTCTCCTGTTGCCGGAGCGTTTCCGCTCCGCCACTCCTCCCGACTTGGGGAGATTGCTTTAAAGCTCCTTTCAAACCGAAATACTGTCTCCATCCTGTCTGGGATAGATATAACTTACAGGGGAAAAACGATGAGGTTGATCGATTGAGCCGTTTGAAAAAAGGGGAGACAGACGGACATTTTTTTTATTGCTGATTCGTCATATTTAGACGATAATATGTATCCCCATAACTCCCACCTCGTACAACCCCATATTACAATAAAATTGTTTGTAGTAAACGTATAGGACCTTGGTTCTTCGTACGGGTCCGAAAATGCCTCAGTTAAACGTGAAATTCGGTTGTGACCAGCATGAGATTTCTCCAAACATTCATTTCTACAAACATAAACCTATTACTTATTCTTTTCAATAATTAAAAAAGTCCAATTTCAACCGCCACAGGATGATTAATAAAAGTTTTAATTCAACCATCAACATCTTCATACAATGGTTAAATATTTCAAAGCAATTTTACTCTGAAATGTTCTAAGGTTTTCCTTAATTTTATTTGAGAGAGAGATTTTCTTTTCAAAAATGTTATGGTCCCAATAAACAATTAAAAAACTTTTTCTGATGTTTTCCTTCGTTTAATGGCAGCGTAAATAAACAATTTTTTAAAAAAAGAACCTAAATAATCTTTGAGCCGCAGCCGTGGTCGGAAATACGCTACCCGTGAATGTATACACGTGCCGGGAAAGCTTCTTGTATTTACACGCGTAGGAAAGTGTGGTTTAGTAAATATTATCTCATTTTTTCCACAGTATGAACAATATGTTTTCGCGACACAACAGAAAAATTGATAAAATTGTTGGAATCTTAGAAAAGTAAAAAAAAACTTTTTTCAAACGAAATAAAACTTCCTTTTTACATAAAATGTTCACAATATTTTTACTAGAAGCCTGAAGACCAATTTATTTGATTGTAACCATAATAAAAACCGGTAAATATGTTGTTTTTCACCAAAAGAAATACTCACGCTGTGTGCACATATAACCCAATAACATCAACAAAAAAGAAATGATTAATCACATAATGGCAATTGTGTGTTTTATGGATTGGGTTTTGCCCGTGGGATAGTTTGCTTGTAAAAAAGTACGAAAAAAATCACAAAAAATCGATTCTTTCCAATCTTTTGATAACCTCACACATATTTGAGATATGATAGAATTTTTGTATTTGCCGCGTCTTTTTTTTACTCAATTATGTTGAATCCTTACAAAATAATCAAGCTTTTATACTTTCTCCTTTCGTCTGTTTCGCTTTTATCACATTGTTATACACCATCTCTACATCATAGATACGATTTACGCTTCCCTTTTTAGACCCGTACAAAGTGGAAGGGGTATCATAGATTTACCGCGCAGTTTGTAGTCTCGATTATGAAAGTAGAGTGATGCATCGTTTGTTAGAAGGTCTGTCCGTTCAACTGATTGTCCTAAATTTGTCCACTGAAAGAAGCTCGGTGAAAATTTTTTCATTTCAAAGCATATCACGAAGCCAAATGGATGTTAGAAAACGGGAGTCGACTCAATTCATTCCACTGTACACGGTAGAGGTGTACGGGTCGACCTCTTCTTCCA
>CM055405.1:37588159-37613159 GCA_029228625.1 Pseudolycoriella hygida | reverse complement strand
CGAAATGCAAAATTGCCAGAGTTATTCCGCAATTACTAAATACAGATAATTCGAACGGAAATCCACTTCTCTGTTAGGAATACAGTTTTTTTTGCGACGATACGTTTTCGTTTCTAATTGATTCAATATAAAGTAGGGGTAGTGCGTCCACTTGTACATTTTTATGCACTTTATGCGTAGTTCCATTGGGAAATGTAACGTAGGGAACGCTCGGATCTCAGACACCACGATTATCACTTTAACATTTTTTCCCACTAAATCGCATATGCCCAACAACTTTCTAGAACATTGTAAGGATGTATATCATTCCAAAAACAGTGATATACATTCCTACTTACATTTTATCCTACTACACCGTGGAACTACCCTTCTATGTTCCAAAGCATATTCAATGTTCATTCCGCGGAATAAATTGTTGTTAGCTGGTAAGGGAATTTGTGTTGGTGTGGGATGTGGGATGTGGATACTACAAACAAATTATTATTATTTTCATTTTTCCTGTAGTTTTTGTTTACGTAGATCTAGTCTAAGTCGACTACGTCATTGGGCTTACTACTATAACAGATTTTTATAAAAAATATCATATTTTACACTGAAAAAGCGCATAAACTTCATAAAGCTGAGCAGCTGAATTGTATAATATTGTGTTTGTGGACTTCTGAGTTGTGCTTTTTCCCACAGCGTTGTTTTTACCTCTGTATTTTAGGTACATTTTGTACAGTATAATGTTTTTTATTAAGCGTCGATTCAGACGTTATATAGGGCCGTTCATAAATTATGTAACGCTCTAAGGGGAGGGGGTGTTCGTGCATAGCTTCACAGATTGTGACACGTGAGAGGGGGGGGAGAGGACTGGGCATGTGTTACGTCACGCAAAATTTTTGAAAAAGCTTACAAATACTCGAAAGTTGTTGGGAACAATGGAAGCTTCACCGAGCTCTTCGCTGTGCCCCCTTTTCCATATATGGGAGTTGCAGTAGTAGTAGTAGTAGTAGTATTATCGAGCGAGTGATAACTGTCAAAATGACAATTTTGATGTAAATTGTAAATTTGATGTACATCTGACGTACATTTGATGCATATTCGATGTATTTTGAATTCCATGTTTTTATCTATCTAGAACGATAGTCTCGAACTTATCCCTCTAGGGCAAATTTACTTATCTCGATATATCTGTTCTCGATAGATAAAATAGCATATGCGCCTCTTGGCAAAATTGTTATTTTGACGTGTGGCATTATGACCCACGCCTTCGGCTAGGGCCACTATGCCCCACACGTCAAAATAACAATTTTGGCAAGAGGTGCATAATCTACTATTTCTTACTTTCCGACGATGTATGAGTGACGAAATACGAAAACGGCGTTCACGCAAGTAGGAAAACGCATTTAAAAATTGTATTTTCCAACAAGATGACTAGCTTGGCGAGCCAGATCGTAGCGTGGTTCAGTAGAGGTTCATATTACATGTTTAAACATGCAACGAGAGTTATCTATCTGCACGAGAGTCATGCAAACTACGCGAGCAAGAGATGAGAAAGATTTTTTTCGAAAAGTTATCCTCTAATAATAAATTATAGATAACTATTGGCGCACTACTTCAAAATGCCCGTGGCGTCAAAAACACTGAATGCAGTGCTGGTGGCATTGGGCTCCCCTCAAAAATCTCGAAAATTAAAATCCCGAATAACAAAATTCCCGAAAATCAATAATCCCGAATGTACAAAAATTGTGAAATATTAAAACTCCTGATTGATACGAGTAAATTTGAGTTTGGGTGGCTCTGCCCCCTCACCCCCTTCTTATTTCTTACGCCTGCGGCTGGCTTTTTTTACGCCTTTCAGGCGGCCTAACGTGCATGGAGCTCTGCCCCTTAGACCCCGCAAGGGGGGCTATACCCCCTTGAACCCTCACAGCGGGGGCTGCCGCTCCTCGACCCGGTTTTTTTTATTTTCACCTTCGCTGAGACGCAGCTCAAATAACTTATTTCTTCTTAAACCCAGTCAACATTAACTGGACTACATGCAGGCCATTCAGTAAATACCCTTAGGTACTTTCGGGTGACTTAGTGCTGAATTGCAGATTTTCTGGTTTTTGTTATTCGGGATTTCTGTACATTCGGGATTATTGATTTTCGGGATTTTGGCATTCAGGATTTGGGATTTTAATTTTCGGGATATTTGACGGCCACCGTGGCATTGGTACCAAACACAAAAAATAAAACTGTTCAATCCGAAGTGATTTTATGGGTTTTCAATTCACATGGTACTTGCATTTCTTGTTAATTGGCTATATAAATCAAAATATCGTCACACAAATTCAAACAATATAAACTTGATATGGTGTGACGTCATACTATGTCATTATTTTCATTTTCGAAATCAACTTAAAAGTGAACTAGAGGGCCATTCCACGAAAACTCCGTTCCAACGCTCGAAATGCTCAGTTGTTACGAAAAGATATTCATACAAAATGCTGCATCAGAAGTATTGATCCTTTAACTAGAGATTAGTAACTTTTCTATTGCTTTTATTTTGTAACTACTGAGAATTTCACGCGTGGGAACGAAGCGGACCGTGGAATTGCCCAGAACACAAAAGGACGTTCTTACTAAAAAAAGTTTGATTGTCTAACAAGCCATTAAATTCGTAGAACCAATAAATTGGGATTGAATCTTAACACTATTATGTTCATTCGGTTGATTTCTACCACCACTCGTCTGAAGCACTTTACAGAACTCGCAAAAAACATGCTTTCAATGTGGTAAGTAATTTTCTACTTAATTTCAATTTAAATTTCGTATAAGTACCCTTCAAACAACATTGAAACTTTGAAAGTACTCCCTCCTCAATAAAATTAATTTCAGACGAAATACACATTGCTCGGTCTACAACACACAAGTCGTCCGAGTACTGACATTCATAAGCAAGTGATTTAATATTTCGGCCTCGAACCTTTCCTACTAAATCATTGATTGACAATGAATCAACACAAAATGTTAAATTAAAAATTCAAAGTGCAATTCGATTTTCTATAAAAGTTATTTCTTATTGATTTCGATCCCATTCACGTGTGTACAAGTATTTTTTTATGAATCGTCTCTATGGACCATCGCTTACCAAAAACTTCCCCGGTGTCTGATACGCAACAATGAGCAATTTATATTTTAAACATACACAACAATTGTTCAGTTAAAATACCATACGCATAAATTTTTCAACCCTTTTTTTCACTCGTATTTTTTACATCAATAAATAAAAGAGGGTTTCTTGTGCAGAAGGGGATAACAAAAGAAGAACTGAACAAATTTCTTTAACTTTTATATTTCGTAAAACCCAGAGCGCTCATATTGTAATTTTGAAGCTAACAAATATAATTATAAAGTATTCGTAGTGCGTAATTCCATTATAACCCATCATACGCGTTTCCATTTCATACCATTTTTTTCTCTCCTGCTTTCCATTTTAATGCCATTTTTTATTTGTTTGTTAAATCCCTTGATAATATAATATCCAGCCTAAACAAATAGCACAGATATACTTTGAGAACTGAACAAAGAAACTGATGTTCATGACTTTGTTTGAACTCATCGTATTAATAAAACAGATTTTTGACATTCAGTTAGTTTAAGTTAAATTATAAAGTTTCCAAGATTGGGTCTTTGATTCCTTTAAAAATTGATTTATATTTGCGATAAAGAAAGTTCTTTTCTATGAAAATTTCTATGAAGGAAAACTTTTGTCTGTAATTTATATTTGAACGATGAAAACTAGAAAATTAGAAAACTAAAGTAGAACGAAGGAGTAACTACTTTCGATAGTTTGGGTTTGGTAAAAACATGTGGGGGATTTGGAAATACCTCATGGAACGTACCAACTTCACCAGGTGTGATTGGATTTTCTATTCCATTAAACAATTCCGCTAAATTCCAAAAATACCTCCATATGTATCCACGCAATATCGAACTCCATTTAATTTTCGAAATCCCATCAGCCTGTACCAACATTTTCGACAGTTGGTAGCTACTCGATTATGGTTCAGTATTTGCTTACACACAAGACATAATTTATGTAAGTCAAAGTCCCCAGGGCCAAAATAGAGGATGTATTTGATGAAATAATAGAGGGTGATGTAATAATATCCCTAATATACCCAGTAATCGAAGTTGAGTGTAGATCGAAAGGTATAACTTATTCGCATCCATCGAAAGGTACAGGTTTGTACAGTGTTCTAGCCAAATTCATTTCAGATTGATTGTTTTTTTTTCGGCTTGTATAGTTGTTTTTCTGGGAGATCATCGAGCCTAGATAAACGTTTGGGAAGATCATTTTTCGAAAAAATAGCATTTAGGTGGGTGGCGGACGACTTTTGTTCTTATCTTCTAAAGCATTGATTAGAAAGAGGCATATATAGTTGGTCTCTTTCTAACAATTGCTTTAGGATATAATAACAAAAGTCGTCCGCCACCCACCTAAATCCAATTTATTTGAAAAATGATGATTTTGGCTAGTGTTCAGTCTCTTCGTTAACACAATCAGACATTCCGAAATGATTCTCAATCAAAAACGAGAGGCGACATAGCTTGACATTTCTTAGTACGAATTTAGAATGAAATTTTGATTAAAGAGACTAATTGAGGGGTGCGTAATATCACGGACTCTAGTCCAGGATTTAGGGCAATTAGAACATTCGTTCGGGGCGCAAAATTTTGCAAAATAATTTCTTAAAATTTCTCAAAAACGCTCACGAACTTCACTTAATTAACCGTCACTTGCCTGTCATTAAATTTGATCCTTCTGCAATTATGCACGTCTTCGAAAGGCTCCCGGGCTTCATATAAGGTTTCAAGTGTGTTGATCTCTTTCTTTCTTTCGCTAGTCGCGTAGCATCTCGAGCTCAGCTCGTTTTCCACCAATATATTTCATCGACATAATCAGCGTACCTCTCCCTGAGATTTTGCAACGCTACGACTCTGTCTTGGAACCTCAATTAGCTGTAAATGACACCTTGAAGGGGGGAAGGGCAAAATGCGGGTTGCAATTGATTTTTTTTTTAAACAAACTCCAGAACAGGAAGGAAATATTAAGAGGCTAACCTTGAATCTGGTGGACAATCCTTATTGTAGTAAATGCGGAGAGATCAAAACAGCAGAACACTTTCTCTGCCATTGTCCAGACTTGGCGAAATCAAGAGCAAAATATCTGGGTGCCTATCGACTGGGCTACGGATCTATTTGGAGAATACTCCCAAGCACATCCTCAATTTTTTGAACGGCTGCTCTCCGATCACTTAATACTAAAAAATAGGAGGATTTAACTGAGGATTTAATTTTGAGTGCCCAATTGAGGCCTAGGTGCTTAATTCTCGCAAGGAATCTGTCCACTTATCCCATCCTATCCTTCCAACCAGAGCCCAGAGCCGTCAAAAACGGCGGCTGGCGGCTGAAATCAGTGCCGCCGCCTCCAACGATTTTCAAACGGCTAGCCGGAATGCTTTTTAGTAAATGGCTTGAAAAATAAATGGAATTTCTTTATTGTTTCGAAGTAAAGTATAATTTTTAAAATTTTTAAATTTCAATCATTTACGAAAACATATGCAAGGGACTCGTACGCATCAGAATAGATGTTGCATGTTGCAAAATCTAAATAAATATTGTCTTGATTTCAAGTGTATGAAATTACGTCCTCATTAAATTGGATTGGAAATAGTCAGGCAATATGGAAAAACCAGTCCGAAAAAACGGCGCAAAAAACATTTCCAATCATTAAAAACAACCCAAAATTAAAAAAAAATTGCACTAGGCCCGATCTTAGAACCGATCGTTAACAAAAAAGTTTGCCCTTTTTTTCTCTGCAACACTGCGCAAAAATCTTATAATTTAAGAAATATTCACAAAAAACCACCAAACATCCTGTGGATTCGCGTAGCGTGAGTTGGGCCCAAACTGACGACTGAGGACAGCACGAACCACTCAACAGATTTTCACTAATTTAATTTTCGTTATTTTTCTGAAGTCATTTCTTTTATTTAAAAGATTCAAGAGCGATTTTCGTTCTAATTTCGCAGAGATATAGGTCAAAAAGCTCTACTAACCGCCACCAACCTTCAAAAAACCACGTTTTGACCACTATTTCGAGAGTAACTTCGAAAGTTCTCAACCGATTTTGCCCAAATTCAATTCCGTTATTCCGTAATCATTTTTTCAATTATCTGCCAGGGAAAAAAATCTGATAAGATTTACTCGATTTATGTGGAAAAAACACGTTCGGCCCTGGTAGAAACTCAGTTGTAGGGCCGTGGCTGAGCCTAAGGACTCAAACTCAAAAAATGTTTTTCAATAAATTTTTTTTTCAGTTTTTCTTGGTGTCAATAATTTATTAAGCGAAAAAAAAGGCTCCTCACAATGGCACAGCCAGCAAAAAACGATCTTTTCAACAATTGTTTATTGGACATGCCCATATTTTATTGCCTTCAGTCGCCGCGCCGCCAGCCCGCCTTTTGACCGGCGGCGTTGCTGAGCCGCCGCTCAAGAAATTTTTTCGGCTAACCGCATTCAGCCGCCGCCGCCAAAAATGTTTGGCCCTCTAGCCGCCGCCAGTCGTTTTTTTTCGGCTCTGGGCTCTGCCCCCAACTCCCTCCTCGCTCTACCTCATGTTACAATAAAATTGTTAGTAGTAAACGTATAGGACCCTCGTACTTACTGCGAAGAGTTTCTGAAAAAAACTTAGGACAAAATAGTCGTTCTCGAAAAAATGAAGACTTTTTGAAGCAAAAACGACAAAAAAGCAATCGTCTTTTTATGATTTGACTATTTTTCAAGGCTTTCATTTTCTATTTGCATCATCCTGTCGCATTTCATATTTTTGCAACAATTTATTGTTACGGTAAAACGTTAATGTTGACCAGTTCTGCTGCCAGCTCTGCCGTACAATGCAAAAAAAACCTAGCGACGAGAATTTGTGAGAGAAAATGTATGAAAATCTCTCATCTGATAACGTCGCTAGGTTTTTTTGCGTTGTACGGCAGAACTGTAGAATATCATTGTATGCTACTATGTTTGCTTTAAACGTAAAATAGAAGACGAGAAAATGTGCATGTAAAGAAAAAGTTGTTGCGCGATGTTTCCTTACCGACTGTTAACGCTGCACCAACCTAAGCGAGATCAATTCGAGATTATAGTCAGATAAGCATTCACACTTTTTAAAAAGAGTTCCCGAGAGGAATATCCCTTTTTATCGTATCTGAATTACGCAAATAATTATAAAATTCAACATGCATTTAAAGGGGACAAGTTCGTGGCTTTACTTTTTACTTTTGAAATGCAAATTCAGATATGAAGCGTGTAATTAAATGAAAACTTGAAAAAGCTGATGAGTAAAAAATTGCAAGAGCATTAATATTTGCTGCAGTGAAATGATGAGTCAGTTGTGTATTTAGACTCAAATCTTCAATCGCTGTTACAGAATGCAAAATGATGCTAAAAAAAGCTTCGACGTAAAAAAGAAACCATTGAAATAAAAAATGCATTTTGATTGCAAAACTTATTCTCGAAACTAGCAATAAAACCGCAATCCACAGAAGCAGCGGATAGAACTTTTACATGAAAAATTGATGTCATTTTATATTCTTTTCATTTCAATAATAAAGGGACTAGTGTACATCATTGGCAAGCTAATGATAATGTTCTACAAATCTAATGAATTGTGATTCCGGTCATTTAAGTACACAGATTTGTATTTTTTTCTTTATTCTTTTACTGTATGTAATTCATGTGTAATCTAATCAAGTAACACGACTTACTATCTTAATTGGATTGTGTCGTGCATTTCCTAAATGGTTATTTGGTATTCAAATAAAACTTTTACCAGTTTATTTTTAATGGAATGTGTACGTTTCTTATGAATGAGAACATGGAACGCGATACGGCATGAAGTTTTCGTATTTAAAGTTTTGTTATTTGAATGTCGGTTGGATGCATCAGGAATATAAAAAAGAGTCATAAAATGATGATTTGAAAGAATCTAACGTAAAACATAACTACATTCGTAACCATAACCAGGTAAATAGTTGAATTGTTCTAAGGAATTTGATATTAGAAACAATTTGCTTGCAAAGACAAAGCATTACATTGGGCATTATTGTTGTAATAGAAGAGAGACATTGACTAACACTATGACTTATATGCGGTCATGGAAAAGACCCATCCTCTCTTACATGGAAGCTAAACAAGCTATAGGCAAAGTAAACATTGCATCGTCATTTCTTTGTCCTTTTGAGAAAAGAAAAACAGATAGAAATTTGAGCTCATTTCCCTAGAGCACTTTGAAGATTAAAATTGCATTTCTTGTTTCTTTCTTTTCATGTGGAGGTGCAATTGTCTGTCCTGTACCAAAAAATCTGATAATTCAGCTGACACTCAGACTTCACAGAGACCATATTTCGGCTGCGCTACAAAATTGTAATAAAACTAGTTGAATCTCCAGCCCCTAAGGGCTACGCGGTCATAAGCATTCTCGGTCGTTAGGTCGGAGATTCGTGGCTTAAGTATATTAAACCGAAATGTCCATTAAAATGTGCATCAAACTAATTTTCCCCCGTCCTACCGTTTCCGTTTCCCGCGTACTACCGGTTCCATCGTAGTACCGTTTCGCTCGTACTACCGTTTCCCCCGTACTACAATTTTCCCCGAGCTGCCCAATATTCTAACCAATACTGGTCACTTCTACTCATGAAACTTGAAGACTTTGCCAAAGAAACTGATTATCCATATCTCATACCTTCGCAGATACTTTTAAAAACGTAAAAATTGACCACTCTGGCAACTGCTTGGTGAAGTTGCAGTAGCCAAGTCGAAGAAGGCAGCCTGGTGTCAAAAAATCAAGAATATCACTATGACGGCATTGACGAATGCTTCACAACACATCAATTTTCATCTTGGCGCCAGGCTGCCGCTGCCTTCTACATTTTAACGAGCATAGCTCAAGAAGGCAACCTGACGCCAAGATAAAAATTGATGCGTTGCGAATCATTTGTCAATGCCGTCATATGCTGATATGCTTAAATTTTTGGCACCAGGTTGCCGACTCTGTGCCGTCAGACCAAGATAAAGTACGCAGCCTAATGTCAAATGTACAACTATTTTTCCAAGGAGTACTTGCTATTGGCTTACATCATTTTTTGATCCCAGGCTTCGTAAACGAAAATACAGTCTTCCACTTGTTGCAAATTTCTGAAGGCTGCGTTCTTCGGATTCAAGATCCAGTAAGTTCATGCATCACGAACTATAATTTAGCTGAATGCATGGGTGATTTTCAGTAAAACGAGTATAACTGTAACAAAGTGAGCCATCAATATGTGGAACTTCACCTTATGCATATCCGCCATTTTATTCGGTGTCCCGACACACAATATATCAAACCCAACAACTTTCCCTTTGACTCCAAGAATCTATCTTACACTAAAAAAAGTTTTAAGAAAAATTTCAACTAAAAAACAATTCAGTTCCCTTGAGCTCTTCAAGTTGGTCGGACGTATGTCATCATACGGTCGGTCGTTTGAGACCGACAAAGTGATAAAAAGACAAACTTTTGACTTTTTAATGTCGTAAAAGATGTGAAATGAAGAATGTAGAAATGATGTAAAAGTGATGTATTTTTGAAGTATTAGTGATGTAATACTGTTGATGTTACGATATTATTGTGATAGAGTTGTACCTTAGCACACAATTAGCAGAACGAATTTCATACTTTCTGAAAGAACCAATGTGACGAGCCTACACAAGTATTACTCTTAGCATTGCACTGAGGAAAATATCTACAAGCAACATAGGAATCGTGTTTATAATATACGCCGCCAACGTATTATATACGCGGTGAATGTATTATCAACCTTATTTAAGTATTATGAAGTATGCCATACGTAACGAACGTGATATGAGCTCACATAATACGCGTACTCGTAATACGTACACGGTGGATAAAATACGTCGGCGGCTTATATAAAAAACACAATTTCTACGTCGCTTGTCGAGTGTATATCTCGTCTTCTTCCGTGAAATTAAATCTCTCCTTCTCTCTTTCTCTCTCTATCGAGATTTACTCTTTTCAACTGGCTCTCGCTGCTACATGTCTGAAACTAATGACCTAAAGATAGCTTCATACTCATACATTATTTTGCCGATCAGCCGCTAGCTTTTTTTAGCCACACTCAACATTTTTTGACATTACCATTTTCTAAAATCACCCGGTTTTTTTGAATATCTTGTCTACGAAGGGTCATTTGCCTTAAAAACTTTGCCTGCGGCGCGGCGCTTCAATCATCTCATTCTCTATTGAACATCTTGTCTGCGAAGAGCCATTCGGCTCAAAAATTTCGTCTGCGGCGCTAATAGCATTATTTATCTAACAAACTATATGTACCGCGACGTTATAGCCCTTAAGATTCCCCCCCCCCCCTCCCACTGTTTAAGTCTTATCAGATAGAAACATGGGCAAAAACCCTCTTGCTTATGCCACAGAAATCAATGTTTCGGGCCGGTCCAGAGCATCGCCCTATGGGGCGTTTCGTAGCCAGTGCGGCCCTTAGTATCGCTGTAAACCTTTTTCGTGTGATACTCAAGCGAATCGGTGACCAAAATTTGTCATGTCGGTAAAGGAGCTCACAATTTCTTAGGTAAAATAGAAAATTCTTATTACGTTTTCTTCAAATATGCCAAAAAATCCATGACCCGTTGTTTCTGACCACCGGACTATATAGATTGAATTCATGTCACAATAGGAGAGTATGCCTCGGCCTTTTTGTATGTATGTAAAGGGAGCAAGACAAAAAGGCTAATATAACGGGCAAAAATAACGCTGATCCCTCACTAGAAGGCCTAAATAAAATTGAATTACATCAATAATTGAAACACTTTTTTTAGTATTGTACCGTTAACTACTTGCAATGCAAATACGAATCTCAAAAAACGAATCTCTAAAATTTAATCGGACCTTGTAATACAATTGGGAATGAAGTTTTGATAAGCATTCATTTTTCATCATCCACGCAGACAAAGAGCCTACGTTGTTTTCCACGGCAATTTGCTCTCACATTCTTAACGAATTTCGTGTTAACTCATAAATTTAAATGAAATGTTGCAATTAAACTGAGTGAAAAGAAAACGTCGCTGATGAAATTATGTTTGTTAAGCGCCCAATTCATACAAGTTTTCCTAGTTGTTTAGCTGAATTTGTAAATAAATTGAAGATTGTGGAAGAAGTAACGTGACAACGTGATGTCATAGCGCCAATGAATTTCGCACAACAATAGACGAATTTTCAGCTAAAATGCCGCATCATTCGTTACATTTTATTGTTATCCCAAAACCGAAGTCGTGCCGCAATAAATAATTTTAATAATGCCACTTGAACAGTTTTGCCGAAATGAACGAAGTTTTTGTGGTTTAACTTATGTGGGGGATTTGAGTTGAGCCGATCAATTTGAATGAAAATCTAGACCTGTGCGTATATAATCTCAATGAACGGATCACAAAATATCCAAACTTCAAAGCGCTTTGTGTATTCGGTATAGTAACTTCGGGATTACGAGGAAATATTCTTATTACGTTCTGCTTGAGAACGTATTTACGGTCTATTATAACAGTAGATGCAAAATTCTGTATGGTAAAAGATAAAATTGGGGATAATGAATTAATGATGTTGGCTGTATAATTCAGGGATACAATATCAGTTAATATCATACAATTAGTCGTTCTGTGGCTTGTGTATTTATACATATTTTTGGCAGCTCAAATTTGCTAACGATATGGTGAATCTATTGTTGTGCCTGGAGCGTTAGCTGATACAAAAAATTCCATCTCCTTGGAGATTTACAATAATACCGGAAGTGCAAACTGAAAAAGGATACGAACGAAGCGAATGAAAACTAAACAACGAAAACCTTTTTCTTAGAATTTATTTTTCTTTCGAATAAAGGGGAAAGTAAATGACGTCATGAATTACGCTCATGTACATATGAATAGGAAGACATAATGATTTCAATTGATCGTTTGTTATTTGCTGTCATTGGAAACATTGTTTTTTTTCCGCTGTGACACATTTATTACATTTTCAGAATTGAAAGGGTCTTTCGTTGCTAAATCGACGTACAATTATGAGAATGTAATGAACATTACAACTTGCTAAGATAAGGAAAACATCCATGTGCCTCAGAGCCATTTAAATGGGGATGTTTTTTTTAAAGAAGGAAGTAGCTTCGTAATCTCAAATGAATCTGGAAAATCTTTCAAAAATGGCAAAAATGCGTTGGCTTACAATATAAATCTACAAAGTAGTTACTCGGTGATAGGCTGCGTACTTGAAAATTATGACGGCAGCCTGATGCCGAAAATCAGTTTAAGTCATCGTAACGGCAGTAACGTACATGATAAATTTTAATGCATCTGCTGCTGCCCTCTATAGGCCATTTTCAACGAAAAGAGCGACATCTACTATCCTCATAACGTCGATATCATGAACTAAAGATAGTCTGCTCCAAATGTCGAAATTCTCAAATTACTTAGTCTGCTTCAAATGTCAAGTAGACAGAATAGAATTTGCTGCCATCTATTTTCCTTAAGAACCGCCTAAATTGTGGAGGTGAGCGGGCGGATCAAAACCTGATGCCCGCCCGGCCCGAGGCCCGATTTTTTTTTTAAAAAAATGCCCGTAGTGCCCGCGGCCCGAAGAAATTCTTAAAGCCCGCCCGATGCCCGCCCGTAAAATTTTCTGCCCGCCCGATGCCCGCTCGAAAAATGTTCTGCCCGCCCGATGCCCGACTTTGGGCATAACGAAACTCCATATATCACACCAGCAATACAGCGAAGTATAGCACTGTTTTAATTGCATCGTGGCGTGGTAGGTGTGTTGATGTATTTTATTGTCTAATCAGATTTCAGAATTTACTCAGTGCTGTTTGAGATAAAAAAGAGAGAACTCCTTTCTTCTCTTATTTTCTGTAGTTCAAACCTTCATTTTGCCGATTAACAGGTGCTCACTCACACTCATTTCTCTACATATTATTGTTTTTTTCTTTTTTTTTCTTTTACAGCTAAGTTCGAATTTAGGAATTAAATTAAATTTTCAACAACTTATATTCAACAACTTATATTCAACAACTGTGTTTGACAACTATTTCCAGATTTGTGGGAAAACATTGCCCGCCCGAGCCCGAGCCCGAAATTTTTTTCGGGCCGGCCGATGCCCGCCCGGAAAAACGACTGCCCGGTGACATGTCTGAAAAGTTTTCGCCCGCCCGACCTTTGTAGTGTCGGGCGCGGGCGGACCGAAAAATCGGGCCGTCCGTTCACCTCTACTATATTGATAGAAGAAAATCTTAAGTACGCAGCCTAGAGCCGAGTTGAAATTTATGTGATGTATATACTGCCGAAATTTGCATAAGAAACTTAGTAACGAAAGAGATATCTATGCAAAAGTGGATACAAAATTATTTGTCTCTCTCACACTAAGTTTCTTATTCAAATTAGGGCAGCATTGTATTCGTGACTGTCGTTACGACGGCATTGACAGATTTTCGGCACTAGGCTGCGTTATTTATGGACACTTAAGCTTCTCAAGGAAACAGTCTGGTGTCGAGTTTTGGAACCGAGTGGACAGTAATGTACTATTTACTCAGGGACGTGACAGTCTTCTGTTTTGATCTCTGCAACTAACGTTCAACGCGAAGTTAGCTGCAGTTGCGACCGAGTGTAACTTCATTGCGAAAAAAATCAGCTGATTTTGAATTTTTCAATGAATTCACCTGTTTTTGGTATATTTATGAATTTATTTATTTATTCAAATGACTTTAGGAAATAACATAAAACTAGAACATTTACATTTACAAATTAGCACGTTATTACATTAACACGTTAGTACTTATAAAGCTTATGCAACAAAGGACATTGATATCATCATGTCCAGCCCGTTGATCCACTCTATGGCTTCGTCTGTTGCCAAATGCAGTTCTTGCAGGCCTCCGTTGAAGCGACGCATTGGGCATTGGTTTAGGATGTGTTCCATAGTCTGCTCGTTATTACAATCGTAAAGCGGATTCTAAGCCATTGACGCCTGGGTAACTCCATGCCCTTAAGCTTTTCCGTTGGGTCGCTTATTAGATCTTTGTTGGCGACAAATGCGTTTCGCCACCAATTCCTTCATCTGGTTTTCAGCTCTTGGATCTCAGAGCTTTGACGATAGTACTCCAAAAAGGATTTCATGATTGTAGTCGTAGACTAGACGGGGCAGAATCCAGGCCGGCGTGAATGGGCAGATCGAGATCAGCTTCGATTTTCGGAATGCACGAATTCCTGCCACAGATTCCTGCCTTCGGATGTGGTTCGGTGTTACGTTGCTGAGGATGTACAGCGATTTCACTTCCGTTGGATCGACCGGTCACCGATTTCCGGTCACGATTCTCAATGCGCTGTTTATCTGTGTGTCTATTTTGTTTGTGTGGCAGCTGTTCATCCACACTGTTGCGCAGTTGTCGGCCACGGACAGTATCATCGCTTGGGTGGTGATGCGGAGGGTTTCCGCTGTACAACCCCAGGTTGACCCGGCTAATTTTTGAAGCAGGATCACTCGTGGCTTCAGCTTCGTTTTAATCAACTCAGCGTTCATTCTGTATGTGAGACATTTTATGAATGAAATCAGCTGATTTTCTTTGCAATGAAGTTAGCTACGGTCACAACTGTAGCTTATTTCAAGTTGAGCATTACTCGTAGAGACCGAAACAAAAGACTATCACGCCTGTCTTTCCCCCATCCAACATTATCATGCGAACTTCTTTAAATTCTGCGAACTTCTTGAAATGCAGACATCGTTGTAGTAATTTTTCTCCATGAAAATGTTCTACATGACAAAGGACCATTCTAGTGCCTGAAATCCTTATTTCATCGTCTTATAAAATATTTCATGGAGTCAAATTGCAACAGTCAGACGCCCTTTTTAACCAACAAAGGCAGTTGCTTGATAACATAATACAAAATTCCAAAAAATTACTTAACTTACAAAAAAGCTCACTCGCTACATTTTGTTGGAATCTCTTTGTAGATGATATTCCTCTATAATGGAAACATTGTTATTGTAAAGTTCACCTCACAATGTTCAAACCCAAAAAAACCTTTGAACGCTTCTTGAGAATTTCAGTGGTTTTTTGGGATATACCATTGACTTTCTTAAACAAACCTACTGAGAAGTACTTAAGCGACAGATAAGTGTGTTCGAATTTCGCAACTCAGACAAAAATGTATTTGAGATTTGTTATGACTACATGGTTAGGACATTCACCTCTTAGCAAATTGTGGCAAGATCCTTCATATCGTCAAAGGAATATTTTATGAATAGCTGCTGTTACACATGCTGTCAACATAAAGTGTTCGTAATGTTGTTTACATTACAACAAAACATTCACATGAGCTTTATGTCATGGGTAATATACAACTTGTAATGCAGAAGTTGTGTAAGATTACATGCAAGACGACAATTATACATTTCACACCATGTAAATGTACGCTTAACGACAAAATGTTTTGTTATAGCGATGTCTCTTTGTGCTTTAGGAATATCCGTTAAGACGTGACAGCCGCAGTAAGCACTATTTTCTCGGCGGCTCGAAAATTTTCAATTGTAATAAATTGTGAGGGCATTTTAATTTTGCAGCTGTTGTGCTATTCAAAATTTTTCAATATTACTTTTGACGGCACGGCTGTGTGCATCGGATGTGGTCTCTCCCAAGATCAGAATTTTTAGAGACAGTCAATTGAAACTAAAAGTCGTTGAAAAAAATTACTCTTCGAACTTACACGGCTACACTCCCTCGACAACTTAGCCGAGCCTAGCTCGTGCTGCCAACCAAATTCTGAAAATTCAGACTCCGGCGCGATTTTTTTTGCGGCTGTCACGTCTGTAACCTTTTTGCTGAAATGAGTGTCAAGTCGAACTAAATATATGAATGTCATATTCATATAAAAACTTCAACATAAAGCTAACATTAACTTGAAATTAATTTTACAATTTTCCTTTTTGTAATAAATAAATTACTAAAACATCCAAATAACGAACAATGCCAACCAACCAACCTTGATATGGAAGTCGATATCATCATTTCTAACAAGTATTTATTCATTTATTTCAGTGACATTAATACCATTAACTTCTGCAGCTCATATTGTCACAAATAGAATATCATATTTCCCAGAAGATATCGAATGTTCAACTTTACAGAAATAAAATAATACATTCGACTGAAATACACGTTTTTGTGGAAGCGATTTTACAAAATATTGTGTACTGAACTTTCTAGCACATTATGGTATCATTTTGGGGCATGTTTTGAGAAATGAAGGTGGTCGGAACTCTCTATTGAAATTCAATATAAAACTTTAAGTATGAGGATATTGTTCGCTTTCGATGGAGGAAGTGGAAGTACCTAAAATTATACATAATGTATTTAGATAACTTTTTGTTTACATAAAAAGCTTTTCGTAATTCGTAAACCCCTGAATTCCGCGAAGACAAGACATATTGCTTTCATTGAAGGCAGGCTGTTGACAGTTTCAAAAAAAAAATTATGAAGCCTCTTCACTGTTTGGGATTGTGATTGGCAATAAAATTTTAATTCTTCAAAGGAAAAAAAAATAATTTGTTGCTTTAGGCCATCATAGAATCGCGTAATGGGAATGACAAAATAAGCTAAAAGAAGGAATTACGCAATCAATCTGTTGAACGTTTCTTTAAAGAGAATACTTTCATTTTCTTTTGATGTATTTAACTGATATTTAATCAGTGGGAAGCCCTTACCCATTGAAAAATATAAAAAATTGACAAATTGTTTCGAAAATTTTCATAAATTTTAACACCTCCAGCGTGAAAGAGAGTTCTGGTGGTTCCGTGTGTCATCAATACGATAACACAAAACGAGAAATAATGTTCGATTTTCAAATTTTTTTTTCATTTGTAATTGAATAAGATGAGCAAAATCAAAAGAGAAATTCCAATGAGACATTCAGGCCCGTAGCCAGGATGAATTGACAGGGGGAGGGGGCGCCTCCTTAAGAATCATTAGAAAATATGTATGTGCGTGCACTGTGATGCAGCTTGCTGAACCTTGTTGCACCTTCACTTTGATACACTTTGATGCACCTTGTTGCACTTTGATGCACCTTGCTGCACTTTGATGCACTTTGATGCGCCTTGGTGCACCTTG
This sequence comes from Pseudolycoriella hygida, assembly GCA_029228625.1. NCBI lineage: Eukaryota > Metazoa > Arthropoda > Insecta > Diptera > Sciaridae > Pseudolycoriella > Pseudolycoriella hygida. The sequence goes on along the minus strand of CM055405.1, from coordinate 37,595,916 downwards.
ACACACTTTGATGCACCTTGTTCCCGTTACTCGTTCGTCTGGATTTTCCCTAAAATATAGCAAAAATTCATTTTATGGGCTCAGGTCGAACTTGCGAAAGGAGAAGCCTCGGACACTTACCTCCATGGACGAAATAGTTCGCCTCAATTTTCTGTACAACAAAACAAACAATAAATTTTTTGGGCTGGGGCCGACTTCACGACCGACCTGTAGTCCCAGTAGAGGCCCTGGACCCAAATTTTTTCTAGAGTGCATCCGCTTACCTCTCAAATAGAAAAAGAATTATCGAAATCGGTAGTAGTTTACCCAGTTTATACATGAAAAACATGTAGGGCCTAAGGCCCTATTCGACGCCTCTTTGTGGGGCCTAGTTAAGTCCAACCCCCCAAACTCAACATTCACTCGATGTATATACGAAAAACATTAAGGGCCTTGTCCAAGGACTCAAATCCAAAAAAGTTTCTTTGATAAATTGTCGGTCATTCCCAGATCTTTCGAACAAAAAAAAATTATGAAAATCAGGAAGGATATGCTCGAGTTATGTACAAAAGACTAAACACCACTTAAACGGCCCTACCTCGGCGGCCCTTGGGCCGACAGTGCCCAGATTCAATCACACAAAAGATTTTTTGATTACCTTACAGGAAAAAAAAAGTTTTTGAAAATCGGTTTTACACGAGTTATCGTGTTGACGGACGGACATTTTTTTTTATTGTTGAATCGTCATCTAAGGACCATGATCGATGCTCCCCCCCCCCCTACTCCAGGGTCGAAATTCGACTGGTTACAAACGTCCGTCGTGGTAAACGCAATAGACCCCTTTTCGAAGCACTACGTTCTTCGTACAGGTCTAAAAACACATATTTTGCTCGTGTATATAATATGCATGTAGTGTGAGGAAACAGGATAAATTCCTGCTTTTTTGGGTCACTTAACAGAATGATATACCGTAAACAGTTTTAGTATAACATGTAGGCGCCTGTCAGCGGCGCCTTATTAGAAGCGCGAACAATACATGAGTCAAAACCAATACAATATTGCCTTTCAGTGTGAGTTTCTTCGCTTTTTCCTAAAAAAAATGGTAACATCAAATCAAGGAACAATACTCATTTATTTCTTGACATCTATTTTCTTACATTCGTACATTCCCGGTGCTGCCGTTTACCAAACTAATTGTAGTTATAAGAAAAGTGACAACACTGAGTCTAATATTACACATTTTTTGTAGCTCTTTCCTTTGCTTTAATTTGATATTCTTACCAGAAGTATGAAATGCGCAAGCGAAGCGAGCAAAGAATTTTTTTTATTAAAATTTGAAATTTAAAGATTTCACTAATACCTCTTTGAAGTAGCGTTATTCTTTTACTTGTTCAATTGTGCAATTCTAAATCCCTGGGGGAAACAAGGCAAGTGCCAGATCGGTGACGCCCTACTCGCCCCCCTGACTACGGGCCTAGAGGCATTAAGATTAGCAGAAGAGAAATAGTTATTTACGCTACAAGGGAGAGGTACGAAAGTATCTCCGAGTGGTGTATTATATTTTATCTGCCTAGAACGATAATCTCGCATTTTTCTCCCTAGGGCAAAATTGTTTTTCTCGATATATCTTTTCTCGGCAGATAAAATAGCATATGCACCGCTGTCCAGGATGGTTTATTTTGACGATTTGGATTATTTCCCACGCCTTCGGCTCGGGAAATTACCTCCAAATCGTCAAAATAGAGCATCTTGGACAGCGGTGCATAATCTACCTTTTCATGCTTCATATGCGGTGCGAAATTAAAAAAAAAATCATTTAGCTTTAGCCCGAGGGGCGAAAATAAAATTTTCGTCCCATGGGATGAAATTTTTACTTTCGCACCGCATATGAAGCATGAAAAAAGTTTTTACTGTGCGAGAGTGTGTTGGTGTCAATTAATGAAGAATACATAATTGAGAACAAATGTTACTTAAATCAAACGTCAAGTCTGCACCAAAACACTCTCGCGTATATAGTAAAACATTATACGATACTTTGAGGGCAAGCCCTCGTGTACGTACACATCTCGTTAGGGGCCATCAATAAATGACGTCCAATGTTTTCAGTGCTGCCAGCACATTTAAATCGTTAATAACTCGATAAATATGCTTTCTGGTGATTCAAATGTGTGTTGTACCCCTCACACACGTTTGACTCGCCAATACTGGCAATATTCGTTTTGGGCAATTTACAATGCAATTCATCAGTAATTTATTAAAATGCCGAATAAAATTTCACATTTTTTGGGGTCTGAATTATGCTGAGAAAGCCTGATTTATGGAAAATCAGTCTCGAGATTTCGAGAATATGTGCAAAAAATTAGCTAATAGTGTGATTTCTCAACGGTAATATAGGTTTTGCAGTGTCAGAGTATTCAAATAAACAGACCGGAATTGAGGGCATTTCAAACGTCATAAGATTGTACGCAAATTTCCATACTCCTGTCAAATAGACATGAAATAATGCTGTGACAAAATAATTATTTATAGAATTTATGACGCACTACCTTCATTGACATAAATGTAATTTAAATTTAAAATAGGCATTTAATTAAAAATCAGCTACAACCACGACAACATTATTTCATTTTGTTGTAGCATAATTGAAAATATTTCCCGAAATTGTTTGTAAATTCATGAAAATCGTTTATCTTCGTACATTTCAGTGGTGTTTTGGTGACCCTTTATAAACAATCACATTACCAAATAATAGTTGATCAAATTTCAATAAATCAAAATCTATAAAATTTAATTTCAATAGCACTATTTGTTTGATAGAATCCACAGTAGCGTTTACCGGTAATGTCAAAATTGCCACATTTGATTGAACATATCGATACGCTTATGTCCTTATTTCAAATGTGAATATTAAATGTAGTGGAAACTGATAACTATTTTTGATACTAGTATCGAAATACTGTTGTTTTTGGACTAGACTGAGGGAGTTGCGGGAATTGAAAAGTAAACACATGCACTCCGCACAATGGATCAATGCAGAAATATTACGAATAATAATGTCTACGATATTTAATAGTGTGATACTGTATTATTCAGTGTCTAATACGCAACTCGTCGTATGTCCTGTAAATTTATGCAAGTCGCTGTAACTGAACCCAACCTCTCACATAATTTTCAAATTTTTGTTTCGTGTATTCTACGTAAGACCGTTTAGGATGCGCGTAGGCTCAAAAAGAATTTCGTCGACATATTAAGTGATCCGTATTTTTTTGCGTTTTTTTTTTCAAATTTACGTTATTTCGGCGAATTTGCCGAATTTGGCAAATTTGCCTACATGTGATTGGCAAATGTGACCACTTCCCTAACCTGTGCATTATGGTGTTATTCACATCTCGGCACATTTCGACACAAAGTTTTCAGATGTGCAAGAGATGTGAGGAAATGTGCGACGGGAACGGCAAATGTGCCACTTGAAAAAAATAAAATTTCACATTTGCGAGTTTGTGAAAACAAATGTGGAAATGTGAAAACACATGCCCACATTTCTTGACTCAGAACGAATTTTTTGATAAAAAAGCAGACTGGCACAACAACAATAGAAAAAAAGTACATATATTAAAAAAAAAAAAAAAATACGGATCACTTAATACGTCGACGAAATTCTTTTTGAGCCTAAGCGGCCGCACGTAACATTCATGAAACATAAATTTGGAAATGTATGTGAGAGGTTGGAATCGACATATTGCTAAATTTTTAAAATTTCGCAGATTGGTTGTGAAATAATGAGTTCAGACAAATATACCCGCTGAAAAGAGAACGTTTCCACACATTTGTATTTTCGAAAAACTTTTTCAAATATAGACGATATTAATGAACTGACAAAGTTCAGTAGTATTTTTCATTGAAAAGTAGCATTTCCCGCAACTCCCTGCCAATACGAGACGAAATAGTGCATTACTGTCTCGCTGGGAAATTTCTTATTGAGACGTTTTGGAAGGTTGCATTTCGAGCCGAGGGCGAGGATTACATTCCACACCTCGAAACAAGGAAAACTGACTTTAGTCGATCAGCAAGACAACAAAATCTTTTATTACATCGATTTTGATGTCACAATGAAGAGAAATCATGAGGGGCCTTTCATAAATGGCGTCCGGTCGTTAGGATGGGGGAGGGGGTATAGGAAAACCGGAAGAATTGGGGCTATTAGAAGCGTGACGTCCGATTGAGAATTTGTGGTTTTGTCAAATTTCTGTCAAGAACTTATAACTGGGAGAATGCCCGAGGTTGTTTGTCGAGAGAGAAACGCAGACTTAGCCAAAAAATTTTCTGTAGTTTCTTTGACAGTTTGTTAGAAGAAAAATGTACATAAAAATGGCAAAAGTATTCTTTCTACAATAAAAAAATATTTTTATCTGCCTAGAACGATAATCTCGCATTTTTCTCCCTAGGGCAAAATTGTTTTTCTCGATATATCTTTTCTCGGCAGATAAAATATGCCCGCTGTCCAGGATGGTTTACTTTGACGATTTGGATTATTTCCCACGCCTTCGGCTCAATAACCTCCAAATCGTCAAAATAGAGCATCCTGGACAGCGGTGCATAATCTACTATTTTTTGTGAACTTAAATTTTTTATTGGGGGGGTTAATGAAATCAGATGTCATTATTTTGGGGGTACAGTAAAAGCGGACGACTTCGGACGAGGGGGAAGGGGGGTCGGAAAATAGTCAAAATAACCGGACGTCATTTATGAATGGCCCCTAAAATCATGTCATTTCCGCGATTCCCCTTCCGACCATCGTACGCTACTGAATCAATCTTTCCACTACCTTTATGTGCCCACGGAATTTGTGTACAGCCCTCTAAAAATGGTGATCTTCTTTACCCTCACAACATTTTACGCATGATTTACAGACGCTGAAGTAAGCAAATTGAGTTGCCGGTTTGAACTCCTACACGTTTTTTTACCCTTTGCTATCCATGTAACTATAACATTTGGTCGAATGTGAAATTAATTGAAACTGAAAAGAATAAAATTTGTTGTGACATTTTTTTCTACGTTAAACATAATTCGTCACACCCATCCAATATATAGATCAAGCAAACAGAATCATCGATGACAATATCAACATTCAACGAATAACATTTGATAGCTCAACTAAGTGTACATCAAACTACATATCGATTTCGTAACAATCAGACCGAAAAATCGTCAAGTTACTTGATATAAAAATTATCTATGATTTGCCTGGGCTGGGAATCGTATTAATACGATTCACATTTGCCAGTCAGATTTTTTGTTCGACATATCCTTTTTACATCTTTTTATTTCCCTTTTTTTGTCAATTTCTTTGTTTTATATTATCTTTCAGTTTTTTCCCTTTTCTCAAATGATTCATCTATCTTTTTGGAACATAAAGAGTTCAGCTTAAACAATAGCAGACACATAGCAAGATAATCAGCCCATGTTATGGGTTTTTGGGTTGGGATTTTACACATGCAATTGATGCGCAAAATCTTTTTTTCTTCTTCGCGTGGTGATAATGTTAAGACTGCCATAAATCACACGAATGATTAAGTCCCAAGTTAAGTTCCTCTATAGAAGAATTTAGCAACACGAGCGAATTGTTTTTGAATTAAAAATAAATAAAAATACCACCTAATCAGATCTTGTAGGCAAATGAAATATATATTTTTGGATATACTTGACTGTTACACATTAAATTTTGAATCAATATTTATTATTGGATACAAAAGTATATTAAAATTTTACGTTTACAAAATACCATACCGAAGAGTATCTGGTTCAAGCTCCATAAATTCACTCGTGTTATGAATCATAATAAAAAAAAACACTGTGAAAAAAAAATTTGAAACATTTCTGCTTCATAAATAAATTAGCCTCCTGACATTTTGATAAATGTATTTAAATTGTATGTTCCAACCCTGACATATTTGTGGTAAACTATTTCAAATACGAATATTAGGAATACACGTTCTCAACGCGTTTTGCATTCATTTTTGAAATCCAAAGACGTTTTTCCATCCACTTTAATTGAAAAGTTGAATTCGGAGTTTAGAGTACAGGATAAACTAGACTTCCGACTTCCATTTTCTCAAATCATCATGCCCGCAGAGGTAGCGGAGGGCGTGACGCAGTCCCCACACCCCGAAAAAGAAGTCCACAAATCAAAAAACGTCATTCAAAAACCTTTGGGAGAGCGATAGGCGATTTTTTGGGGTTTTCCCCCTGCCCCCGGCCACCTCCAAACTATTTTTTAACGTCGCAGCAGCTTTCAAACGAGCCCAGAATTATCAAAATCGGTTGGAAATTGGCTGAGAGATATGGAATTTTAAAATTCACGAATTTTCATATAACTTGAAACAAAACAAGATTTTCCAAACTTTCAAATTCCTTTCAGTTTCTCTGTATGTGCACGGTGTGGTTGAACAAATTTTTACCTAAATTTTTTGCATATTCATTTTGACTTCAGAAATGTCTTTTTGGGGTCAAAATAAACAACTTTTGTTCTGGCACTAGGTAGGCGCATCGGGCGGATTTTGAAAAAACGGCAAAAAAGTGTCAAAATATTCGAAAATTCACTTTTTTCGACGAAAACTCACATTTTTTATTTTTTTTTTCTGGTTCTTTTAGGCGTACAATGCCTAAATCTTCGCGAAAGCTGTAAAATATTATATTTCAAAAAAAAATGTTTGATCCATCTGCGAAATTTTGATTCTTAACGAGTTCTGATCCCAAAACCATCTACGACTATGAAAAAATGAATAACAAAAATGTTGCGTGCTTTTAAATGCTTTTTTAGATAAACCGGTTGATATCAATTGTTAAATGCATTACCAAGAAGAAAGCAGAACAATAAATTGCTATCAATATGACGAGTATGCAAGGCATGAAATTTATTTTGGCTGAAGTTTCGATTCGTCGCTCCTAATAGCAATTAGATTTAATCCATAATAAAAAATTTTATCACCGTTGACGCTGATAGTAAAATAGATTTATTAATTTATTTACTAAGTTTTTTTTCAATAGTAACTAGTCAAACTTAGAAATAATGAAGAACTTGACTAAAACGGCTGGAACGCATTCCGAAAATCGTTATAAACTTTGCATATTGTGTTTGAAGACAAATAGTCGTTCTAAAAACAGATTTACAAAGATTATTGTGCGCGGCAAAGTAGAAGCAATGATCAAAAAACTTTTCGATTATAATGCGTGTGATGAACATTTACCGTGTGCAATTTGTAGTGGATGTTTGAGAAATTTATACCGTTCGGAAAACCGAGGAGATATAACATTGCCTGATTTATCCATATTTCCAGTACTTCCCGTCACGACATCAACCAAGAAAACGAAATGTAAATGTCAAATATGTGAAATGACCAGAACAAATAGACTTAAAGGTAGAAGCTGTGGCAATATACACTAGCAGTTTTATAGACGTTGTTTAAAATTTTAGATGCTGGTGTCACAGGTCGAGGAATAACCAAGGATCACTATATTAAATTATGCAATCTCTGCTACACATAAATTCATGGAAAAAAAGGTCATAGTTGCAATAACGTATCTCGATTCTCCAATCTTCAGTCCATCGTAGTTACTGTTCCAACGAAACAAAAAGAGCAAATTCTTTCGTCAGTTTTAAAAGTGGACACAAGAATCAAAATTTCGCAGATGGATCAAACATTTTTTTTTGAAATATAATATTTTACAGCTTTCGCGAAGATTTAGGCATTGTACGCCTAAAAGAACCAGAAAAAAAA
>CM055405.1:37543369-37587659 GCA_029228625.1 Pseudolycoriella hygida | reverse complement strand
CTTTGACATTACCTTGGGTAATTTCTATGGATCTTTGAAATTCTTACAGTTATAAAAGAACAGAAAACGTTGGATTATTTGCTTATATGTATATTTAAATACGTTCGAGTCTCTTTGCCACATGTATTCTGTTTGCCACATCTATTCTGATACGTACGGGTCTTTGGTTATGTTTTTATTTAATTTTGTTTGATTCCATTTTGTGAAGATGTGATAAGTTGTACAATTGCTTTTTCGGGCCAGTAAGGCTGGACGTGCGTTTGGCTCAGACCGCCTCCTCCCCCACGTCCGATGTCATTTGTGCATAGCCCCGAACTACTTTTTGATCCATGCAATGCCGAACCAAAATGAAATGTTTTTTTTGACTTTTTTGCGGACACAATACATATCAAACATGAGAGCCGTGTACATAATGTCAGCAAGGCTAGTGGAACAAAAATCATATTCAAAGGAGCCGTACGCATCGGAATAGACGTGGCAAAGAGAACATATGTTGCAAAATGACTCAATATCTAAATAAATATTGTCTTATGAAATTACGTCCACATATAGACAAAAAAGTTCCCCTCAATTTATTCCATAGCAAAAGAAATTTTTTGGGCTGGGGTTGCCCTTAGGAAAAACCTAAGACCCTATGGAGAGACCTCGGACCCGTACTTTCATGGACATGGACTTTCATGACAACAATACACAGAAAACTTCATCATTTGAATATGAATTGGTTTCATTCTCTGTGTGTATAAGATTAATAGAGGCCTGTGAAGACGATCACAACAATAACTGGGTGAACAGTTTAATTTCACAAAGAGCTGAGGCCCACTACTACACTGGGTGAGCAGTCCAATCTCTCAACCAGGCCTGAGGTGGCCCACTTAACTGGGTGAGTAGTCCAATCTCACAAAGAACTGGGTGGCCAGTCAATAAGAAGCTGGATGAGCAGTCCAATCTCACAAAGAACTGGGTTGCCAGCCAATGCGAAAACTGGGTGAGCTGTCCAATCTCACAACGAAGCCTGAGGTAAAAATCATTGGTCAAGTAAAGTCGATCGTTGGTTAAACGAAGTCAATGGTTGGTCAGGGAAAGTAAACTTGATGGTCAGGTGAATTCGATTGTTGGTCAAGTAAAGTCAATTTTTGGTCAAGTAAAGTCGATGGTTGTTCAAGTAAAGTGGATGGTTGGTCAAGTCAAGTCGATAGTTCGGTGGTGAAGTAGATGGTTTGATGGTCAAGTCGATGGTTTGATAATCCAGACGATGGTTCGATGGTCAAGTCGGTGGCGAAGTGGATGGTCAATGTCAATGGTTTGGTCAATGTCGATTGCTTGGTCGAATGCAAAAGGCTGTCAATAGATGGTTGGCTCAGTGCAATTTTCAACTCAACGGTCAAATTTGAGTGGGAGAAATCTATTTGAGTGGGAGTCGTAACTTATTATCAATAGTGGGAGTGTTGGAATTAGTATTTGATAATAACTTACACTCAAGAAACGTGTGCTGATCCAGTGTGCATAGAGTCCACATTTAAATGAGTTAGTCTAGTAGTCATAGATTCTAGTATAAATACGAGTCTCTTTCCATATAGTCACTCTCTAATAAACGTTCAAAGTGTGAACAACACTGTTTTATTGGGGGTCCGGATTGGAATCCGTGAAATTCCAATAAAATTACCAAATATGGGAAATGTAACGTAGGGAATACTCGGATCTGAATTAACCAAATTCTTTCGCGCAAATTCCTTGGACAAAGAACAATGAAAGCTTTCAAAAGCTTTCAAAAGCTTTCAAAATCTTCTTTTGTTCAATGTCCGAACGACTTTCCTCGGAAGAATTTGGTTAACTGGTATTAACTACCCACTGCGATTTTTATCACGTTTTTTTTCCATTTTTTCCCACTAAATCGCATATGGCCAACAAGTTACTGTAAGGTTGTAAGGCTGTATCTCATTCAGAAAACAGTCATATGAGCGTTCCAACGTTACATTTTATCCAACTACACCCGTGAAAGTACCCTCATACTGTAGTGTAGTAGCGTGAGTTGGGCCAACACTCAGGACCCTACATTCGGATCACTCAACCAATGCTCACTAATTTTTTTGTGATTTCTATCCATGATGTCCATATCTTTCATTCAAAACCTTGAAGAGCGACAAGACTTACCCGATTTATGTTAAAAAAACACGCTAGGCCCTAGTAAAGACTCAGTTTTAGGGACCTGGCTGAGTCCAAAAGTTCAAAATTAAAAAAAGTTTCTTCAATAAATTGTCAGTCATACCCAGACCTTTCAAACAAAAGACAGTTTATGAAAATCGGAAAAGGTTTACTCGAGTTATGTTTTTTTTTTTTTTTTTTTTTTTTCTCAAGGGTGAGGAAACCTTCAAAAGGCACCTGGTCCTCCTGGACCAGTGTTGGATTTTTACCAACTAAAACCTCCTTCCTTGATCGCCACGCTCTCGTCTCCCCGGAACCGCCTCACAGCATTACTTCGGGGAGGGGCTGTGCTTTCGCACCTACTCTCTCAGATCAACTGCCAGTCTTCGTTGATCGTATCTCCATGTACTTTGTAGCTTCACCATTATCTTCGCAATTGCGTTGTCCGCTACTTTCCACACTTCTTCGTCGCGACACATTTCCGATATTATGTTGTCGGCGTTTACGTCTGGCCTGCTCGCGGCTATCAGCTCACATCGCTCCTGTTCAAAACGGGGACAGACAACCACAACGTGCTCTGCAGTTTCTTCCTCTTCAACGCATGTCACGCAGAAAGGTGATTCCGCGTGTCCAAACCTATGCAGGTACTTCCTGTAGCACCCATGACCCGACAGGAACTGCGTCAGGTGGAAGCTAACCTCTCCGTGTTCCCTATTTACCCATGTGGTTACGTCCGGTATAAGCCTATGAGTCCACCTTCCATTTTCCGCGGAGTCCCACTCTCGCTGCCATTGACGCAGTGATTCGACTCTTACTTGTGCCCTCACTGTTTTGGTGTTTTGGCCCCCCCTTTCCTTCAGTCTGTGGCATTCACTGTCTTCCATCAGCATTATGCATATAGGCATCGTTCCGGCTATCACACATACCGCTTCCGAGGAAATCGTTCTGTATGCGCTTGCTACCCTTATGCTTGACAACCTCTGGGTTTTTATCAACCTCCTACGGTTCCTCTTTGTGTCTAACGCCCTTATCCACGCTGGTGCCCCGTAGCGCAGTAGCGATAGGGTAACACTTGCTAGGAGCCTCCTTTTACTGCTGCGCGGTCCAAACCCATTCGGCATTATCATGGCCAGTGCTGCATTGGCTTTCATTGCCTTTTCGCACGTATAATCTACGTGGGCATTAAAGTTTCCACGATCGGCTAACATGACTCCAAGGTGTTTTAGCTGGCGAGTGGATGTGATCTCGTTCCCCTCGATGTTCATTACAATCCGCTCAGTTTTCCGACAATTGCTCACGAGCATGATCTCGGTTTTCTGATGGGCCAGCTTCAGTTTAGCCATTGTCATCCAACGTTCTACAGTTTCCAACGCCTCTTTCGTGACGACTTCCACCTCCAACTTTGACGTTCCGATAACTATGAAAATTAGGTCGTCGGCAAAAGCAATCGTCGTAACCCATCTTGGCAGCTGCAGCCGCAGCGCTGCGTCGTACATCGTATTCCCCAGCGTTGGTCCTAATATGGATCCTTGTGGAACACCAGCTGTGATGTCTACCATCTTTTTCCCTTCCCTGGTATCGTACATTAGCACCCGTCGTTCGAAATAGCTTTTCATTACCCTGCAGAGGAAATCGGGGACTCTCATAGCATGCATTGCCTTAGCTATCTCCGTCCAGCGTGCGTTATTAAAGGCATTTTCAACGTCTATCTTCGTTATAACGCAGAAGCGGTTCCCTGTTCTTTTTTTCTTTCGCGCCTTGTCGGCAATCTCCATAACTCTTTCTATTGCTTCGATCGTCGATCTTCCTTTTCGAAATCCGAATTGGTCGTCGGACAGTCCGTGCTCACCCTCTGTGTTTTTGTGTAATCTGTTCCGGATCATGGCCTCCAGCAGTTTTCCCATACCATCCAGCAAACATATAGGTCTATATGATGGTTCACCTTGTGGTTTCCTTGGTTTTGGTAGTAGGACCAGCTTCTGTTTCTTCCATATATCAGGAAAATTTCCGTCGTCGAGGCACTTCTGCAATGTCAATCTGAGCATGTCCGGCTTTATGCATGCCGCCGTCTTCAAAGCTACATTGGGGATCCCATCTGGTCCTGGCGCCTTGTTATTTTTCAGCTTTTTGACAGCCGTCTGAATCTCTTCTAGTGATCACCCGGTGTGATCACCCGGTCCTGTCTGTCTTCAATTTCATCGTCGTAAGGAGTTTGCGGCCATGCGACCTGTTCATGTTGCGGGAATAGCCCTCTCACTATGGCTCCTAGCTTCTCAGGACAACTTTCTTTTGGCACTGATGAACCTCTAATTTTTGTCATCGCTATCCTGTACACGTTTCCCCATGGATTTGCGTCAGCTTCCTGGCACAGCTTCTTAAAGCAGTTTCTCTTGCTAGCTCGGATTACCCGCTTTAATGTTAGTTTTGCCGTACGATGTTCGTCTCGCCTCGCGGCTCTGGCACTCTCACTTTTGGCCCGCTGCATCCTCCTTCTTGTCCTGTCTGCGCGCAAGAGCCTAATTTCGTCGTTCCACCAAAATGCCGATTTTCGTTTATTCTTCGGTTCTATCCTTCTTGGCATCGCTACGTCGCATGCATGCACCAATACTTTCGTCAATTCTTCTGCCGATTTCTCAACGCCTTCGTCTTCTGATTGGAGGTATTCCTTGAAAGCTTCTTGATCGAAATTTCTCGTCTTCCATCTCCGCTCTCTTACTTGATTCATCTGCCTTGCCGCCACCGTACTCTTTTTCAAAGTGTACCTCAATGCCTGGTGGTCGCTGTATGTGTAGCTTTCATCCACTCGCCAATTCAGACTGGGTACTAGTGTTGGACTACAGAATGTCACGTCAATAATCGACTCTCGTCCATTCTTGCGGAAAGTAGTTGTGTTTCCCACGTTTACCAGAACCACATTCAGTCTAGCTAGCGCTTCTTGTAGAATGAAGCCTCTTTCGTTTGTAAATCTACTGCCCCACTCAACTGCCCATGAGTTAAAGTCGCCTCCAATGTTGACTGGGCTTAATCCCGTTAGCTCTCCTGTGAGTAAGTCTAACATTCGTTCAAACTGTTCAATCGTCCATCTTGGTGGTGCATAACAGCTGACAATATACACTCCGTCAATTTTCGCAATCACGAATCCTTCGTGGGTGCCTGATACAACTTCTTGTATGGGATACTTTCCCGTCGTCAATATTGCGGCCATCCCGGCTCTGTCAACAGCCCAGTTACCGTTGTTTTTATTAATTCGGTACGGTTCTGCAATAATTGCTACGTCACATTTTTGCTCCGCTGTGGCTTGCCAAAGAAGTTGTTGTGCCATGTCACAATGATTAAGGTTTATTTGGATCACTTCCATTCTTGTCCCGTCTTTGATTTAAGCGCCTGTTTATAGACTGGGCATCTCGCTCCACCCGTCACGTGGTCATTTTCTGACGTGCACAGCAGGCATTTTGGTGGTTTCGTGCAATCTCTTGCTAGGTGGTTTTCTTCCCCACATCTCCTGCACAACTTGGATCTATCTTCGTTCTTGCAGTTCCTTGCTTGGTGTCCAAAGTCCATGCACTTAAAACACCTTTCCAACTGCTGGGCTTCCCTCAACGGGCATACGGACCAGCCCACCTTTATCTTGCCGATTTTCAGAATCTTAATCGCTGCGTCCACTGAAAGTTTTATTTCCGCCGTTTGGAGTTCGTCTCTCGTTTTTCTCATACGTATCGTCATGGAATCTATCTCGTCATTTATATTACCTTGCTCTTTCAGGGCTTTTCGAAGGTCTTCGCTTGTCGTGATTTCGTCCATATACCTACATTCAATCGTGGTCATGTGGGACAACGCTCTCACTTTTGCTGCTTCGCCCAGTGACTTCTTGACTAGTTCTTTATAATCTGCACTTTTAATTTCTGGGCCCTTCTTGAGTTCAAACAGCATTTCGCCTTTTTGCGTTCGTCTTATTCTCGAGACATTTTCACCCAGGTCCTTGAGGTCTGGGTCTTCTTTAATTTTTTTGAGGATATCGGCGTACGTCATTCCTGTTTCTGCCGCCACTATTAGAGCATCAGCTTTAGGTCTCAGACTTCTAAGCTTTTGCTTCTCGCTCTTCCCTTTCTTCTTTTTTCTCACCTCTCTCCACTCGCTTATACTGGGCTTCGGTGTTTGTGCATCCAGTCTGTTTGTGGTCCTTTCATTGTTTCTCCTGTCCCTTTTACTCCTTTTTGCCGCGCTTCTTGGAGTGGGCGTAATATCCGGTGTTTGTCTTCTTTTTGTCGAGAGCGGGGTGGCTAGCACCTCGATACCTTCGCCAACTTCAGTAACTTCGCCGACTTCAATGCCTGCTCTCGCCTTCTTGTAATTTGCTTCGAATCTCCGCATCCTCCACGGCTTATCTTCCTGTTCCACTTCGTTTAGGCAGGCTCGAATGCTGATCACCTTCGTCTTAATGTCTTTGTGCACGTTATTTTTATTTTGTATAAATTCGTGTAACTCTTTCACCATCTTTTTAACTAGCTCCAATTTTGTCTGCTTTGGTTCATCGTTGTCGTTGTTGTGGAGAACGTCTGTGTGGATAACCTCTATACTTCTCGCTTCCCTTCCCGGGGGCGACCTCGCCACTTTCGATCGTCTTGCGAACACGTCAAATAGCTGAACCTTCGATTGATCCATCCGCTGATCCTCCGATTTCCTCTGCTGATTTCCCTGTTGATTTTCTTGTTGATTTTCTTTTAACTCCTTCCCTTCCTTTCCTAATTCCATGCTGTTGGGTCCCCCCTCCAAGCCGCTATCTCCAACTCGATTGTGTAGTTACCTTCGTGATCTCATGGTTATCTATGCAAGCAGTGAGGCCATGCTAGGGTTGACACGGTCCTTCATGGGGCACCGCGTTCAGAGCCAGATCGGTATTAGTCAGGAATGTTCATCTGAGCCTACACCTCCTTTTCACAGGACGAGCTTTCGAACGTACTTGGAGGCCTGCCAAGGTTTTACCGGGACGGGGGCAACCATGATATTAGCCCACTAGCCGTTTCGTGAAGATGTCACCTTTCCTTATTAAGGTAGTGGAATACCACAGTTGTCAGCCCTTGTCTAAAATTTCATCCGCTGGTCGATATTCTTTGTCCGTGTTCAATGCTTTGCCAGTATGCCGTAATTAAGACCGCACTGGCGTTGGTCTTAATGTGCCCGTGGCACTGGTGAATGATGGTAGTCCATCTGACTAGGACTTTGCATGCTGCCGTTGTCTCTTACCGTCGAGATCCTTCGCCACCATGCTAAGCCGCCATCCCATCTTGATAGCGCCTAGCTGTCTTCAGCCCTCTCTAAACGTAGCGTCTAGGTACTACCCGAAGACAGCCCCCCTCATCCTTCAGCTAAGTGACCCACACTACTACACCAGGGTTGGTTACCTGATCGTTCGTGGGGTTGCTCACTATAACAGGTGTCACCACGGGTAGGATAGGATGTAGGAGTAGGTGGACAGAGGCTAATGTACATAAGTGGTACTATATTGCGCTTAACACACCATTTGACAGCCCAGTAATGTGTAGTATGTGTAGTAATGTGTGTAGCCATGTCCCGGATTCGGGTTCGCATATTGCTAACCTTCTAGACTTTTCAACGGCTGAATCGTCGTCACTTTGCAAGCTCTGCACTAACCTTTGTATATTTATTTCATCTCAATCTTTTTGTCATGATGTCGTGGTTGGTAGGTTCGAATGGTAGGCAAATGGATATTTACATCTTATTGTTATATTATTACAAGTATTATTAGTACCTAATTCTAGAAGTTGCTTTATTCCACCTATTCTCTAAAATTTTATTCTCTACAATTTTCCCTTTGGAAGCAACTTTCTAACTCTTATAATTCTAGAGATATGGGTCATCTCGCCTAATTCATGAAGTAGTAATATTCCAGGATTGGGCCATTTTTCCCCAAAACCCTGAAAGACGTGTTCTCTAAAATTTTATTCTCTACAACTTTGCGTTTGACAGTAAATCTCCATATTGTATAGTTGAGCAAATATAGATGAAATAGTTACTTATGTACGAGGTAGTAGGCATGTAATTCATTTCCGAGTGACGTATTAAGTTTTTCATGCTTGCTATCAGGGACGAAAGTTGAAAAGTGTAAGCCCAAGGGGCGAAAGCGGGGATTACATTTTTCTTTTCGTCCCTGATAGAAAGCATGGAAAACCATCTGCTGTCGTATATGGCCAAGAAACTCAATTTCCTCCATTCCATTGGCCCCATTACCCAGACCACGGACCCGATTTCCTTAAAAAAATCCCAGTTTTGTGAGATCATATGCTTTCATGAACGATTTCCATGCTATACTTGCTGAGACATTTGTGAAAAAGTTTCACCGACCCTCGAAGAGCCACGTTTTTGGTCAGTTTTTCGACCATATCTCCGGAAATACTTGACAGATTTTTTTTATCTTTGAAATTGAATGTATCTTTCAGGAGTGATCTCTCTGGAGCCGTTTGGACAAAAAATGGAGACGATGGACGGACATTTTTTTTCGCTGATTCGTCAGCTTTGCAACCCCGTCACTCCCGCCTCGATCCACCACATGTTATAGAAAATGTATTGTAGTAAACGTACTAGGTCCGATAAGCTCTTTTGCTGCGTTTGGGTGAAGCCCTCAGATCATTAAACCATTAGCTTCAACAACGGTAGCGATGCGCCCGTGACGCAAGTCCCCATATGAACAAAAAATTCAGAATTTTTTTTCGTAGACTTCGGAACTATGTATACAGCTAAGTTTTAACTTCTTTCCCTTGCGTCGTAGCCCCCCCCCCCCCTGATTCCTTGTTCATTGGATTCCTTGTTAAATTGATTGAAATCGACTTTTTTCTCATTAAAATCGGTCCAGTGGATCCGAAGATATGATCTTTAGAAAATCGTCATTTTCCATACAAAATGTGCTGCTTCATAATAAGCCCAAGTTAATGGCTCGATAACTTTTCTTGAAATTTTGCAGGGACCTTCGGGTGGGCAGGGTGGGCATTCTACGTCACATGAGATTTAAAAAAAAGGGGGTACCGGCCCATATGTACGCGTTTCCGTTTGTGTGTGTAGTGTGATGATAGCACATTTTGTATGAGGCAATGGTTGTGTGTTCGAGATAGAGGTTTGGTGTCAAAGGGAAAGTTGTTGGGTTGGGTGTGTAGTGTATCAGGGTTACCGGTGTAGGCGGGGACTCAAAAAAACTTTTGATATGTTGTAGAGAAAGTTGAGGGGATCATTTTCGTCCATGGAAGTAGTAGCCGCCGCGCTTCCGTTTGGCGGCGGCGGCGCCTCAAAAGAAACAATTTTTATATGTTTTAGAGGCAGTTAAGAGAATCATTTTCGCCCATGGAAGTAGTAGCCGCCGCGCTTCGGTTTGACGGCGGCGGCGGCGGCTCAAAAAATACTTTTGATATGTTGTAGAGGAGGTTGAGGGGATCATTTTCGCCAATGGAAGTAGTAGCCGCCGTGCTTCGGTTCGGCGGCAGCGGCGGCTCAAAATAATGCAAAACATTACAATCACAACGAAAACCCTTTTTTAAAGGGAAACGTGAATCAAATCCTCGTCCCTTCTTCCCTTCTTGATGTCTGTTTCAAAATGTAAATGTGAAGTGAACTCTTTTTTCTAACGCTTTTCGTAAATGGCCCTTAATGAAAGAACATCCTTTGTTTCTCATAAAAAATGTAGTCAATTCAAGGTTGCCTTCCGGTGCCTTTTCACAAAGTGGTTGGTCACAGTTTGGATACTTATAGCGATCTCACCACATGACTTCCCATGTCGTAGTAGGGAAACTTCAGGCAATCGGAGATACTGTGAGTGCCCATCGCGAAACCGCAGTTGGAATTGAGATCATCTCCCTAGATGATTATTAGTAGATAGTGACGGGTAGCCGCTCACTCTAGCGCATTTCGCATAAGGCAATGGAAAGGAAGAGATTTTTATCAAAACGCGCTAAGTCCAGTCGAATGACGGAGATTTCGTTTTTGAATCAAAATGGTCTTTGGGTATTTTTCTGTATCTTTTAAAGTTTCTGAGATATTTCAGAAATTGCAAGCGGTAGAAATAATTACCTCAGCTTCTCATTCATAGCTGTCATAATGATTCGCACACTCGGACCGTACCCAATCTCTAAACCCCTTTGCATATAACGAGAGTCTGGGATCGGCGCTATCGGTTTCGTTTCGTAGCCTCATGACGCCATGCGCTTTGGTGTTGATTTTGATCATCATCATTTACATCTTCTTTCTTTAGCACTCCACGGAGGAGCATTGGTAATCTACATGATCCCTCCATCTGATTCTGTTCGGTGCGACATGTTTCAAGTCATTTCAGCTTTTCCCATTTGATGTGATTCAGCAAATGACACTTCTACTTCACACAGTGCATAAGCTTGCGGCTTCCCTTTCCGAAATAACGACACCAACTTTTTATATGTTTAGATTTTATTATATGTGGTGGTGACGTTCCGCGGCACGTCTGTTCGTCACGGATGCCGCTCGCAAACTGATTCGACTGACTGACTTACCTTTCCACCTTACAAGAGACAATGGAGCCGTTACGTCAGAGACGTAACAAACAGTTTTTAGTGTGTTAGATTGATTAAGTCCCTGCGACCTTTGGGTGATGTATGACAAACGTGGCACTGTGTTCTATGTGAAATTGCATGTATTTTTTGTATACATCCGCGTGATGGATTCCGAATGCATTCGCAATAGATTTTATTTTCGCTATGATTAAAAAGACAAGTATCGAGATCCCAGTGTGAAAACTAAAAAAAAACTGCAACACAAATTGTTAAGGGTCCTTTCTTCGTTCTTGACACGATAGGCTTGCAATATTTGGTGACAAATTTCATTCTTGTGGCAATTTTCTTCCCGGCTGTAGAATTTCCCATTTCAAAAGATTGTCAACTGAAGTAAAAAAGTCAAATGCCACTGTGCATTCAAAATAAGCCCCAAAATAAGATAAATAAACGTACTCAGCCCATCGACATTTCTCAATTCTCAACGTCTAAAACGTCTAAAATGAACAAATACCCATACCTCGATTCTTCTCTTTACTCTCTTTTACACCTTATACCCACACTTAACTTGACATCTCAAGAAAAATCATGAGATATCTTGAGTCTCTTTGTGTTGATTTAACACACACACAAAGCCAAGTATGCTATTAAAATACTTTGCATTTGAAAAATGTTTAAATTTTCGCTAAATATTTCCCCATACGCTATCATCTTTAAACATCGATATTTATCCTTGTATTGTGTGTATTGCATAACGAGATTATAAATGTGTACAAACATCCTTTGGAAAAATGAAAAATTGGATTTTCTATCCAACGAAATTCGAATAATCAAAGCTATACATACGATACAGCAATACTAATGTAATTAGCCTCCCTTATAAAGCACACACATTCGACGAAATTAAATTTATTTTTTAGAAAAAAACGAACAAGAGAGAAAAAGTGAGTTTTATCGGCAATCATAAATCACAGAATATTTGATTTTAATTAAAATTTTCCCAAAGTTATTCTACGCTTTACAACCAATTTATGATCATTTTATGCGATTATTTCCTACAAAAAAAATAATCAAAAAGTCAATTTATATGAACCTAATTTATTGAAAATTAATTAGGAATTCTCATAGTTATTAAAAAAATTTTTCTTCATTACTTTGGTCTACCTGTCGTTTAAACACATAATTTATAACTAACTAATTGACTTGTCTTTTAAAAAAAAGCAACGCGACAGATTACGGTCGAGGAATCATTAAACATTTTATGTGGTTCTAATCACAGCGTGTGGTGATAATAATAAAAAGTTAATCCTCCATCACCAAATGAAGCAATTTAATTTTGTTTATATTGACGAGGTACGTATCTTTATCCCATGCAATATCTCTTCTTATTACTCGCCTTACGAGACACGGCTATAAATTAAGTAATGAAAAATTTTACTCAATATTATCGGAAGGTAATTTATTGGTGAAAGACTTTTTAGTGTTTACACAAATTGTTTGATTTAACGTCAGAAAGAAGTTTATTAACTAATTTCAATTATATTACATTGTTAAAGGCGCCAATTTTTTTTTACATGTTTCTGCTCGGTAAATGCGTCATTACCGAGGGGTAAACGACTCCCTAAAACAGTGTGAGAAGATTTTGTTTAAGATTTTTTGAGATTTATCATGCTCGGAGCGGTAGCGGAGAGCGTGACGCAGTCCCCACACCCAAAACAAACGTCCACAAACCCAAAAAACTCCATACAAAAACCTTTGGGACAAGACACGATGTATAGGCGAACTTTTGAGTTTTTCCTCTCGCCCCCTCCCCTCCAAAATATTAAAAAAAAAACTACGTCGCAGCAGCTTTCAAACGAGCCCTCACTCTTCAAAATCGGTAGAAAACGAGTCGAGATATCGCCAATCAAAGATGACCAATTTCCATATATTAATGGTAAAATCTGCTTTGAAAGTAATAACAATTTTATTCCTGTGTTGTGTGTCGACGATTATGTATGTATGTATGTATGTATATATCTATGTATCTATCTACTTTTTTTTCTCGAGAACCGCCCGAGCGATTTCCTTAAAATTTTCAGTGAACGTCAGTCTCGGTCCCAAATGAAAAATTTCATATGCCGCTTTTCCGGGAAAATTCTGGAAAAGCCGTGGCATGTGGAAAAGTGGTCAATTTTGAGGGTTTTTAGATAATGCCCGGAGTTTTCGGAGCTAAGTGACAATAGCTAGAGAGCTTGTTTCTTCGGGAAAGTTATAGAGTTTGGTCAGGAGAACTTTTTGGGATCTTAAGAAAATGGCTGCCAGCAGTCAAACCGGCGCCATCTTGAATTTTCCTAAGCAATAAATTAGGGTTTTTTTGGTTTTCGAATTTTAGCTTCGGAATGACAATACCTAGAGAGTTCGTTTTTTCGGGAAAGTTATAGAGTTTGATCAGGAGAATTTTTTGGGATTTTCAGAAATCTGCCAAAGTGACGCTATCTTGGATTTTTGTTAGGTATAAATTATGCTTCTTTGGGTTTTCGAATTTTAGCTGCGGAATAACACTACTGAGAGAAATAGTTTCTTCTAGAAAGTTATAGAGTTTCATCAGGAGAATTTTTTGGGATCATAAGAAAATGGCTGCCAGCTGTCATAGCGGCGCCATCTTTGATTTTCGTTTATGTTTTTACGGTTTTCGAATTTTAGCTCCGGAATGACACTACTGAGAGAAATAGATTCTTCTAGGAAGTTAAAGAGTTTCATCAGGAGAATTTTTTGGTATCATTAGAAAATGGCTGCCAACTGTCAAAGTGACGCCATCTTGGATTTTTTGCTAAATTCTGTATAAGAATACCTAGACAGTTGGTTTCTTCAGGAATTATATGAATCAGTGGGAAGAATTGGTGACACGAAGTGTTCCGAAGGTAGCCGAAGGTGACATGAAGTGTTCCGAAGGTAGCCGAAGGTGACACGGAGTGTTCCGAAGGAAGGCGAAGGTGACACAAAGTATTCCGAAGGTTATACGAAGTGTTCCGATGGTAGCCGAAGGTGTTGGAGAACAATTTTTTTCGGAGAAAAATTTTTTTTGAAGAAAAATTTTTTTCGGAGAAAAATTTTTTTTCTGAGAAAATTTTTTCGAAGACTATTTTTTTTCTAAGAAAATTTTCTTTTCTGAGAAAATTTTTTTCAAAAAATAGAAATTTTTTCAACAACTGAAAACTTCCAAAACGACTGATATCACAACAAAAACCTCTTAAAAGGTAAAGTGAGACGCAGTCCGAAAGTCCGCTTCCAAAATTAATGATTTCGCTTGAGGTGACGCTGTCGCTGATAATACGCAGAAGTTTGTTTGAATGGAATCTTGTGCTCAAAGTTGTCATTTCCTGAAAAAATTACAGCGCTTTTTTTAAAACAAAATTACGTTGGGGACTTTTGAGGATTCTACTGTGTAAATTGTTGCATGTGAAAAGTGTTATTTATTATTTAGCGTATGGTGTATAACTGTTATTTACAAAGTATCTTAAATTCTGATGTAACAATTATTGAAGACCAAGAGGTCACATGACAGGTTCGGTCTTCTCATTAATTTTATTTTAACATCACAGCATTCGTTTTCTATTCACACATATTTCATTCATTGTCCCGTCGTAATACAGTGCAGTTTGCCGGGAGGTTGGTTGTCCAACAGGTTCGGCAGCCGATGTGATAACATTCTGTCCACAGTGACCATGCAAACCCAACTGTGTGACGGTGACGGGTTGCTATCGTTCGAGCCTTTCGTTTCAATGTCGATATCCTCTTTGCGAGTTGTGCGCCATTTATTGGTTGATAGTAGAAACATTTGACCATGCGGCTTTGATTTCTCGACTATTCCATTGTACACAAACTGCTACAGGTTGGTGAGTGACGTCACGTCTGATTTATTGTGTACAGGTTTCGTTACGGGCCTTGAATCTCGCAACTACCCTATTTATGAAGCTTGGGTGAACTTAGGGACGATGTATAATGCATAATTTCTTAGAGAAAAATTGCCAGCAACGGGGCTCGAACCCGGGCCATTTTGGTGGAAGTCCAGTACGTTCACCACTGAATAATACTGAGAGTGTTGAAAAATTATTTCGTTGTTGGGCCTGGCATTTGTGACGCAACTTTTCAAAAACACAACGTAACTTTGCTTTTTTTTTGCGTATCGAAGCTGAATGCGTCATCCTCCTCTGATTTCCAAACTTTTGTAACTGGAAGAAAATCATTTTGCGTTAGAAGCATAATGCGTCATCCTTTTCAGATTTCAAAACTTTTGTAAGTGGGCAAAAATACTTGCGTCACACCTCCTCTGTGAGGAGTTTTTTTTTTGCTATACTATCATATTACCTCTTGTTGCTTTCGTCGCCTTCTGTTGTACAAGTTGTACAATTTGTTATTTTTTATTTATCAATTTATTTCGTCAACGGCCGAACACTGAGGAAAATAGACGCACAGTTGGGTTCATAATATACGTCGCTTACGTATTTTATCCACCGTGCACTTATTACGAACGCCTTGCACGTATTATGTGAGCTCATAACACGTTCGTTACGTATGACATACTACACAATACTTAAATAAGGTTGGTAATACATTCACCGCGTATATAATACGTCGGCGGCGTATATTAAATAAAAATACCAGAAATATGAGTTTTAGTAGAGATCTGAATACGAAATCGAAAATTTTACTTCAACGAATTATTGCAAATTGTTCATATGATAAAAATGCATTTCCGAGAAACATGAGAAACCCAACTCTCACAACCATACAGAATCGTCGGCCTGACAAGGACCAGGACGTCATCGCAAGACGAAAAAATTCGGTGAAAATCTGTCGATCAGATCGGGCTATAGGTACATAATCTTTATTTTTTTACGATTTTCGTGATTTTTTTTCATTCTTTGGCATTTAGCGCCCTTCAAATCGCTTCAGATCTCGTCAGCCGTATAAAGAGTTTATACATTTTTTCTTTACATTTTGATAACCGAAGTTGGCGCAAGTTAATGAGCTATCATCAAAGAAGTTTAATTAATTTAGGCAAAATGTAATTAAGTATCTACCTACAATGTATAAAAATGTTCCTAAGAGGGTCAAAAGTGTGATTTCATTTTATGTTCTCAGTTGAGTGTAGCCTTCAATTGACGTTATCTTTTCTGTTAAACATTCGAATCCATATGAATGAAGCCATTTACTATACTAAGACTTAAAGAACCTACACGTGAGGATTATCTGATTCTGCTTGACTGCAGCTTCTTTGATGTTCTACATGAACGAAACTAAACAAACATCTAAAAGCAAAATCTTTTCATACATTCATCTTTAGCCATTTTTTTTTTCAAAGCCTACAATCATTTTGTATGAACACTCAATGTGATTTATAAGAGACGATGTCATGTGTGTACCGTGCAGAGATATGGTTCATTAGTTATAGAGGTTGTTTAACGACGACATTCATCTGTCAACGAAAATGTATCTTTTGAATGGCACAGAGAGTTCAACCTCAACAGAAATAATGTCTGTCTCAATCATTTGAAATTATATTTCAGTTTGGCACGAAAAATATGTGATGACAAAAATTTACATCAGAAATTGTCGACGGTTTAGTCCCATGCAGGGCCTATTCTTATGGAAATAATTTCCATGTATTTTCGAAAATTTCCCCAATTTTCATAAATTATTCTAAATCTACTGGAAATGGAAGCTCATTCAATTACAGGATAATCCCAGA
Source organism: Pseudolycoriella hygida (assembly GCA_029228625.1). Taxonomy (NCBI): domain Eukaryota; kingdom Metazoa; phylum Arthropoda; class Insecta; order Diptera; family Sciaridae; genus Pseudolycoriella; species Pseudolycoriella hygida. Next base: position 37,571,255 of record CM055405.1, on the reverse strand, counting down.
TAACACAGATCACACTTTTTAATGTGGTTGCTCACTGAACTTACATCAAATGTGCAAAATCCAATGTTGTTGAGAATATGTACATAAAATGTACAAAAAATGTGCCTGTAAAGTGGTACATATTTCAATATAAATAAAAAGCACAATTTTTGTGCCATTAAAGCTCGAAATTATTGTACTAGATCACAAATATATTTTTCGCACATTTTCTGTGCTTGATAAGGTGTATACTATTTCTATCACATTTAATGTACCAAAAAAGTGCTTGTGATGTAGTACATTTTTCGATGTAAATAAAAAGCACATTTTTTTAAAACACGAAATTATTGCACTAGATCACAAGTACGTTTTTCGCACATTTTATGTGCGTGATAAGGTATACACTATTCCTATCACATTTAATGTACCAAAAATTTGCTTGTGATGTACTTTCTATAACGTAACACTTTATACAAATTTAACACACCAACACATAAGTATCCGGTGGCACAATTGGTGTCAGTCGACTCATAATCCCGAACGTCTTGAGTTCAAATCCCGCAAATTGAAGAAATTTTTCAATAAAAAAAGTGAGAGCTTGGCATAAAAAAATGTAGATGGAGGACGTAGCGATCATCAGAATAAGAAAAACCGAAATGGAAAAGTCGGAGAACAAAATTAAATTTTCCTTTCTTTACTTGTATAGCTTGTATATAACAATATAACATTAGATGTACATTAAATGTGCTAGCAATTTACACTAAAATGTACATTAAACGTACATTAAATGTGTATTCAAGGTGTTTTAAATGTACATTAGATGCACATACATGTACCACACTTCAGTGTACATTTAATGTACATTAAATGGGTTGGTTCGCATTTAATGTACATTAAATGGGTTTGCATTTAATGTACATTAAATGGGTTCGCATTTAATGTACATTAAATGGGTTCGCATTTAATGTACATTTGATGTACATTAAATGCATTAAATGCATTTCTCGATCCAAAGAAAAGATGTAACGGTAAGGGCGCTTTTTAATATATATAAAATGTCCTGGAACCGGAGCACGTTAAATGGTATTAGCACATATTCCGATGGCACTTTATGTACATTTCGTGGGGTCAATTGTTATCTGGGAATATAAGGAAATTATTTGCATGAGAATAGGCCCTGATCGCAAGTTATTTTAGATATAAATAAAAGTAATTTACATAAACATTTTTTTTAAATGACTTGGAATGACCAAACTGATGGCAAATGTGTTGTCTACGCTGATTTTTATTTATTTATCAATAATAAACACGCACTTGTAAAACTCACAATGAAAGGTCTATTCCATAATGTATGGTGGGAAAACAACAACCCTTCTTTTGTTGTATTTACATTTATACATTTCATTGCGTTACACTTTTATTTATAAACATCCTGTTTCCTCGTTGGTGTTGTTCCTTTCATTTTAAATTCTCATCACTCATCACTCATTCATTTGTTTTGCTTAATGTACACGCATTTACATATTGAAAAGCACAACACAAGACCATCATAGCCGTAGAAACATGAAGGTCGACTGTTTATGAGGTTATGACGTTTGTGTGAGAAATATGTGTAGTTTCCATTGCACGTGTTGATACCACTGATACTGTAAAGGTATGCTTAATGATGTGTCAAATCGTTGTAGTAAAATTTTAATGAAACAAAGCGAATATTTAAGAAATGATTTAGAGACTAGCATGCGGCGAGATAGATTACACTCTGCAGGTAGTTACACCCATTCCTTAAACGCAGCGGGAAGGATGTAAGGACTTTAGTTTTCTTTCATTCACATAAATTAAGGGTTTTTGGACACGTTAGTTGACGGACACAAATCTGAAAATTTTTGTGTCATCCTATATTTTTTTGTTTTCACAAAACACCAATCCTTTTATGGTTACCGATTTTCAAGTCTTGTCAAAGAATGTTTTTGGCGCTAAAGGTGTCGGCTTGAAATTTTTTTACTCACAATGAAACGTTGTCGTTATAAGTGATTTTATTATTTGCCAATTTTGTTGAAGAAAAAACAATTTTTCTGGCTCCCATGCATTCGATGTTGTGGATGAAAGTAATAAAGACATTTTCATTTCCTCCACTGCTGTCAATATGAAAATGTGTCATATTCTAATGACTCTAATTGGTTCTATTGCGAAAGGCAATTAAAACCTCCATACGGAAATGCAATATACATTCAAACTAAATGTATAGACGAATGTTGTACGAATTTCATGATAAACAAATAAATGCCTTTGAAAATTCGGTAATTATATGAAATTCGGCACAAATTCAATTATTTCGATGTATCAACCATTTAGTTCATTACTTTCTACTCTAATCATTAAATTCTGTAATTGACATATTCTTGGTAAAATTTGCATAGTTAAAAGGAATAAAATAGTCTGCATGAATAGATATTTTTCCTAAAGCTTGGAGTTTTCAGTACATCTCCGGCGGTTACGGACGTGAAGGTCCCCTCTTGCATTTAGGTTTGCATTGCTTGCGGTTAAGAAGGCGTCTGATGAAAGGTAAAACCTTATCCTGGTGCTGAAATTCTGACTACGCCTAACTGGAAGAACAACTCACTAGTTAGTAACACCATCGGAGTCGTCACCAGGCTGTCTACTTGATACCTAAAGCTGGGAATAAATAAGGCAGTCTGGTGCTCTTACTAAAGACGAGGCAGGAGTGAGTTCTATGCCCTCTGCATTCAAAGTGTTGTAGCTCAAGGACGCAGCTTGGTACCGAGTTGAAACTTATATGACGAATAGATCTAACTACCCTCTACTCTTTGGTGAAAACAGATGCTCAGCACCAGACTGCCTTCCTTATTCGCAGATTAAGTAGCTCAAGTACGCAGCCAGGTGTCAAATTATAAACTGATACAATGTAATGTATTCGCTACTTCCCTAATTTTGGCATTTTGAAATTTTCGGCACAAAGTGTCCTGGCTGAAAGTGCAAACTTATTTTCTAGCGAAAAGTTTATTAAAAAAAACTGAGCAATCTCAAAAAAGTAGCTCAACTACTAGATGAAAAAACAATGATTTAAAACAACACAAAAGTTACTCTGGAAAAATATCGTTTTCATCGGACGCGCTCTTAAGGTGAAGGCGGCGGTGGAGGTGTTGGTGAAGGTAACGGTGAAGACCGCAGCACTTAACGAAGGAAACGTCTTTCGTTCTCTGTCTCTAGGTTTCCCTTTGCGCAGTTGGTTCCTACTAAGAAGTACTCAACCAGCAGACAGTCCATTGTACTTCTGATGGAATTAGCTTAAGTTAGCAGGAACTCAAGGTGTGACATAGGAACCACCTTAGGAAACCTTACGTGAGACGTAAGAACTAGCTCAGGAGTAGGGATCCTCAGAAACGGGTTGGTGTTAGCACAATTGGATAGCTCAAGGCTGTTCAGTCAGCGGACAGTCCTTTGTACTTTTGGTGTAACTAAGTTAATTAGGAATCCCCAGAAACGGGCTGGTGTTAGGGCAGTTGAGTAGCGGACAGTCCATTGCACTTCACGTGGAATTAGGTTAAGTTAGTAGGAACCCATGGTGTAACATAAGAACCAGCTTGAGAAACCTGAGGTGTGACATAAGAACCAACTCAGGAGTGGGATTCCGCAGAAACTGCCTGGTGTTAGCGCGATTAGATAGCTCAAGGCTATTCAGTTAGCGGACAGTCCATTGAACCTCTTGGGTGATTGCGAAAACAGGCTATTATTAGAACAGTCAGCCTCAGAAAGGGCTGGTGTAAGCGCAGTTGGGTAGCTTAAGGCTTATTCAGTCAGCGGACAGTTGACATTTTGAAACTCGGAACATAGACGGATTAGCGCATTCTTTTGTTCCGTATAGTAAATTATAATAACTGGACATAGCACGTTTTGAAAATGCTATCTACAATAAAGTAGGCTCGACTTTATGTTGCATTCCGTTATACCAATACCACAGTGTCTCACATGAAGGTCGCATTAGAAAGGTCACTGTGCACTGAATAAAAATCCGGCCAAGATGGATGGTTCCAATTCCATCTTTTTTAGGCTGGCTGAGGATGGAAGCCGTTGATTCATTTTCCTTGATCCGGGAAGAAGACGGCACATGTCACCCTTGACAGGTTTTTGGTAGGGACTGGTAGGTCTGTATGATTTAAATGTTTTTTCAAAGGGTGAGGAAATCTTAATCGAAACGATCCAGAAGGGCGAAGGAATGTGGGTTGCCCAAAAATGCGATGGATAGATCTTCGGGCTCTGTGAATAAGAAGTTGGCAAAGTGTAGCAAAGGATAGGAGACGTTGTGTAATGAACTCTTTCGCTGGCTCGATACGAAAGTGATCGCACAGAAATATCAAAGGCAATAACTGAAATCACCGTTCTCACAATACAAATCAATTTATCACTTCTCACAATTGAGTATTCAACTCTTACCTCTTCGGGTAATGGGAATGGGATATCTGACCAAGTCTCTAAGAACTATTTCTTCCAGGGAAATAGGACCGATTATCCCCTGATGTGATCGATGATAGTGCGTTGGTGATAATGACGTTGATGATCTCCGGTTAATAATAAAATATCTTCGTTCTGATAAATGATGAATGAATATTTCCAACTGGAATGTTGCTTTTGAATTCGTTTATTATTATATAATTTCGATGCCAATAATTCAAATATTACAACTTGAGGAGCAATAAGTTATGCGCAATTTAGTAAAAATTATAGTAAAATGTTTCGATGTTGTTCGTGAGATGAATCGAAGAATCTGATGCGCAAGTAAGTAAAAGCAGCTCCATCCCTCTGCCGGTATATATGCAGCACGGCTCGTATAATGTGTGATGGCTTAAAGTCATTTCAATAGATGAGAACGGGATTTGAAAGAATAATTTAGAAATAATTGTTGGTGCAATTTCTTCTCTTTCGGAAGTTTGGCAGGGGGCGGAGCATCGGATATCCGTTGTTTCGAATTTTTAACGTTCACAGGATGCGTTGCTGAAAGCGGTGTAGAGTCGATTGCGCTCAAATATTTGAAATGATAATCGTTTGTGTGAGAAAAATACTTGCGCGTGTAACTTTTATTTTTCAGAACAAGGATGTTTGAGTATCAACTTAAATTGTCTTGATGCTTTGATGCGATTCAATCAATATTTATTTTTAATTCCTCTTCAATGCTTGACTTGAGCGAATTACTGACGCGACAATAATGGGAGCAGAATGGTCTCCTTATAGTTGGAACCAGATTCTCGATCAGGCCGAGGCCCACATGTGGTTGTAACGCCGGAAAAGTAAAGTAAGTAAGGCAGGGCCTATTTTTTGAAAATTGGCGTTTCTAAAATTTCCAAATTATTTCTTGAATTTCTACAATTTCCAAAATATTTCTCACATTTCTTTAATTTCTTTTTGAGAAATTGAGGAAATGGACTCGATTATATTCAGTTCTCGATCAATTTAATTTTGTTAAAAACTTAACAGTTAACGAATTTTTCCGCTCGAAAAGCTCGTCCACTTCGTCGTAGACTCCTCTGAACCACTCCTGTCTGTTCGTTTTCGCTCCGTTTACAGTTTTTCGTTTTTTTAAAATCATCCAATGTCGTACGGCAGAAGACGGAGTAAAGTTTTCTAATGTGGGCATGTTCATATGTACGTACAAAGTGTTGAATAACGTTGATGCAGATGAAGATGTTCTGTCAGTGTTTCTGACTTTGTTGTAAAAATCTGAGAAGAATATTGTTAGAAAATCCTATAATTCGCGGAATGGGGTTTGGCAGCAGAGAATCTTGCAAGTGCAGTCTTCAGAACGTCTAACGATTCAGTTGAAAATTGATAAAGAGTCTGGAGCGTGTTGATCAGTGTTGTGAATTCATGGTTTTGAAGCAATTCCGATGCCCGTTGATATTCGCTTATGAAGTCGGATTCATCAGAGTCTGGAACGATAAACCCATGGCACGATTTCAGCGACTCAATCGTCGAGCTGTGTGTGATTGGATGCAACGTCCCAACAATGACTTCATAACAGCCTCTCGTTTTTCGAAACTGTAATCATAAATACTAACACATCGAGTTCTTGATTCATTAACCAAATTATGTCCGTAAAAGAGCATAACATCGTCCACTTCATTGAGAAAATGTTCTTCCCAACCATTTTCTGTGCTTTGATGAATTGCGTTTCGTAGACGTTCGAAGAGTTCTTCCTTTTTTCGGCAAATCCAAAATAGTATTCGCATCCGGTTCGAAAGTTTTTTGAAACATCTTGAGTAGACGCATTATGTCGGTTAAAAATGTAAGCCAATGTAAGCGATCGCAGAACGTTTGGCAGCCAACGGAAATATCAAAAACAATCACTCCGTAACAATAATTGATGTTGAAGACGAAACCACCAGTAGTATTCGACGGACTGATGTGTCAATTGAACAGTTGGCATCCAACGGCGAAACCAACCACTCCGTGCCACTTGGTAACGATGCCAGTTCCGTTGAAGCTATAACCGCCCAAAACAATCCAAATAAGTCGGAACAACGGAAGATTATCGACCATACGACTAAGCGAATGAGTAAAAAACGTGCTTCGAATGAAACCACAAGAAAAATAAGAAAACAAACTTTTTGAACTATTTTGGGATTAAATCTAGTTTAACAACCTAATCTCAACTATTTTTAGTCTTTCAATTCTAGAGAAACCAAAACATTCCCAAAGAAGATTTCATGAAACTTCCCAAATATTTCTCAGATTTCTTCAATTTCTAAAATTTCCATAATTTCCTAAATTTCAACAATTTCTAAAATTTCTCAAGCATTTTTGAAAAATAGGCCCTGAAGTAAGGAAGTCTTCATAGACTCTCGGTCCTACTGGACCTGGATAGTGTTGGATTATATCTTTCGATGAGTTACCACCTAAAACCTTCTTCGATTTTCACCATGCTCTCGTCTCCTCGGAACCGCCTCTCGGCATTACTTCGAGGAGGAACTGCGCTTGCTCACCTACACCCTCACTCTCCGGCCATCTCTGGTCATCTCTTCATGCCCTTTGTAGTTATTAGACCATCTCAACCTGACAAATCTGGAGATAAAGGTTTGGTACTTTAATATACAAAACTTTTAATTAAATGTGCAGACCACTTCCTTGAATCTTATAAAAGGTAATGCAGAAGTGTAAATGTATATGGAAAAGTGGAAGCGTCACTAAATGATTTACTACATAATATTTCTTACACTCCTTCGGTTAGATGTTGTATATTATAAGGCGCAGCGCAGCGTTAGATAACATATTTTTTGCAATTAATCACAAAGTTTTTTCTTTTTACCAAAGTATTTTCGAGTGAAATAAATAAAAAAATTAAAATAACACCAAAAGCTTCTCTGAAATGTTATTTTGATTTTACCTTGAAATGTAAATTTGCGAAAAGAATGCAAAGTTAACATAAATTTACGATTGAAGAAGAAGTAAAAAGGACGTCCTGCAGATTGAAATGAATTCAATTTTGTTAAGCGGCAAAAGATTTCCTTACGGCACAGTGAATGTACGTTACAGATGTTTTGTATCTCTTCTTTAAATTAAAAAACGATAAAAAGAACTTTTTTTCGTTGTTGCCGAAATTTAAGGAAAAGGTAATAACTAGATGTATACGAGGTCATATAAAAATAGCATTGCACACAACACAAATTGTCGAGGTTGAAAATTTTATTGAATTTCTGTTCAATTACGTTAAAAAATTTAACTTACCGAAAAAACAGCATCTGGCAGCTAAAACTTTTATAGAATTTATCAACCAAAAACATATTACTAACACAACCCATATTGCAAAACCACTAAAAATTGAAAAAATAATATTAAAAAAACAGAAATTTCATTCACTTTTCTATTTGCACAAAGCATTTGGTTTTTGTTAAACACCCGATCGCAAGCATTGTATGATATGTTCCACCAGTGTCCCAATAAAATACGGAAAATAAAGCTTTTATAATACTTGGAGCAAAAAAAAAAAATATTTTGGTTAATGTCGACATGCAGCATAAATGGCGACATATTGTAAATAAAATCGTCCAAATATACAATCTTCTCACCGAAACATTTCTCCCATATCTTTAGATCCATTAAACTTCTATGAAACATAATAGCATTTTCTTTCATTTTTATTATTATTGTAAAAATGTAGCCCGCACACATTATTTTATTATTTTTCCTTGTACTTAAACTGTCGGAAAGCCATGGGACATTGGACAATATATGAACCCATGTTTCACGCACAAAAGGCTTAACATAAAATAAAATTCCCATTAAGCTGCTGGATCCTGGTAAATATCCTGTGTGTTTTCTTCCGTATTTTTTTTCCCTCCTTTTTTGTAAAGGTTTAATGGAGCATTTTGGAGCATGTATCACGTTTGGTAAGTTTTGAATGAAAAGACGATTTTTTATCGAACAGGGAGACACAAATAACTAATAAATGGAGCCAGATTACAAAATAATAAAAAATAATTTGTTTGTAGAAAAATATTAAGTTATTTTGCCGATCAAATGATGCTTCCACGGCACTACAATTATAATCTGATATATCTGTATATCAGCAACGATGGCAATAGAATGATACTCAGACTATGTCAACTCGCCTTTTATACAATCCAGATCCTTCGATTGGATGCATGTCATTTCGTTTGAACAATTTGGAAGTAAAAGAATTGTAAGTTTGTTTCGGTTTTTTTTTTTAATGTTGATTCAAGCGGGTGGACTTTAATCTGCCGTAGGTATAGCAGCCATAGTAAAATATTACTTCTATGGGTGCAATTGTACCAAAACGAGAATTCTCTCAATTTTTACCCTACCTATACGAGATTTTCGATTTCGACGCCGAAAATCCAATTCTTTATCAAATGTCTCGTGTGGGGCGTCGTTGGAAAGGAAATTAATGTGGCTTTCCATTAGGAATATCATAAAGCCATTTTGATTGATCTTGTGAGAGTTTGTGACCAAAAACGCTCCAAAATGACCAAAAAAACACATTTTGCGATTGCGCGATCTCTAAATCCTTTCCGAAAAATTCAAAAAAAAATTTTTCTAAGTTCCTCAAATATTAAAAATTTTTCAGTAGGAAAAAACAGAAGAAATCGAAAATTTTTTTAAAAAAATCAGCCATAAGGAAGGAAAAAAAATCGAAAATCACGTATAGGTACATGCTGAAGGATCTGATCGGAATCAAGTGAAACCTGTTTTGAACTCTATTGGAGTCCCTTTCTCGAAAACCACAACAAATTTTTGGGTGCCTTTTCAAAAAAACTTTTCTCTTTCAGCAGAACCATGCATGAATCATCGATGGTCTCATTGACTTTGTGTCTGATTTTGCTCAATAAATCCGATGCGTCAGCGGACAAAGAACCGAAGGTTTCGACGTTTGACCACTGACTCTGCTAATGCATAATGTGACGAAAAGTTCATGTTCTTCCTCTTGCATACGAACATGATTGACATGATTGCCCATTTTAATGAATCATCATCTTCAGGAAATTCCTTACTCTCAGGAAAAACAGACATATGTTTGTCAAGAGAAGGCAGGTTTTTTATTGACTTCATGTCAATAATCCGTGTGTCATATAGTGAAATGAGAGATTTTCGCCCATTATACTGCAGAAAATTTTTCTCGAAAGCGTTTTTTCTTCTACAAGAAATTGGTTACCGAAAACCAAACCTTAGTTGATGAAGGAAAACAATAAAAATGGGTATAAAACGGTCAATGTGGTTTAGATTTCAATTTTAAAAGACATATTTTATCAGAACTAATTCAAATTCTGGTCAAGAGGGGCCATTAAAACTCTCGTAAAACATCACGTAAATGCAGCACTATAAGAATTTAAAGTGAAGTCTCTTTTGAATTTTTGGCACATTAAACACGCGTTTCGCATCCGTAACTCTACGGTATATTTATATTTCCCAAATAAGTGAAATTTATGTAATACAAAACGTTGCGTTACCCTTATACGCCAACAATTTCCACCCACACGTCCAGTTTATGATCCAGTAAAATGGCAAGAATCGTATCATCCTCATAATAATGTCATACCATTCTTTCATGAAGGAGCGCTCCATTATCACATAATTATATCATGATTGCATGCCGACCTGGAGTGTCGAGAGCAGCTATATAGAAACACCCATAGCATGAAAATGAAATATTTTTTATGTAATTTGTTAAACATATCGTCAGTTCTTGGTGCAAAGAGATAAAGGAACATCAAATAATGTAATGTTTAAAGGGATACTTATTACAGCTCATCCGAGTGTTAAATTTTTACGATCGCTATGATTTATGTGATTTGCGATTAAATCTCTTCCGATTATACACCTAATTTCGGACAATTGAATTAATAAAATTATTTAATGAGTTTTGGGACTAAATCATGCGAAAAGGACGATTGATTATGTCGATGACGATGTGATTAATGTCCAAAATTTGATTTAAGGTTTCATTGGTTTTCCGTTGTTTTCACAAGTGGAGTATCCCACAATGTTTTCACATAAGACGATGTCTCGTCAGGTTACACGAAATGAGTATTGTGAAATGATTCGTTGATACACAGAATGTTTGTATAACTTTGTAGATGTTTTTCTAAATCCAATTTTTACGTGTGCTTGAATAAGTAACCTGGATGCCTAGAGTATGTTTCATGCTTCGGGGACAAATGTATGGAGTACGGGTAGCCAAATATTTGCGTGTGAAATCTGGAAGCGCAGAAAAATTATTACGTTGAGAGGATCTGGCATTTGTGACGCATTTTTTTGATCGAATGTGAAAATATTTCAGAAGAATTTTTTGCGTTCCGAAGCTGTAAGCTTCTTTCTGACTAAATTTCTGTCGAAAAAAAATTTGCGTTGAAAAAAAATTTCCGAGAAAAATTTCCGGCAAAAATTTCCGGTGAAGAACAATTTTCAGCGAAAAAAATTTCCGGCGAAAAAAAATTTTTCAGCGGAAAAAAAGTTTATCATCGAAAAAAAATTTCGGCGAAAAAAAAATCCGACAACAATTTCCGGCGAAATTTTCAAGCGAGAAAAAATTTACGCCTAAAAAAATTTTCGGCGAAAAAAAATTTTCGGTGAAAAAAATTTCCGATGAAAAAAAATTTTCGGCGAAAAAATTTTCGTCGAGAGGAAATGTCGATTTCAATCAAAATTTTACGTAGAATCCGAAAAACTAGGTCTCAGAGGGGTACGACGCAAGGAGAAAAAGTCAAAACTTAGCTGTATATGGTTCCGTAGTCTACGAAAACAAATTTCTTGCTACCGCGCGCCCATGATTAGAGTTGTGCGTCGGTTTTTTCGGTGGAGTGATGAGACTTTGATGAGAAAAAGAGTTACATAAGTTGTTTCAGACCGGTACAACAGACTCCCATCAACGTCGGAAACGTCTCCGCTTGGAGGACGCTCGCTAACTTTCCCAAATAGAGACTGTCGCAGTTCGCCGGATCCTGCGAATAGATTCCGCCTCCCGCTCCTTCCTCAGTTTTCGACCCATCCGTAAAGCTCACCAGTCAGGTATAACGATCTGGTATCGCCTCACAAAGTCGAATTGTGGAATTAAAACCCCCACGCCTACTTCTTCAGTTCATCGCTGCTTCAAGCAACTTTTCAACCAAAATGACTAATAACTCAGGAGGGGGGAGGGCCCCAAAGGGTTCAGTACTGAAAAATCTTTGTATCATTGGGAACTGCCACCCCATACAGTTTCATTTGGTTTTACACGAGTTATAGCCGAAAAGTCATTTTTACTACCGCCCGGCATGACTTAGAAAGTCGAAACTCTCCCGAGATGTCAAATTTTCCAAAATGAGAAATTTCTTTCTTTACCATAGAACAACGAATCGAATGGCTGAATTATCGAGAAAAAATAGGACATGTTGTCCCGCAACTGTGTAAAATTGGTCGAAGTTTTCGCAAAATCACTCTTAAATGTGCATAAAATGGGTCTTGACCGAAAAAATATCTTCCATAGTGAACGTCATTTAGTGTAAATTCGACTCTAATACATTAAAATCATGCGCTTGTCCTAACTTATTTGAGTAAAAAATCAAACGTTACACAACGTAAAGTACAAATCACGAACAGTTTTCGCAAAACTTTCCACTTTGTTTTTATTGAAATGCAGATAATTAAAACTTCTCTTTGATAAGTAAGTTTACAATTTTGCCTGTGAGAAAAGTGGTAATTTGCATTTTGATATGGTTATACGAAAGAGAATTTTGATTTCATTGTATTTGAAACGACCACCTCAACGACTATGGTGTGCTGAGCTTTCGCAAAAGTTTATTTTTTCAACACTTGTCACCGAAGTTGTTATAACTATTTTATAATTTTATTCTGCGGATAAATTCTTAGTTTATCTGTCGCGTACGGTCAATACGTTCTCAGAGCTCATTCAGAGGCGCCGACTACACCAGGGCAAACCGGCTGTTGCCCCGGTTGAAGCAATCCAACCGGGGCAGAGCCCCGGTTGCCGAAAATGTAATTTGAAAAACAAGTCAGGAAGGAAACATAGCTTGAGTCGTCGACAATGAAAATTTACAAGTTGAAAAAAGCGAAAGTCGATCGCTCTGTTTTGCGGTTTCATTTTCAACTAAACTTGAGTACCAGTATTTTGAAGAGACTTTAAACCCCTTTACAAGCTTCATCTGACCTTCTGCTGTCACACAGTGTTCATCAAAACTGTCTCCAGATACTGTAGGCCGAGTTCTTCAATATAGCTTAATAACAAATTCCAACTACGCAACGACAGATGCGCCGATTTTTTTGACACTTCAACGGATCACTTGAAGAAGTCTCTGCAACTGTTATTGCGTGGTTATCATATATTATGTTTGGATAAAACCTGTTTACAATGTACTCACAATATTGTAGAACTTTGTAAAATCCAACTTACAGCTTGACCCGCAAGACACTCAGAGGTAGTGACATTACTCGCTGAGACCTTCAATACAGCTATGACTTTTTGCTCCGATAATTCTAAAAATTCTCACTTGTGGCGTAAGTCTTTAATCGAAGAGAAGAAAGTTCTAGTGATCTGCTAAGTGGGCATGAAAATTATACGGGAACCTATGAACCAGTTCCCGATACCCTTCGCCTTTTATTTCGACAGGGAAGTTGTACTTTCTTCGAAGGCGAAAGAAATGTTTTTACCATACCGGGAAGTCAATGCCACCTGGGAGTCAATGCCACAGGCAAGTGAAACCCACTTAGACTATGAAACACACCACAAGACTATCAAAAATATATCAAGAAATGGAATACAACGAAGAAACTTATAGTTTGCTTTTTCTTCACATTCACCCGTTTGATCACTTTCAGCTTTTTCGTCATTGTCATAACAATAGCAAAACATCTGAAAAGAGAAAAATTGAAAAAAAGACAAGTAAGTAATTTATAAGTTTCTTGATTGTAAATACTTGTAAGTACTTGGTCTATAATTTCGCAGCTGCTGAAAATAAAAATCGAACCTGAATGTCCATATTTCAAAAATTTTCGCCTGCAGTGCTGCACGGAATCAGTCAGTCTAACCATTTCCACCGGGAAATCCTATCAACAACACCGGGAAATAATTGGCTGATTTTTGGATCCGGGGCAATTTTGACTCGGTTCTCAGGAAGAAAACATTACTTCTATGACCGCTACTATGTGAAAACAAAAGGTTGTGCCGCTTTATTTGTCGGAAGAAGACATGATATGACGAACTGTTTGAAGCTCCTCTTTCAGAGAAACATTCTTTAGTACATATCCTTCAGTAAACGTTCCTTCAAAAACATTTTTGAATCTAAATATCAAACATAAGCAAAGCCGACCCGTACGTAAAGCCTTCACGTGCGAAAAGGATCGACTATCAGCATTTGAATGACTCATAAAAATTACCCAAGGTAATGTTGCAAGCCCTCCCGAAGTACGTTTAAAGTTTAATTCTGTACAACTTTGCTTTTGAAAGCAATTTTCTATCTGCCATAGTTCTTGATATATGAGTCATCCCTCCCAATTCTAGAAGTGGCTAAATCCCAGGATTGGGACATTTTTTCAGAAAACCCCGAGACACTTGTTCGCTTAAATTTAATTCTCTACAACTTTGTCTTTGGGGGTAAGCGTCTATGTTTCATAATTATGTCCAAATACTGATGAAAATCTATTTCCTATGGTATATGACTAAGGAATGGAATTTTGTCTATTCCATGGGTTCCAGTGCCCAAGCGACTCAACCTATTTCGACAAAAATTTTTCCTGGACTCCTGACACTAAATGCTTTCGTTTGACACTAACTTGAACGATTTCTGTGCTGTACTTGCCGATATATACGCGAAAAAGTTTCACCGACCTTCAAAAAACCACGTTTTCGGACACCTTTTCGACCATATCTCCGGAACTACTTGACGGATTTCGCTCATCTTTGAACTTGAATCATGGGAATAGTGTACCTTTCAGGGGAAAAAAGTTCATAAAGATCGGTGCAGCCGTTTAGAGACGGACGACCGGACGGAAGGACATTTTTTTTGCTGATTCGTCATCTCTAGACGATATTAAATACATCCCCCCTACTCTCTGGTCGATTTTCCCCATGTTACAATAAAATGTCTTGTAGTAAACTTAAGGGACCTTGTACTTCGTACGGGTCCAATTAGAGACCTGCATAGGACAGGGACTCGAAGATTTGTGCCAGCTTGATCCCGTCGTACTTGTCACAACCTTCCATTCGAAAGTGGCCGTTAGAACGTTCAGAGAACTTTCGTTGTTTGTCTTGATCATACAGGAAACATTTTTGCCCCGGTTGGACCGAATGAAAGTCGGCGCCTCTGAGCTCATTAACTCGAAATGAGTTATACGTAAATCATTTTCTTTTGTTTAAGCCAGACAGTCAAGTTGATAAGTTGTATTGGGCTTATGTAGTTGTTTTGAACAGTAACAACTGGTCAACGTAGAATGAGACATTTCATTTTCATAAATAGGGGAGAAAATGTGACATTTCTTGACAAGTTTAAAGTTAATTAACAAAATTGAAAAATTTCAACGAAAAGTTAGTTCATGAAAGATAACTAAAGTGAAACATGTAGGCAGATTCAGAGTTGGTTAAGTTGTCTACACACATCAGCTTTGAACAGTTGGATTTTAGTTGAGAGTTGTAACCCGAGGGGAGTACGTAAATAAATAATATTGTGCTGAAACACATATGAAGCACGCATTTTCTCACGCGAAACCACGAGAAAGGTTGTGTTCACCTCGGGAAATCACATAATTTTCTTCTCGTTAGAGATTCCTACTTGTTCGCCTTGTTGAACAAATAACCGTATCTGTCTATCGAGTTGGAATTTCCTATTTTTATGCGTTTTTAAAAATCGCAATCATCGCTTTATCCCCAGAGAGTAAATGCTTCGCTTGACGCTATATCGCTATAATGATATCCAGCGATGTCATCATATGACAGTGGCTGGATTCATACACTTTTAATTAATATTAAGTCTGTTTTAAATTCAATAAATTCAATTGTATAATTCCAGCAACAACGTCCCTGTCCCATCCCCCAGAGGATGTCATAGGTGAACTGTTGTCAAAGCTAATACAAGCTTTAAATCGGATAATCGCAATAAAATATTCCAAACGTTTCGCGTATAACAATCGCGCGGTTTGCGATGTATACGATAAAAAATATAAATGTATTGATTCTTGATTTGATGATGTCAAAGTGAATATTATGCTGAGCACATAACGGAATCTTCGAAATGATTTGATCGTCGTATTAGATACAAGAATGGGTGACAAAATTCGCAATTCAATTTTGAGAAATTAACACGTAATTTGTCATCAAAGCGATTATGCGTAATAAGTTTGTTAAGAAGTGTATAAATGCTGAGAATCTGAGAATAAAATCCTCATGTTGAACCATGAGAAGTTACGCATCTATGTTTTCCAAAGAGACGTTCAATTTGTATTTATATATTTGAACACAACCTACAAGCTTTCCCCAAAACAAGATTGTGTGTATTATGTTGGTTAACCAGCATCTACCACAAGACCCGCATGTGTTTGCGTTAATATTTGCGAAAATATACTTATCCATTTGACCTACTACTTCTAATGATTCACTGAGGAAGTACATACAGAAAGGTTAATTAGTTAATTCTTTGCTTTTTATTGAAAATATCACAACAAAAACCTCTTTAAAGGTAGAGTGTGACGCAGTGCGTAAGTCCGCTTCCAAAATTAATGATATCGCTTGAGGTGACGCTATCGCTGATTGTGTAGATTGCTTAAGGTAAATTTAAATTTTTGCGTGTAAAAACTAAAAGTATGGAAAAATTATTCCGCTGGTGGGTCCGGCATTTGTGACGCAATTTTTTCAACAGAACGTAATTTTGTTTTTAAAAAAGCGCTGTAATTTTTTCAGTAAATTAGAACTTTGAACACAAGGTTCCATTCAAACAAACTTCTGCGTGTTATCAGCGATAGCGTCACCTCAAGCAATATCATTAATTTTGGAAGCAGACTTACGGACTGCGTCACACTCTACCTTTAAAGAGGTTTTTGTTGTGATATCAGTCGTTTTGGAAGTTTTCAGTTGTTGAAAAAATTTCTATTTTTTGAAAAAAGATTTTCTCAGAAAAGAAACTTTTCTTAGAAAAAAAATTCTCTTCGAAAAAAATTTTCTCCGGAAAAAATTGTCTTCGAAAATAAATTGTCCCCAAAAAAAATTTTTCTTAGAAAAAATTTTTTTCTAAGAAATTTTCTCAAAAATCTTTTCTCCAAAAAAATTTTTCTTCGAAAAAAATATTTTCTCCAAAAAAAAAAATTTCTCCAAAAGAAACTTTCTCCGAAAAAAATTTTTCCCACATCATTCCACACACTTCCCACTTCATTCCACACACTTCCCTCATCATCACACATCATTTTCGGTCACTTAAAAAAAAATTTTTTCACATAGTCGCTCTACGGCAGCGTAGCTCATTTCGGACCACTTTGACCGACTCCTGGCAGCGAACTCCCCAACCGATTTCCACAAGACGGGATCCGTTGACTTTGTGAAATGGATACCTTTCATATGATACCCCATTCACCGCGATCTGACCACTACCGGCCGAGATATAGCCGAAGAAGTGCTCCCGTCGATGGATTTTCATATATATGGGGGCTGTATGGAAACTTTGAAGGCCAATAACTCAGTTCCAAGATTTTTTTGGGGGTAGCCACCGGCTGAATTTTCCATTTGGGACCGAAACTGAACTTCCCTAAAAATTTTAACAAAATCGAGAAAAAAAGCAGATAGATGCATAGATAGATACATCGTGGGCACACAGCACAGGAATAAAATTTTGATTATTTTCAAACATATTTTTACCATTTTTATATGGAAATTGGTCATCTTTGGTTGGCGATATCACGGCTTGCTCCGAGCATGATTAGGTAACACGTAACACCAGAGAGATGTTTTTGCTTGGAATCAAATGTGACCTCGTCGACTTCGAAAAATTATTCTCTTACATTTTTGTATGAACATGAAAATTACTCGACCCAATAATTTTTAGGGAGAAACTCTAGACTTTCTAATTCAATAATATGTAATTCTTATTCATCTATCAGCCATCAGCCTAAGTGCTATTTTCCCATGGTAGACATTATGTGACCACGTTTTGCGTCAAAGTTGTTGAAAATGTCGTGGTTGATTTATGGACTCAGATTCAAGCTTCACATTACAAGAATGGTCATATTTTAGACCCCAGAGCCTAAAATAACATATTTATATTGGAGGAAGAAAAGAGAACCGGACACCCAGTGAAGTCCTCTAACGCCCTTCTCGTCCCCTCCAGCCACTTTTTACAAATTGTTCTTAGAAATCGATGAAGAATATAAAAATTGCATAAGAAAACCTATGAATGTGGAGAATGATCGTCACCGATAGGGTGGGCTCACTGCATCGTCCAACAAGTAACCTGAAAACTGTGCCGTGACGATTAGTTGTTAAGTGGCGATAGCTACTTTATATTTTCACCCTTCCTGTCCGTCCGTCGATGACCTTCACCAGGCAATCACCGTTGATTCGCAGCGAAATCTCCGATGATTCACCGTGTGATCACCTATGATTCACAGAGGAATCACCGATGATTCACCGGTGAATGCACGGTGATTCATTGATGAGTGATCGGTGAATCATCGATAATTCTCCGGTAAATCATCGGTGAGTAATATGTCAATCATCAGTGATTCCCCTGTGAATCATCGGTGTTTCCCCTGTGAGTCATGGGTTATTCCACGGTGATTCCATGGTGAATCATCGATGATTCCACTGTGAATCGTCGATGATTCCACTTTGAATCATCGATGCTTCCACTGTGAATCATCGGTGATTCTACGATGAATCATCGATGATTCCACTGTGAATCATCGATGATTCAACAACGAATCACCGATGATTTAGTTTCAAAATTAACTTCTTTGGCGACACTCTATCGCTACTTCCTATACCTATGACAATGCTTTATTACTTGTATCGGAACAGCATCTTTTGCCGGGTGTTGAAATAGTGTACTATCTAAGATAACGGAAAGTTTTTCGGCGAAAAATCGGATACCGGGAAATCCAGTTGAAACCAGGAAAAAAATTACAATTGAGAGGAAAGAATCACAAGGAAGAAGTAGTTTTGCTCGCAAACAGAAAATGGCTGAAAAACGGGAAATAGCTACGGTCGCGCTTTTTTACTTCTCCACACTGGCATAACTTCAAAATCACATATTCATACACATGTTCCATGAGTATTATGTATTAAGTCTATTCCGACGGGAGTGTGGTAATTTTTAAATATCCAGCGGGAAATTTCGCTCGATTTTTTCTATAATGGAAAATTTTGGGAAATTGACTCACGGCCAGTTGTTGCTACATTTTATACAAAGAAGGAGAGGCGATTCCGCAATGCTAATTTGAACTTGCATAAAGAATGAGATTTAGTTTAAAGAAGCGAAACAAGAGTATGAAGTGAAGAGTGTCTTATGTTTTAATAAATTCACGCCTTTTGGTCTTAAAAATGACGCCCTTTTTGTGAAAGTGCTCCCCAGTGGAAATTGCTTACTTTAGGCTCTGGAGAACGAGATAACTTTTGAACAGCTAGTGATACCGAGAACGATTAGTTCATTGTCGACAGCTGCTAAGCCTTTGACTCATATGACTTCTTGTTGGTAACTCACTGAACAAATATTCCAATGCGTTGTATAAATATTGCATAAAGTGATGTTGGTGTGTTTTCTCGATAAATTCATCACTTGAAACGACATTTATAAAACATTATGTCATTAAATTTGCAACATTTTTTACCCTTTCGTACGCCAATCACTTTTTCGGTCGATTTGCCATTAAAAATTCAATTAAAATATATTAAATCCTTACCAGCAATTAGTGACTGATGGTTTCAAAAACAAATTCAGCCCTGTAAATCGGCTCGCACTGAAATGAATACCTAAATAAATTCACGTCATGTGAATATATACAAAGCACACACTGCGGTAATTTCAACAAAAAGACAGCATTACAGCAACCTGAACGGAGTGTGTATAGTCAAACATCCTGGTTAGGTAGTGAATATTCAACCAATTCTATTTATTTACACAATCAGGTAAAATTTGCCTATTGTTTGCCCAGACCTATTTGTGTGAGATGTGAGATGTGAAAATATAGAGCTTTTGAAAAGAAAACCCATATCGTTGGTGTACATGCGAATTTAAATAAACTTTGTCTATTGTTTATTTCGGATTTGTTTAAACGGGTGTCCCTAATCAATTCATACCGTCTCGGTACTCAAGAAACCTAAAAAAATAAAACACACCGTCAGTCGTCGCGTCAGGGTAGATTTGCATTTTTTCTCTTAGTTCGAAAAATATCGAAATAAATAGCGTAGCACATTCACACTGAGCCGAGAATTTGTCGCAAATTTCCACATTTAATCCTTGCGATATTTTTTCCTGTACGATTAGGAACTTCAAATTTTACCTGATGAATCGTTTGTAGATTGTGCCTCAACAAATAAGTGATGTTGCAAAATCTCAACTACCTTTCTCTATCATGGAAAAACATCGGATTTCAAGACGTAGACAATATTTTTTCATAGTTTTCCCTCAGTTTTTCTTTTTATTAGGTTCATGATTAAATGACTAAATACAAAAATTTTGCGACATTT
The DNA here is from genome assembly GCA_029228625.1 of Pseudolycoriella hygida. Lineage (NCBI taxonomy): Eukaryota > Metazoa > Arthropoda > Insecta > Diptera > Sciaridae > Pseudolycoriella > Pseudolycoriella hygida. Next base: position 37,551,088 of record CM055405.1, on the reverse strand, counting down.
TTGGCATTAACAGTCATGCCAAAATAGATATGAACTTTGTACTCTACGCAGGTTTTTAACACCGCAGAAACCTGCGCAGAAGTAAAAAGGTCATATCTATTTTGCCATGACCGTACGCTACAATTTTCATTTAAAATTACTTAAGAATCGTCTAATTCTAAGACAAACTCTAATTTGAATTCGACGTTCTTTTTGAAGAAACGTTGAAAAGAGAAATTATTTTGAATGAATTATGATGTGACACCCGGTGGGATTTGTTTCAAACGAATAGGTTAACAGGTTGTGTATTACTTCGGTCTTGACATTTTTGTGACCTTTCTCCTACTGAAAAGCTTGTACGGCTATTGTGAAGAGTTGCAAGGTAAAATTAAATTAACATGTTAATTATAATGTTTTGTTTCACAAAATAAATAGCGTAGACTTGTGAAATATTGGGAAATTCCTTTCTTGAAACTTTACTCAAGCAAAACATTTGAAGATAAATAAAAGGATCTCAAGATATTTTTTAATTAATTTTAACAAGAAGTGAAAATAGGTAATTTTAGTTTGATGTGACTGAGTTAGCTGACAAGATTACGAGGATGCAGTCCGGATTATCGGACGCAAGCAAACGAATCTTGATACGTCAAGTCAAATTTTTGGTGTGAAAACTAGGTGATGCTTCCCGTAACCACACGAATCAAAATAATAATTTCAAAAACATTTTGTTAGTTATTTTATTTACTAACTGAAAGCGAGACTGTTCAAAGACATTGTTTCTGAAGCGAGGGTGAAATATCTATTGGAGTCATTCTCGATCGCAAGTTAAAATGGATCGAGCACGTCACGGACAAAGTACAGAAGGCTCTAGCTAGTAGCTTTCTGGACATGCAGGAACTCGTTTGGAAGAAACTATATCGGTCTCGTTGTAAAGCTCATACAGCTCGTGGTTCATTCTTCTTCGCCAATATCCTTCCTCGATCACTCCTCCGCAAATATTGAACGAAGAATCCTCCTTTCAAACACCAAAATTGTGTTTTCATCTCGCTGTGTCATGCACCAAGCTGCCGACCCATTTACTACAACTGGTCGGACCAGCGATCTATACAGTTCACACGTAAGGTTGCGGTTGAGTGCTTTAGACTGGAAGAGTTTTTGTAGACTGTAGTAACTTCGGTTACCAAGCGTTACCCTTCTACGTATTTCCTCACCGATGTTATTAGCAATGTTGACCTGCGACCCAAGGTAAATAAAGCTGTCGACAGTTTCGAAGTGTTTTCCGTTCACCTCTAGCGTATGGTTCGTTCGTCTGTCACCAGACAATGAAGTCGTCATGTACTTGGTCTTTTTCTCACTGACTTTTAGACTGAACTCAGGACTCTCCTCCTCAATCTTCGTGAAATTCTCTTTAAAATTTCAACGCTCCGTCCAATTAAGTCTAGGTCGTCAGCGTAGCCTAACAACCACCTCAACTTTCTGAAGATTGTACCGCTGGTTTCGACTTTGCTCTCTCGTATCACCTTTTCAAGAACAATGTTGAAGAATAGAGCTGCCAGTCCGTCGCCCTGTCTCAGTCCTTCCAGAGCTTCAAAAACGTTAGAGAGGTTGTTACGAATTCTGACTCTTGCATCTGTGCTACCGGAGCTGTAAAATCGACAGCTACGGCGGCTATGGAGGTGCTGATTAATCTGCCATCTGTCCACATGGTACAGCGGTTAGGCCATCGCAGAATGAAGGAATGAGTCGTGAGCTTCATTGACGGATCCCAAACCTCAGAAGGCACGAGAGCCGGAGTACTTTCTCTGAAACCGTCGGTGAATAAATCGTATCACCTAGGAAGATTCGCGCGAGTAGCACCAGCCCGAAGTTCTCTCTACTAAGGACTTAAGGAAGTCATGTGGTCCAATCCGAAACAGTACCTAACATAGCAACTGCCACTCTACACAGGTTGCTGGCCGGGACTGGGAGGCTCTCAAGATTTACATGATCAACGAATAACGAAACAAAGGATCATCATGGACCGATGATGGTCTGAACCAAGCTGATCCAAAAAAAGTGGGAGCGAAATGAATTTTTTACACAACTCTCAGGGATTGAAAAAGAATTTCCTGCACGCATGGTTAGTAAAGATTTTTCAGAGGTTGTGAACTCATCTTGAGAAACACGACAAATATTTTCAAATAAAAGCTGCAATATTTATTGGTCGGTTGCCTCATCTGATTCTGGTTCAACTGGTTACTACCGATCTTGAATAATAATAAGAGTAATAAACTTTCCCTGTGCTTTCTTGTAAGCGTCTTATTATTTAAATGATGTCAGTCGTATTTAAGCTAATTACAATATCTTCAGAAAGTGCAACAGTTTCCCATTGTCATCTTTAACTCTTGGGAAACTTTGTCCTTAAAAATATTATCTCGAAACTTTGAAAAGAAAAAGCAAAAAAAAATTATATTGTGATGATGCTACAGGTATGTAAAATTTGACGAGCCTAATTTGCATATTGACGCTGAGACAACTTGGATTGAATTTTCCTACATAGTTTTCGAAAGGATATTAACACTTTTTTTCACTGCTCATAAGCGAGAATTTTTCATAAAACTTTATAGTTGATAAGCAACTTGCAAGAAAATGGAAATGTTATGATGCGGAAAAAAGAAAAAACTGTGAAAATAGACATTGCTTTTTTTGTAGAAAGTGCTGGTACGTTGTACTGCATTTCGCATTCCCACAGTACTAATGTTGCATGTGTTCCAAAAAAATGTTATACCTAAAGCTCCATAAAAAGTTTGAATTTCTCAAAAATTTTTGGTTTGAGATAATTTTATATTTGAAATGCTGTTACCAGAAAATTTTCAATCGAAATCATTTCAGGTTTATTTTCCCAATAAGAATGTTCATCACGTAGTGATACATGGATGAAGAATAAACAACGTGAAACCAACAAGAAACTTTCTTATTCCCCCAACGTTCAATAAAATGTTGCTATATAGCGCGCAGTGAATAGGATGTAAAGGGGGTGTATAGTGCGACTGGCTGTATGAAGTATTACCCCCTACCTTGAACATCAAAAATCCGAATGATGTTGAAATGCAAGTGCTCACGTGTGCTGTGTATCTACCGCAAAACTTAAGTCAAATATTTTATTTATTCATTTCGCTTAAAAGGAAAAAACGATTTCACCCATAAATAGACAGTGAACTTTCCATCGAATGGAGATAACAGAAATATAAAAAAAATATTTGAGATTGAATGAGTGATGAGTTACAATTTAATTTACGATTTTGGTTTGTTTCCGAGTATTTTCCGGAATCGAATTTACTAAAAAACAACTCTGCACATTATCGTAGAAAGTTTTCAAAAGAAATTTTGATAAATTCGATATACAGGGCTTTTCATAAGAAAGGCCCCTTATGTATATTTTGTTTCTCGGCCTCGAGGACGGCCATTTCGGGACCAATCGAATTGATTGCGCCCCAGAAGAACGCAATGTTCTTCTTGATGTTATTTGTTGTAGAACAGAGTGTCAGACGGATGAATCTGTTGAGCAGCGCGTCGACCACGTTTCTAGTCACCGTTGTCGTCGATGTCCATACCAACATCGTAAACTGCGCCCATTCGGCGATTTCTGATGTCTTCAGCATTCTCAGGCACGGTTGTCTTGGATGTTACGATGGATGCGCTGATCGGCCGATGAAATGCCGCATTCTTTGAAATGTTCATGCCAACGTATTTGCCATAGATGGAAAGTCCAAAATATAAGATATTTCGTGAGGCGTTGGTGTCACGGTTCAACCACAGCTTGTCTTTGGTTTTGGTGGTATTTTGAGCGTATGTTATGGACTGTAGCTCTTTGCGGTGTTGTCGCCGGAGTTTGTCTGCATCTGTCCAACGGTCGATCCTGTTCATTTTCACTCTTTCAGCCCTTTGGTTTTGGGTGGGTTTCGGATAGTCGATTGCCATCTGCAACATTTCGGTGCGAATTTGCCGTTTTTTTCGGTACGTCGATACCAAATTTGCTAACACGGAATCGTCGGCTGGCTTGCAATTATTGCATAATTTAAGCCTGTCCTTCGACGACTCAACATTGTTTAGGTCCTTATAGCATCGACTGCATTTTTTTGTGGAGCAATATTCATCTATTGTCGCATCCACCAAGGTGTTTGGAATTTGTTTTATGAATGGAACAATTTGCTTTGCGCCTGGCGACCGCATGATTCCCTTGACAGTCGAATTGGACGGCGTTGTACAGTTGCCGGTGAAAATTAGGTGGCACTTTTTTCCCGCAATCGTTCACCCGTACTGTGCACATCTTTCACGCCGACGATTTCTGCTGCCATTTTCGACATTATCTTTTGCGTCGATCGAAATTTGTCGAATTTTATGTTCGTTACCGGTTTCTGCATGTACGCATTTGTAGCTCGTCCGAACCATTTCATTCTCGATTCCAGAAATTTCATAAAATCGGAATTCTTTTGCGACGGTTCATCGCCGCCACCTTGTTGTCGGTCTTCCTGATATTCTGCGTCAAATTTGCCAAGAATTTTTTTGTGTTTACGTCGACGTCTGTGAAAGCCTGTAACGGAAGAAGAAAAATTCGATTAGTTTTCATTAGTGGTCATGAGTCTGTCGGGTTTGATGCGGCACAATTGTACAGAAACGTCAACCCCATTGGTTGTAATTCGTCCTTCAAATTTTTTTGTTTGTGTTTCGAACTTTTGAAGATTGAACAGGAAATACCAAAAAGGATGTGTCGTTTTCGTATTTGCGTCGTTCTCCAGTTCCAGAAATTCCGCTTGATTCATTTTTTTGTGGAACTGTGGAAGGTCCTTGACTACGTCATACAATGATTTCGTGTCGACGGCAAAATGTTTACGGTGGAAATCGTGTTGCGGCACTACGATGAAGTTCTTTAGTTTAGCGTAGTGTATTGCCTCGGGGTCGATTTCTCGTTTTTTTCGGCGGCGACTCTTCTTTTTCGGAAGACGACGATTTTAGGGATTGCTTTGCGGTAGCTGCTGTGGATGTTCGGTGTCGCCTTTTTTCCGTTTGCGTTTCCGTTTTCGTTTCTTTGTCGGTATTAATCCGGCTTCTACCATTTTTTGGTGGCACATTGCTTCGCTACGATTTGCATTGAATTCGGAAATCCAATGTTGCAGACGCACCATAGCCGGCACCATTTGGAACCAAATTAGACGCGGACCGTTGCTTTGCGTCTTCTTCTTCTTCGTTTTTTTCATAGTCGATGGTGTTGTCGCTGGTTTTTCCGTTTTCCTTTTTTTCGCTCTGCAACGTTTTGGTTTGGCGCTGACGTCGTCGTCCTTCTGGTAGTCGTAGCTCAAACGTGCGAAATACGCACGATTGAATTCGGGAAATTTGCAAATCTTTTGTAGTTCCAATATCAAATGGTGTTGCACCATCGCTGGCTTAATGCATTTGTCCGGATCGAAAAGAAATTTCATGGTGTGATAGATGTTTTCAGCAATAACTTTACGGTTATCTTTACCACGCACTTCTTTGTTTTTTTTGCCGTTGCACAACATAAAGTGGAACCAGTTTTTAAGTCGCTTATACAAATGCGTCGTAATGTTCGTTCTGAAGTTCGTTCGGAATGTGTCGGCGATGCAATTCGAAGCGTTTTGAGACCATTCCTCGAATTCTGTGTCGATGTCGTATTTTTTGCATAAATTGAAGAAAACGTCGTCGTCAATTTTCTTTAAAGACAGTTTTGCCACTGTGGCGGCGCCAACACTTTTCGGCATTCTTTTTGCGGTGGCATTGCTCAAGCCGGAATTTGCCGTATTGCGTTTGAACGTTTTGAATTTCAACAGAATCGATTGCCAGCCCACTTCCTTTCTAAATACGTCGTCCACTTCATCGTCGTCTTCAGTGGTCCGAATAACGTCGTATATTTTGTAGTACACGAGGCTGGTGAATAAAATTGCCAGTTTGGACAATTCGATTGATTTGCTATCGAGAACCGCGAGGATCTGATCATTCACTTGCTGTTGCTGATTTTCGTTACCATCATCGACAAGCGATTTACCGTCGACCAATAGCGAACGTAGCTTCAATTTCACTGTTGACATGTCATATCTACTATTAGCATTTTGAATCTTCCGCCAATTGTTTGTTTCGCTGTCGACCGGTTTCTGCAAATCATGTTGGCCGTGCTCTTTTCGAAAATGATTTTTAAGATTGAGAAACGACGAGAAATCAGCTCGGCAACCTTCGAACGGGCATACGAATCGTTTCTGTTGTTTTTTAAATTTGTTACCAAGAAAACTGACATCAACATCAGTTAATCGTATTATTGCTTGGCAGCCACCACTTTCAGCAGGCTGTGGTAATGCTTTTCGTTTTCCCACCAGCGATTCCTTCACAGCGGCCGATGATGTTGATGGCTGTGGTAATGCTTTGCGTTGTTTACGAGACGGCGGTTTTACGGATTGCTGTGGCGGCGGAACACCCAATGAAAGTTTACTAACTACATGAGATGCGGATGGCCGATGACTGATGGTTGATAACTTATCTGAAAATTCATAAAGTCAGAAACAATTTCGCAGCCAAGCAGATACAACGTTAGACTTACTGGCAATCGACGTACTGGCAACGGACTGGTTTCCATCAACGATAGCTGATGACGTACTGGCAATGGACTGGTTACCATTTGACTTCAATGAGGAAACGTCTATGGAGTCCTCTGAAGTTGATGATAATGTACGTTTATTTTTATTCTTTTCCGGTACCTCTTTATGTAAAGAGTTTGAAAGAATTTCGCTTTTGCTGGTTGCTAACTGATGGAGCTTAAACTCCCTCGTCTTTTCATTGTCAACGAAGTCATCATCCGAATCAAATCGGTGTGGTTCTGTAAATTGGAAAATGTGAGGATTTTAGTGAATTTATACAAAATGGATGAAATTACAAAGAGCGCTTACCGGTTGGGCGCTTCGTCACTGTACGCCGTGGCTGACCAGTGCTGACTACTTTCTTCCCCAACACTTTTCTTACAAAGGCCGATGATGTTGATGGCTGTGGTGATGCTTTGCGTTGTTTACGAGACGGTGGTTTTACGGATTGCTGTGGCGATGGCGATGACATATTGAAAAGCTATAATTATAAATTCGTTGTATAATCGTTTCATTTTGGCTTTTCATTTTTTATGCTTTTTTTCATATTTTGTTGTTTTTATCTTCAGTATTCAGTTTTAATGTTCCGAACTTTTACAAAGTATAAGTGTTTTGTCTTATATCCGTCCGTAAACACTCGAGTAACTCTTGACCAATTTTCAAAATCTTTTTTTCCCTCAAAGGTAATAGAAAAAGTGAGGAGAAGTTCGAACTTGGGCATTTTCGAGGCAAATGCCGCCGAGCTAGGGCCGCCTAAGTGGTTTTGGGTCCTTTGTACATAACTCGTGTAAATCTTTTCAGATTTTCATAAATCTTTTTTTGTTGGAAAGGCCAAACTTTTGAGTTTAGGTAATTGGACTTAGTTAGACCCCCAAAAAGAAGCGTCGAGTGGAGCCCTACATGTTTTTTATGTATAAATCACGTAAATTACAGATTGGCAATTTTATTTTTGAACGCTTTTGAGATATTTTTGATTTGTCAGAGTTCTAAATCACGTTACATAATATGTATGTGAAGGAAATAGACACAACGTGCACGTCGGATGAAGGTATCTAAATGTAAAAGGTATTTTATTTGACGTTAATGACATTTAAAACTCTGACAAACCTAAAAC
>CM055405.1:37488830-37529751 GCA_029228625.1 Pseudolycoriella hygida | reverse complement strand
AATTTTTTCAGTACTAAAAACCATAGGACTACTGCTCAAATGAAGATCGTATAACCATCAATTCTGATTAGGACAGAACCGTTCATTTGCTTAAATTGTTTAGCGAAAAGACGAATTCCATTAAAAGCTCTTCATCAACATGCTCCTAGAAAAAGGGAGCTTTTTGACATTCAGTTGAAATAATGGTATTTCTAGGTAACCAAACCGATGGGTTGATGTACCATCCGTCGTACAACCATAATCTGATAGCAAAAGATGGACCTAGTTCATTCACATAAAGAAATAACTCCGAAAAATGGGAATTAAAGCACTACAAAATCTGTATATGTCCTCAAAAAGCTTGTTTTTTAGGTATTGGATTCTACTACTTATAGCTACGCAATTAGTGACGCTAGCTTAAATAGTTGTTCGCAAACATATCATGAAAAATGTCAAATTTTTCATATCCGTTTGAATCTCTACCATTATTTGGCTAGTTTGGCCGATTCTCAAGACTTAAAAGGTGCCCCTCGTATGACCCATCAGCTAAAGAAAGGACTTTAGCACAAAATACACGAGATTTACTGTCAGAATGCATGAATTTCTAGACCATTTCATTCCTTTTCTTCCATCCTCATTGCTACTTCCTGGGTGTTTGGGAGATATACCAATCTAGATCACCTGCTACAAGGAACCGATTTAGCAAACTATGTTCTTCCTGGCGATTCCGAAAGGCCGTCTGCGGTCTTCTCACATCAAGTTACGGACAATCATAAATGTTCACAAAAGACGTCTTGAGTATTTTTTACTTAAGTAAAGTATATTATCGTTAAGAATCGTCTTTTCAAGTTGACCAATTTACGTGCAAAAAAACAGTTAATCTAATAGGTCATTTGAAGGCAATGTCAAAATTTACATGAAAAAGTTTGACAGTGCCTACTGTAAACTCAGTTTTATTGGCTGGGAATCGCTCTGATAACTAATCTGGTTTGACAGTAGATAATAGAACTGAACCAACAGTCACTAGAAATTTAAAACGAAAGATAAGTATTGTGAAACTCACAATCACGGAAAGAGTTTTCTTCTTGAAAACATGGCCCATTGAATCGAATTTATAAACAGAATTTGACATACAAAACCACATTAAAAAAACCGCATCAATACCTTTCTTCCTACAAAACTTTTTACATTTATTCCGGTACTTTAAAAAAACAACCATCGAATGATTTTCTGAATTAAAATGAAAAAAATGCACGAAAAGATTGACTCGTTAAGATTTTGTTTACATTTTATTTTGTAAATAATTCATATCAATGTGCTTGCTTATACTTCAAATGGGTTCTTGCAAAGACAAAATCTGGCACGTTTCAGCTAATATTTTGTTTCGAATTTTAAATAGATTTAAGTTGCCAAGTTTTAAAAATGGTCCAAATATCAAGAGTTTGAATATTACCATGGTTACCATACTTTGCACTCTCTCCATCACGTAAAAGACAAAAGACGAATGCGATTTGTTGCTCTTAAAGCAATAATGATATCGGCTGTATGTACACATACAAACCATTCAATGAAGGAGCAATATAAGTTATTAGAAAGTAGAAAACAATGTGAAAGATCAAAGCTGTGGTATTAACGATCCTTTTAGAATTGAACAATTTGAGGAGTAGCTCTCATTAAACATGTGTACCTTTTCCAAGCTTTCAGTTTTTGTCAAATATTTCCAAGAAATTCAAAAGTCTATAAGTAAAAAGAATCCGTCGAATTATTCCGAAGAAAAGTGGTTGATATTAAAGCCCAGTCTACACCACCACATGAAAAGGCCATTGTGTCATTTAAAGGAAAAAATATTACAACATTGAAACGAATTTCTACAAGATTCGTGGTAATCGAAGTAAAATCTTGACGTTGACATTCGACTTTACAGAATATTTAAAACCCTACAATGACAAAAGAGAAATGAACTAACCTTTGCGTGTAATATTTTACACGCATAATTCCAAAGTTCACGCCCTTTTTTATGAGCTAGTCAGGGTAGCCTAGTCTCTCTCCACGATTAAATACCACCGCTATTAGTTAATCCTAATAGATATTACGACCGTAACACGCCAGACGAAAAATCAAGAAATTCAGTCGATTTCTAATAACACATCACCATTGTAACACATGAGCAATCATGACAACAAGCTGCTCACGCCGCCATCTGTTAAACACAAGAGGCTCCTCTGCTTGCAGGGGAGTTCCTCGCCCACTTACACCAACCAACCAGCCGTGAGGTAAGAAAAAGACGACGTATAAATGATAATGACTGCAGATACTGACATTGATATTGGGTAGATGTGCCATACGTGTCCTTCTTAGCCTTTAGGGCTAATGTCAAAGTATAGTGATTGGCATGACACGATGCATAAGCTGTAAATATATCTACATCGCAGCTTAAAGAACGCGTCATGGAAATCAGTATACTTTGACATAAGCCTCTTTGACATTGAAACTCTCAGATATGAACTTTAAGGACTCCCTTAAAACCGGTTTGAAAAAAAAAATTGTTCTTAACGCGCTTAGTGTTACATCGATTTCAGTCAAGCTATGATGACATTCAGAAGTTCTATATTAGTCCAGTATAAACTGATGCATGATGCATTCCATGATGAAATTTGTTATATATTTTCAGAAGTCGACGTAGTGCTAGAATTGTCAATATACACTTTTATTGCGGCGTCGGCTTATGTCAAAGTATAAGCAGACGAATTTCACCATATAGTTTTGAATATTTTGACATAATAGATCCTTTTAGTCCGCTCGTACGTAATTACGCATAGATATATCTAACGAAATTCGATTGTAGCACAAGCAAAAACTCAAAATTAAACCACACTAAAAGGGTCTATTCGACGCGACATTACACGCGTGGATTCCAATAAAAAAATTACTCTCAACTGTCAAATTATGGTTATTCGTTATGGCTGTTATATTCTGAGTAATTTCTTCATATTTCTACACATAACGTAACGAATTTGAATGAGTGTATTTATCGGATGTCCTGTCCCCCTCTACCAGCCAATTTCGTCCCTCAAAGAACTCTGTTATCTGAGATTTTCCCGTTCAACATGAAAACAAAGAAAAGTCCTCATAAAATGACACTTAAATTACAAGTAGTTAGTTGACTCTTTTGTATACTGGGCTTTACTATCAGATTACAGACTTATATAGAGATTTACTGATTCTCTTAAACAGCAACGTGAGTTACGAGTAGAAGACAAAATAATTTTGAAAAGTACAAAATGGAAAAATCAAGTGAAATTTGACTTAAATTGTAAATTCACCGTCAAGTCGATTGCAAATATTGTTTTAATTTAAATAATTAAGTTAACTATTTATTCTAACCATTTACGACTAATTTTAATGAACATTTTATGAATTTTCATTTGTAATTATGAACTACTTATATTTTTACGATTAGATCATCATTTCGAAAGTTAAGATTATTTTGAAATAAAGAAATTATTTAAGAATGTAAAGAGAGTCGTATTTTTTTAATGCTTTAAAATAATGAAATCCATCAAAGTTTTTTATGTGAGGGAAATGGCTGTAATTAAAAAGCTGCTGGTTGAAAAACATATCAACCAATAAAGGACCAACGAAACACTCACTGATTGCCATAAAAAGAGGCTGAAAAAAATTAAAACAATTTTTTAGCCGCTTCTGTCATCGACTTTAATTTTCAATGGATATACATAATGGTGATGGCTCTTCTGCAAATTAATGTTCCTTGTCACTAACACTACGTAATTGTCTTGAAAGATATGAGTCGAACAAATTGTGCTATGATAAATGAAAATGAGGCAGTTTAACAGAAGGGTCAGCCGAAAAGAGAAAATATTTCTATTCCCCATAAGTTTCGAATGAAACAGGTGGCAACACTTACGCGAGGTCACCAATTGGAGAAGATGCCAAATGGCTGATGAGTGAGCGGGTAAGTACCAACTAGGTAAGCACAAAATCTATATTTGTTTTTGAGGTCGTTTTGTGCGTGCAGGTCGATGGCAGAGCCATCGAACATTCACACCAACTTAGTCAATATAATAAAATAGCCTATTTGTCTCACTCTCATTATAGTTAACCACATTAGAAATTGTACAATGCTTCATTGCATTAACGATCTTTTCGAGTTAAGTGAAGTATTTTTGACTCATGTTGATGAATTCCTCGACCCCGGCTCAAGTAGCAAACGCTAAGCTCGTTAAAATGGAAGGCAGTACTGAGACTCATTGGATTTATTTACTGCTTAATCTGACCAGTTTACGTGCAAAGAAAAAGATAAATTAACCGGTCATTTGAAGCCAATATCATAATTTACGTAAAAAAGTTTGACGATGACTTCAATAAAATAAAATCGGTTTTATTGACTGGGACTTATAAGTTTTATATTATTGATCGTATGGTTTTTTAAAATTGAATAATTTTATTGGTCAAGGAAAGGTGCTCGGGCTAAGCCGTCATTGCGACCGGTAAAACCTTGAGTCTTTTCAACTACAAGTTACAATTTCATTTCACAATATAATAAATTTCGTCCAGTCTGTTCATGTCTTGGGGTATAGTTCCTAGTATGGATGCTGCATTTCCTCTTTGGTTAGCAATGCTGATTCTCTGGACTAGAAAACTCTTAGATCTTGGCTCGCCTGTCGTTTGTTTGAGTGGTTTTTATATGTTATATGTTACATCGGATATCATGCTAAGAGCGGTAGCAGAGAGCAGTCCCCACACCCAAAAAAACGTCTACAAACCCAAAAAACTCCATACAAAACCTTTGGGACAAGACACGATGTATAGGCGAACTTTTGAGTTTTTTCCCCTCGCCCTCCTCCCCTCCAAATTATTTCCACCAGCAGCAGCTTTCCAACGAGCCCGAACTCATCAAAATCGGTTGTAAACGAGCCGAGATATCGCCAATCAAAGATGACCAATTTCTATATAAAAATGGTAAAATTATCTTTGAAAGTAATAACAATTTTATTCCTTTGTTGTGTGTCCACGATCTATCTATGTCTCTATGTATCTATCTACTTTTTTTTCTCGAGAACCGCCCGAGCGATTTCCTTAATTTTTTCAGGGAACGTCAGTCTCGGCCCCAAATGAAAAATTTCATATGCCGCTTTTCCGGGAAAATTCTGGAAAAGCCGTGGCATGTGGAAAAGTGTTTAAAGTGGTAATGCTCGGAGTTTTCGAATTTTAGCTCCAAAGTGACGATAGCTAGAGAGTTAGTTTCTTCGGGAAAGTTATAGAGTTTGGTCAGGAGAATTTTTTGGGATCTTAAGAAAATGGCTGCAGACAGTCAAACTACCTTTTAAGATCTAGTGATCTAGTTTACAATCTTACGTCTGTATTTCATCGTTATTGATATGCTGATGTATACGATGCATTATTGTTGGGAGGTCAACATGTTGACAGGTTCAACAACCGCAGTGATGACGTTTTGCATTTGCATTATGTGTCTGTTTTTTCCATTCAATGGATCAAGCGCCTATTTCACATATTGGCTACAAAACAGCTGAGGGCGCCTCGAGTTTCAACTGTTCCGTCGGTGACAAAACATTAAATTTGTATGGAAGAAATTCGCTTTTTGTCATTTATTCATTTTGTGTTTTGTATAAAGCGGACCAAGTGAGTTATTTTAAAGTAACATTAAATGAACTTCCAATGTCATTCATTTGGTCCGCTTAATTAAATACAGTAAATGATTAATTCGCAAAAAACGATGTTTCCCCATACAAATTTAATGTTTTGTCCCCGACGAAACAGTTGAAACTTATATAGTGTTGCCTGATTAGACGTGAGGTATGACTTCATCAATTTGTATGCTTAACAAACTATAGGTGTCAAGTCGCCGTTGACATGCGTTGTCTGCCTTGCGTGTGTATGCAGTGTCATCATATTCCTGTAACGTCACATATGAACATTCATACCAACTGCCAAATTTAAGAAGCTCAGGACCCTTAGGACCAACGTGGTGTCTCTTATTCATCCAATATTCATTCATAATTCATTATTGCCGAAGAAGAAACAGTCGATTTGTGACAGATCCTTTCAGTCCGCTCAACATTTGAGTTTTAATTGAAATTTCAAGATGGCGCTATTAAAATCTTTGTTTGTGTGCTGATTTTACCCATATACTGTACGTAATTACGCATATATTGCAGGAAATTCGATTGACACCCAGGAAAAAATTCAAAATTGAACCGTACTAAAAGAGTCTATTCGATTCGGCCAAGCAACGTAAAGTCGATGTTGCCGAATCCCACAACAAACTGAAAATTAAAAAAACGGTATCTATAAAATAGAGACGAAATTCAAAAACTCAAAAAAATCGGTGTAAATTCGATGTAAATTTTTATAGTGCTTTAGGATTAAGGGACGGTACAATGTTCGATTTGTATAGAGAAAAGTCTACATCGCGATGTATCGGGGATTGAACCCGAGTCTTCTGAGTGACAGTCCAGTGCATCCTTATAAGTGATCCGACTAAAACTAAACCGAGGATCAGATAATCGTGTATTTTGAGTGCAAAGAGAGTAAAAAAATCCACAAAGGTTTTTCTTTGATTTCCAATGACTTTCTATCGTTTTTTTGATTTTCGTGGATTTTTTTTTTGTAAATTTCCAAGGATTTTCAAGCATTCTTACACGATTTTCAGGGGTTTTGTTCTGATTTCCAAGGATTTTCTTTGATTATCATGAATTTTCTTTGATTTCCAAAGATTTTCTTGCAATTGAAGGAATTTGTTTAGGATTTCCAACGATTATGAGGATTTTCTTAACAATTGATTTTTGTGATTTATCTGCCCGTCGGATTAAACAATTCAATTGAAGTGAGTAGCCCTCCGCATAGACATTTTTTTAAATATGTTTCGGGATTTATTTGGATTTTTTTCTTGAAAGCTTAACTGAAGCTCCTCCTGGAGGATTTTACTTGTCGCCCGCCGCAGGGGCTGCGTTTTCCATTTATATTTCGATCGCTTGAATCCACAGCTTTGTGAATTGAACATGAAAGTTTTAAATAACTCATGATTTTGTTTAATTAGAATATGATTAGCGTAAAATTTCAAATTACTTGTCGGATTTAGTTCCCAAGTATAGTTCCCAGAAATAACTATTTTTGTTAATATTGTACGAACGTAAAACTACTGAACTGTTAATTTCACATGTATACTAATCCGATTGATTTAGATATTTTATCAGAGCAAATATTTAGGGAAAATATGCATCAGTGCATCGCTTTAATTAACGCATTTTCCAGAAATGTTTTAAATTTCAATACGAATTACTCGTTGATGGACATTGAACATTTGAATAAATCAATTTAATTTTGAAACATAGAGTAGGCAGAAAAAAAACTGAATCATAATCGAACATGAGAGGAGCCACCAGCATAGTCATAAAAATGATATATCTTCCTATGCTAAAGATTCACCGGATGACGCACCATGTTTGATACGTAAAAGTTTCTGATGTTTTGCAGATACATGTTTGAAACTTGTCATCTAAAATTTGTGGTGACAGATGGGTGTCAAAGAAATTTTTTCCCTTTCTGATTTCTGCTGGACTATTATTAATGAGATTTTTGAAAGTTGACGAGAGAGAAGAAAAAAATATTTTAACTGTAAAATATTTTGCTATTCCTTTGGGTATAATTTTTTACGTTACATTTCATGTATAAAACATGTATATAAATGGTATTATGTATATTTAACGAATGGTGAAGACGACGTTAAAAAGGGGTGACTTTTTATGTCATTCATAATGGTACATTAAAAGGATTGTTAATAGATCGTCTTTGGTTAAATTAAAAGTTTTTTTTTAATTTACTCGGCGTGTTTTCATTTAATTTACACAGATTCTAGACGAAAATGTTGCCTTTCCTTTTACTTATATTTACTTGGGTTTATTGCTGTACTTCTGAAAGTTTTAAGCGGCGAAAATTTATTGAGGAAATCATAAGTCCTACTTTGGTAAAAGTAAATAGACCAAAAATGTGTTACGGATACTACAGTTCGTTGAAAAGTGAGTGTTTGAACTAGGGAGTGAACCTAATTAAATTCATAAATTGCGTTGTCCACAGCTGTATAGAAAATCTCAGGGTTTTGGGGAAATATGGCCCAATCCTTGGGATATGACCACTGCTAGAATTCGGAGGGATGAACCATTTCTCTAGAACTAAGAAATTAAGAAAGTGGCTCTCAAAGGTGAAGTTGTAGAGAATACAATTTTAGCGAACACGTGTCTCAGGGTTTTGGAGAAATATGGCACAGTGCTTGGGATATGTCCACTTTGGCACAGTGCTTGGGATATGGCCACTTCTAGAATTCGGAGGGATGACCCACTTTTCAACTTCCATCAGGTTTTTTGATATTTTTCGGTTATTCTCGACATGAATGAAGTCATCCAATGGGGATTCCTAAGATTTTGGGATGAATGTGGATTTCTCCAGCACTTTTCAACTTCCGTTTTGATTTTTTTGATATTTTAGGTCATTTTCGACATGAGTGAGGTATTCGAATTGATAAAAATTTTTAAAGGTTTTTGGCAAGAGATGAACTTACAAAAGTACTGATATCCACCAAAAAAACCTCATACGGAGGAGGTGTCACGCAGGTCTTTTTGTCATTAAACTTCTAACACAGAAACGATTTTCATCCAGTTACAAAAGTTCTGAAATCAAAGGAGGGTGACGCATTCGGCTTCGATACGCAAAGAAAAAACATTAAGTTACGTTGTGTTTTTAAAAAATTATGTCACGAATGTAAGAGTCAACAACGAAAAAGTTTTCATGAAATGGCACCCAAAAAATTGTTCTTGTTTTGGATAAAGGGTCTCCTATATAGTACAAAACAAGTCACACTGGGTTCCAATCAGATCCTTTCCCATGTACGAGACTTTCGTTTTTTTTTTTTATCCATTTACAGTAACGGAATCAAAAGATTGTGCAACATTTCATTTCACTAGTAAAATTTATTCCTGAAATAAAAAGTTGCACAATCTTAGGACTGTTTAGCGTAGGGCTGTTTTTGGACCCGTACGAAGGACAAAGGTCTTAAACGTTTACTACAAACAATTTTATTGTAACATGGGGTAGATCGAGGTGAGATGGGGGGATGCATCTATTATCGTCTAGAGATGAAGGCTAAACTGATCAGCCTAAACTTTTTTTCCCTGAAAGGTACATGCCTCCCATGATTCAAGTTTAAAGATGAGCAAAATCGGCCAAGTAGTTCCGGAGATATGGTCGAAGAAGTGGAGGCCGGACATGAAATTTTCGAGGGTCGATGAAACTTTTCCGCAAATATCTCAGCAAGTATAGCACATTTGATGTAACAAAACTGGGAAAAAATTTTGTGGGAATCGGGTCGGGGGTCTGGGCACTAAGACCAATGAAATGGACGAAATTGAGATTCTTGACCATATACGAAAACAGTTTTTCGTCTATATTTCCCTAACTATGCAATATGGAGATTTACTGTCAAAGGCAAAGTTGTAGAGAATTAAATTTAAGCGAACAAGTGTTTCAGGGTTTTGTGGAAATATGGTTCAATCATGGTGTATATCTCCAGAACTATGAGAGGCAGAAAGTTGCTTTCAAAGGTAAAGTTGTAGAGAATAAAATTTTAGAGAACACGTGCTTCAGGGCTTTAGAGAAAAATGACTTAGTCCTTGGATATAATATTTTCTAGATTTGAATTGTCTGAGACGTACTTCGGTAGGGCCTTTGACATTACCTTGGGTAATTTCTATGGATCTTTGAAATTCTTACAGTTATAAAAGAACAGAAAACGTTGGATTGCTTGCTTATTTGTATATTTAGATACGTTCGAGTCTCTTTGCCACATCTATTCTGATACGTACGGGTCTTTGGTTATGTTTTTCAGATTTTTCTTACTGAAAAGTTTCTAATACTTGAGAAACTTGGAAAACAAATTTTTGGAATTTTTCGAAAGTGAAAAATGTGTCTTTTTGCCCGTTTTGGTGGTTTCCGGAAACCAACTCCCAAAAATTCAAGTAGACCCGCGAGAACATATTTTTCCTCAAAAGCTTTGTGCATTGCCTATCTAACGACATCCTATTTGAGATTTTTGGCTTAGAATTGGATTTTTGGCTACTTTTCGGCCATTTCGGCGGTTTTTAGACTACCTAGAGAGCTCAAACTAGCTCCATTCGACAGCTCTTCGCTTCTAGATTTGCAGAAATGCCAATAGGGGGAGGGGGAGGGTCTGTATTACTTATATCTCGGCTCGTCGACCATCTACAGAGCTGAGACTTGCGCCATAGCTCTTTGTCTCGAAATCGGCATTCTAGAAATTTCTCTTCGAAACTGTTACGCGCAGTATGTGTGCCGCTACTTTCACTGTGACGCTTCCCTGGCACCCTCCGTCGGCACCTTATTTCGATACTTCACTTCGACCACTTTATGCTGTATAAGCAAGTGAACGATGCAATTTCCTTCAGTTGCTTTTAGCAGCTCTTGCGAGCAGGTTCTGCGTCTGGTGTCAAAACCAACACTCTGGAAAGTTCTGGAAAATTATAGGAAGTTCTGGAAAGCTTTCGAAGTTTCTGGTAAGCTTCCGAAATGCTTGAAAAGTTCTCAAACTTTCTAGAAAGTAATAGAAAGTTCTGGAAAGTTTTTCATAGGTTCGAGAAATTGCGAGAACCTTCCAGATTTTTGCAGAAACTTTTCAGCTATGTGCGTTTGCTTTATGAACAAAAACATACAAGCAACTGCGTAGTAAAATATTGCACTCGCCATGATGTGGGTTACCCTTCAATTAATACACATACACATGTGTGGGTTTTCTTTTACCATTTTTCAACTCTAAACTTCGCACGGTTATCAAATACTTCATGAAGCCTTTATCAGCATACAATTAGATGACGATAGCAACCCACTGCCCAAAGAATAGACAAATGTTTAATTTATTTTTCTTAATTTATTATGTCCGTCCCAAAATTAAATAGAATTGACACTGTGATATATCAAACTGTGATTTAGTGTAAAAAAAGCACATTCAAAGGTAATACGTTCAATCAAATTTCCTGGAAAACACTTTTGTGTAAATCAATTCCAGATCAAAACATTAGCGCAATATTAATGTACCATTCATGCCAATGTATGTGTAGTACAGTAAACCTATAGGGTATGTCAAGTCGTTCATAAATCTAGTACTGCTGAAACAATTTTGACATAAGTTTTAAAATTATGCTGTAATTACTCTATAGTAATGACAGATTACTGGAAAAGTATAAAAAAAATTTGACATTTTAAAAATTGAAGAATCCCACTCCAGTTTTGACGAATTTCTCTATATATTAAACGTCAAACTGTAAAAATTCAAAAAAGTAAAAAATCATAACTTCAATTCTTAATACCGTTCTTTGCTCTTTAGCCCATGAACATACATCATTACCTACACAATCAAAGTGACAACAATGTTAGAAATAGGTGGGAAAGGTGATTTAGTACAATTTTGTGGTCATTTTATTTATCATTTTTGGCGTCCCATATATAGAGTAGTTCGTCAAAACCGAAGTGGGATTCTTGAATTTTCAAAATGTCAAATTTTTTTTATACTTTTCCGGTAATCTGTCATTACTATAGAGTAATTACAGCAAAATTTTAGAACTTATGTCAAAATTGTTTCAGCAGTACTAGATTTATGAACACTAAGATAGCCGTTTTACCCACTGTGGCACCATATGGATGAAAAAAGGTAAAAAAAACGAAAGTGTCGTATAGGTAAATGGGGAAGGATCTGATTGGAGCCAAGGGGGACCTGTTTTGAACTATATATTAGACCCTTTATTCAAAACAATAACAATTTTTTAGGTGCCTTTTCATGAAAACTTTTTCTCCTTCAGGAAGACCGTTACTTTCTGTTTTCACACTCAAAAATTTACATTTGCACAGTACAATCCCCAAAAGTCAAATTTGTGCAGTGTAAACAGCTCTAGAAACGTTTTCATAAAATCCTTTTCGAGAATTTCTTTTCCACTTCTGAAAACTAAAACTATAAAAATAAAATGTAAATGATTGGATGGATGCATTGTTTTTATCGTTGGTTTTATCCTACTCCACCCTCCGTTTACATCAAATTAAATTTATGTTTGCAAATAATTAATGACTTTATCCCAAATATTTAGTATGTTCCATTTGTAGTTCGTAATGTCGCCAATTTTTGTTTTTGTTAACAAAACCGAAAATTTACTGTTATTGTTATTCACATTACCAGTCATATACTTTAAAGACTCGTATTAATGGATACATACTGCGTATTTAGTTAGAGCAATAAAGTCACTCTTGTCTGCAATAATAATATATTTTGTGCTTGCATATGTTTTTTTATCCAATGGAGTTGTTTACACTCTCTTAAATTAACGGTTTTTTTTTGTGAAAGTTTTTCTTTGTACATTAAAACACGAAATAAATAAAAACTTTTTCTAGCTGTCACTAAAGTAGTCGCACCAGCAGCAATCATTGCACAGGCAACATTCAATAAGTAGTTGCTACTTACTTTATAGTCCCTTCTTGAAACAACAACGAACAATATCTGTGACATGTTGATTATTTTGAGAAAAATCGATGTTATGAATGAGAAGAAGTAATCCATAATTTGAAAAATATTGATAACATCGATCAGTTTGAATCGTTTAATACTTACCTTCTGTGTGTGTTGTGTACGCATTACTGGCGAGTCTAAATCACGCTTGTACCTAACGTAAAAGATCAGTATTGTTATCCAGCGTATAAACGCGGCGTGCGTCATGGGATCGTTGCCGTCATCAGAGAAGCTTAACGAAATGTTGCTGTAAGTTTATTTTTCTTTTAAATTGCTAATTTTTAATTGTTAAATGGAAATTGTAAAAATCTTGTTAGCTGTCGCCGGGAAAGCGCTCAAATCAAGGAGTCATTTGAGATCTAAAACTTCATCTATCATATTTTTGGGTTCCCATTTTAGTTGGACCCGTGCGAAGTACAAGAAGGTCCTATATGTTTACTACAATAATAACTATTGTAACATGGAATAGATCGAGACGGGAATGTCCTTTTTAGACCCGTACGATGTACGTAGGTCTGATGCGTTTACTACCACGTGTTTGTTACATTGCGAATTCGAACCCGGGAGTAAGGGGGAAACTTTTTTTGTTGCCTCCAGATGACAAATCAGCGAAAAAAACAATGTCCGTCTGTCGGTCTGTCTGTCTGTCTGTCGGTCTGTCTGTCTGTCTGTCCGTCAACACGATAACTTGAGTAAATCTTGACCGATTTTCAAAAACTTTTTTTTTCCTGAAACGTAGTAAAAATATTTTATGGTATTGAATCTGGGCACTGTCGGCCCAAGGGCCGCGGAGCTATGGCCGTTTAAGTTGTTTTTGGTCTTTTGCACATAACTAATAAACTAATCTTTTCTGATTTTCATAAATTTTTTTTTGTTTGAAAGATCTGAGCATGGTTGACAATTTATGGAAGAAACTTTTTTTAATTTGAGTCCTTGGACGTAGCTAGGGCACTAAAAACGAGTCTCTGCTAGGGCTCTATGTGTTTTTTGTACATAACTCAAGTAAATCTTTACCGATTTTCAAATTTTTTTTTGTTTGAAAGATCTGGGCATGACCGACAATTTGTGGAAGAAATATTTTTCGATTTGAGTCTTTGGACTTAGCTAGGGCACTAAAAAAGAATCTTTGTTAGAGCCCTACGTGTTTTTTCTACATAACTCGAGTAAATCTCTTCCGATTTTCAAAAACATTTTTTTGTTTGAAAGATCTCGGCACGGCCGACAATTTTGTAGAACAGTTTTTGCCTGTGCTTAGGGCTCAAGTGGACCTAATGTCGGTTCTAAGGTCGGCCCTAGCATAAAAAAATGTTTTTTGCTATGTTGCAGAGCAAATTGAGGGAAACATTTTTGTCTATGGGAGTATGTATCCGAGGCCTCTATTTAAGGCCCTAGGCCAGTACTAAGGTCGGCCCTAGTCCAAAAAATATTTTTTTGCTATGTTGTAGACAAAATTGAGGAGAACATTTTTCTCTATTTGGAGGTCAATTTTGTGCGTTCGGAGAATTTTTTTACACCGTTACTTCGGACGGGTTTTTCAAAATTGCCCAACGGGCAATTTCCAATACAGTCTAATGTGAACGCAATATTTACTTAAATACGTTCCAGTCTTTTCGTAACATCAACTCTGTTTGTCGAACGGGTCCCTTCTATGTTTTTCTAAACAGATCACCCCTGAAAGGTACATATGTCCCAAAATTGAAGTTCAAAAATGAGCAAAATCGGTGAATTTCCGGAGATGTGGTCGCAACTTTTTCGCAAATATCTCACCAAGTACAGGCCGGAAATTATTCATATTGGTGTCAAATGAAAGCATTTGATCTCACAGAACTGGCAAAAAATATTTGGATGGATATAGTAGGCCGGTCGTCGGACGTAATTTTTTTCTGTCTTCATAATTTTCGAATATTTTTAATTATATCTCGAGTGTTTTTCGTTGTTTTGCGGGTATAACGCCAAAATATGTGTCGCAGGATAGTTCCGAATGGTTGTGAAAGAAATCAATCTCTGAAATGAACACATAATTCATCTGAAATTTTGTTGACCAAATGTTGTTATTGTTTGCATCGTACTGGCACGTCGGCAACGGCATCAAATACATGCAATGGAAGTAGGAACATACCATAATGGGATCCTCGTATGAGGTTCCATTGATTGGATCACATTAACCACACGCTGGTGCAGGCTGCCTATCGGATGGTTGTATGCGCGATGATACATAATTAAAATATAGCTAAATAAGAAGTAATACACGATACCAGCATGTAGGTCTGGTGATAGTGGGTGATAATATAAAATATCTCTAGCCCACTGCTTCGATTATTGTTACATTCTATCATGGGCTCGCGGTAGCAAATCCGCATACTAACAAAAAATTAGGAAAAATTTTCGTAGACTGCGAAACCATATATACAGTTATGTTTTGACTTCCCTCCTTTGCGACGCACCTCCTGGAAAATATTTTTCCCGGATATTATGGAAAGTTCTAAGACACTTCTTTCACTCATTAAAATCGGTTCGGTAGATCCGTAGATATGACTTTCTGCTCTCAAATGGCTCGCTAACTTTTCTTGTAATTTTGCAGGGACCTTCGGGTGGGCATTTTATGAAATTTAAAAAAAGGGGGGACCGGCCTCGTTTGGGCGCCAGGCTCTAATGTATGTGTTTGTCTGTGTAATGTGTATGGTAGCACCTTTTGTATGAGACAGGGTGCTGTGTTCGAGATAGAGGTCTGGTGTCAAAGGGAAGGTTGTGGGTTGGGTGTGTACTGTATCGGGGTGACCGCCAAAATGGCGGAAAATAGATATAGGCTCAAAAAAATGTTTTGATATGTTGTAGAGGAGGTTGTGGGGATCATTTTCGCCCATAGGAGTAGTAGGCGCCGCGCTTCGGTTTAGCGGCGGCGGCTCAAAAAAAACTTTTGAAATGTTGCAGAGGAAGTTGTGTCGATCATTTTCGCCCATAAGAGTAGTAGCCTCCGCGATTCGGTTTGACGGTGGCGGCGGCTTCAAAAAATTCTAAGAGATTTTTAGTCAGAAACAATTTTCCTAATCCCAAAAGAGCTTTTGAAAGGGAAATGTGACGCAAGTCTTCGTCCTTTCTTCCAATACAACTGATATCAATTTGGGTGACGCTTGCATCTTCGGAACGCAAAAAATTCTTGTGAAATATTTTCACAGTCGACTAAAAAATGCATCACAAATGCCGGAACCTCACAACGTAATAATTTTTCTGCGCTTTCAGATTTCCCACGCAAAAATTTGGCAATCCGTCCTCCATACATCACGCAAAGCTAAATTTTTGACGTGTGAAATCTGAAATCTGATTTGCTTGAAAAGTACAACTACAAACATTAATATCATAAACATCACTCACCAATTCTTTATGATTACTGCCCAACCTTATATTATACACCGATCATCAACATTAATACTTTAAGTTACGCCAGTTACGCTTACACGACCAAACTTGGTATACACACCGATGTCAAGGCTCAGACAGAACAAGACGCAATTCGCGAATAAATCTACGGAACATGTAAGTAAATATACAAATATAAACCTCGGCTTCCATGGATTCACAAGGTACCCAGGTAATTGATATAACCGAAATTATATAAACAGTAGCTAGTCCGACCACATGATCCAGCGACAGTGGTTGTTGTTAGAAGATTATGGCACACTTGCCGTAATTAGTAAATCGCGGGTAACTAGAAAGCGACCCAGCGCTGTTCATCCCCACTGGTGCTGTTATTCCCATCCCTCATGGTGGGCCTAACAGCGACACAAGGGATGAACTTGTAGTGCCAAAAGGGGAACACGGGCAATGCTAAGGCAACGCCTGGCGTTCAACGTTCATGCACTTCTGGGAGTGTGCACAGGCGCCAGTCTAGTTATCCTCAAGTCAAGTCAAGTCAACAGAACTGGCAAAAAATAATTTGTGGAAATCGGGTCAGTGGTCTGGGCACTGGGATGAATGGAATGGGCGAAATTTAGTTTCTTGGCCATGTACAAAAGCAGATGTTTTTTCATCTATATTTGTTCAACTATGCAAAATGGAGATTTACTGTCGAAGGCAAAGTTGTAGAAAATACAATTTTTGAGAACACGTGTTTCAGGGTTTTGAGAAAAAATGTCCCAAACTTGGGATATGACGACTTCTAGAATTGGTAGGGACAACTCATATCTCTAAAACTATGGCAGTGAGAAAGTTGCTTCCAGAGGCGAAGTTGTAGAGAATAAAATTTTAGCGAACATGTGTTTCAGGGTTTTGGGAAAAACTGGCCCAATCCTGGGATATGACCAATTCTAGAATTGGGAGTGATGACTCATATCTCTAGAACTATGGCAGTTAGAAAGTCTCTTCCAAGGGCAAAGTTGCAAAGAATAGAATTTCAGAGAACATGTGACTCAGGGTTTTGGGAAAAACGGGCCAAATCCTGGGATGTGACCACTTCTAGAATTAGGCGGTATAACCCATATCTCTAAACTATGAAAGTTTGAAAGTTGCTTCCAAAGGCAAAGTTGGTAAGAAATACATTTTAGAGAAAGAAGCTTCAGGATTTTTTGGAGAAACTGCGTTATGGTGCAGGGGAGAACATTTCGGCCAACGAAAGACGTACTTCGGTAGGGCCTTTGACATTACCTTGGATAATTTCTTGGATCTTCTGAATTCTTATGGTTCAAAAAGAACATAAAACATTGAATTGCTTTCACATTTTTATTTGGATTACGTTCAAGTCTTTTTGCAACATCTATTCTGTTTGTCACATCGAATCTGTTTGCCACATCTGTTCTGATACGTACGGGTCTTTGCTTATGTTTGCGATAGTCATTCGTCTCAGGAGCTTTCGTATTTTACTATAATAGACAGACAGACAGACGGACAAAATAATCATAATTATAGCTAACTTTTTAGACCAGTACGACCTCTCCCTTGTGTCGTGTCCCTACTTTAAGCATTTACATTTTTCATTTTTAGCGTATAAGATCAAAATACTAGAAAAGGTTTTTTATTTGTATATTTCCCTTTCACCTCAGCCTTCATTATAAAACATAAAGATTAAATAGCTAACACACTAACATATTGTTTAAGTTGTAAAGCCGACCATACGCTAAACCCTTTAATATTTAAACATTATTATTATAGTCTGAATTTTAATTATTGTCATAATAAAGTTTCATTCATTCATTAGACCAGTACGAAGACTAAGGGTTTTGAAACCCATTGCCAAACTTTTTTACAGACCTTTTTCCGATCGTCCTATTTTTTCTTCTGAAAGTCTAAGTTTAAAATTCTTCCAAAGATAAGGAGGAAGAAGTTTCCGAAAACGTGATTTTTCGAGCGGTCACTTTTTCGTTTATACTGCGACAGGTACACCACGGAAGCCGATCATTGAGGTGTCAAATGTAAGATATGGATCTAACGAAATGGAAGAAAAACAATGTGTGAGTGAGTGATTCGGTCTACAAAATACATGGATTGGTCCAAATTTATTTAAGATACAGAGAATCACTCCCAAATGCAGTACTTTGAGGCGTAAATTTTGGTTCATGAAACCATTAGTCTTAGAAGTCTTAGTCTTAGGCTAGACTTACTTCGGAGAGTTTCTGACATAAAAGCTTCATGACATAAAAATGATAAAATTGTTAATATCTAGAGTTCATTTGGTACGGGAAAACACGAGTCTTACCATACATTTCTAAACAAGAAAGATCTCAAAAACTGAATTATGAAAAAGTTTCAATTTATTTTGTAGTCAATAATATCGCACAACTTGATATTTTGTACAATAGCAAGTTGAAATGAATATTTTTTGCACTCCCTTGAGAAAGCTTTTATCTTATGCTCTAAAGAAACATAACAGATGGAAATGCTTTTAGTATTCCATCTCACGTGAAATTTTAACCTCAATTTTCAACAATTAAATTGAGAGTTTTTCTGAGTTTTCATTTTCTGAGAAATGTATCGAATTTTATTGTATTGCAAAAAAGGTAATTGGAACTCGGAAAAGCAGTCGTTTGGATCTAGTAATGTCCTTTAATGAACATAATTACAAACTGAAACCAAATTAACTTGCAAATATACGAAGCGTATATTTCATCAGAATTTTTTAATTATTTAAAATATGAACAAAGGCAATGCAAATCTTTTAATAAGCAAAAATTATGCCGACTCATCAGTGGAATTCCAATGAAATAATCATAAAGTTTTGTTAATTAGTAACAAAATAAAATGTGAAAAATGTATGTTCAACCCGTACGACGAGTACCAAAACTGCTAAGCTTTAGCCGAAGTCTTTTACGGTGCATGCGAGTGTTATACGGGAGAGGCTGTTTCGGACGAGGTGCAGGAAGGTTTCACTCTTTTGAGATGACGTATTAGATTTTCTTTTTTAGGCAGTAGTGTTGAAACTGGATCTACGGCTACCAGCTTAATAGAAAGTTCCAAGATGTGTGAACCTTGCTTGTGATGGCTTCGTTAGCCATTAGTCGATTGAGAAATAACTGCGCCCTTTACACTAGTTGTCTGGTGAAGAGACGAATTTATTCTGATTCACTTCAACAATGTTCTCGTATTTATACTCGTGAAATTATACAAAGATTACTAGATTTGTACTTTTTCAAAGGACTACCTTTCTTTTCTTAATATTAGAGATTCTAAGTGAAAACACTCCTTCGAGTTCCAAAATTAGTGTTTATGTCCGGGGTAAGGTACAGAGGTAAAACTTTTTCGAGATGCCTGACGAGTACGTGATCAGAGGAAGTTGTGATTTTAATAGATAAGATTATCAAATAGACCAATTTGTTGGAAAATGTTGAAGTTGGGGGGATTATGTTTTCTTATGCAGATTTTTATGTTGTATAACAAGAAGAGCTTAGGATGAAGATTGTTGTATGCAAAAATGAGGTTATGCATGTCTATAAATTAGAGGAAATATGGATTGGGGAACAACTAGAATACTTTAAGTATTTAAGAGAATGACAGGCAATGCGGTTGCTAGTCAGCAGCGACATGGCACTAAGTGAACTATTTACAGATTATATTTTGTACTGCCTGCAGTGTTGATAAATTTAGGATATTCAGTACATGGAGTTGAGGTTTCAGACATAAAGGTAAGATGAATCGATCAGATTAGAAACGAAGAAGATATTAGAAGGTACGGGATACGCTCCACCGAATTTTGACTATTACGTTGCTATTTTTGCGAGATAAATGATCGTGTGAGGTGTCATTAGAAGCGTTTCTGCTTCCTCTACAACAATTAAAAAGACAAAAATAAGCTAATTTCCATCAATATTTAGTCCCAAAGACGATGAAAGTAATCGATTGCATCTTAAGTGTTTCATAAGATATTTGAAAAACCATAGCATGCTTTGCCCTAAAACCAACCGATACCTATCAATTGCATACATTTACATTATGCAACGCATTTGAAGAGTTGTTCGGTCGAAAGGTGTCAAATCAATGCTTGCTACGAATTATAACCAAACGATGCAATTTTACGTGAGTTATCCCGTATCCAGGGATAACTAAGATGAAGCTCCGAGTATTCGGTCTATTGAATTGAGAAGCTAGGGGACTTCCATAAGACGATCTCTTCACCAAGTTTATTATAGAATAAAGAAAATTGCAATCACTCAACCTTTAGACGATTCCCTTTTTCAATATGAACACAACAAACCTCGTACCGGTCTAAAAATGTACAAACTCGGATTTATGCATTCATTTAGCTGTTATTAGTCAAAATATTTAAATCACCGTATGAATGATAACCATGTCCAAGTATGGGAATTTGTATATAAAAATGGAAGAGAAATGAAATTTATTGTGCACATGAATTAACCGCTTTTTAAAAAATACATATTTTACATTTCGATGGAAAAATTAAATGACTTCTCTGGTTGCACATAAATTTGGTTATGAACGGCTGTTATGTTGTGGCGTAAATAAATAACATTCTTCTGTGAATGTGGCTTTCACAAAGTGATAAATTATTCTATTGTGTGTTTGACTAAATTGACTTATTTCCGTCTCCCAAGTATAACATTCTTCCTGTAAGAGAACTTTCAGATTTGTTAACAAAGAAGGATGCACTTCACTATTCGATAGTGAGCGTCAAAATGTGTTTCAACCAAACCTTTAGAAATATCATGTGCAAGCAGAAATATTTTCTTAATCTACAAGAATATTTCACAAATTTTTTTCTAAATGATCAACTCATCCCCCTTCCAACCTATACCTAATACTCCTGTTAACCCTCACCGAATCCTATACCGAACCCCTAGTACATCCTGTCAATTTAACCCTAGAAACTCCTTCATGATCTTACGGAGTTATAGGCGAAAACTTTTCACCGACTCTCAAAAAACTATTTTTCTTCCAACCCCTTCGACAGTGACTGCGGAAGTTCTCGACAGATTTTGACTGTATACTTGACCGTGTTCTAATATAACATTATTGAGTTCTTACCGAATTTTCATGTATCGAATATCCCTTCAGACATGGGGGCTCACGAAATATTACCTACTGGAACGTACGGGAAAGAATTCCTTGTATGTTTCGACAGTAAGGAAGCGATTAAGATACTCGTGTCACCAATCACACTTTCCAGACTTGATAAATAGTATGAAGATTACCTGAACCTAATGGATCTGAACTACCGGATCAGTCTGGTCTAGGTATCTGGACACAGGACCTTTTATAACATGCAAGCTCGGAGGAAAAATCCACCCCACTTTTTAAAAATCCACCCCAGTGCACCCCACTCATTTTCCACTTGCAAAAAATGTTCCACTCATTTTCTACTAAAAAAATTTCGCCTGCGGCGCTTTACAATGATTCTTAATATTCAGTAGTTAGACAATTTAAATTTATTTTTATTTCGGGATGCCTGACGCGACGCCTACAGCGATTCGGAAAAGTCCCACGGTTTTTTTATGGAAGACTCTTTATCAAAATACAATCTTCTATTGTCATAAACTCAATTTCATGTTTTTTAAATTTATTTCAAAGCGAAAAAAAGAAAAAAAAACGATCTTTTCAACAGAACCCAATTTCCAAATATCCAATATCCAAAATTGGCTCACCTATTGGGTCTCACTCAGCAAAAATTTTTCGCTCGCTGCGCTCGCGATTCCCTGATCTTATTCTCAAAGTATTGCAATTTGAAAAAAACTTCACCTGCGGGCGCTTGACACTATTTTTATCGAAAATTAATTACACTTTTATCGACAATTAATTGCTTCCAGCATAGTTCGTTTTATTCAATAAAATTTTTCTCGCTCGCATAAGTTATTTTCTAGCTTGAAAGAAAATCATAAAGAAATTCTGGACGGGAATCGCATTAGGGGGTGCTAGGAGAGATTACCGGACATTGTGGGCTGAATCGACACTTACGGAAGGCGATTTCCAGATGTCCCTGTGAACTGGAGGAGGAAACTTTCATACACTTGATATGTGATTGCCTTGGGTTTCTTCAACTGAGGCGCAAAGTTCTGGGAGACACGAGGGTTGCCCTGATATCATCATGGGAAGAAAACAAAGGATCAACAGATCGGTGTTTCAGGATCAGGTATGTGATCGTCCTAAACCGATAAATCTAAAAATCCCTTCAGACAAAACACCATGATATTAATTTAAAATGGGAAAATGTTTGTAATTTACCTGATACAGATGTGAGTTCCTCAAAAATATTTTGTCTCTAACAAAAGTTGTGTCGGTGTGGCAATTTTTCCACAATTGTTTGCTAACTGCTATCTGCGTTGTATGTTCACCAAAAGTCTTCGAAGAGAATTTTGAGAGGAAACGACTTGTGAAACACTTTGTTAAGTTGAATCTGTGAGTACCATCTTTTGTCTTTATTGCCAAAAAACTTCAAACTTTTTTTTTATTTATTTCAAGACAATCTTAACAGCCATATTTCACCAAACAGGAAACACTATCAAAAACCATAGTGGCACTTCAATTGTTGAACGACAGCTGATTCCTTGTGCTTATGGTCTAAATTCATTTTTCTCTGGCTCATTAAATTTCTATTCACAAATTATTGAAACAAGAACTTGGCATATAAACAACATCTCTATAAAAATCATCAATTACCACATTAAAGCTGCAAAACAAAGTCGCAAGCATTTCCCGTCCTCGTTAGCTTTGTTTCAACTTTTTTTTTCTACTCAAACAAAAAGCTCAACGATGTTCGTCTACTTGTATTCTCTTTGAAAAAAATTAGCAGATTTTCGTCGATGGTATTTAGGTATGAAGTTGTTTTAACAATGGTTTTAATTTGTTTAGCGAACGCTGTGCATTTAGATTTTGTTGGGGAAGATGTGAGATTGTTGTGGGAATGTTAATTTTAAACCCAAAGTTTTAAATAAAGTACAGCAGACTTTTCATTAAATATATTTATTTGAAATCGTTCTTAAACGTCGTAAATCTTGTATGTTTATTATAAGAAGTCTTTGTGTTGTGAATGAAGATGAGCTAAAAATGACGTGATTTATTGGAAAAAGCTATAAGTTCACCGAGCTGCGAGACAGAAATCTTATAAATTCATCAATAATTCTGGAACTTCTGGAAACAGTGGGATATCGAAAGAAATTATTACTTTTTGAACGTCCTCTTAAAAATATTTTAGAGCTATGGTTACGGTGGGAGTTGAGTAGAACGAGAAAATTTTTGCTGTGAAGAATATCTTGGGGTTCGTTCGTAAAGAATGTTACGTTAAGTGGCATCACTTCAATGATTTTTCGACATAGACCATCCTCAGTAGCACGTTCTTACGCAAATGTTGGACTTACTTTGTGAACGACCCCTTCAAATTTTTCTTTGAAGCTCATTGTACTTTACATAAAAACATAGCATGGCTTACGTTAGATGTTCATAAAAAATTCAGCGAGTGGAATGAATTTACAGAAGTTGGCTTATACCGCTACGCTATCATTTGGAACATTCCACAATTTACTCTAAAAAAGGTGGGTGCACGACCACAATCTCGTTAAAGAAATTCTTCGCTTGGTATTTCAAATTGGGCAAAGTTTTCAAAGTTCACATTCTTCGATTTTGCAAATGGTAAATGTATAGGTATATTGTTTGAAAAGTCATTTTAACGGCGTTTCCACACATATAATACAAGGGAAACTCTCTTTATTAAATTTGTTTCATTCTGTACGAGGAATTGGTTAAGAATTAGCATGGATGTATGGGGATATACCTACGGGACTCTATTTATATTCATTAAAATCTGGCGGATAAATTTCAACTTCAAACACTACATTCATATTTCTGGGTATAAGGAAAGTTCGTTCTCTTCCGAAGAATTTCGCCGTACCACCTAGCTAACTTGATCAGGTAAGTCTATGTAATAGATTTGACGTAAATGCTTGCACCCTGCTGAAATTCAATGTTACAAAAACGCACGTTTTCGCGTCTGACAAGAAAATGATTTATATTGGGAAGGAAATTTTTGAATATTTATCGTAAGCCATTTCATACAGTAGAGCACCACATTTCATCAGTCGTTTCGCTTCATACCTCTGAAATATATGTGTGTGAGCATCTAAGTATTTAACGGGGAATTAAGTTATATGACGGGGAAGTGATGTATGTAACGGGGAAGTGATTCCTAGGAGAGAAAAATGCGTTGCATATAGAAATATGTGTACTTGGTGATGTTGCAGTAGCCAAGTCGGGGAAGGTAGGCTGGTGCCAAAAAATTATATTAGGGAAGTTTGAAGCTAGTATCTAGTACATTACGGCGCAAAACTTTTTGATTTGGCACCACGCTGCCCTCTATGTGACCTTGAACAAGGGCCTATTTTTCATATAAAGTTAATGAAACTTAATGAAATTTATAAGAAATTTAATGATTCTTTTATTTTTTTAGCGAAAGGTTTATTACATCTCATTTTTACAATTGTACATTAATTTCTAATTATTTACAATTATGATAGACCAA
This sequence comes from Pseudolycoriella hygida, assembly GCA_029228625.1. Lineage (NCBI taxonomy): Eukaryota > Metazoa > Arthropoda > Insecta > Diptera > Sciaridae > Pseudolycoriella > Pseudolycoriella hygida. Next base: position 37,505,218 of record CM055405.1, on the reverse strand, counting down.
GAGGTCTTTACGACAGGTTTGGTTATTTCATCATGATTTGTATGTTAGAACTAATACTTGTGATTGTTCACACATTCCATTCACAGTTGATTTGTTTTATTCGGATGCTGTTGCCGGGAGGTTGGCTAGCCAACAGTTTCGGCGACCGGGTGACGGCATCCTTATCTTCTGGGACCGAACGAACCCATGTGCGATTAAGCTGTCGTCATCGTGTCTCTTCTCTCAACGGCGTGCTCTGTTGGAAAGTGATATTGCAAAATTCGAGTATAGAAATGGACGTGCAACTAAGGAACACTGGAGGGGACTTCGCAATTATGCTACTAATCTTATAAAGCGAGTGAAGGCTGAATTTCTGGCTAGGGTCCAAGATGATTTGGCGTAATCTAAGGGAGGCGCGGTGACAAAAAGTAATGTGAAGCCAGGATTTAATGCGAATGATTATAACCACCACTTGACTTCGTCAATCCCTTTGGACGATGAATCGAGAATGAACCATGACGTGCATGGCAGTGTTTTTCCTAGTGCTGAATTTAGTTTTGCGAATATCACCAGTCTGGATGTCGTTAGAGTAATCAACTCAATTAGGTCGAATGCGCTGGACTTAGATAATGTGCCCTTGGTCTTTATCAAAATGATTTTACCTTTCATACTACCGGTGTTGGCTTCACCACATCATCGTTCCCTCATGCATGGAAGCTGTCGAAAGTGCTGCCTGTTCATAAAAAAACTAAATTCCGAGGCCTTGAGGATTTTCGCCCGATTAGCATTCTTCCTTGCTTGTCGAAAGTCTTTGAGATTCTAGCGAAGTAGCAAGTATGTGCGTATCTTACTGCCTATGATTTTCTTGATGCGTAGCAGTCTGGATTTAGAGCGGGTCACAGTACAAGTACTGCTTTGTTGCGTGTTTCAGATGAAATCAGGAAATCTTTTGAGAAGAAGTTGGTGACTTTTATCGTATTGCTTGATTTTTCTAAAGCATTTGACTCTATTAGTCACGGTAAACTGCTCAATAAATTGCGTAGTAAATTTGGCTTTTCATTCTCGGCTGTTGGTCTGATCCGGAGCTACTTATCTGAGCGCTACCAGTGCGTGTCTATCGACGACCATGTCTCCGAGTTCGTCAAAATTAGCGCTGGGATACCGCAAGGATCGGTTCTCGGCCCCTTGTTGTTTTCGTTGTACATTAATGATCTGCCCCAGTGCCTGAAATCAACCTCTCACCACATGTTTGCGGATGACGTGCAGATATTCTATTCGTGTCCTAAAACTGCCATCAATGAGGCCGTATTTCGGGTTAATCAGGACTTATATGCGGTTAACCACTGGGCGAGTGAAAATTGTTTGAAATTGAATGCTAAGACAAACTATTGGACCCAAAGTAGCTGCCGTTTATCTTGCTGGGCGGAGCGATCGTTCCCTACGCTGGAAAGGTTACCAACCTTGGTCTGGTCATGGATAGCAGGCTGACATTTAGGGACCAAGTCGTTGAGATTACGAAGCCTTTGGCCTAACGGTCACATTTTCTCACAAAATACCCGGCTGATGCTGGTTAAGTCGCTTGTTATACCGGCGTTTACGTATGGTGATATAATCTACTCAACCAATTTGTCAGCTTCCTCTGTGCGTTCATTGGAAGGAGCTTTTAATGTCTGTGTTCGTTTTGTCTATAGGTTACGACGCTACGACAGTACGAAGGATTATGCGAGTAAGTTGGTTGGATGGAAAGCTTTTTTCGTAAATTCCCGGTGCCGCCGTTTATCAAAATTTACACTTTTCATCTCGATTTTCATATTATCATCTAAACTGAGTCATTTCTGTTTATGACTTTAAAGATGTTGTAAGAAAAATGATAACACTGAGTCTAATATTACCAATTTTTGTAGCACTTTCCTTTTCATTAATTTGATACTCTTTCAAGAAAAATGATAAGAGTACGAAATGTGCGAGCGTAGCGAGCAAAGAAACGTTTATTAAGTAGCGGTAGCTACTTTATGGAAATACTCGGGCTGTCTGTCTGTGCACGTTTTCAACTTAGTCAAACTATGGCCAAATCTCAGTCAAATTAGGTCAAATTTGAATTAAATTAGGCCAAAGTTTAGTAAAATTAGGCCAACTTTGAGTAAAATTAGGCCAACTTTGAGTCAAGTTAGGCCAAATTTGAGTTAAATTAGACCAAATTCGCCTCAATTTTTGCCGAATCTGAGTCAAATTAGGCCAAATCGAAATTAACTCTGAGTCAAATTAGGCAAATTCAATGTTGAATTTGGCAAAACCTGAGTCAAATTTGGTCAAATAAGAGACGAATCTGAGTTAAAAACCTGAGCCGAATTTGATCAAACTTGATCCAAATTTGGCTAAACCTAATTCAAATTTCCAATCAGGTCGAATTACTTAAATATATGTCAAACTAATTAAATCTAGGACAAATCTTACAAAATTTCAGCAAAATTTTGTATAGCTCTCTAGCAATAACAAACATTGATTGAGTTTGACTCAAATTTGTTTAAAATTTGAATCAAGTTTGACCGCTACTTTCTTTGGTTTATTTACAATTTGTTTAAAGGTTTCACTAATCTCTTTTCAAACTTGAGTAATTCTTTTGCTTGTTCAGTGTTAAAGGAAAAGTATTTACTTCGAAATCCCCCTAGCTACGGGCCTGGATGCTGTCGTTGCGGAGACATAAAAAACACTCGAGAAACTATAGAGGAACAATTTTCCAGTCAATTTTCTGATTTCGCATAACTATCCTTTCCCCGTCCCTTTCCTTCCTCTTTGAAATGTAACAAACAATAAAGCCGTCCTTACTTCTAAACCAATATGAACCATGAAAGGGTTTATTTTCAAACAAGCACATAAATTGAATGTAAAACCACTTGTACACCAGTTGGACCACTCCTAAGTATCTGGTCATTTTCGCAATAATAAAATCCATGTGAAATTGCTGCACTATCCGCCTCTCTCTGCAACACGAGGCACATTGTATACATATTGCAATTTAATCTTTGAACAATAACGAAAACCTCTATTATATTTCACACGTCCTTATGGTTCTCTTTGTATCGTTAAACCATCTTTAACCGTTTTACAAGCAAAGTTTTGAGTTTTTTATTGTTCCCAATACTTCGTCTTCCAACACCCAGTACACAAGACAGTGTTATGTATAAAAGTAAAATAGTTTTTAAGCACACATTGATGAGCTTTAAAATAGAACGGGGTTCTCGTGTATTTATTAGAGTATTAAACTTCTTTTTTTCCTTCAAATTTATTTTCCCTCCGTACGAAAAATGTTTATTTCTCAGCTTTAAGCTTACGGATTGGTGTGAGCACATACGGGTACAAATATCACATTTGCTGACTATCCAGGTAGCATGGGTGTAGTAACATACAAACGAGCAAAGTTTGGCATTATTCTGGATCAATGGAAAATAAACAAAAGTTGTGTAGCAAGAAGATGTAATGTATTTAAGAAGGTAACTGATTGTTATGGGGTTTTCGGTGCTCTATTTTAAAGGATTCTTATAAAGCTTAAGATTACTGCCTGGTAATGTTGTTTAATGGATAAAAGTGTATATTAGGCGAGATTTTGTTCCGACGTACCATTTTAAATGCACGTGGATTCACAAGCATTTTCAATGCACGTATCTTCTCTGATATAATTAATTATGTGGAAGCAAGTCTCTGAAACACTTTGCAGGAAACACCATTAATAATTACATCTGTAGTGTTGCTGTAGAGTTGAATTCAAGTACGAGAATGAAATCGGTGCGTTTTTATTTCTAATGAGAGCAAGAACACGAGTTTAAAAGCAAAATTAATGAACGAAACAGATGGCGTAAAAAAGTGAAAATTAAAAGTTATCCTGATTTTCGAAAAGTGTAGTGTAGCAAAGTTGTCTGCCTACCTACGAAACCACTTTTTTCCATGAAAATGCGAACTATCTTATCATCAAACGGTATTTTCATCCGGTGAATTTCAAGACGATAAAATGAAACATTTGATAGATGATTTCAAGCTTTGTAATTGTTGTACGCATGATGGAAAACTGATCAATAAAGTGAAGGACAGTCCTTTACGAAGCTGGCTCATTTTAGTTTCCACACAATCGATTTTTCTTTTGACTCTTATGTCCTGGGTCTGGATCTTGTTCTTTTAGCTCTATTCACTAGAACTTTTATACCATATATCACTGTTCTTTCTGACCTTGATGACGCTTATTCATTATTTGTATCTTCGAAACACCTCACTTGTTTTATAATAAGATGATATATTGGTCTCACATTCAGTAGCTCGCTCCTAAGAGATGAATCAGCACAAGAAAACACCTTGAGCGTTTTATGATCTCCAACAGCGTATGAAAACAGTTGTTTGCATGTATTGAAGATTGGTCGTTCCCAATCAATGAAAAATAACATAAGTGAGTCACCAAAATCATGCCCGCAGCGGTAGCGGAGGGCGTGGCGCAGGTCCCACACCCAAAAAAAACGTTCACAAGCCCAAAAAACTCCATACAAAAACCTTTGGGACAAGACGCGATGTATAGGCGAACTTTGGAGTTTTTCCCCCCTGCCCTCCTCCCCCTCCAAATTTATTTAAAAAAAAACTACTTCCTACCCTGATTCCAACGCACTTTGGGTCATCAAAATCGGTTGAAAACGAGCGGAGATATCGCCAATCAAAGATGACCAATTTCCATATAAAAATGGTAAAAATATGTTTGAAAATAATTAAAATTTTATTCCTGTGCTGTGTGTTCACGATGTATCTATGTATGTCTCTATGTATATATCAACTTTTTTTTCTCAAGAATCGCCCGAGCGATTTCCTCAAAATTTTTAGGGAAGTTCAGTTTCGGTCCCAAATGGAAAATTCAGCCGGTGGCTACTCCCGAAAAAATCTTGGAACTGAGTTATTGGCCTTCAAAGTTTTCATACAACCCCCATATATTAAAATTCCACCGACCGACTTCTTCGGTATCAAATGAAAGGTATTCATCTCACGACGGAACCGGTCTTGTGGAAATCGGTTGGGGGGCTCGTTACCAGGAGTCGGTTAAAGTGGTCCTAAATGAGCTACGCTGCCGTAGAGCGACTAGAGCGAAAATTTTTTTTTGAAGTGTCTGAAAATGATGTGTAATGATGTGGAAAGTGCGTAGGATGATGTGGGAAGTGTGTGGGATGATGTGGGAAGTGTGTGGGATGATGTGGGAAGTGTGAGGAATGAGGCGGAAAATGTGTAGAATGTTGTAGGAAGTGTGTCTGGATGATGTAATGTGTGGAATGATGTGGGAAGTGTGTGAAATGATGTGGGAAGTGTGTGAAATGATGTGGGAAGTGTGTCGGATGATGTGGGAAGTGTGTGGAGTGATGTGGGAAGTGTGTGGAGTTATGTGGGAAGTGTGTGGGATGATATGGGATATGATATTTTTTTGAAAAATTTTTTTTTGGAGAAATCCCATACAAAAAGCTCATCCTTTTTTTCTAAGAAAATTTTCTTTTCTGAGAAAATTTTTTTTCGGAGAAAAATTGCAGCACAAAAACTGAAAGTGCAGAAAAATTATTTCGTCGTTGGGTCTGGCATTTGTGGCGCAATTTTTTTCAACACAACTTAATTTTGTTTTAAAAAAAGCGCTGTAATTTTTTCAGGAAATTAAGACTTTGAACACAAGGTTCCATTCAAACAAACTTCTGCCTATTATCAGCGATAGCGTCACCTCAAGCGATATCATTATTTTGGAAGCAGACCTACGGACTGCGTCACACTCTACCTTCAAAGAGGTTTTTGTTGTGATCGGTCTTCAATCGACAAAAGAAAAGATGGAGTTACAACTTTAACTGAGCGAAAAAAAAATCCTCGCGAAAATATGAAGTGAACAAAAAATGTGATACCGCAATAACAAGAGGTAATGCCCTTATGATTATTTAACGCCTGCTGAGAAGAATAAGAAGTCAAGTCTGAAGATGAGCAATTGATGCGTCAAAAAACTCCATGCACGTAATATTAATCTTTAATCTGACTTCGAAAATCCCACTTAAGGAATGCAATATCTTTGGATATTACACCAATGTAACTTTCAAGTATAGCCCAAATAAAATCTGAGAAAAACCTTCTGTTTTATAAAACGTTTCACATCAAAACACTGTGATAAATTGTCTGTAATTCGTGATTCGTTTTGAAAACTTTATGGTTTATTTATTTATGACCCGTAATATTATTGGCTCATGGTGGTTTCCTCACAGACAGTTGAATATGGTTACAAACTGTGTAGTACGTTAGTTATTTCACCTCTCTATTACTATTGAATAAACATCCGAGTCACGTAGCAGAAACTATATATGTCTCCGAATAAGTCTGGGAGTGTTTTGGATGAATTCATTCAAGACAAATTTGAATACTGTCATCCCATGTAGAAAAAGTCGAATCTACACCCTCAAATTTCGACTCCAATATTTTCATGTCAAAATCATTTTTCTTTACAGTTACGTACGTTAATATTATTTTATTGCCATCCGTCTGCGTACTTGAGCTCTGCACTCGACAATAAAGAAGGCAGCCTGGTGTAGAACATCTATTCTTACCAAAGTGTAGGCGTTAGTTAAATCTATACGTCACATAAGTTTCAACTCGGCACCAAGCTGCGTCCTTGAGTTATGACATTTTGAATGCAGCACACTGACACAATTCTACCACTGTTACCGAAAAATTTCAGTATTGTTAGCACCTTCCGAAATCATATCTTAGTACGCGACAGATTATTTCATTGAACGAATTTTTTTTTCGAAGGGTCAAGCAACAAAAACGGCATAGGAAAAAAATTCCAGGCTGAGGTACAACGGAATCCGAAGCGCTAAAAAATGTTTTAAGTAATTTATGGTTGAGCTCCTTCTTATATTCTTGGACATTTTCTACTTTCTTGCTTCTAAAAACGGCAATTTCAATTTGAAATAAATCTGAACAACGAGCTTCCACAAAGTAATTCAAATAATCCCGAATCCTATGCTATGCACATGAATAAAAAGCGCAACAAAAGTAACTTAAATTATTAACTTCCTTATGGAGGAAGATATTTTATTGAAATAAAGTTCGCCATAGTATTTCAGTAGGTTACAATGTTCCTCATACACCGAAACTTATTGTATTTTATACGACGGAACTTAAGTGATTCATTTTTCATTTTCTCTACAAAAACGAATAAAGTTTTCGTTAAAGCACAATTTACTTTGCGCTTTTTGCACACTCGCATTATTTTTAGCAGACGTTTAAGCATTTGTATCACATTTGGAGCAGAATTTTTCCCCTCATATGTAGTAAAGTATTTGTGAAACAATTATCTGTTTTTCGACTACATTGAAGTTGTTAAATCATTTTTGTAAGATACAGAGTTGTCGCGAAGGGCAGGAATTTGTGCAACGAGCGATGTTTATAGAGTAAATACTCTCGAAATCGTGCGATGGCCACATTGGTTCAAAAACGTTCTCTGCAGTTCTCCTTTTTCCAAAGCGTTATTAAATACTTACAGATTGCCTCACCAAAATCTACGGCTGCACAAATAGCCACTTATCTTCATGAAAATGTTGATTTTCCCATGCTATCTTTTCCGAAAACGAAAAGGCGTCTACAAAAGTAAACAGACTCCCATATATTTTATTGTTTATCGAACAGTTTCGCATTCCCTTAATTTTCGCATATGGACCACTGTGGATGGGGAGGGACGAGTAAAGAAAATTTGAATTAATATGAAATTTTTTATACATTTTCACCCCGATTTCCAAAGGTTAGGTTTAAAACCACATGCAAGGGACACGTACGCATTAGAATAGATATTGCAAAATGATTCGAAAGTATCCAAATAAATATTTATTGTCTTCACTCTTGAGAGCACGTCGCAAGAATGTGAGCTGTCAAATTTGCGATGTTTTTTTTTAAACAGAATCCTACGTAAATAACAAATTATTCCAAATTATAGCTCAAGTAGTGTGAGAGGATGACTCTTATGCAAACAATAGATGAATCTGAATTCAAAAAGTTTACGTATAAATGTAAAAATTTGAAAAAACATCGCAAGTGAACTTGGAATGCGATCATTTTTCAGAGCAACTTTCAACTTTCATACTCAAACCTTTTCAATTCTGTTCTGATTCATCTATGTAAGAGTCTTCCGCCCACAGTGCATGGGCTATAAATTTGAATTTTATTTGCTATTTACGCAAAAATTTCCTCTAAAAAAACATCGCAAATCTGACAGTTCATATTTTTGCAACGTTCCCTGAAGTGTATCACAACAAAAAAACTTCTTCGAAGGTAAAGTGTGACGCAATATTTTGAACAAAACGTAATTTTGTTTTAAAATGGGGTCAATTTTTTTTTAAGAATAAAACTTTGACCACAAGCAAACATTCTATTCAAACAAATGTTTGCGTCTTATCAGCGAAAGCGTCACCTCTGACTATATCAATAATTTTGGAAGTGGACTTACGGACTGCATCACACTTTGCCTTTGAAGAAGTTTTTTGTTTTAATATCAGTAGCTTTGTAAGTTTTGTAAGGCGACCTATGTTTTCATGGACAAAAATGATCTGAAACTTTCTGGCAATTACTGACAACTTTTCGACACTTGCTATTGCTAATAACTTATTTAGACTTTCTTACTCTTGCTGACAACTTTCTGAAACTGTCCGACAATTTGTGACAATTTTCTAAGACTGTTTGACATTTACTGACAACTTTTTGACACTTGCTGACAACTTTTTGAGACTTTCTGACGCTTGCTGACAACTTTCTGAGACTATCAGACACTTGCTGACACTTGCTGACAACTTTCTGACACTTGCTGACAACTTTTTGAGACTTGCTGACAACCTTGTAAGACTTGCTGACAAATTTCTGACACTAGCTGACAACTTTCTGGCACTGCTGACAACTTTCTAGCACTGCTGACAACTTTCTGAGACTTGCTGACAACTTCATAGAAGTCATCATTCTGTGACCGAGTGTGCTGAAATACACATGGTCTAGTAGGCAAGGTGTACTGATGAGTCGTAAACGTCGAAATCAGCACTTTAGTTTGTTAAATCTTATGAAGACGCTTCGTTTGCCATAAAGGAATTATGAAGGGTATTGTAATGGTGATACTAAATCCTATGTTTTTCCAAGACACACCACTGGATAGTGGACACCATACGGTGTCTCATTCACACGGATTCCGAAATTAAAATAACAAACAAATTGAACGCATTCTTAGAGTAAGCGTAAGAGAGGAATACTCATCAGTAAGTTCTTTTTCTAGGGTTTTTTCTGTGCAGTAGGAAGTAATTTTCTGCCTCGGCTCTTAACGCAAACAGCTTTCCTACAACTTGTAAAATTATTCGGTATGGAAATGTTAGCCAGAATTCCACAAAAAATTAATTAAAAAGAAGAAGAAACAAATTATTTGTCGTTGTTGTGTACTGTGTGAGTTATTTCTGTGTCATGTGTGAGTCTTTGAACAAAATGTTGCCTCTGACAATAAAAAGGAATACTCGTTCGTTTGCGACACTGGGAGAATTTTCAAATGTTGCAATATTTATCTGATATTCGATTGATGTAATGAATGAGTTAAAAAGCAGATTCAAAATAAATTTGCTCAACATTTTTGAACTCCTGTGCCAAACGTTTTTAGATGAGGCGAATAAAACGATCTATTTTGAAATTGCACTAATTTTATTTTGACTACCGACCACGGTTTCGGTTGTCATACAACAATTTTCAGATAATCTTATTCGACTAAATTCTAAAACATATTTCAAGATACAATCCTGAAGCTAAGACCTACATACATCCACATTGTTGATAGCATATCAGTCGTTAGATTTTACGGTTATCTCGACATACATTCAAATTAAACATTTAAATCATCTCCTTCAACTATTCTACTTCTTTTCAATCACAGCCAAAAAATTCTTCAGTCCCACTAGTGTCGGGTGTGATATTCAGTTCAATTGTGGTCAATGTTGATTGCAAAAAATTGTAAACACTGGAACAGAATGTCGTACAGAACGAAAACGATTTCGTATAAATTAATAGTTTCCCTCATACAACATTAACAATGTGATCCTTTTGTCAAGCAAAATATGATAAATGATTATGAAATGCCAGAAATGCGGAAACTTTACGCCATAAACTCGAAACTTCCCAGCGTTATTTCACAACTACAATTCGTATTTATATGGTGGCACTTGTTAAAAACATTTGCACACGATAACTTTTAGTTCCGCTGCAAGTTTTTTTTATTATGAGCAAAAAAAATGTACATAAAAGCATTACAGACGTTTCACTTAAACAATTGCAATGGCAAATACACAATTTCAACTTTCGGCTTCAAAAGTCACTGTAAATATTAGCACTATAATAACTACAATGAACGAGAACTAACAACGAAATTGTTAGCATTTAACAAATTTTCGAAATAAGTGTCGGGTTGTAGGTATTGAAAATATGAAATTTTATTTCCATGGGGTTAAGGTTGGTGTGGTGGTGTTGCAATTATGAGAAGTTATAACCAAATATTTTACACATCGTGACGCCGAACTGAATGTGGCTTTATGTTCAATTTAATAAAAGGGAAGGAAGTAGAGATTCAATGATGCATTTTCAAAAGTTTTTTCATAGCGAAGTTGAAACGGAATTCGATAAGCTTTACCCGAGATCGTGTCATTGAATCATTTGAAATCACGTATTGCTTCGTTGGCTGGAGTCCAAACACTTTTTGTTGTTATAAGGGTGTGGATACCAAAAAAATTCTGAAACGAAAATTCAGAGAAAAATATCCAAAGGCTACAAATATTTGAATTGAAACGAAGCTTTTACACAAAAATTGTGCGTACACAAATTTGGGGATCCCTTATTCCTCTTCCCTTTTATCACGTAAATCGTTCCTCACCAAGAAACTGTCTAATGCGACTGGACCCATCAAGGACACTGTCCAGATTTAAATCAAGCAATATCCTTGAGTTATGAGCCTTAGCGGAAAGAACTTCGGGTAGACATATAAGCCATGCTTCTCCGCTAAGGTGGGGTATAGTTGGAATCATTGTAGAGTTGTAGAGTGTATCGTCACCAAATGCTTGCAAAATCCACAGTGCACTAGAGCCTCACAAATAATTCAGAAAATTATTGAACTTTTTCCGCGAAATTATGTTCTGCAATGCACTGTAATGGCTCCAAATACTCCGTTTCTCTGACACACTTCTAAGCTGGCTCGAATGGTCAGCGAATTCCGACCCCATGCGCTTTCACACGAATGTAGGATGCGTATGAAAGGCATTGGTCCTAGCCATCTTGTTAGTCGTTCCGTTGTTGTCTATATATATATGATTTAGTTACCCAAACCGGATCGACTCGATTTTTCAAAGGTTAGGAGATGAAAATCCGAAAATTTTCTTGGTATTCTTAATCAATAATACCATCCCCTATTGTTCTTGTCGTTTCCTATTTAGAACCATTTTTTAGCAAAAGTGATTCTGCACCCTTCGCTCATGTGGTTTGCGGGAAGTCTGATTGTTCTATTTTGTTTCCATTTATCGATGGTCACACTTGATCCAGCTTGGGTCATAATGCATGACCAAATCAATGCAAAAACTTAAACTGCTTGTACTCTGATTCTGTACCTCTCGCTGGCTCGCTTGCTCGCTGTCTGTATTCAATATAACGCAAACAGGATTCACCCGACTCTTCAGACCCGTACGATAATACGAAGTTCTTCGAAAACGTTGCTTATGTGTTTACCACGACGTTTGTAACCAGTCGAATTTCGACCCGGGAGTGGGGGAGGAGCACCGATCATGGTCCTTAGCTGATGAATCAGCAATAAAAAAAGTCCGTCTGTCTGTCTGTCAACATAAATAAAGGCCCGCCGAGCTAGGACCGTTTAAGTGGTTTTGGGTCTTTTGTACATAACTCGAGTAATGATGGGCTGTCAAATGGTGTGTTAAGCGCAATATAGTACTCCTTATGTACATTAGCCTCTGTCCACCTACTCCTACATCCTATCCTACCCGTGGTGACACCTGTTATAGTGAGCAACCCCACGAACGATCAGGTAGCCAACCCTGGTGTAGTAGTGTGGGTCACTTAGCTGAAGGATGAGGGGGGCTGTCTTCGGGTAGTACCTAGACGCTACGTTTAGAGAGGGCTGAAGACAGCTAGGCGCTATCAAGATGGGATGGCGGCTTAGCATGGTGGCGAAGGATCTCGACGGTAAGAGACAACGGCAGCATGCAAAGTCCTAGTCAGATGGACTACCATCATTCACCAGTGCCACGGGCACATTAAGACCAACGCCAGTGCGGTCTTAATTACGGCATACTGGCAAAGCATTGAACACGGACAAGGAATATCGACCAGCGGATGAAATTTTAGACAAGGGCTGACAACTGTGGTATTCCACTACCTTAATAAGGAAAGGTGACATCTTCACGAAACGGCTAGTGGGCTAATATCATGGTTGCCCCCGTCCCGGTAAAACCTTGGCAGGCCTCCAAGTACGTTCGAAAGCTCGTCCTGTGAAAAGGAGGTGTAGGCTCAGATGAACATTCCTGACTAATACCGATCTGGCTCTGAACGCGGTGCCCCATGAAGGACCGTGTCAACCCTAGCATGGCCTCACTGCTTGCATAGATAACCATGAGATCACGAAGGTAACTACACAATCGAGTTGGAGATAGCGGCTTGGAGGGGGGACCCAACAGCATGGAATTAGGAAAGGAAGGGAAGGAGTTAAAAGAAAATCAACAAGAAAATCAACAGGGAAATCAGCAGAGGAAATCGGAGGATCAGCGGATGGATCAATCGAAGGTTCAGCTATTTGACGTGTTCGCAAGACGATCGAAAGTGGCGAGGTCGCCCCCGGGAAGGGAAGCGAGAAGTATAGAGGTTATCCACACAGACGTTCTCCACAACAACGACAACGATGAACCAAAGCAGACAAAATTGGAGCTAGTTAAAAAGATGGTGAAAGAGTTACACGAATTTATACAAAATAAAAATAACGTGCACAAAGACATTAAGACGAAGGTGATCAGCATTCGAGCCTGCCTAAACGAAGTGGAACAGGAAGATAAGCCGTGGAGGATGCGGAGATTCGAAGCAAATTACAAGAAGGCGAGAGCAGGCATTGAAGTCGGCGAAGTTACTGAAGTTGGCGAAGGTATCGAGGTGCTAGCCACCCCGCTCTCGACAAAAAGAAGACAAACACCGGATATTACGCCCACTCCAAGAAGCGCGGCAAAAAGGAGTAAAAGGGACAGGAGAAACAATGAAAGGACCACAAACAGACTGGATGCACAAACACCGAAGCCCAGTATAAGCGAGTGGAGAGAGGTGAGAAAAAAGAAGAAAGGGAAGAGCGAGAAGCAAAAGCTTAGAAGTCTGAGACCTAAAGCTGATGCTCTAATAGTGGCGGCAGAAACAGGAATGACGTACGCCGATATCCTCAAAAAAATTAAAGAAGACCCAGACCTCAAGGACCTGGGTGAAAATGTCTCGAGAATAAGACGAACGCAAAAAGGCGAAATGCTGTTTGAACTCAAGAAGGGCCCAGAAATTAAAAGTGCAGATTATAAAGAACTAGTCAAGAAGTCACTGGGCGAAGCAGCAAAAGTGAGAGCGTTGTCCCACATGACCACGATTGAATGTAGGTATATGGACGAAATCACGACAAGCGAAGACCTCGAAAAGCCCTGAAAGAGCAAGGTAATATAAATGACGAGATAGATTCCATGACGATACGTATGAGAAAAACGAGAGACGAACTCCAAACGGCGGAAATAAAACTTTCAGTGGACGCAGCGATTAAGATTCTGAAAATCGGCAAGATAAAGGTGGGCTGGTCCGTATGCCCGTTGAGGGAAGCCCAGCAGTTGGAAAGGTGTTTTAAGTGCATGGACTTTGGACACCAAGCAAGGAACTGCAAGAACGAAGATAGATCCAAGTTGTGCAGGAGATGTGGGGAAGAAAACCACCTAGCAAGAGATTGCACGAAACCACCAAAATGCCTGCTGTGCACGTCAGAAAATGACCACGTGACGGGTGGAGCGAGATGCCCAGTCTATAAACAGGCGCTTAAATCAAAGACGGGACAAGAATGGAAGTGATCCAAATAAACCTTAATCATTGTGACATGGCACAACAACTTCTTTGGCAAGCCACAGCGGAGCAAAAATGTGACGTAGCAATTATTGCAGAACCGTACCGAATTAATAAAAACAACGGTAACTGGGCTGTTGACAGAGCCGGGATGGCCGCAATATTGACGACGGGGAAGTATCCCATACAAGAAGTTGTATCAGGCACCCACGAAGGATTCGTGATTGCGAAAATTGACGGAGTGTATATTGTCAGCTGTTATGCACCACCAAGATGGACGATTGAACAGTTTGAACGAATGTTAGACTTACTCACAGGAGAGCTAACGGGATGAAGCCCAGTCAACATTGGAGGCGACTTTAACTCATGGGCAGTTGAGTGGGGCAGTAGATTTACAAACGAAAGAGGCTTCATTCTACAAGAAGCGCTAGCTAGACTGAATGTGGTTCTGGTAAACGTGGGAAACACAACTACGTTCCGCAAGAATGGACGAGAGTCGATTATTGACGTGACATTCTGTAGTCCAACACTAGTACCAAGTCTGAATTGGCGAGTGGATGAAAGCTACACATACAGCGACCACCAGGCATTGAGGTACACTTTGAAAAAGAGTACGGTGGCGGCAAGGCAGATGAATCAAGTAAGAGAGCGGAAATGGAAGACGAGAAATTTCGATCAAGAAGCTTTCAAGGAATACCTCCAATCAGAAGACGAAGGCGTTGAGAAATCGGCAGAAGAATTGACGAAAGTATTGGTGCATGCATGCGACGTAGCGATGCCAAGAAGGATAGAACCGAAGAATAAACGAAAATCGGCATTTTGGTGGAACGACGAAATTAGGCTCGTGCGCGCAGACTGCTTCATGACAAGAAGGAGGATGCAGCGGGCCAAAAGTGAGAGTGCCAGAGCCGCGAGGCGAGACGAACATCGTACGGCAAAACTAACATTAAAGCGGGTAATCCGAGCTAGCAAGAGAAACTGCTTTAAGAAGCTGTGCCAGGAAGCTGACGCAAATCCAGGGGGAAACGTGTACAGGATAGCGATGACAAAAATTAGAGGTTCATCAGTGCCAAAAGAAAGTTGTCCTGAGAAGCTAGGAGCCATAGTGAGAGGGCTATTCCCGCAACATGAACAGGTCGCAGGGCCGCAAACTCCTTACGACGATGAAATTGAAGACAGACAGGACCGGGTGATCACTATAGAAGAGATTCAGACGGCTGTCAAAAAGCTGAAAAATAACAAGGCGCCAGGACGAGATGGGATCCCCAATGTAGCTTTGAAGACGGCGGCATGCATAAAGCCGGACATGCTCAGATTGACATTGCAGAAGTGCCTCGACGACGGAAATTTTCCTGATATATGGAAGAAACAGAAGCTGGTCCTACTACCAAAACCAAGGAAACCACAAGGTGAACCATCATATAGACCTATATGTTTGCTGGATGGTATGGGAACACTGCTGGAGGCCATGATCCGGAACAGATTACACAAAAACACAGAGGGTGAGCACGGACTGTCCGACGACCAATTCGGATTTCGAAAAGGAAGATCGACGATCGAAGCAATAGAAAGAGTTATGGAGATTGCCGACAAGGCGCGAAAGAAAAAAAGCACAGGGAACCGCTTCTGCGTTATAACGAAGATAGACGTTGAAAATGCCTTTAATAACGCAAGCTGGACGGAGATAGCTAAGGCAATGCATGCTATGAGAGTCCCCGATTTCCTCTGCAGGGTAATGAAAAGCTATTTCGAACGACGGGTGCGAATGTACGATACCAGGGAAGGGAAAAAGATGGTAGACATCACAGCTGGTGTTCCACAAGGATCAATATTAGGACCAACGCTGTGGAATACGATGTACGACGCAGCGCTGCGGCTGCAGCTGCCAAGATGGGTTACGACGATTGCTTTTGCCGACGACCTAATTTTCATAGTTATCGGAACGTCAAAGTTGGAGGTGGAAGTCGTCACGAAAGAGGCGTTGGAAACTGTAGAAAGTTGGATGACAATGGCTTAACTGAAGCTGGCCCATCAGAAAACCGAGATCATGCTCGTGAGCAATTGTCGGAAAACTGAGCGGATTGTAATGAACATCGAGGGGAACGAGATCACATCCACTCGCCAGCTAAAACACCTTGGAGTCATGTTAGACGATCGTGGAAACTTTAATGCCCACGTAGATTATACGTGCGAAAAGGCAATGAAAGCCAATGCAGCACTGGCCATGATAATGCCGACTGGGTTTGGACCGCGCAGCAGTAAAAGGAGGC
>CM055405.1:37434678-37488330 GCA_029228625.1 Pseudolycoriella hygida | reverse complement strand
TTGTGAGTGCAATTGTTTGATTATGTCAAATGAGCATTCAAATTTCATTTAGTTTGTGCAACTGTTACAGAGTCAATAGAGCTAATTAGATGTTACTAATAGCAGAGACTAATCATCCATGATTAGGAAAAACCATATGAGCTTGTTCTTCCCGGGGATCGAACCCAACGCTCTACCATCTGAGCTACCTGGATACCTCTGACACCTGGATGCCTCCGTTAGATTGCTTGTGTGAGTGGGATCAATGGCCCATATTTTTTCGCCGCCCGGGTAAGTCCACCACTGGTTATAACAAAAGCTGTACATCCCCTGCAATATGAAAATAGAGTTGATTTTTGTCATAGACGACGTGTCGACGTTTTCAAAAAAAGAAAACGTAAAAGCGTTTCAAATAGCGTTACTTGGCGGTTCTTTCAAAAGTTTATATTGTTAAACTTTTTTTTTGAATGTCCTTTATGGTTAACGTTTTATATATTTTTTTTTCCTCTTTTAAAAGTGGTGTTTCCATTTCCCATCTATACCGAACCACACATTTTTAAGATAAAATCTGAGTACACTCAACGTTGATAAAAAAAATATTATCCTTTCGGTGCAACTCTATGCTGGTTGAATACAAATAATGCGGAAGATTCATGTAAAAAAAAAAGCATTTCGACTTTATACCTTCGTTTCTCGTGTGTTACAGTCGGATATTGTTTAGGAAAAGATTTCTCTTTTTAAAAATGCTCCAAATTTTACATGCGAGTTGATTTATACTGTGTCGTGTTTGTTGGTTGTGCTTTTTTTTATTCGATTGGGAATAAATTCTTACCTTCCATTTTGGAATAGAGCATGTCTTTGCCGGACGAAATGTATGGCAATTGTAATTCGATAAGAGACTCAATATTCCGTGTTTGAGTATTTAGCAAATTAAATTCTCATAAAACAAACAACAAACACGGATTAATTTCAATATTTGTAGCAGTCTAGCGCCGAGTGAGCGAACAGATTCATATATTTTTCCTGTTATTCGATTAAGTTACTAAAGTTACCTGTGAAACAGTTTTACTTGTGCACCAGAAAGTTTATTTTATTAGTAAAACATATGCAGGGGACCCGTACGCATCAGAATAGTTGTGACAAACAGAAAAGATGTTACAAAAAGATTCTAACGTATCTAAGTAAATATTGACTTAACTCTTAAGTATATACAATTACGTCCACATTAAATTGGACTGGAAATTGCCGAAAGGGCGCTAAAAACCTCTCCAAACACTTAAAATAAGCCCAGAATTTAGAACCGACCTAGAGCACCTAGGAGAGGCAATGTACAAGGGCAAAAATAGTCATTTTTCCACGTAAACATACTTCGATGAACAGATTGTCTGCGCCTAGCTCATCTGAAATAAAATTCAATGTAAATACTATACACCAATTGTGTGCTATGATCGAACTTTAGATTGTTTTCTGATGAATACTTCGATTTCATGTTTTGCGTTGATTCACGGCATGTACTTAGTTAGGCTCTAGAAGTGTCATTATGAGTCGAGGCCACAGAGCGAGCCTAATAAACTCATTCTATTTTAAATACAAAATATTCACTAAATCGTGTTTTATTCATGTTTCATTTGATTTCATTGATTCCATTGTACATTGTTTATTCGGAATTATAGCTCTTATGCTTGCGCGTGAGAGAGACAACCATAAGGCAAATGTATGTAATGTATATGTAGCATTACAGCTTTGATGTGGAATTCGAGTATACTGTGGCTGGTAAATGAAAACCAGCCACTCCAAATGTCAACAGAGATTTCAAGTCTACTTTCGTTCCATCGATATTTCTCTTTCTCTCTCCTTTTTCAAATTTCATGTATGCATACACGTGTGTGTGTGTACACATTTTGTCGACGGAGAGAAAGAGAAATATAGATGGAACGAAAGTAGACTTTAAATCTCCGGTTACATTTAGAGTGGCTGGTTATTATACGTATACGTCACAGAAAATAAAAAGAAGTAAAACTTTTCTATTTATTGGAACCGTACGAAGTAAGAAGGTCCTATACCGTCCTATACGTTTACTGCAAATAATTTTAATGTAACATGGGGTAGATAGAGGTGGCAGTTGGGGGATGCATTTATTATCGTCTAAATATGACGAATCAACAATAAAAAAAATGTCCGTCCTTCCGTCTCTACTTTTCCAAACGGCTCAACCGATCACCTCAAACTTTTTTTTGCCTGAAAGATACATGCCTCCCATGATTCAAGTTCGAAGATAAGCAAAATCGATCAAGAAACTCCGGAGATATGGTCGAAGAAGTGGAAGTCGGACATGAAATTTTCGAGGGTCGATGAAACTTTTTCGCAAATATCTCAGCAAGTATAGCACGGAAATTTCTCATTTTGGTGTCAAATGAAAGAATTTGATGTCACAAAACTGGGAAATTTTTGTGGGAATCGGGTCACGGGTCTGGGCACTGGGGCCAATGGAATGGACGAAATTGAGTTTCTTGACCATAAATGAAAATAGTTTTTCGTCTATATTTGCTGGAATAAGCAATATGGTGATTTACTGTTGTAGAGAATTAAATTTAAGCGAACACGTGTTTCAAGGTTTTGGGGAAATATGGCTCAATCCTGGTGTATGGCCACTTGGCCAGAATTGGGCAGCATGACCCATTATCTCTAGAACGATGAGAGTTAGAAAGCTGCTTCCAAAGGCGAAGTTGTAGAGAATAAAATTTAAGCGAACACGTGTTTCAGGGTTTTAGAAGAAAATAGCAAAACCTTGGATATAAAATTTTCTACATTTGAATGGTCTGAGACGTACTTCGTTAGAGCCTTTGACATTACCTTGGGTAATTTCTATGGATCTTTGAAACTCTTACAGTTATAAAAGAACATAAAACATTGGATTGTTTGCTTATTTGTATCTTTAGATACGTTCGAATCTTTTCTATTCTGTATGCCATATCTATTCTCTTTGCCACATCTATTCTGATTTCTGATACGTACGGGTTTTTGGTTATGTTTATAGAATGACTTAACAATGTTTATGCAACAAAAGTATCGAGACTGTATGAAACAAAATTACAGAGAATAGAATAATTTGAATAACGAAATGCATGTGATTAAAGTTCAATTGTAAATTTTGTTACTAGTTGGTACAATTTCGTTAGACATTCTCTAATGTGTGATCAATTTTACAATACATTATACTAGCGCTAGCACTTTACTAAAATTTAAAGCGCGCTAGTTCTAACGCTAATACTTTTTGAAAACTAGCGGCGCTAGCGTTAGTAGCGCCTTTAGAAATAGGGCCGCTAGGTACAGCTCTGATTATTTGTTTCTTGTCATTAAGCAATTGTTGAGAGAAAGCCAAAAAATCTTTGACAACTTGAGAGATACTCTTAAGAATATGAGTCAAACTTTGTTGTGAATGCACCAATTACCGGACAAACCATAGTTTCATTAGTAATCGGCCACTTTTTGCATTATGGCCGGTTATTAGTATTGGCCGGAGACTACTACATGGCCGGTAACTACTGCATCTACCCTACAAAATATACAAATATACAAATCACCCGCTAGAAAAAACTGGTCGAGATAGCCATTCGTGTGTAGAAGTTTGATAGTATACAAAACTAAATAATACGTAAATACATTGTTGCATACAAGAAATGAAGTATGTAGACGATGAGTCCTCACTTGATTTGCTACCACTTAACGTTGAGAGTAAAATGTCGAATCCAAGGAACATTAACCGGATGAGAGTGCGAATTGACAATTCAGCGAATTCAACGAATTAGAAAATATGCTATCTACAATACAACGACATCCGAAATTGAAACTTAAATTTTGTTTAGATGAATCAGTCTCAAATTCAATTTGCTTTTGCTTAACGAGCATCGTTTCAAAATTTTCCATCTAAAATCGTGTGTACAATATTGATAACTTCCACTCAATTCCCATTATGTGCAATCCAAATGTTCTAACTTTGAAACTGTGGTTTTCTGTACTATCAAACTTTGAATCGTTGTATGCCATTATATTGGAATTGGCACAATCGGCTACCTGGCGCTGTGTTGTGTAGCCATGTAGCGTATGTATTAAATTATCAAACTAAGTGTACGACATTTTGGTAGTGTATTTTGATACTCATTCAGTTTTGTCATTCGAAAGTCCTTTTGAAGTTTTAGGATGCACCTCAATGCAATTAGATGAGTTCTCTTAATAAAATTGCGTGATTTATACATGAGAAGACTTAAAAATCGATGAAAATCGATTCAACTTCGGATGGTTTACACCATTTTCTGAATCGGAGTGCAACTTATTTGAAAGAGGGTATCATTTTTTATATCAGCGGTTGCTACCAGATATTTTCGCAAATGAAAAAAGGCCCTGAGCTCTAAAGGCCATGTTTGATGAGGAAACAGTGCCGGCCTAGCTATTTGGTCGATTGGGCTCTTTTTGGATTCTTTTGGATGTACAAATATTAAAAAATGTTTTACACTTGTACTCTTATATTTCGCTACATATTGTGAATCCGACTAAAAGCGCTCAAATTGCGACAATTTTTTTTATTTCGACAGGAAAAAATTGCCAACGGCTGAAAGCCTACTGGCAATGCACATAATATTAAAATTTTAACAAAATTTTAACAATTCATCAAAAAGTTGGTGCGAGACCGGAAGAGAATAAGGCCCAGTCGACCCGTCGGAGTCCGTATTCACCTTCTCACACCCTTTCGAAACACTGTATTCAGTCTTCTCCACCAGGGATTCCTGCATGGCTTTGATATCGTAATAGGCAAACCATAGTCCAAAAACATGTGTGAACGTACGAGGCACATGAAATAACACAAAAAAAAACATTGATTAGGTTCATTGAAAAGTCGTTGCAGTAGTTTAAGCGGACAACATGAATCCATTCACTCTCAGCACGTGGCTGGTCAAAATTATTCTTCTAACAGCCGATCGAAATCTATCTCTCGAGACAGATGACTCATAGAAATGAGAGAACAAATTGAATACTCTAGAGGCATAATTAACCGGTTAAAACAGACCATAATTGACCCGATGCCACTCTATTAGCAAGTAGTTCGTGTTCCTTAGCCGCCTCGCTGATTCGTTCACACGGAATTCGTCACGCAGCTGAGGACAGCGTATACGACCGGTCAAAACATCGAACACAAAAACTGCAGTCAAATTAATCCTTCTACGCGATAGGGGCTCAATATTAATGGACTGACAACGCGACACATATGAGGGAAGACGAAACCTCGTATCCCGCTGAACCGACCGTCTCAGCGCATACATAAGAAACTTCTTTTGTATGGACTCAATCTTACTACTGTAGTTCTTGTAGTAAGGCGACCAAACAACTGAGGCATATTCAAGATGTGACCTCACATGAGCAAAATAAACACTTTTGAGAGCAGCAACGTTCCGAAAGTCCCTACAAACTCTCTTTAGAAAACCCAACATCGAGTACGCCTTAGAAATTATCAGGTCCATGTGCCTGTTGAACGACAGATATTCAAGATGTGACCTCACATGAGCAAAATAAACACTTTTGAGAGCAGCAACGTTCCGAAAGTCCCTACAAACTCTCTTTAGAAAACCCAACATCGAGTACGCCTTAGAAATTATCAGGTCCATGTGCCTGTTGAACGACAGATATTCAAGATGTGACCTCACATGAGCAAAATAAACACTTTTGAGAGCAGCAACGTTCCGAAAGTCCCTACAAACTCTCTTTAGAAAACCCAACATCGAGTACGCCTTAGAAATTATCAGGTCCATGTGCCTGTTGAACGACAGATATTCAAGATGTGACCTCACATGAGCAAAATAAACACTTTTGAGAGCAGCAACGTTCCGAAAGTCCCTACAAACTCTCTTTAGAAAACCCAACATCGAGTACGCCTTAGAAATTATCAGGTCCATGTGCCTGTTGAACGACAGATCTTTCGTAAACGTAATCCCTAAATCTCGGATCTCAGCAACAATACATGTCTTGATGCTGTCTCTTTCCCTCTCATATGGATCAAATGGCGAAAAAGTTTTTGTGCATTTTCAGTCGCAGCCACCAATATCTTTTTTTGTACAGTTCCGAATTTCGACCCGGGAGTAGGGGGAGAGCACCGATCATGGTCCTTAGATGACGAATCAGCAATAAAAAAAATGTCCGTCCGTCCGTCTGTCAACACGGTAAAAACTCAAATGAGTAAAACTCAACCGATTTTCAAAAATTGTTTTTCCTGAAAGATAATCAAAATATTGATATCAGGATTGAATTTGAGCAAAATCGGTTGAAAACGTTCGAAGTTACGGTCAAAAAAGTGATCAAAAACGTGATTTTTTGAAGGTTGGTGGAACTTTCTCACTTATATCTCTGCGAAATTAGAACGGAAATCGCTCTTTAAGGTTTTGAACGAAAGGTGGTCCACGAAAATTAAATTGGCGAAAATGTATTGAGTGGTTCGGGCTGTAGTGTCCTTAGTGTGGGCCAAACTCACGCTACGCGACCCTACTCGATATTTGTTTTGAATTGAAATTGAAATTGAAATTTGAATTGAAATGAAATTGAAATTGAAAATTGAATTGAATTGATTTGAATTGATTATGGCAAGCAAAACTGTTGACGAGAATACTGGAGCTTCTAGTATGAGCTCAGGCACTTCAGAAGTGAAGACGTCAACCGTATGGACTTATTTTAACAAGAAGAAAAATGATTGTGCTACGTGTACAAGATGTGGTGCTGTAATTCAATGTATAGGTGGATCGATCTCTGCGATGCGAGGTCACCTAAGAACAAAATGCGAAATTGCTTTCTCTAAGAAACCGGAACATGAAAGCAAGGAACCAATACGTATTTTTGTGCCGAAAAAAGGCAATGTGGCTCGTCCAGCTGTTTGTATTCACGTTAAATGTGTGCGAAAAGTCGTTACGGAAAGGTAAATCCAAAATTTTTAGGGGAGCTACGGGAATGTATGAAATTCGGCAAAGCTTATAAATCTTTCAGAAAAACCGACAAATTCCGATAATGGTGAATGTAATCTTTGGAATTATGAATTTTGTGTACAAAGATCGATGATTATTAGAACCAAAATCTAAATAACTTGATGAAACAATTGCTAGGTTGGTTGCAAAAGATGGATTGACGTTTCGAGTATTTAGCACCAGCACAGATCTACGTCGATGTTTGATAGCAGATGGGTTCACGGATTTGCCTACGTCACCTGATTCATTTAAAAGGATGATTGTCGACTATTCGAACAAGACTCGTCAAAAATTAAAGGAATCTATCAAACAGAAACTGAGCAAGGGCATGAGATTGTGTTATGACTAAATGAATAAATTCATTGACAAGTGAATAAATTTGTTGATCAAAAAAAAATTTTTTAGTGACAACCGGGCCGGTTTTGAATTCCCTTATCGCTTTTTCATCCATTGTTGTATGTACCTAAAATACAAAGGAAAGATTTACAAATACGTTTCTTCTCCTACTCTTACTAAGATTGCTATTCGAAGAACGAAGAGTTATGTCGTCATGTGGATTTAAACTGAACAAAATTTTTCCATTTAGACTCATGCATATTGTAACGCCTTCGTTTGTTAGATACAAAAATCCTTACTAAAATTTTTGCTGAAATGTACGCAGAAATATATGAAGATATATCACGCAAACCATTTGCAATGGGTGTGTGGTAATTATCTACGTTAACAAAATCACCCAGCTTAAAGTGCAGCTTTGAAGGAAATGCTTTTCTGTTCCATACCAAGCTCCTTTTATACTTTTGATGTCAAGAGTATTGTTGATTTTAAAAATATATTCTGTACACAAAATATATTAAATTATTCATTTTTTGCTGTGATTTCTTGTAGCTTACCAACCAGTATAGTATCTTCATTTAAAAGGCATAAACAACAGGAAAGCAACAAAAACACAATATTTTGGGTTAAAAACTTTTTTTTATTTAGTTGTCTTTGGATTAATAAAAAAAGTATTAAAACTTAAACGGATGAAGGCGCTATGGGTGAGCTAACATTTTGCATAACAGATTTTTGCTAGTCGAAGATTTATGAGAAAATGGCATTCCCTTACATTTTGGTACGTGGACTACGTAGATGATTTTTTCACATCGAATTTACATCAGGCAATATTATCTAAAATCGTCACTACTGTCAGTGGCGCCATTGATTGAATTTAATGAACTGAAAGCAGTTCAGCAGAAAACTCTTTGCCGGTGACAAACGGCGGCGCTACCATGTCGTCACAGTTTCAACATAGATTCAACATACAACCATTCTATCACACTCTTGTGGTCAATCTCTCCACATGCACAACAAACACTGGTGACTCGAATTATTTGAATCAAGTAAAGGTATAAGAAACTATTGTGCCGTCGAGATTAAAAAGTGTATGTAGAGTGGCAAGTTTATGCTCCTAAATTTTGTCCCTTCGATTTTCCTGTCAGTTGTATTCTTCCTAGACTATATGTGCCACTGTAGACGTAAAATTGACATAAAAGTTTCTTTTTTATTGCTTATGTAAAAACGGCATTGGTTTTTTATATCGTTTTCTTATTGCATCGCAGTGACAACGTACACATTCCGCCTGTATACAATAATCTTCTCGACATTTCAAACAGAATTTTTGACTTACAATGTCAATAGATTTAGTGAACCAAGAGTGTTGTGAACATAAAAAGAAAGGACGCCAAATGGAGCAGCTACTGCATATTGATTTACGACGAATGCCATACAGGTTATACATACAACAACCAGAAGCACTTTTAGCTTAAGTCGAAAAAATGTATTTGTTAAAGAATTTATCATTTATTTAAAAGTTAACATGCTATGATTTATAGACATATGTACGGTACATATATCTGAAACGTCTTGCAGCATTGAGGAAGAACCGCACAAAAGTTCTCATCATTGATGTATTGCCAAAACAATCCGATGCCAAAAACATTACAAAGTTTTTTTTTCATCGCCAAAAGCTTAGAGGATTTTAAAGAAAAAATTTAAAGTTTCCCAATATTGAAATACGGTTCGCTTTTTCTTGCGATCGATAGACTTTTTGTGAAGAGTATTATGTAAATAACCCGGCAACATCGAATACTTGAAGATTAACGACATTAAAAAAGTTGTCTTAAACTTTATTTGTGTATATCCGACAAGTATGATGACGTGAATGAATGCGATTGAAGGTGCAGGAAACGATTACATAGTGTTTTATAGTGTTTATAAAGTGTGTTTAAGTGAACAAAATACGTAGAGTGGGTAGCGCCAATCATATATGGCATTACTACCAAATAAGATAAACGAATTAGTAGATTACAGTGGGGGATGCGGAAATAAGTCATTACATGAGGGATTAATTTTGTGAAATGAGCCAAACTCAAGAGGGGTTTTTTAAGCAAAAAGCTTTGAAAACTGTTTTTTGACGAGTGTAGAGTTTGTATCCCGAGCCGAAGGCGAGGTATACAACTACAAGAGTCAAAAAACAATTTTTAAAGCGAGTTGCTTAAAAATACACGAATGAGTTTGCGAGTGTCACGAAATTATCCAGAATGGATGACTTATTAAGCATCCCCCACTGTATGCTGTTTTACTCGGTATCCCTACCGAAAACGCGTCATTACATGCAGATACATGTAATGAGAAGTTTCCGCTGTGGGCTACATGTAATGAATAGCATGTAATGAATGACATGTAATGAATAATTTCCGTGGGGTGCACATATGCATGTAATGACAAGTTTTCGGTGGGACAACGAGTAAAATATTTTTGTAACGAGTGATGAAAAGTTGAATTTTTTGAGGCTAGTCGTAAGCATGTCCTAACGAGGCGAATCTTACGAACGTGTCTCAAAAAATTCCTCTTTCATCTACAGTTACAAACAACATCTTTGCTCCGTTTTAATCAATAATAATAATAATCCCAATGGCACTGATTAGTCAGGAGCAGCACTGTAAAGTGCCTGGTTCGACTGCCGGGGTGTTACACTGAGTAACTGCCAGCTAGTTTGGATTAACCACACTAGGGACCACATGCTTAACGTGTATTCCGAAAAAAGCCTTCAATTGAAGGATTATTTCTTTTTCCGATTTTGTCGCGCGCTAGTACATCTGGCAACACCTAAGCGCGCATCGAACAGATTCGAATCACAACTCTAACGGTATGGAATTTGTCATTACTTTTTTTTGATGTTTTACACACACCTTGCGTTATGCTAGAGTTACAGGGGGAGGGGGGGTCTAAAAAATGCCAATTTTAGCGTTACGTAATTTATAAACGGCCCCTTACGCACTAGTGTGAAAGTTTTGTTGCGCCAGTGCGAAAAGTGACCTTATGCGACACCGAAATGACGCACGAAAAAGCGACTTTTTTGTCGGTGAACTAGAAATAGTACTTTTTTGTAACTCAGTCTGTATCTTAGGATGCAACTCATTACGTATTACATTTACTATGAACGTGTATTGAATTATTTTGTTATTGACATGACGCTCAGACATTAACACATCTAGAACAGTTGCGTTATGGAGATAATTAGAAGAGATCAACATTTTGGCATCTAGAGCTTACACGTTCACAGTAAAAGTAACGAGTTGTATCCTAAGATTGATTCCAAGTTTGCGGGCTTTAATCCGTAGAGATTTGAAAAGTGTCGAATGACTTTTCATAGTTGGGTTTACTCAAACAAATAATTCTTTGAATCAGTCTGTATGAAACAGTGCGAGAAAAGATTTCCATATAACTTTCTCGCGCTAGTGACGAAATCACTTCGCTACGAAAAACTTTGTTCGGTGCACGTTAGGTGTTTTTTTTTTTGATAAAACCTCATGAAATTGCTTTTTCTTTCACACAAAATATTGTATTGGTGCTAAAACATCAAAAGCATTTTTTTTTAAATTTTCTGAGAAAACCTTCAGCTGGGGAAAAATCGAGAAAGACATTTTCCGCCATTTTGGGGGTTTTTTCCTTCCATAAAACATCCCATTAGAGGCAGGTCTCCGAAACTTTTTTATTAAACGCCAGTTCATTATCTTTCAAATGATGCCAAACTCAATGTTTTACAACAAAAATTCCTTTTTTGGCCACTTTTAGAGTGAGTATGTGTTGAGGCACAAAAGAGGTGAAAAGTTTGTTAAAACTGAAGAACCAAGTAAACTTTGATCAAAATATAGTCAAGCGTCTCCTCATTGAAAGAGTCAAAAAATTGTAATTTTTATCGTAAAACATTGAGTGTAGCATCATTTGAAAGATGATGAACTGGCCGGTGATAAAAAATAGTTTCGAAGATCTCCCCTAATTGGGTGTTTTTTGGAAGGAGAAAACCCCCCAAAATGACGGAAAGGTGACTTTCTCGATTTTTCCCAGGAGAAATTTTTCTCAGAAAGTTCATAAAACATTTGTCTGATGTTTTTGCATCAATACAATATTTTGTGTGGAATGCGTTAGCTTAGTGGTATCGTACTGGCTCTCCATCGAGAATATCCGGGTTCAATCCTGGTGTGGACAAATTTTGTGTAGGATTTTTCTTCAATGTATAGCATGAAAAGTAACGGTCCTAGGCATACCCAGGCTTCATAATTGGTAGTTGTGAATTTGGTGCCGCAACGAATCGTACGTAGAAGAATCGTACGTCACCCATATTCGATGAATTCTGTACTACTAGTACTAGTACTACTACATCATAGATGTCACTAGGTTTGTGTGCAATTTACCATTCTACGAGAATCCATGTGAGGAAAAACTCACAAAAAATTGCGGAACTAGCAAATAAGATGATCTAGCCTATAACCCTGACGGATTGTAACGGCGGATTGTTATTATTATTACAATATTTTGTGTGAAAGAAGAAGCGATTTCATGAGATTTTCTGAAAAAATAGGTTACCTAGTGCACGTGTCGTATGGTAGTATTTTATCGTACTCGATGTCTGTCGACCTCGGTTTCGCCTCGGATCGACATCTGACATCTATTCCGATAAAATAGGTATTACGATAGGTATATGCAGGTGTAGGTATATCGTACGTCACTAGTATCGAAAATTACTTACTGAATTGCAATTCAATGCCAAAATACGACATTTGCTTATAAATGAGTTCTGAAATGTCCAATTTTTCAGTATCGATATGAGTTCTGAACAGTTGAATTTTTCAGAACTCATTTCTATTTTACATTGAAAATGTAATGTTTAAGAATATTTGCATGAAATAAAAATTTCTTGTCGTGACCAGATTTCGAACTTCCAACACCAAGGCATAACAACACACTACAGAGACACGCTAACCATTCTGCTACCGATTCGTATATGCGAAGTGAATGAATTTCGATTCAAGCAAAGAATTTTTACAGTGAAATTTGTTTTTGAACAATTTTGTTATTTTGGATGTATTGTTTATTTCGGCATTTAATTGCAGAAAGCGTTGTTTGTAGCACGTTTTGTAACTAAATTTATTCAGCACACGTTCTAAATATAGTCCCACATGACTTCGTCTCGTTGGGACTATATTTAGAATTGGTGCTGAAAAAATCTTAGTTACAAAACTTGTTACAAAAGCTACTAATTCCGAACTCAAATAACACTCACAAAAACTTTAATTTTCGATCGTAGTTGCCTTAACGAAAAGCGTTGAATTATGGTCGTTATTTTTGTGAGGGACTTCGTCAGGGTTGTCGTCTCTCCCCTCTTCTGTTCATAATTTTCATGGACAAGATCATCACGCATGCAAATTTGCAAGGAAATGTGAAAGTTGGGGAAGTTATTATGAAAATCCTGGCCTATGCGGATGAATTAACTCTATTAGCAGATAGTACCAGTGATTTACAGAAGGGAATTGACTGCCTGAATGTAGCATGTGAGGAGTATGGGATGAAGATAAGTGTAAGCAAAACTAAGGTTATGCATGTCGGCAAATCTCGGAAAGAGGTAGTTTGTAGTTTAAATAGGGAGCAGCTAGAACAGGTTTCTGAGTTTAAATATTTAGGAAGCATTTTTTTCAGAGGATGGCAAGTTAGTTAGGGAATTTGAAGAAAGGGGGAGAATGGGAAACGTAGTGGCCAGTGAGTTGAGGTCTCATGTCTTCAACAAAAATGAATTAAGTAGCGGCACAAAGCTCACAGGTCAATCTTCAGGCCAACGATTTTATATGTTAGTGGAAGTGGGGTGGACTGCGGGTACCTTGTGCATGGCCTGGAGGTTTCTGATATGAGGGTTCTAAGAAGCATAGCAAAGGTTAATAGAAGGGAGTAGTGGGATAATCATATCAGAAACGACGCTATCAGGGAAAATTTAGGGTCAGTGGAAGAGGCAAAGGTTAGTCGACTGCGGTGGTACGGGCACGTTCAGAGGATGGGTAATAGCAGGCTACCAAACAGGATTTTGAATGCACAGGTTCCAGGTGTACGCCCTAGGGGTAGGCCAAGGAGAAGGTTTATAGACTCAATTAAATCAGATTTAGAAGTTAGCGACTTTCACTGAGTGAGCAAACCATCTCCTTGGCAGGGGATAAGAGGGTATGGAGGAGGGTGGTCCAAGGTCACCCGATTGTGGCGTAAAGAGCGCACACCAAAAGGTATAGACGGTCTATAAAGTTTGATGATGATTATGAGGAGCAAAAATAATTTTTTTAACCAGTCGAACGAGTAAAATTTGACCGATTTTCGGAATCTTTTTTTCTTGAAAAATACTCAAAAAAGGGAGGTTTGAAGTTAACCAAAACTTGTTTGCTGAAAAGTCCGCGATTTTAATTGAATATTTCGTATGTCGTTTGGCTTTAGCGTCCATAGAGTAGGCCTAATTCGATCGACTGGACCGCTCACAAGTTGTGACTGTGTTTCTTGAATTTTTCGTTATTTGCGAACATTATAGGGGAAGGGGGTTGGAAGAGGGTATGAGTGGGGGCAAAGGAAATATGAACTGGAGCAAGAAATAATTCTGGCGTTATAAGTGTATGATGTTATGAAAAAAGTTCGATGGATGTTCCGGCGAAACGTAGCCCTCACCTCCACCACTACCTTTGTGGCCCCTCCTCCCGCAACTCCTTCAGCGCATGAAAAACTAACGAAAATACGATTATCGTTATGTTTAAAATTTCCATTATAAGCAAGACAATAAATAAAAAAACAAGATCACAATAATTGCGAACATTCTTTTCGCTAAAAGTCACTTCAGTTATTAAAAAGAACATCGGAAAAAAATTGCAAATTGGTTCTCTTCTTTCCAATGAAATACATGGACTTCCTACAAATCTATTTTATCCGTTGATATTGCAAAAACTTTCAGTCTAAATTATGTGATATTCGCTATAAAAAAAACGGAACGAGAAAATGTATTTTTTATTTCGATTTTTTGTAATAGCGAAAACAAAATTGAATTTATAGACGGTAATCTGGCAATCCAATTCCACTATTTAATGTTGTCCGAGAGACAGTAATCACAGCAAGTAGTCCCTTTCCCTCATTTACAAAAAAAAAACGTTTATTTCTTCCTTAAAAGCACTTCATCTTGTATTTTACTTTTATCCACGCGGGGTTGCTCTCGATAATTAGTTAAATTTATAGCCGTTGCGCTTTAATACTGTTAGCGCCAACAATAAGCAAACAAATGTCTTGCACACAACAGAAGCCTTCACAGCACAACAACCGATTTGAGTTTACTTTTGGGAAAAATGCGGAAATTCATTATTTCTATTCGTCTATATCCCAATTTAATTCTTTCAATGAGTCGAAGCGGCCGTAAAGAGTGTTCGTAAAGAAAATTTAAATCTCAAACCATTAACCCGAATCATTTCCTTTCGTAAAAGATAAAAGGAAGGTTCCCATTTTAATTAACTCGATTACCATTTAACTGCTGTCTTCTTAATCAATTTCGTTCAGTAATAAATTGGTTGTAACGGTTAAGGCTTAATATTGTTTCGGGTAACTGAATATTTCTCTTCTAAAATCGTTAACTATATTGTGTACAAACAGAAATATCTACATTCCGGCAACAATCTACGTTACAAGAAACAATAAGGAAAATATTTGTCTGATATTTGTCCTATTTTTTTTTTCGTATTCTTTTAATATTGTTTTCAATCGTTTGATGTTATATGTTCTGCCTTTAGCTGAATCGTCTTTTGATGGAAAATTTTTCTTCGTTTGCCTTTTGTTCCCAATTAAATACAATCAAATTAATGATTTCACGCTTTACCAATTTCGAAAATAATGTTGATAATGGAAATTATTAATTTTCCTAATTTTCGGAAAAACGTTTTACATTTGTCTGTTACCGACACCCGGTAAAATGGGGGGTGTTTCTCTGGTTTCATTGCTCAAAAATAATATTTATGTATAAAAGTATATCGTGTGAATTAACCAGGGATAGGTGTGACGGATTCGTGACATCATTACATTACGTTGTAATGCGACAATAAGAAAGAACTGAGTTCATTAAAGACAAATAAATCATCGACATTTCAAACAATCAACCCAATTGGACTTTTATGTTTGAATAACATTATAAATCAATGCGTTTGATAATAAAACGTTTGGAAATAGACATTACTTGAGGGGTCAATTTTGTGATACGAGCAAAACCCAAGACTATGGTCCTTAAACAACGTGCTTTTAAAAGTGTAGAAAATATCTCCCAAACCGAAGGCGAACGTAAAAATAACTGCTTGCTATTCAAGTACACAAAAGTCTTCAACGAAATTATTTTGTTTGTTACAGAGACGGCTGCATGGACTTTTACTTTAAACCTCCTCTATAGAGGTTGCCCTTTTCACAAAAACTAACGAAACTCTTTGTGATAAGATCTCTAAACGCTTAAGTGCTCTGAGAGCTTTTTTATGTTTTTTGTTTATGGGCCAGTACGTCGAGTCAGGACTGGCAAAGTGCATGTGACGATTGGAGTCACCCTATGAAGAAAAATCTCAACGGAACAATGTATTCGCCATATTGCCAGAGTGATCAAATAAGATACAAATTTTATCTCAATTTCGAATTAAAATTTTGGTCTAAATCCAAGCAATACAACAGCGATTTAAAAATAAAATTGTATTATTGGACCCATACGAAGTACAAAGGTCCTATACGATTACAACAAACAACTTTTTGCATCTATTGTCGTCTAGAGACGACGAATCAGCAATGAAAAAAATGTTCGTCCGTCCGTCCGTCCGTTCGTCTGCACTTTTCTTTCCAAACGACTCGTTCAATCGATCACTCTTACCTTTTTTTCCCTGAAAAGTACATATATGTTTCATGATTGATGAAGTTCAAAGATGAGCAAAATTGGTCAAGTATAGTTCCGGAGATACGGTCGAAGAAGTGTCCAGAAACGTGGATTTTCGAGGTCGGTGAAACTTTTTCGCAAATATCTCAGCACGGAAATTTTTCACTTTGGTGTCAAATAAAAGCATTTGATGTAACGAGACCGGGAACATTTTTTTGTGGAAATCGGGTTAGTGAGTTTCTCGACCATATACGAAAGCAGATGGTTTTTCGTCTACATTTGCTTAACTATGCAATATGGAGATTTACTGGAAAAGGCGAAGTTGTGAAGAATTGAGAGAAATTTAGAGGACGTGTCTCAAAGTTTTTTGGAAAAATTGCCTAATCCTGGGATATGACAACTTCTAGAATTGGGCGTGATGATTCATATCTCTAGAACTATGGCAGTTAGAAAGTTGCTTCCAAAGACAAAGTTGAAGAAAATAACATTTTAGAGAACACGAGTTTCAGGGTTTTCGGGAAAAATAACCTAATTCCGAAATTTAGCCACTTCTAGAATTGGAAGGGATGACTCACATCTCTAGAACTATGGCAGTTAGAAATTTGCTTCCAAAGGCAAAGTTGGAGCTTTACGTTTTGGAGAAATTCTTTTCAGGAGAAACTAT
Source organism: Pseudolycoriella hygida (assembly GCA_029228625.1). Classification (NCBI taxonomy): domain Eukaryota; kingdom Metazoa; phylum Arthropoda; class Insecta; order Diptera; family Sciaridae; genus Pseudolycoriella; species Pseudolycoriella hygida. Next base: position 37,471,448 of record CM055405.1, on the reverse strand, counting down.
GTTGGTGTTGTTTGTGATATGTTTCAGAGGAAAACATTTCGTCCAACGAAATCAGTGGTCTCATGACGTGCTACGGCAGAGGCTTTAACATTACCTTAGATAATTTTTGTTGATCCTTGCAATTGTTATAGTTTTAAAAGAACATGAAACATTGCTTTGAGTTTGCTCATTTTTATTTAGGTGCGTTTGAGTCTTTTTGCAACATCTATTCTGTTTGCCACAGCGGTCTCATCTATTCTGATACGTACGGGCCTTTGGCTATGTTTTTGACTTACGAAGCATTTTGAAATCTTATCTCCGACGGGCTGTGTCTGGCTTGCGTTTCTTCAATGTTTAAACAGCTCTCCAAAGAGTACGAATTGTCTCAGTTAGGGGCTGTCCACAAATTACGTACGCGATTTTTTGACATTTCTGACCCTCCCCCCCTTAAAAAAATATTTTAAAAAAAATCTCTTTATTCGTCAGTCCATGCCTGTGTCATATACTCATCAATGGAAATTACAGGCATTTTGTATTTTCCTTTTGTTTTTTTTTTATTTCGGAAATCGGAAAATCGGAAATCGGGCTATAATAGCCAACACGTTCGTGAACTGATAATTTTCGAAACTGAAGGGCAGTACACATCGTTTGGAACTTTGAGACTTTCAGGCACAATGTCGCTTAAAGAAAATCGCGTGAAAAGCGACGCATAGTGGCAGTTCTCTTCACACGCTTTTTTCGCAGCTGATACACCTTCATCGTTTTGTTCCAGAACAATCGGCGGAGGCATGAAGGTGAAATTACGGAACAATTGAAACAGGTTGCTTCGTTATTTGCCACAGCAATCTTCGTTTCGACATTTCACGATTTGCGTGAAATACTGACTCGTTTGAACGTGCTGGAATTTCCACCTTGCATCCTTTTCTATCAGATCTTCAACATCGATTCTTTTATCGATTTGATGATAATCCAGGTTTCATAATGCATAGATGTAATAGAAAATCGTTTAAATTTCTCGTCGATTTTCAATCCGTGAGTTGTCAACTTAAAATATTTCAAAAAAATTATTTTGAATAAATACATCAAACGGATGTTATGATTCAGTTAATTTCTTCGTACGTACAACCGTGTGTACGTAATTTGTTGACAGCCCCTTAGACATTAATTTCCGCGCGCGAAAATCTAAAGTTTTGATGACATTGGGTGTATTTCCGTTTTATAAGTTTGAACTTTGAACCAACTATTATTTTCCTTCTAAGTCCGTGTCTAGTACATCACATTGACGCCAAACTTGGGGCACAAATCCACGACCCTGAGATTAAGCTAATTTTTGGGGCATCGCATTGGCGTCCAACGTGATGCATGGGATTCGGTAAACGACAACCTCATCCGTACACGCTTTTGGCTCAAAGAAATCTTTACAAGTCTATTCACATAGTTGGTGTCAGTTCTTCTTTGTTAAATATTACCACCGCTAACATAAAAACGCCCAATATGTACCTTAATTTTTTGGTCACCCTGCTGCTGTCGTGTCGCCTATACGTACTAGTACTAAGCCTTTTTATATTTTTTATTGGATCAGATTTATGAAATAACATCATGCTAGATTTACTATCAGTTAGACTTAGATAATTGTCCTAATAATATCAAGATATATTTTTCTATTTCGTTATGTAATGCAAACTGAACGGAATAAAAAAAAGAAAGTTTTCGAATTTGCTGTATCACAAAACATACCCCCACAAATTCTTTATTACTTTAACTTTGATAAAAGCAATTTATTTAACGCCAGCGACACTAATGGTTCCCCGAAAACAAAGAACATTTATCCATGGTTGTGTATACATGGAACGTGATAATCCTTTCTAATGACTGACGTTTGAACAAGCATTTATATTTACGAATAAGCACAATGAAAGTGGATCGTTTGGTTATTACCAGAGTTTTGGTCAGAACTTTTTATTTAATGTATCAAGTAACATTTTTCCCCCATTTTATTTGTTTTGATTCCATGTTGCACTCTAACGTTTACGTATACTGTCACGATATATCACATGAAAGTATCATACGACATTTTTTTATTGAAATAGAAAATTGGTTCTGAATAACATTCATACTTTGAAGAAAGGTTTTTTAAAACCAAATCCAATCGTAATCTAAATCCTAATAAGATTGCTGTATTCAGCTTTGAATGTTGAATGCAGATTCATATGCTTTGGGTTGTGGAACATGCCACTCCTTCCATTTCATTTTACGAATATGAAGAGATGGTATATGCACGTGCGGTCGAATAATTTTTCTGAGGTGATAAGATATCCTAAGAAGGAGTATAAGATTTTTAGGGAGTGCAACCGGTTTTTGGGTGTAAGTTCAGCATATGAAGGTCTGGTGGCCGTTGTAGGTTTGGTGGAGGTATCATATCTTGGTGCAATAGGCGTTGGTCCGTCAAACAGCCAAAAAAAATTCATCGCTTCAAACGAAGAAGCTGGAGCTCTGTTTTGTTAAGAAATTGTCAGAAATTGCGAGAATCGGTATCGATGTGCCTCTGTCAAAATGGCCATTTTGGCATCACTACGAAAGTTCCGTTTGAAAACCTAGCAATCCTTTTATTGTACTGTCTTTGTCAGTTGAAAATTCTTTTACGGTAAATTTTCGCTAATGTTCGCACAAAATGTTGTTCTGCACTGTTGCGAAAGCTTACTGACGAGCCGGTAAATTGATTCCGGTAAGCGTATCGTCGTAATACTTTAATTCAAACTAATACTGGTTGTTCGATTTCGTGATGGGCAAGTCACGTCGGAATAAAAGTAAGAACCAAAAGGTAAATACATACAGTTGTCCACTGTGTACATTGCCAGACGAAGGAGATATGGTTTACTGCGATTGGTGCGAAAAATGGTTCCATTTTTCATGCGGGAATTTGTCAGTTGCTCCAACTGAAGCGATTTGGATATGCCCTAGCTGCAGAAAACAGCATCAAGAGAACCAATTACGTCAGAATCTAACAAATACATCGAACGTTACAGTCGAAAAGTTGAACGATGATGAATTAGTGACATGTCAAAATATTCCTAAAGGTGCTACTCGTAAGGATCCGAATCGATATTTGAATTCAAAAGAAAGTACATCACAGAAGGTTCAAGAAGGCAGTTACAAATTAAGATCATCGTTCGGTGAGTTATCTGTACAGGACCAGAGAATTCGAATTAAGTGTCAACGTTTAGAAGAAGAAAAGCTTCTTGAACAACAAATTCAGTTCGAAAAGTTTCAACTTGAAAAGGCATTTTTGGATCGAAAATATGAAATTCTTTTGCAAGGCTATCAATTAGCATCAGCCACTGAAGAATTGACCAAGAACTTTTTTGGTACGAACAATCAAATTGACAATCTGAAAGAGCAAGAAGAAATCGACATGGAAGATTTTAATCGTCGTTTGAATGCTTTGAAATTTACGCCCACAGCAGATGAAAAATTAAGAAACAAGCCAGGAAATTTTAACCCGAAAACAGAGGATTTTTCGTGGCGAAATTTTGATTACGAAGGATCGATTTCGTCTGACGATACACACTGTCCATTTCGTGTCGAACCGAAATTCAATGAGCATCAAAGCCCTGTTGGTCAACCAAATGTCTTTAAACGAGTTGGGAACAATCAGTATGTTGGTGCTGGTGAACATGCTCTGACGAAAGCACAAATTGCTGCTCGGCAAGTCGTAACTAAGGATCTTCCGTTCTTTTACGGCAAACCAGAAGATTGGTCGATATTTCACAAGCGATTCGTCAATAGTACTGAACTTTGTGGATACACCAATGGCGAGAATTTGGACCGATTACAAAAGTGTTTGAAGGGCTCGGCACACGATGCAGTTCGAGATTTACTGTTGGATGCCGAATCAGTTCCTGATATTTTGAAAACGTTGGAAATGCTGTTTGGACGTTCAGAATTGATCGTTAAAAATTTATTGAAACAAATTCGTCTACTCCCGAATCCCAAGGTTGATAATTTGAATTCAATTATAACGTTTGCCTTGGATGTACGTAATCTGTCGAAAACAGTAGAACGAAAAGAAATGCATCAATATTTATCGAATCCGATTTTGCTGCAAGAACTGGTGGATCGACTACCGACAACTTACAAAGTGGATTGGGCGAGATACATCGTAAATATTCCAGACAACAAGTTAACGTTGGTCACTTTGAGTGACTGGTTGTACAAATTGATGCAAGCTGTCATTAAAGTCACTGAGTTCGTGCCTAAAGATTCAGACAAGAAAATTGAGAAGCAAATCAAATCGTCCGAACGTGTAAATGTGCATCAGGTAGAGAAAGATAAAGGCAACAGTTCCATTGCTTTTCTACCAGAAAAGTCCCCTGATTGCGTAAAAGGCAAGAACAGGTGTACAATATGCAGAAAAAATTGTAAATTCGTTCAAGATTGTGAAGTGTTCAAATCCTTTCAAATTGATCAACGTTGGAAGGCGATTATCGACAACAAACTATGCAGAAAGTGTCTTCGTCGTCACAGTGGATTTTGTAGAGCCACCAAGGAATGTGGAGTCAATAACTGTACCTATAAACATCACTCGTTGCTACATAATGACCAGAGACACAAACCAAATCAGGATCAAAAGAATCAAAAGCCAGCAGCATCCAACGAAACCGTCATGCAGTCGGATATCAACGCCAGTCATATCGGTGTCAATGTTCGAGTTTTATTGCGTATTTTACCAATAAAAATATTTGCTAATGGAATCACTTTAGATACGTTCGCGTTTTTGGATGACGGTTCTACTACAACGCTGATAGACGAAAAATTAGCCGATGAATTGAATTTGGATGGCGTCAAGAGAGATTTGTGTTTGATCTGGTCATCGAACATTCATCGAAAAGAGAAAAATTCTCGTCAAGTCAGCGTTATCATTTCATCGATCGATAACCCGAAGCTCCAGTTTAAACTGAAGGGAGTCAAGACCGTGAATAATTTGGGTATTCCCTCACAACGACTTAACAAAGACGAGTTGTGTAAAAGATTTTCGTATCTTGACAACATTCCATTTAAGAGTTATGAAAAGGGTGTGCCCGGTATTTTGATTGGTTCAAACAACCCAAGAATCGGCATCCCACGTAAAGTTGTCGATAGAGGAGATTTTGAACCAATTGCTGCAAAAACGAAAATTGGATGGTCTATTCATGGACCTATCGACAAATTTGATTCGAGCGAAGGCTATAAAATGGATCATTTCCAAATCGAGGAATGCAAGTGTCAACACGATCTGGATGAAAGTTTACATCAGAGCATGAAAGATTATTTTTCTATAGACAATTTCGGAGTCCAAGTACCACCGATGTTGTGTACCCTTTCAAAGGAGAACGAAAAGGCGTTGCAACAATTAGATTCACTCACAAAACGAGTCGATGGTCGATTCGAGACTGGATTATTATGGCGTTATGAAAATTTCGTTCTTCCGGAAAGTTTTTGGATGGCGAAACGTCGTCTGGAATGTTTGGAAAGGAAAAAACCAGAGACGATACAAATTATCGAAGACACAATCCAAGAATACGTACGTAAGGGTTACGCTCGAAAGCTCAATAAAGACGAAACAGGGGATCACGAACAACGTCACTGGTATTTGCCTGTGTTTACCGTCACATCTGCAAAGAAACCGGATAAACACAGAATGGTATTTGATGCCGCTGCAAAGGTCAATGGTATTTCACTGAATATGATGCTGCTCAAGGGACCAGATCAATTGGTTTCTTTGATGGAAATTTTACGGCGATTCCGAGAGAAAATCTATGCATTGGGTGGAGATATTCGTGAAATGTTCCCTCAAGTTCAAATTCGCAAAGAAGATCAAAATTGTCAACGATTTCTTTGGAGGAATGGAAACAAAAACAAAGATCCAGACGTGTATGTTATGCAAGTGATGACATTTGGGGCCGCTTGTTCTCCGTGTGCTGCACATTTCATTAAGAATAAAAATGCTTCTGAATTCGCAGAAGATTTTCCGAGAGCAACTGAAGCTATTGTGAAGAATCATTACATGGACGACATGATGAAAGGAGAAAATTCAGAAGACGATTTAATCCAATTGGCCAAGGATGTTCAAAGAATTCATTTGCAGGCTGGGTTTGAAATTCGAAATTTTGTATCAAATTCTGGAAAAGTAATGAAAGCGCTGGGATCTACTGCCAAGACAGACAGCAGAATCATCAATCCAGACAAAGAATTCGAAATGGAACGAGTATTGGGAATGTGGTGGAATGTTCAGAATGACAGCTTCACATTCTCACTGAAATATTTGTCGGTTACTCGATACATTCTGTCCGGAGAGAAGCTTCCAACGAAACGAGAAATGTTGAAGCTCTTGATGTCTATCTTTGATCCGTTGGGACTCATTGCACATTTCTTGATCCACCTAAAAATTTTAATTCAAGATGTCTGGAGTACGAAATTGGGTTGGGATGAGCAAATCTCATCGAACGATTTGGTTGAACCTTGGAAAAAATGGCTGGAAGAATTACCGAATGTTGAGACCATTCAAATTCCACGTTTACTCACAACGAAGTTATCGAAACCCAAAAAGTTAATTGAATTACATACGTTTGTTGACGCGAGTGAAAAAGCTTTTGGAACCGTTACGTATCTGCGAGTGGAGGATGAGACAGGCGTGGATTGTTCGTTAATTGGATCGAAATCCAGAGTCGCTCCGTTGAAATATTTATCAATTCCTCGCAAAGAGTTACAAAGTGCTTTGTTGGGTTCCAGATTAGCGAACAGTATCAGCGAAAATCAAACGTTTAAAGTGGACAGACGAATATTTTGGTCAGATTCATCAACATTGTTGTCATGGCTTGGTTCGGATCACCGGAAATATCATCAATTTGTTGCACACAGAATTGGTGAAATTTTGAAGAATACAAACGTGAAGGAGTGGAGGTGGATTGCGTCTAAGCTAAATGTGGCTGACGATTTAACGAAGTGGCCGAAATATGCAATATTTTATCGATCAAGTCGGTGGTTCCATGGACCTTCATTTTTGAGAGAATCTGAAGACAAATGGCCAGTTCGAGATCAAGATGCCATCGACGAAACTAACGAGGAAATGAAGGTAATTTATTCACACAGTGAATTAATCGTTAGCTCTCTTCTTGATTCGACAAGATTTTCCAACTGGATCCGAATGGTCAGGGCCGTAGCCTATGCAATTCGATTCACGAAAATCCTCAGAGCGAAAGTGAGGAAAGAGTTGGTTCAATGGTCGCATTTAACACAAGACGAATTGGTACAGGCGCAAAATTTGATCTACCGACAAGCTCAAATCGAGGGTTTTCCAGAAGAAATGATCATTTTGGAACTCAATAAATCGAACGAAACGAAAAATCATCGTTGCATCCCAAATTCAAGTTCATTGGTCAGTTGCTCACCGTACTTGGACGATGATGGTGTTCTGCGAGTACGTGGCCGTATCGACTTTGCGAGAAATATTACAACGGCATCGAAGCGACCTATCATTCTTCCTCGTAAGAATTGGATCACGAAATTGTTGGTTGGCGCTTATCATCGTATTTACCATCACCGCAATCACGAAACGGTGGTAAATGAAGTTCGTCAAAAGTTTTATGTGCCGAAGTTACGAGTTGTTTTGAAATCGATTGTCACCAATGACTGTCAATTATGCAAAAATCGTCGAGCTAGACCTGATCCCCCTGAGGAAGGAAATTTGCCATTTGGTCGGTTAGCTGTTCGATTCAGACCATTTACCTACTGTGGACTCGATTATTTTGGCCCGATATCAATTGTTCAACGTAGAAGCGTTGTGAAACGTTGGGGTGTGTTATTTACGTGCTTGACAATAAGAGCGATCCATATAGAAATAGCACATTCATTGACAACCGAATCGACCATCAAGTGTATTCGAAATTTTATCAATTTTCGTGGTCAACCTCGTGAATTTTTTTCGGATTGTGGTACAAATTTGGTGGGAACTGACAACGAACTCCGAGCAGCAGCGAAACAAATTGATTTAAACGAATTGGCCAACATACTGTAAATGGAATTTTAATCCTCCAGAGGCGAAACATATGGGTGGCGTTTGGGAGAGACTTGTTAGAACAATTAAAACGTGTCTCTATGATATCATGCCGATGCGAAAACCAAACGACGAAATGTTTCGAAGTCTACTCATGGAAGTGATGAACGTCGTGAATTCGAGGCCACTTACATTCATACCATTGGATCATGCAAACGATGAGGCACTGACGCCAAATCATTTTATCCATGGAACATCGAATGGATTGAAACCTCCAGGCAATTTTGTTTCTGATGGTTCATTTTTACGATCCGAATGGAAAGAGATACAACGACTCACGGATCATTTTTGGAAACGATTTGTGTCTGAATACCTTCCTACATTAACCCGCAAAACGAAATGGTTTCATCCCGTTCAACCGCTCGATATTGGAGATATTGTTTTGGTTATCGACGAGAAGAACAGTCGTAATATATATCCGAAGGCCAGAATTCTCGACAAAGTAATGGGATCTAACAATCAAGTGCGTCGGGTTCGTGTTCAGTTTGCGAATGGTTCTATTTTATGGCGTGCAGCAGCAGGTTTGGCTCGTTTGGACATTCATACTAATGTGAGTTCGACTGAGCCTCCAGACAGTCAAACTGGGGGGACTGTTGCGAAAGCTTACTGACGAGCCAAAAAATTTAAATCAATCATCAGCATCGACAGCATTCGTTCCCCATTTTGTGGTGATTATCGTATTTAATTAGATTACCTGTCATTTCGTCTTCCCGGAAATTTTATTATTTCAAGCGACGTGATTTGGAATGGACGCTCAAGTTAGATTTTATCCGATTTATTTATTGAATAATTGAAGTGATCGTTCGGATTTATTTTTGCTTGTTAAAATAGTTAACGTTCTGATGACCGAATCTGAAGTATTCAATCAATATTTTTTCCGATAAGCGCTTGGATTTTATTAAGTCGATGATTCGAATTGCTGTGCGTTTATTTTGATTGTTCCGAGCTTCGCTAAAAATTTCATATTATGCGATCGAATATCAAGTTACTGTATTAAGATAATTTACGCGATACGTTGGAAGACTAGTTTGAATTAAAGCACTCGTCAATGTACTTCTGATTTGAGTTTCTTTTGGATTTACCGTTTTATTCGATAAAGTGCTGCGGTGCTGTTAATTGCTAGTAACAATTGATTCCGGTAAGCGTATCGTCGTAATATGCACTGAAGTGTTTTTTGTTGAACACGATAGACATTTGTTGACTGTTGAGTGGACCAGCCCCCATAACAAAAATCCCCAAGGTATCACCCCTCTAAAAGACATACAACGACCACCAGACTTTCATATGCAGAACCTATACAAAAAAACCGGTTGAATACCCTAAAGATAGTAGCTATAATTAATGCTTATGCTTAGAGCAACCATAATATGTTTCCAATGAATGCATTAAAAAGTCGAATAGAACAGGTTGGCAATAGTAGAAAATAAGAATAGGGGACACACAAAGCTCCATCTGTCATACTAGGAGGACAACTAGTACTTCAAAAATTCTCGATATATCCTTATGTGTTCCTTATGTCGCAATACTCTCTTAGTTAACAAATGTATCTCGAATTTTGTAATAACCAACCTACGATTCTTGCTATGTAAATAGCCATTCCCGATTTTTCGGCCCGTTCACAAGTCCGCCCGCCCGGCGCCCGGGCGCGGGCATCTTTATTTCGAGAACGATCGAGCACGGGCTGCCCGTTTTCAAAATCGAACGGGCACGGGTGGAAACGGACATCTGTTTTGAAAACGGGCGGGCACGGGCTGCTTACTTACTTACTTACTTAACCGGCACTACAATCCATTAAGGGTCTTGGCCTTCTGCAACATGCTTCTCCAACCGGACCTATCCGCAGCTAACGTCTCCCAGCTGGATACTCCCACACTTTTTAAGTCGGCAAGAGCTGCGTCATACCATCTGGATTTTGGACGCCCTGCACCTCTCTTGCACTCCGGTCTGGTTTTAAGGATTTTTTTCGGAATACGATGATCATCCATTCGTTGTACATGACAGAGCCAACGCAATCGGTTTATTTCGGCAGTTCTGACTATGTCCGGCTCTCCATAAAGCTGACTAAGCTCATGATTAAATCGTCTGCGCCATCGGTTTTGCCTTTGATCGAATACTGGTCAAAATATTGTCCGCAGTACTTTTCTTTCGAACATGTGCAGCGATTGTTCGTCTCTTTGTGTCAAGCACCACGACTCCGAACCATACGTTACCACCGGTCTGATCACAGATTTGCATATTGCGCATTTTGAATTTCGGCTTACTGACTTGGACTTTAAGATTTTCAGAAGGCCGTAATAACTCCGGTTGCCCAGAATTACTCGTCTCTTAATTTCGTCCGCGATGTCGTTATTAATGTTCAGCTCCGATCCAAGGTATACGAATTTGTTGACCATTTTGAATGTGTGTGTGTCGGTCGTTACGGTTTCCTCCTGGTGTTGATTCAAAGGCGGGATGATCACATATTTCGTTTTTTCGTCATTAACTTTCAACCCAAGGTCGGTAACTTTCCTCTCCAAGGCCATAAACTTGTCTTTAACAACATTCATTTTCCGTCCAAGTATGTCCAGGTCGTCTGCGAAACCTAGCAACTGACTGGACTTGGTGAAAATGGTTCCGTTGGAATCTATGTCCATGGTGCGTACAGCTGCTTCAAGAGTCAGGTTAAAAAGCAGCGTCGCGAGAAGACAGTTGATTACAGATCCTTACTCGGCTATTAGCTCCGTTCAGTGTTAACTTGGTTAGCGAGATAAGTTGGTTGGGGATTCCAAATTCCTCCTGTTATAGGCTGCCTTAAAATCAACGAACAAATGGTGTGTTTCAATGTTGTACTCTTTGCACTTCTCCAAGATCTGTCTGATATTAAACAGCTGGTCCGATATTGAACGACCTACACGAAAATCACCTTGGTATTCACCTACAGAGTTTTCCATGTATGCCGCCGTTCTTGAAAATTTCGCCGGGTAGATTGTCTGTCCCTGGGGCTTTGAAATTTCTGAGTTTCGAAATTTCAGCTTCAACTTCTCGCATCGTTGGTTCTTCTATATATGGTTGCGCAGTATGAAATGGCAATTCGTTGTTTTCTTCGTTTCGGTTGAGCGGTGTGTTGGATTAAGCAGTTCTTTGAAGTGCTCAGCCCATCTCGCATTGCACTTTTCCTCATCGGCTAAGACCAATCCATTCTTGTCCTTACACAGCAAAGGTTGTTGACTGTAACCATTTCTGGATTCGTTTACTTTCCGATAGAAGTTCCGAGTTTCCTTCCTATTGCCAAACTTTTCAATTTCGATTAAAACGTTACTATCCTGCAGCCGTTTTTTGTTTCGGAACAGTTTTCGAGCGAAATTTCTCTTTGAACGGTACTCGCTGACATTCATCGTCGAACCAGTTATTTCTTTTATTTCCCGTTCTCGTTCCCAAAGTCTCTGCCGCGGCGCTCTCTACATTCCGCCTGATTTGATACCACGCATCGTCTATAATGTGTTGCTCGCTGACCACTTCTTCGATAATTTTTCTCTCCAAACTAGCCACGTATTTGTGTTTGATGTCTTCGTTCTGCAGTAACCAAACGCCCAACCTACTTCCGTTTCCCCGATGACCCGTAGGCAAGTCATGAGGTAGCACACTTAAGTTTAGCACAAAACTCCGAAGAGAATTGAGGTCCCGGGGACTATGACGTGGACGTAAAAAGAGCACTTGATAGTTAGAGAGTTGCACACCTGGCACATGACACGGACTACCACACTCCGCTCATATGCAATCAGGCGCTACCCGATCTAATACCCAATCCCCGTTTCAAAATCGAACGGGCGCGGGCAGGCGAAAAGTGATGCCTGCACACCTTTACTAAAAACCCTATGATAACGAGTTAATCACAACAAAAACCCTTTTAAAAGGGAAATCTGACGCAAGTCGTTGTCTATTCTTACAAAACAAATGATATCAATTTGGGTTACGTTAAACGCTTCGAAACGCAAAAAAAACTTTCAAAATACTTTCACATTTGATTAAAAAAATGCGTCATGATAATTTTTTTACAATTCCAAAGAACTGTTTTTAGTCCCTTTTCTGAAGAACAAACTCCTATTACTTTTGATTCGTCGGCTGTACGACTTATAGTGACAATCAATCAAAAGATGAGTAGCTTGTACCTTTACGAGAGTCCTAAATACAAATTATAGTTCTAGGAAGATTGAAAATATAGAATTTACCGATATAATTCTTAATTGCTATTTGAAATTTTCCGTGCAAAGTTAATCCTGTCTCGTAATTTTTACTTAGTTTCGTAGTTTATACATATAACCTTAAGTCTCATCAAGCTAAACGACTCGAATGTCCAAACTCGTTTGATGTAAGATGAAATTCATATTCCTTAATCCCTGCGGTTTCTTAAAAAAAGTAAATAAAAATCCCATCGGATTACGTGATAAGGAGTTGCTTGTATTAAACTGTACTGATCGATATTTAAAATCTTTTTGAAAATAGAAAATACATAACAAGTTGATGCTTTTAATATTGGTATGGTACGTACTGTCGATTCGAGATGGCTGGGATATATAACATAGCCACATAAAAATAAAAGGTGTTTTAGTTACATGATTTGAGCTGAACATAAAATTTTCCGATTCAGATGCAAATTTACCATACTATAAACTGAAAGAGACACAATAAAAAGTAATTGAACATTAGAAATCCATTTCGAACTGAGCTTTTACGATACAGAGATTATTTACATGGAAATTTACTGGAAATGACTTTCACGTCTTGGGTCCAATTTCGGGTTGGTAATTCAAGTGTGAATTGAATTACTTCTTAAAATGGCTAACGAACAGTTCGGAAGTGGAGTGAATGATAAAGTTTAGTCAAATTTGACGGATGATATCCGTTGGATGTACTGACAGACCAATCGTTATGTCTAAGGTTTTTTGTACGTTGCTTGGCTGTAAAGCACACTAAATAATTTGAAGAAAAAATTCTATCAGAGATTTTTTAGTGTTTGTGAAGGACATAACTTAAAATTTTCTAATTCGAGATAGAGGTTTGAAAGCGAAAATTGTTGGGTTGGGTGTGTGGCCAAAATGGCGGAAAATAGGCGGGAAAAAGAACGTTTGATATGTTGTAGAAGAAATTGTGGAGATTATTTTCGCCCATGGAAGTAGTAGCCGCCGTACTTCGGTTTGACGGCGGCGGCTCAAAAAACACTTTCGAATTGTTGTAGAGTAGGGATGGCCGTTTTGAAGGGATTGAGTTGGGAGGGGTTCTAAATGGTGCGGAAGGCCAAAAAATGGGACCCATATTTTTTTGTAGAATTTAAAAAACAATTTTAGGACTTGTCCTGAAGACATTCATTCATATGTACAAATTCGTTGATTAGAGTGATACGGATATATTTGGTCTTATTCTAACCAAACTAACCAAAGTATGTTAAGTCCCTAAGTTAGAATTTGAAATAACTGGTGAATAGCTTTGGAGACTAATCGTTTAGTTTTGAAATGTCATTTGACACACGCGAGAATGTTGAGCGAAGACGAAAGGTCTTTTTTGGATTCTGCAGAGTACAGACGGTTTAGTCTGCATACAGTAAAATAATTTGTGTTGAAGTACCATATTTTTATTGAATTTGACGAAGCGTGTGTTAAAGCTTGTGGGGTAACAAGGTGAGAATTGAGTGTTACACACCGATCAGGATTTTACCGCCACAATTAAAGCTTTTAGGTGACATCAACATATTGGCCCAAAGAAACGATAATCATTTTTCTTCTGCATGAGATTCATCATCATTTTGCTAATTGGAAGAAAGGCATAAGTTGTCGACATTAATAGTCTCATCACCCAACCTAAAGTCAGGTTTGTGTTAATTTAAGGGGATGCGCATATTAGAATAAGCAAATTTAATTAATCATAAGCGGCATTCAGTGATAATAAACAAGTTTGTGACGGTTCTAAAGTGAAAAAGTTTAGTACCAATGAAGCGAACGTCAGCCTCCTCCGTCTTCCCCTGCAACTTTTTCGTACGCTTCGGGTGCTTCGATACCCAATACCCAACTCTTACATGCTCCTTATGCGAAAAAGCTATTTTGACTCGCGTTAAAAATGTTACAATCGCTGTCGCCAAAAACAGCTTTCTTACGCTAGTAAATTGGGTTTTAAACGCACGGTGTGCTGCGAAACTAGCGAGCAACAAAATTTAGTAACTAAACATAACCAAAGACCCGTACGTATCAGAATAGATGTGACAAACAGAATAGATGTGGCAAAGTGACTCAAACGTACCTAAATATACAAATAAGCAAACAATCCAACGTTTTCTGTTCTTTTGTAACTGTAAGAATTTCAAAGAACCATATAAATTACCAAAGGTAATGTCAAAGGCCCTACCGAAGTACGTCTCAGACCATTCAAATCTAGAAAAGCTTATATCCATGGACCAAGCCATTTTCCCCTAAAACCCTGAAACACGTGTTATCTAAAATTTTATTCTCTACAACTTTGCCTTTGGAAGCAACTATCTACCTCTCATAGTTCTTGAGACTCGGGTCATTCTGCCCAATAATGGAAGTGGCCATATACCAGGATTGGGCCATATTTCGCCAAAACCCAGAAACACGTGATCGCTTAAATTTAATTCTCTACATGTTCGCCTTTGGAACCAACTTTCTAACTCTCACAGTTCTGGAGATCTGGGTCATCCTGCCCAATTATGGAAGTGGCCATATACCAGGATTGGGCCATATTTCACCAAAACCCAGAAACACGTGTTCGCTTAAATTTAATTTTCTACAACTTTGCCTTATACAGTTAATCTCCATATTGCATAGTTAAGGAAATATAGACGAAAAGCTGTTTTCGTATATGGCCAAGAATCTCATTTTCGTCCATTCCATTGGTCCCAGTGCCCAGACCCCTGTACCGGTTCCCACAAAAAAATTTTTCCCAGTTTTGTGACATCAAATGCTTTCATTTGACACCAAAATGAGGAATTTCCGTGCTATACTTGCTGAGATATTTGCGAAAAAGCTTCACCGACCTTCGAAAAACCATGTTTTTGGTCACTTTCTCGACCACTTGATCGATTTTGCTCATCTTCGAACTTGAATCATGCGAGGCATGTACCTTTCAGGGTGAAAAAAGTATAGGCTGATCGGTTGAGCCGTTTGGAAAAAAAAGTGGAGACGGACAGATGGACAGACAGACGGACATTTTTTTAATTGCTGATTCGTCATATTTAGACGATAATAGATGTATGCCCCCCTCCCTTCCACCTCGATCTACCCCATGTTACAATAAAATTGTTTGTAGTAAACCTATAGGACCTTTGTACTTCGTACGGGTCCAATTAGCAAGTAAGGAACGTCAAGCTCGTAAAAAAGCCTTTTAGCTTGTGTAAGATAAATTACTGCAGCACTATACGTACGGGCCTTTCAAAAATATCATTTTTTGTCGTATCCTATCTTCCATTAATTTAAGCAAATACTAAGCACGAGTACGGCTAGGTGGCAGCACTATGTGTAAAATTCAGATGAGGAGTACAAATTTTGAAAAAATTGAGAAAAGTGGGGTGCTATCGAGGCACTTCACTATTTTTGGTACAGGCTGGTGGAATTTTTGGAATTAAAATGGATTTTTTGTGGAATCTTTTGAATTTTTGGAATTTCTGAACTCTGGAATTTCGATGGAATTCTTGGAGTTTTTGGAATTTCCGAAATATCTGAATTTCGATGTAATTTTTGGAATTTTGGGGAATTTTTTATGGAATTGGAATTTTTGGTGCAAATTTTTTACTATTATACAAACATGCGGGCAACACAAAAACATCTTGTGCTCAGATCCAGCACGAGTAAAATACTTGATATTAGCAGCAGTTAATAGCACATAAATCAGCGCATAAAATACGAGGGCACACCCCAGCTCCATCTAGTGATTGTTATGTGAAAGTTTAAAAATGTTTGCCTGGGCAGCAAATTTACTTCATCTTCTATCAAAAGGGCATCCATAAAGTAAGTTTGCAAATAATGGGATTTTTGAGACAGCCAGTTCGGACCTGGTAGAATGTCATCGAAATACTCATGAAACAATTTTTCATGTATGAATATGAATTAAAGAAGAGAATTGTGAACTGACATCCGACATCGTAGTCAGTGCAGACATGGAGGCTATGTTGGTGTACAGTTTTTACAATATGTGACACTAAATACAACGCACACGACTAAATTCGTGTGTATCAGCCAAATTGAAACGAAATGAATTCTGTTCCGTTGAAAATGTAATTTCAAAAAAATGATGTTCAATCGAATACCAATTTCGGTTCATAAAATTGTTTTTGTTATTGCATGTATTTATCCACCGGAAATGGTTTCCAATATGTGCAAGAAAATTGAAAAATTTTTAGTTTATATTTTTTGAATTGAAGCACGTAGTATGTGTGCAGGATGTAGGAAGCTTCCTCATCTCGGTATTTTTGTGCTATTAATAGAATATCCACATAATTTAAATGTACGGTGCTACAAGTGGGGGTACATACATTCTTTATCCATTTAACTTTTATGAACAGAAAACATTTTACGGCCTCGCTTATTTTCTATAACTGTAGTGTAACCAGCAACTCTTCTCTTCTTGTACAAACGAACCTATCTTAAAATCTGAACGAAAAACGAAACTTGTTTTTTTTTAATTTTATTTTTTTTATTTTCCAAATCCCTTACGGAATAGAAAAGTTTCGTTTTATGTAGAAATAAGATTCAACCGACGGGAATTAACTTCCGTTTTTGTTATAAATGAAAAAAAAAATCGTGGAAGTGAGTGTGTAAATAAAAAAATATTTACTTTTACCGTAATATTTACTTTTCCACATCAAATAAAAAATTGAAATTAATAAATTGCTTTCCTCCGTTGCGTTGGCTAACATTAAAAGTAAATTTATATATGACGCTTAAGTCGCTCATAGAAAGCCATTGTTCTAGCTAAGATAAGCGAAATTAAACAGTCTCCACCCGTTAGGCGCATAACGAGTGTAAGATACACAGAACTTCGAAACATTCACATCATTTAATTGAAACGATCATCTGGTTCCGTGTTTTCATCAACGGAACTAAAATTCAACCAGCATTTAGAACATATGCAAGGGAAACGTACGCATCTAAATAGATGTTGCAGAAAGACTCGAACGTATCTATTTTTTTTCACACAAATTTTCAAAAAAACATTTTTTGTACGTACTAGGGCCATGGACAAAAAAGTCGCCCTCAATTTACTTTACAACATAACAAAAAACATATGAAGGGACCCGTACGTATCAGAATAGATGCGCCAAACAGAGTTGATGTTACGAAAAGACTGGAACGTATTTGAGTAAATATTGCGTTCACATTAAATTGTATTGGAAATTGCCGATAGGTCAATATTGAAAAACCCTTCCGAAGAAACGGTGTAAAAAAATTCTCCGAAGGCACAAAATTGACCTCCAAATAGAAAAAAATGTTCTCCTCAATTTTGTCTACTACATAGCAAAAAATCATTTTTTGGGCTAGGGCCGACCTTAGTACTGACCTAGGGCCCTAAGTAGAGGCCTCGGACACATACTTCCATAGACAAAAATGTTTCCCTCAATTTGCTCAATTAGGGCCCCGATATGAGGCCCACTTGAGCCCTAAGCACAGGAAAAAGTTCTTCCATAAATTGTCGGCCGTGCCGAATTCTTTCAAACAAAAAAAAGTTTTTGAAAATCGGAAGAGATTTACTCGAGTTACGTACAAAAAACACGTAGGGCCCTAACAAAGACTCGTTTGTAGTGGTCTAGCTAAGTCCAAAGAATCAAATCGAAAAATGTTTCTTCTACATATTGTAGGTCATGCCCAGATCTTTCAAATAAAAAAAAATTTGAAAATCGGAAAAGATTTACTCGAGTTATGTACAAAAGACCAAAAACCACTTAAACGGCCCTAGTTCGGCAGCCTTTGGGCCGACAGTGTCAAGATTCATTTTCATAAAAGATTTTTTGATCAACTTTCAGGGAAAAAAAAAGTTTTTGAAAATCGGTTGAGTTTTACTCGAGTTATCGTGTTGACAGACGGACAGACGGACTTTTTTTTATTGTTCATCATCATCATCATCAAACTTTATAGACCGTTTATACCTTCCGGTGTGGGGTCTTTAAGCCGCAACCCGGTGGTCATTGACCACCCCCCTCCATACCCTTCTATCCTCTGCCAAGGAGATGGTTTGCTCGCCCAGTGAAAGCCCCCTAACTTCTAAATCTGATTTAATTGAGTCTATGAACCTTCTCCTTTTATTGTTGATTCGTCATTTAAGTACCATGATCGATGCTCCCCCCTACTCCCGGGTCGAAATTCGACGTCGTGGTAAACGCGATAAAAGCACTGCGTTCTTCGTACGGGTCTAAAAATACCGAACTATGTCATAATTGCCATTAATTCCAAGAGTTAACTTTGAAAGTTTAAATACCACAAACACAAACCCTATACAATACCTAGAAACATAATTAAATTTTCTCCGAAATGTTTGGAGTGGAGAGACGTAATACCATAATTCATAATTCCATGTTCTGACTTTCAACTGATGACATGTTTTGAAAAGTTTGAAAAGCACAATTATAAATGCATCGTAAACATGGCTACCTGAGGCCTCAATCACATTCCCATGTGAAGAGAGTGGCCACAGATGATATGATTAAAGTAACACTTGACAAAATATACCCGAACTGGATAAGCCACCGAGCCTGGACAAAATAGCCCCGGATGAAATACTTCTGAACCTGTAAGGAAGGTGCAGATTAGCCAAATTGTTGTCAGACCAAATTGTCTTTTTCATCTTGGGAAGTTGTTTTTCCGGCAGATAATTTGACATAGTTCAACGTTTGTGAAGAACGTTTTCCGAAAAAATTGTGTCTTGATGCCCGGCATGCGTCTTTTGTTTTTCTATTCAGAAGCGTTAATTAGAGTGACACAGATATAGTTTTCTCTTTCTAACCAACGCTTTAGAATAGAAGAACAAAATTCGCGTGCCGGGCATGAAGACCCAATTTTTTCGAAAAACATTCGTCACAAACGTTGATCTATAAAATTATCAGCCCGAAAAACTACTCTTCCAAATGAAAAAAAGAAGTTGGTCTGACGAGAATTTGGCTAGTGCAGATCCTTCCACCTCTGCAAGCTGCCTTACGTGCATGGGGGCAGAGTCACAAAATCCGCTAGTGGCTCTGCCCTTCAAGCGAAGCGAATGGGAATTTCCCCCCTTTATTCCGGCTGCTGTCATTCTACTTCGCTTTATATTCATATTAAAA
Source organism: Pseudolycoriella hygida (assembly GCA_029228625.1). Taxonomy (NCBI): domain Eukaryota; kingdom Metazoa; phylum Arthropoda; class Insecta; order Diptera; family Sciaridae; genus Pseudolycoriella; species Pseudolycoriella hygida. The sequence goes on along the minus strand of CM055405.1, from coordinate 37,452,081 downwards.
TCACTGCATACAGCGCATTACTTTTGCATCCGGTTGCCAATAAAATTCTTTTCTAGACCCCCCAAAAAATGGGCGGCTTCGTTGATGTAAGAGTAGTTTCTGGTATTGCGTGAAATGCTTCTATATGCATTCTCTGTACTGAGATATATAAAAGTCGACTATCCCTAACGGCATCACAAACAAAAAGCATGTCTTTTGCATGACGTATCCCCACGAACATCATAGAAATATGAATTACTAATATTCAACGATGAGTATGCGATTATTTAACTCGTAACAATACTCCAGACAAATTGAGATAACCCAATTTATTCTCGAGATGGATGAAATCCCATTGTCAAATATGTATACCGCATTGAGTACACTGAAAGCCTACACTTTTAATTTTGCATAAATTTTGAGGTAAAGTGAGGTAGCGGACTATAAACTTCGCTATAAGCATTACATTGTGGACGACCACTCAAAATATGATAAATGAGCAAAATCCTCGAATATAGTCGAACGCGCCATATCAATTTATGCACTTATCTATGATGTGCAGGCACTTTGTAATATTCGAACCGCACACGTATGGCAAAAGTCTGATTAATTGGAAGTTGTGTATTGTTGTATTAGCAGTATGTGTCGTGTGTATATATGATGATCTCGGTGACAGAATCAGTGCAAAAGGTGTATGCCGAAACGAGTATTAAATGTACAGTTTTGGGAAATAATATATATTCCTTTTGGCCACTAAGCTGAATACATATACCAGGTGGTTGTAGGTAAATTTAGAGTTATCGTTGTTTATGTTTTCACATCATTATTTATGCATAACATCTTCCTATTGAAAATTGTGAATGTGATGATGTGGCTTCAGTCGGCATAATGCATTACAGTGATGCATATTCATATCGTAATTTACATTCTATATTTGCATGGAATGGCCAACCAAAATGAAAATTTATGTCCAATTTTCTTACAAGTGACAGTGCATTTTCCTTTCAAATGAGAATGAAATAATTGTCAGGGAAATGTTTTTGAATTTGTCTCCACCTCAAAAAAATTGAGCTTAATGGCATCAAGAGTCAGTTTCAAGATTTTTTAGGGATTAGAAGTTTTTTCAGCAATTTCATATCGAAGTTAATGTTGACTTAAGTTCATATATGAAGTTACGTTCACATTAAATTGAGAGCCAAGATAATATTTACTTAGATACGTGTTTTTGCAACATCTATTCTTTTTGCCACATCTATTGTGATGCGTTGGGTCCCTTGCATGCGTTCACAGATGAATTTACGCCTCAACAAAAAATTAGTCCCTTTTCTCTAGTGGCGCCATCCATACTTTCATAGCTGAATACAGACTAACATTAGCCTAATTCCTTAATAAATAGATAGTGTAAGTTGTTTTACATTGAGGGCGGCGCCACCTGAGTCAAAATGATGTCATTGCATAGTGAGGTACACAACATTTGCGATGAAAGTACGCACCGTTTCCCAAACTCAGAGTCTGCGTAGCCCTATCCGACACCTTACTGCGAAAGAGTTGGTGCCTAGCGGAAAAATATTTAAATGCTTTTTTGACGTAGAAAATGTAGCCGTGAACGAGATAATGGAGAAAATTTTAACTAGTAAATTGCAATTTCTGCCGGTAAAACACATTTATGGATTCTAAGCCCTACTAGTCTCCGCCCTAGTGCATCACAGATGGCACTAGGTATGTATGCAATTTACAACCGACAGAGTGAAAACGTCGGTAAGGAAAGGATCTCTAAGAGAATCCATGTGAGGAAAAACTCCAAAAATTGCGGAACTAGTGAATAAAAATGATCTAACCTCTGACCCGGACGGGTTGTAACTGCGGTTTATTTTAAAATTGGAATTTCAGCAAAGAAAGTGCTTCCATCTCTTGGAATAATTGATGTCGGTATAATTTCTTTAATATTTAACGTTGAATCTGTTACTGAAAGAGTATCTTTACTGAATAGATTGGAAATCCTACCTACATATGTAGCTCATGTGAAGGAAGTACACGTGTAATATTTTGTTATGTATTTGCATTTCCACGCCATCTATTGGGTATTAACCAACTACTAATTGACTAATTTGGGAAAATCGTGTTTAACGCACCATGTGTTTGAAGGTATGTTTAGATATTATTGAACAAGAGTAATTGGATTGCAGATTCATGTTTTATGTTTTCCAATAACTGGTAATGGTCGTTTTGTGCTAATATTAATTCAATTATTTAATTACCGTCTTGTTTCATGCAATTGTATTTAAATCCAACATGTGATAACTAAATGTAGAATATTTGTGCGTTTTGTTAATCAATTACATGGCCGCAATCTTATTATAAAATACGCTTCAGTTTGTAATTGGCACAAGCTAATGGACATAGGCTTGTGAATAATCCTTGCGTACTTATGGGAAACTAATCGAGAGTAGCTGATGTTTCTAAGATTACAACCAATGATGCATTAAGTATAGATTGGCAGTCTTTGACAAAAAATTGACACACATTGAAGAAAACATGAAATGCGAAATGTTAAGTGGTGTTAGTGCGTCCACCTAAATTTATGAGGATTATGTAAAACTTATGTGGATTACGTAGAACAAATCATTGTGAATAGCATATGCGTTGGTGTGCGATGTGCATAATACAAACAATTTACGTATTTTCATATTTGCTTCAGCTGATGGGTCTACGGTACCATACTGTATATTATTATATCATAGATTACAACGATGTGATTCAATAAATTCATTTTTAAAATTGTTTTTTTTTTTTTCTTAAGTTTCCCCCATTTTTTCGCAAGCACACGTACGGTGGACAATCGTGACAAATTTTGTACTATGGCTATCTCACGAGTAAAACTTCCTATATTTCTTGCACGTAAGATCTTATTTTTGTCCTTCGACTAAACCCTGCAAAAAATCGGACAAAACTTGGTCAGACAAAATAATCGCAAAGTTATGAAAGTTGAGCGCATTTTTATTTTTCTTGTAATACAGACGCATCAAAGTTAGACTGAACACTAAATGAATTATCAGACTTTTAATTTCCAAATAATTTCAAATAGCGCCCGTTTGGTGAACACATCCCATTCCCTTTGACTTTTAAAAGTCATAAATTTCATAATAGTGTTCAACGTAACTTTAAAGCGGCTGTATTTTTTGTTAATTTGAAACAACAATTAAAAATATAACTTTGAAAAAAGAGGGCGAAGTGTGTCAACCCTCAGATATTGGTCGAAACTGAATTTATCCCTTGTGAAAATCGAATACAAAACGTTATTGAGCTACTCGCGGGTGTGGACGAGACTATAATCTGGTGAATTTCTTTCATTTTATATCTGTCGTTTAAATTCACTTCACTTCACAGCACCTTGATGCATCTTATCGCACCTCATTCGTTCACATCATTCCACCTTGTTGCACATTGCAACTTAAAACATATGCAAGGGACAGGTACGTATCCAAATAGATGTGGCAAACAGAGTTGATGTTACGAAAAGACTCGAACGTATTTAAGTCAATATTGCCTTAACTCTTGAGTGTATGAAATTACGTCCACATTAAATTGTACTGGAAATTGCCGAGAGGGCAATATTGAAAAACCCGTCCGAAGAAACGGTGTAAAAGGCCTTACGAAAGTACAAAATTGACCCCAAGTAGACAAAAATGTACATATCCATTTTTTCTGCAACAGGAAAAACAATTTTTTTGTCTAGGGCCGACCTTAGGACCAACCTAGGGTCTTCAGGAGAGGCTTCGGACAAATACTTACGTAGACAAAAAAATTCCTTCAATTTCCTCTACAACATAGTGAAAAACCATTTTTTTGTCTAGGGCAGACCTTGGGACCGACCTAGGGCCATAAGGAAATGCCTTGAACACATACTTCCATAGACAAATATGTTTCCCTCAATTTGCTCCGCAACATAGTAAAGAAATTTTTTTGGCTAGGGCCGACCTTAGGACAGACCTGAGGCCCATTTCAGCCCTAAGAAGAAGCAGCGGGTTCAAATTTGTTTTTGAATATAATTACCTCTCAAATAGAAAAAGAATCAACAAAATCAGTTGGGATTTATCCAATTTATGTAAGCAAACACGTTGGGCCCTAGTAGAAACTCAGTCTTAGGGTCCTGACTAAGTCCAAGGGTTTCTAATCAAAACATTTTCTGCCGTAAAACGACAGACAATCCTAGACCTTTGGATCAAACAAAATTTGAAAATTGGAAGAGATTTACTCGAGTTATGTACAAAAAACATGTAGAGCGCTAGCAGAGACTAGTTTTTAGTGCCCTAACTATATCCTAGGGCCCAATCTCAAAAAACGTTCTTCTACAAACAGTAGGGCTTTCATAGACCTGTCGATTAAAAAAACAATTATGAAAATCGGAAAAGATTTATTTAAGCTATGCACACAAAACACGTATGGCCCTAGCAGAGCCCCGTTTTTAGTGCCTTAGGTAAGTCCAAGGACTCAAATGCAAAAAAGTTTTTTCTCTACAGACCTAATTCCATAAAAAAGACTTTGACTTTGTTGGTAACACGCAACATTATGAACAACAACTTGCTATATATGTCGGTCTTCTGCTATCTAAAAAAACGATTGTTAAAAGCTTGTTCCTTTGTTTGCGATGTAAAAAATTGCTTAACAATTTTTTTTATGAAAAAATATTTTTATATACAAACTATGTTTACTTTGTATATACGAGGATAAGACTTAGTTAGGTCAGGGTAGCCACTTTTCTGCCTTCACCTCATACTTGTGCACACTTCTGTAGGAAATACAGCTTATTTTAAAGCTTAATGACCTGTCCATTTCTTCTCGTCAGAACTAATTAATTTCCACATTCGTTCTGTAAAGCAAACTTTGTAAAATCTACAACCACGTCCGTCGCGTAGCGTCGGCGGCTTCGTACTTCGTTTTGTTGCAATAATCTTAGCAAGTAACCAAAGGAAGTGTGGGCAGCCTGTATATTTTCCTCTTGCAGAATTTTATTTTTTGAAAATAAAAAAAATGACAATGGAATAAGAACGTCGTTTTACAACCTATTAATGTAATTATGTAAAGAACAACGTTAAAAACTAGATAAGGAAAATAATAAAGAAAGTATAAGCAAAAGCATCCCATCCTAAAGTGGTTTTAAGGTTTCTTCCATCCACTTTAGCCCGATTTTAACGATATATCACACTATTGTATACATTTGTGGTAGTCGAAAACTCGTTTGGATGTTTTACGAATGTTCTATGTGTAGTGTAGTGTATATTATTTACATGAAAGTAATTTTCTCAACGCGCCATCCTCTACACTACATTTCGGTAGTGCAAAATGTCAGAACATAATTTATGAAAACCCATTAAAAATTTGAGTTTATGGATTGCATTTAAACTTAAAGCTGGACTTTATGCAATGTACGTTATGAAATATATTTACTATGCATTGTATTAAAATTCTCGTTTCGCCTAAAACTATAGAATTAAATGTGTTGCAATATATATTGCAATTTATTATGCAAATAAGCAACTTGGAAGACTATTGATTGAACGCAAAATTTTCTCGTATTTTTGTTAGTTTCAGCTGCAATGTCACGTTATGAATCTTGCAAACATTTTCGGGTTATTTAATCTTTAGAGTATTTCTGTCAATTACGCTGGATTATTGGGATGTGTCTTAGGAGGGGGTCGGGAGGTTTACCTATATGTGGTTGGATGGGCGATATTAGAGGAATTAGATGAGGGCGGAAGGAGTGCTATTTTTAGACCCGTACGAAGAAACGGTATTCAAGAAACATAACCAAAGACCCGTACGTATCAGAATAGATGTGGCAAACAGAATAGATGTGGCATAACAATCGAACGTATCTAAATATACAAATAAGCAAACAATCCAACGTTTTCTGTTCTTTTATATTTGTAAGAATTTCAAAGATCCATAGAAATTACCCAAGGTAATGTCAAAGGCCCTACCGAAGAACGTCTCAGACCATTCAAATCTAGAAAAGCTTATATCCAAGGACTAAGTCATTTTTCCCTAAAACCCTAAAACACGTGTTCTCTAAAATTTTATTCTCTACAACTTTGCCTTTGGAAGCAATTTTGTACCTCTCATAGTTCTGGAGCTTCGGGTCATCCTGCCCAATTATAGAAGTGGCCATATACCAGGATTGTGCCACATTTCCCCAAAACCCTGAGACACGTGTTCGCTTAAATTTAATTCTCTACAACTTTGCCTTTGACAGTAAATCTCCATATTGCATAGTTAAGGAAATATAGACGAAAAACTGTTTTCGTATATGGCCAAGAATCTCAATTTCGTCCATTTCATTGGTCCTAGTGCCCAGACCCCCGACCCGATTCCCACAAAATTTTTTTCCCAGTTTTGTTACATCAAATGTGCTATACTTGCGGAAAAGTTTCATCGACCCTCGAAAATTTCATGTCTGCCTCCACTTCTTCGACCATATCTCCGGAACTAATTGGCCGATTTTGCTCGTCTTCGAACTTGAATCATGGGAGGCATGTACCTTTCAGGGAAAAAAAGTTTAGGCTGATCGGTTGAGCCGTTTGAAAAAAAAGTGCAGACGGACAGACGGACATTTTTTTAGCTTAAAAAAATTTGTTTTGCTTTGTTGTAGAGAAAATTGAGTTTAACATTTCTGCCCATGGAAGTATGGGTCCGATGCCTTTCCTTAGGGCCCTAGCCAAAAATTTTTTTTGGATTTATCTACATTTCTTTTCTGAATTTTATTTTTAATTTTCAAAGTTTTGTGAGGCTTTCGAAGGGTTTTTTTACACCGTAGTTTCGGGCGGGTTTTTCAATATTGCCCTTACAGCGATTTCTCATCCGATTTAATGTGGACGTAGTTTCATATATTTAAGAGTTGAGATTTTTTGCAACATCTATTCTCATACGTACAGATTCTAAATATTTTTTGCATTTCAAAATTTTTTTATTTTTTTTTTTTTATTTTATATTTTAATCCAATAATAATATAATTTATATTCGTTTTTTACTGGATCGTACGGGTCTCAGCAGCTTATGTTGCGCGTAGCAGAGGCGCCGATTTTGTTTTTTCCGTTGGGGGACGTCATGTATGCCTGACATGTCTGCTAGCCCAAAGAACATAATAGATATATAACAGCTGATGTTAGTGCGATATTTAGCATGCAAAATACAGTATTCTTGTTACAAACTCAACCACGATAGATAAAAAACCTATTACGAAAACACAGCTCATCGAACTGGTTCAAGTCTGAGTTGAAAAGAGAGCTCTCACACGGCTTGCCGGGTAAAAAAAATGTGAGGAGTCGCCGGTATTCAGCTCGTATGAATTAGTATATGGCTATTTCTATTACTGTCCACGGCACATATTTTTATCTGCTTCTCTTTCATTCTTTAAGTGTAAACCATTAAAAAATGAAACAAAAAACGTTACTGTCCACATTACATTTTTGAGACTCATTCAAACGCTGCAGAGCGAAAGAGACAAATATAGTCCAAATGTTGAAGAGTGAAAGAGATAGAAAATTCATAGATTGCTTGGAATCAGCCATATATCACTATATGACTTTCACATGCGCTGTACAAATGAAGTTCATGTCTGACTGGGTGATAGAGTGAAAACATTCGGTAAAAGCCGTCCCCCCCACACACACACACGCACACACTGTCAGATCATTATCGTTCTTCGTAAACAGTAATTTTCGTGCGCAACCTTGGTAAATAATACAAATACAAATGCAACTACGTCAAACACGTAGATTATTATTAATTTTACTGAAAATATGGTTAATATCTGGAACCTCAGCCATCTCTGAACTGGTATACTAAAAACATTGAATGAAAAGTAACGTCAAATTGCAATTAAGTGAAACAAAAATATTTCTTTCATTTCGTTTTTCTTTGGCAAAGAAATTAATTAAATATTTTTGTAAGGAAATCCTGATTTATATTCTCTATGCGGAAACAGTTTTCATTCTGAATGAAGTTAAAATTCAAAAGTTAGAACAAAAAAGACAAATTTCCTGGAATCTTTTTTTAGTTTTACTACATTTTTCGATTCCCAGTTTAGACGTATACCTCTCATTTGAATTCTATTAAAAGTTTAAAGTTTTTCTTAGATATTCCCATCTGTCCGGAAAAACACATAAAAGAAATTTCCATTTTTTGGAAAAGTTGAAAAAAAAAACTTCGTAAATATTCAAATCGGAGAGAGTGATGGTGCATAATGTATACCAAATAAAGGCAATGATGTTTTTTTTTAATGTTTGAACTGATAAATTTTGATAAAATGTTATTATAATTTACAACATTCAAAAGAAAAGGATGTTTTGCCTATATTGACACTCAGCCACTTTCCCAGCATAGATTAATTGCGGAGATAGAAGTCATAAATTTTTTTTTCTTTTTTATAATTTCTATTTCAAACCTGTTTTGCGGATTTTATGAATAAAAGAAATATAAAGAAATCGCATTTAAATTTTCTAATAATTTAAATTAATGGCGTTATTGGAATATATTGTGAGGGAGTGCGGCAAAGGTTTTTCTAAGGATAAAACTAAATGAAAATTTTGCGAGCCGAATGTAAATTGAAGTTAATTAAAATTGAACGAAATAGAAATGGAAATTATTCCAGCGCGTGTAAATACGCTTTTAACAAAAAACAAAGGAAACTTTCAGAGTGACGCAGATACATTTCAGAGTTAACATTTAAGCTAAGCTTCAGGTTGACTACCCATCTAAAAACGAAAAATCTTATACTCGGTACGTTGAGCGGTACGTGTATGTTTCAGGTTCATTGCCATGTAGATGACATTTAAAATGCTACCCGTTACTGATATGACGAATATAGGCCACGCTTTTAGTGCGGCGTCAATTTATGTCGAACACTATACAAAGTTTCACGACTTAATATATATCAAACGACGAAAAGTGGTGTTTGTGTCATCATGAAATTCCATAACATAAGCCGACTAAGCGCCTTTATGGTCCAGTTTACGTTTCACTTTTCTTTTTGCCTGTAACTCAAAGTCAGCAGTCAAAGTACCGCTTCTTGGTATGTTTCGAAGCGCTAAAGTAATTTCGAAACGAATAATCAAATCATTTCAGCGAAACACAGCTTTGCATGAATAAGCTGCTCCTCGATTGTTTTCAATGGGCATGCATACAATAGCAGTGTCAACTATGCTCCGAAGTCGAATTTGCTCTTAACTATGTTTTGCACGTGGAATCGGACGAATTTGTATATATTTCGGTATTCGTGTAGGCTGAACCGGTACTTTTCCTAGTTGTCGTCCGGTTCAGTGGCTTTGATATTTTTATTTTACCTTATGTCACCCGCCGAGTCATCCCTCAATTCGGTATGTGGAACCAAGGCTTTTGCTGCGGTTACGACTCGCTAGCGAGGCCCGAAGCTATGCCAATGAATGAAGATTTTTTTAGGTTCAAAGTAGTCCCCAGCCCAGCTTGTGGACCAGAAGTCTTTGCCTTGGATAGAGCTAGTATGCACTATTTCCATGTGCGAGCATCTTTGGGCTACAGAGTGGCTAACTTCGACGGGTAGATAGCAGGCCGCAAAGTAGTGCTGACACATGGCTTCGTTCCATGTAAGTCGAGACCTGGGCGGGAAAGATTTGGTTAGACCTGAACTGGACTCGCCATCAGCCTTGTGGCGAGGACTAGTTACTTGAATACGGTAGCATCTGATTGCATATGAACGTGAGGTAGGAGCTTGGTTCATATGCCAGGTGTCCAACTGTTCAAGAGGTGTCCAATCGATTGCTGGCTCTTGTACAAGGCCGGCGAAATGGACAGGGTTTTCGTGCGGAGTAGAGGTTCTTACTTGGGCTTCTTAAAGGATTTTTATGATGACTGAATGGCACAAAGGGTCCATTGATCTGTATGCATCGATTTGAAATGGTGGGCCCTAATTGAGAAATCTATAACATAATAAATTATACCTTTCATAAGAAACTGGACACCTTATAGCTTATATGATTCTCTCAATCATTCAATGTTAGTGTGAAAGTGACAAACATGGTAGTTTGTCCAGTTTCGCGGGATCGGTGTTATTGGTACGGTGGAGAATTGAACGATACCAATGACCAAATCTCTCGATGAGGTATTTTCCAGATGGAATAGCGAGATATACAGGACACAAGGTTCGCTATTCACAGGACAAACTTCTGACCAATGATCTCTTGCTGCATTGAGAGGAGAGTTCATTGGACTTTGGACGACAGATATTATTAACGTTCAAACGTGGCAAAGATCAATTAAGGTGGCAATGTGATAATCTGAATAAGAGTGAATTAGGAAAAATTTAGAAACCTCATCCATGTAAATGGAAGAAATAGAGGATCAGAGATAACAGAATGCCGAAGTGATAGATAGTGATAGATTTAGACTAAGAAGGAGGTTTATCGATTGAGATATACTTGGAAGTTAAGGTCTTCCACTAGGCAATCAAACCACCTCCACCGAAATGATCTAAAGAGCTTGAAGACTTTGATGTTGGGTAGCCAAACTGAAATTATGCCAAAATTTGGTTGTATGCATGCAGCCATTATTGAAACACACTGCAAAGTAACTAATTAGTTATCTGATTGATGGAAACTGAAATTTTAAAATAAAAATGACGCGAAGCTCTGCCATCGTAATAATTATTACATGGAAGTGAAAATTTATCGAGTTTTCCACTAATTGGGTTATGGCTTTAGGGAACAAATTACAGGTATGTTAAAAACAATATATTTTTCATGCTTTCTCTCAATTTTGGATCTCTGCATGAAAAATGTTTTGTGTATCTCTTTCAGACGACTGATCCTCCCTTTGCTCGATGTACGACTCGTGAAATTGGCTAAAATCAATCGTCCAAACAGTCAAATTTGTTTTTCTTAAGTTGCTTTCAAAGTGAATGTGTAGTGTACGGTGCGGTGTATATAAACGAAAGCATGCGCAGCAACATTTTTGCATGAAAGTTTCACGGATGCCAATATAACGCCGCTAATTCAACTCAAACTCGTGTACCAAGAAAAGACCTGATACGCTCAGGGTATGCGTAACCTCACTGCGTGTATAACCTTGCTGCAATCAGCGTGTGAAGATTAGGCATATTCACTTTTTGAATTTTCTTCTAAATTCTTGTTTCTACGGCCCACAAAAAATTGTTATGATATGAAAGTAGGGAAAAACTCATTTTCAAGATTTTTGTTTCAGTTTTTGTGGCCGGGAAAATTCGAAAAGGTTGTATTTTTATGTGAGTAAATTTTGAAAATTTGCAAAATTTACCAAAAAATCGGTCTGAAGTTGACATGTCAAAACCGTCACAAAAAATCCATTTTTCTGACAAGTGGGGTGTCGTTGGAAAGGTAATTGATCAGGGCTGTGACCGCTAGTGGATTTTATTAGCGACGCTAGCGCTACCACCATCTGAAAACTAGCGGCGCTAGTAGCGCTGTTTTTTGGGCCAGCGCTAGTAAATCGCGCTAGCGCTTGCGCTAGTAGTTATTTAGAAAATTTAGCAATTTCTAAAATTTTAACTTCAATTTTTAACGATCCGATATTAGTTCTGGAGTTCCAGAGCAATTTCACTTACAAATAAAAAAGAATTACCTTATCGTATTTATTGGTATCATTAATCAGACGAAGTGCATGTTCGTCAAATTTTGTTCGGCCAACTTTGCGGACAGCGCGGACCGCCATTTATTGAAAGTGCCCTAACACACTTTTTTCATACAAAAAATTCAACACTATGATGTGTGCTATTTGTTCAACGATTCGGCTATGAGCTTGATGTAAACGATGTAAACTTCATATGTATATGGCTATTTCCACTAGTTTTTGGAACAATTGTGCCGTGGACAGTAGTACACTTTTCTCGTTTCCCGTTGAAAATACAGCTTTTTTGTCTTCTGGGAAAGTGTTTACAATGTCTTTGATATAAGGAATCGGTGTATTTATTATTTTTCTAGGTGCTATACTTCCTGAGATATCTTAAAATATACTGTGCCTTTCATAAGAAATTGGACACTTTGTATGATTCTCTCTGTCATTCAATGTTAGTGTAAAAATGATAAACATAGTAGGTTCTCCCGTTTCATATGAATAGGTCCGGTATAATGAAAATGTAACGTGGACAGTATGGAAACATCCATATAATTCACCACTAAATTCACCATTCGAATTCCATATAAAATGTGAGAATTTAGCCATTTGTAACGTTCATTAACTTGAATTTAATGGATATCATGCCAATCGGGCTGATTCTTCATATTTTTTTGAAAAAAAAAATTTCGTTAGGGCTTGCAAGGACATATTGTTATATGACAAACTCACTGGGCATCGATTCTCGTGCCGTTCCAATTTTGAAGAGTTCTTGTAAGACGTTGTGTATAACATCTGTCAAGTTACGGATTCTTAAAGTTACGAAGGCATGAGAATCGAGGTCCCGGTTTCGGCTCGATATTTCCGATACTAGCGGTAGCGCTCAGCAAAAAATTTAGAAAGCGCTAGCGCTAGTGATTTTGGAAAAGTAGCGGCGCTACCACTAGTAGCGCCGTTAGGCACAGCTCTGTAATTGATTGATCTTACTAAAAAAATGATATTGGGTGTCTATTAGTTGAGGGGTTGGGAAATGGATGGGGAAATGCAGGAAAAACACCCCAAAACACCATTTTCGAATTTTCTCGGCGACATGAAACGAAACAAAAATCCTTAAAATGAGTTTTTTCCTTTCATATCATAACCATTTTTCTGGGACATAAAAACAAGAATTTAGAAGAAAATCCAAAAAAGAATATGCCTAGTGAAGGTAGTGAAGATACATTTAAACGCAGTTGGTACATATAAAAGAACGCAAACGCATGTCGGTAGATCCACTTAACGCTGTTGTTAATATTCAGTATTTTTAAAAACGGGAAAAAATTGTAGGGGCACGGCGGTAACGTTTTTTGCACACTGATTGCAGAAAAGTTTCAATGAATTTTATTCCTCTGTTTTGTTATTGTTGAGTATCGGGCTACTGCTTGATATGCACAGGCCCCAAATCGGAAGTGTGACAAGTCAAGTCATTTAAGTCCTTTTTTTTTAGAATTCTTTCATTGCTGTTTTATTTCTCTAGCCAAATTTCCGATGGGGGTCGAGCCCCCATTATTTCTCGCCCGAGCCCCGAAGTCCCCATGGAGTCGGCGACCCTGAATTGAGTATTGTGAAGAATTCAATTCGGCTGGATTTTTCGTTGTTGGAAAGAAGGTTTAGTTTGAGAAGAATGAAAGCGAATGACAAATAATGGAGCTAGAAATTTTGCATTCGTTTGACAAACTTTATATTTATTAAAATATTTTATTTTGAAGTTTATTTCAATGGAGAAGATTCGATCATATGAAGTGACAACTGCATAGAAAAACGGTGGGGTGAGTATGTAAAACATTCTTTACGCGAACGAGAATCTTAAGAAAATGTTTGTGAAAAGTTATCAATCATTAATTATCCATTCAGTGATATTTGATGGCTAAATAAAACTTTTCTTATGCATTGACATCGCCGATAATTATTTCATACAGCTTTCAATGGCTTAGTGCTTGACTTTCTTTTCTCCAACTATCCAGAAATAAAATCCAATACCTCACAGAAATTAATAACTCATAACGTTTCATTGCAATAAGATTGAATACGTGACTGAATTCGTAGATGTGCCTGAAGTGTTCAGTTGGAGTTGTGATGTGTTGAGTGGACGAGAAATCATTGTCATAACCATAATATTGTCGGAAAATAAGCACAACGTATTATTTGATTGGAGTTTTGCTTGGGAAACAATTTTAGAAAATATTTCACAGATATTTACTTTAACTAACACCATCAGCATTTCAATGAGAAAATTTCAGATTTCAGAGACTGCTCAGTGCACAATTAATGCAATTTTGTTTGAGATGTGCATCAAGGATGCAATAAACATTCTGATTAGTAAAAAAACGTTGAAGAAATAAGAAATAAATTTATTTTTTTTTATTTGTTCTACATAGGCTTGTCGAAAAGTTGAAATTATCGTGATGCAGTGGTAAGCGGATACATAATCTTGGGGTCATCAGAAGAAAGTTCCTAATGTGATACTTAGCACAATTGCGCCAGACTGAACAAGCGCTAAGTAAAACACTTTGACTGATTAGAGAGTTTGGGCAAAGCGACTTATAGCCAACATATACATATAGCTATAAGTAATAAGTTATATGTTTACGTTATAAGTTACAAGTTTACGTTATAAGTTAAAAGTTTACATTACGAGCTATGAGTTATAATTTATAAGTTACAATTTACGTGTTTACGGTACAAGTTATAAGTTTATAGCCCAGATCAGAACCGATCCGGATCGGTACTGATCAGTTTCGAAACTGATACGAATCAATACAGTTCAGTTTCAAACTGATATGCATCAGTACTGATCAGTTTTAAAACTGATCCGGATCAATATTAATCACTCTGAAAACAGATATGGATCAGTACTGATTAGTTTTTAAACTGTCGTCTGTACTTAATTTGGAGTTTCCAAGGAATTTCAAAGTTTTTTTGGTGAGTTAGATGAACACCTCGGCACAAGTTCCCTGCAATAGACCACACAGCCTTTGTGAAGTGACTATGTACTTCAACGATGTTTGTACAGTGCTTAACGTACTGGCGTTCCACCAAAACGATCGGGGTTCAAATCCCGTGTCGGAAAAATTCTACATGGAATTTTTCTATCAAGTGTAGCGCATTCATAGCGTCCTAAAGTTCACTCAAGCTTCAAAAGTGACCCATATACGATGAATGTATGTACGAAATATCTAAGCCTACATTTAGGCGAGATAATAATCATGCACCTAACAATTCTTAGAGTAATTGAACAAGACGCTACATTCGCAATACTCTGAGACGTGGTTCGGAAGTCACGTTAAGCCGGTGGTCCAGACAACACTTGTTATTGGCTGTAAAACGCTGTTAGTGGAGTCTCTAAAATACAAATACAATACAACATCTGAGCCGACATATCGCACTCAAGATGAAGCGGGACGTCGACTTTGGCTTGTGTCTAATGCAACTGGAGAAATATTCTTTATGGAATTAACTGGCTGTGGCTGATGTCGCACTGAATCACAAAAATGAAATAGAGTTCTATTCGTGAAGTTTGGTTTTACGCAGCGCTATTATATTCAACATACGTAGTCGGTCGAGATATGTTTTGATTTTAATTAACATAAAACGTTTACATTTCGAAGTAATTGAAAAACTACGTTTATTAAAATCAAACATTCCAACTAAATGAACTCCTATTACCTATTGAAACCGTGTTATACTAACAACAAAATTTTGCAACACTTTTTCATTAGCAAGTTGGAAAATAATAACGGGAAAACAGAAGGTTAAAGCTAATTGGTAATTTCAGTTAAACGTACGGTATACCAAAGTAGATGTTATTTTTTAGCTCATTAATAAAAAGCTGTTAACTGCCCCTTACGAGCGAGTGTAATATTATTGCTTCGCGCAGTGAGGGTCAATAGCCATCACAACAAAAACCACTTTTAAAAGGGAAATGTGACGTAAGTCCTCGTCTCTTCTTCCAAAACAACTGATATCAATTTGGGTGACGCTTAAAGCGTCGGAAAGCAAAAAAAATCTTTTGAAATATTTTCACATTCGATTAAAAAAATGGGTCACAAATGCCGGACCCTCCCGATAGTTTTTCTGCGCTTTCAGATTTCACACGCAAAAATGTGACTACCCTTACTCCATGCATCCCGCAAAGCTAAATTTTTGGAATGTGATTTGTTTTGTGACGCATTTTGGAAGAAGGGAAGAGGACTTGCGTTAAATATCCCTTTTAAAAGGGGTTTTTGTTGGGATAACAGTTCTTTTGGAAGTAGAAAAATTGTTTTTGACGAATTATACGTAGAATTTTTTTTGAAGCCGCCGCCGCTGCCAAACCGAAGCGCGGCGACTGCTACTCCCATAGGAGAAAACGATCTCCTCAAATTCCACAACAACATATCGAAAGTTTTGTTGAGCCGCCGAACCGAAGCGCGGCGTCTACTACTTTCATGGCCGAAAATAATCCACACAACTACCTCTACAACATATCAAAAGTTTTTTTTTGGCCGTCAGCCAATCCAACAACTTTCGGTTTGACGCCAAATCTCTATCTCAAATAAAAAAAAATTAAGAAAAAGATTTTACAAAAAAAAGTTGAACTCCCCCTTTGTCCACCATTTTGGTGGTCACCCTGATACACTACACACTCAACCCAACAACTTTCCCTTTGACATCAAAAATCTATCTCGAACACCCAACCTTTGCCTCATATAAAATGTCTACCATACACATTACACACACAAACACATACAAAATACGCTTTTATATGGGATTTGTATGGGAGTTGCTACATTTTTTCAATATCGCAGAGGTCGCACAATCCCCAACTGAAGCCCCCTGCAAAATTTCAAGAAAATTTATCGAGTCGTTTTCGAACGCGAACCAAAATAGTATGTTTTATAACGAGTGATGAAAAATTGAATTTTAACGAGGCGACGACGCCGGGTAGGACAAGCTTACGAACGTGCCTCAAAAAGTTCCACTTTCATCACGAGTTACAAACAACGCTTTTTATTGTAAATGTATATTGTAATAGCCAGTTAGCGAAAGATGCTGGCCGAAATAAATAAATAAATAAATAAAACATAGCCAAAGACCCGTACGTATCAGAACAGATGTGACAAACAGAATAGATGTGGTAAAGTGACTCGAACGTACCTATATATAAACAAATAAGCAAACAATCCAAAGTTTTCTGTTCTTTTATAACTGTAAGTATTTCAAAGATCCATAGAAATTACCCAAGGTAATGTACGTCTCAGACCATTCAAATCTAGAAAAGCTTATATCCAAGGACTAAGCCATTTTCCCCTAAAACCCTGAAACACGTGTGATCTAAAATTTTATTGTCTACAACTTTGCCTTTGGAAGCAACTTTCTACCTCTCATAGTTCTGGAGATTCGGGTCATTCTGCCCAATTATGGAAGTGGCCATATACCACGATTGGACCATGTTTCCCCAAAACCCTGAAACACGTGTTCACTTAAATTCAATTCTCTGCAACTTCGCCTTTGGAACCATATTTCTAACTCTCATAGTTCTGGAGATTCGGGTCATCCTGCCTAATCATGGAAGTGGTCATATACCAGAATTGGGCCATATTTCCCCAAAATCCTGAGACACGTGTTCGCTAAAATTTGATTCTCTACAACTTTGCCTTTGAAAGTAAATCTCTGTATTGCGTATTTTCGCCCATTCCATGGCTCCCAGTGCCCAGACCCCTGACCCGATTCCAACAAAAAAAAATTCCCCAGTTTTTTGGCATCAAATGCTTTCATTTGACACCA
>CM055405.1:37399076-37434178 GCA_029228625.1 Pseudolycoriella hygida | reverse complement strand
CAACTTTGCCTTTGAAAGTAAATCTCTGTATTGCGTATTTTCGCCCATTCCATGGCTCCCAGTGCCCAGACCCCTGACCCGATTCCAACAAAAAAAAATTCCCCAGTTTTTTGGCATCAAATGCTTTCATTTGACACCAAATTGAGCAATTTGAGCAAAAAAGTCATTTTTCATTCAAGTACCAATGGTAACCAGTAACTCACTAAACCAACGTAGAATGATTTCTTTAACTTTGAATTCTACGAAAATGCACTTTTTGTATTGAAAATGAACCAATTTTAGTGAGTGAAAAGACACTTCGCCTAAGAATTTTCGGTAGAATCCGGGAAGAAAAATATTTTTCGGGGGTACGTCGCAAAGAGGAGGGAAGTCAAAAGTCTACGAAAACAATTTTTTTTAATTTTCTGTGGACTTGCGTAATGGGCGCATTGCTACACCGCGCGTAGATATGAAACCGAGTTATGGGTTGTGATTCAAATTAAAGATAATTAAAACGAGTGGGTGGGAATAGGGTGGGAAATTTCTCGCAGAAAAATTAGGATTTATTGTATGGGTAACTCCTTAAAAGAATTTCTTAGTTTCTAGGGTTTCATAGTTAACTAGTCGTCTTCCGTATTGGTTGACGCCATTAAAAAGTTACTAACTTTGAACTGCCAGTTTTGATCAAGAGCAAGAAAGATTAAATTAATGAATGTAAAGTTTCAATATCCGTATTAATGTTTCCTTCTCCATATTATTTTTCACATCTACAACAGCGACGAGCATAAATTTTCAGTTGGTTCTTTATTTTCCTGCCATTTTTACAATAAACAATAAAAGTGCCATAAAAACACACATCCATTCGGGGTGGAAAGCTGATACTTTAACATTTTAATACGCCTTATAGCTTTTACTCTCAATCATTTCATGTTTATGGGTTTTATTCCCATTGAACCGAACTATAAAGTTTATCTGTATGCGGTTCAGGTCTACAACAATTTTGGATACACCACCTTACACCATAACACAAAGTGAGAGTATAAATAACGGGCCGATAAAAGTTTAGAAAATTGAGGATGATAAATCAAATAAATCAACGAAGAATTTTTAAATGATTATTTTGGGCTCGATTTTTGGTAGAAGAATTTATTTTCGGTGCCTTTTTAAACGGATATTCTTTTTCCTGTGACGGCCGTTGAGTGCTCTGAGAATATTTAACTGAGAATCAGACAATTCATAACCGGATGTCAAGCCATGTTGTGTGGGTGAAACAAAAGTAGCGTAGGCAGTTGCTATCATAAAAGAAGGTAGAAAATCTACATTTTATGGGAGAATAGACGTTTTTAGTGCGTTTCTACTTTAGAATTCTTGTGCGAAAAGTAAAAGATATATCCAACCTACGATTTCGTCCCTTGTGCTTTAAATACAGTCTCAGAAAAGTGAAAACCGACAAGTTTCTGATTTCTCATACAAATCAGAAACTTGTCGGTATTCACTTTTCCGTTACTTTAAATAATTAAGAAAATACACACAAAATATCGATCGTCTTTCGTTTGTTTACGCACCATAGTTTAAGCCATTCGATCTGTTAGGCAACTCAGAAACGACGTACGACCTTTAGGGGGTGGAGGTTACAGTATTCGTACTGTAACGTACGGCGAGGAGGGTACGTCATTTGTGAACAGCCTCTTCATAGACATTTCCGTTACACCGAGCATAGCGAAAATGTTTTTTCATCGCAACACAAGCATAAAATTGGATAAAATCGAAATGAGCGAAGTAAGGCGGCTCTCTCTAAGTAAATGCAATAATAGTATTTTATGCTACAGAACTGTAAAATTGTATCTCGGTTTGAGGTGGGGTAAATAGTTCGAGACGAAGTCGAGAACCTAGTTTACGACACCGAGAAATCATTTTACATTTCGTGTATCATAAATAGTTTTATGTACCGAGCGACTGAAAGTTCGCTTGCTCTACTGTAAAGTGGACTTTACAGTGGAAAGGTATTTAAAATCAGAGAAATAATTAATTATTGTCACCACTGCACCAACTGGCATATTGAATGACACTTGGTTCCCCAATTGTCATTCAACATGAAATTAGAGCACGTTGCAAAAATGTGAACTGTCAAATACGCGACGATTTTTTAGAACAGAATCCTGCGTAAACAAAAAATTATTGAAAAGTGTAGTCTTCATCTACTGTACTGTACAGGATAATTATTACAGCAATAATAGATGAATCAGAATTCAAGAATTCAAAAAGTTTGAGTATAAAGGTCGAAAGTTGCTCTGAAAAATCGTCGCATTCCAAGTTCGTTTCCGATGTTATTTCAGTTCGGAGCAAATTTGTACCTTCATACCTACATTTTTTGAATTCATCTATTATTTGGGCTATACTCATCCTTTCACAGAAAATGATCTATAATTTCGAATAATTTGTTATTTAGGGAGCGCCCAAAGACGTCAAATTTTCTTATTTGTGAGAATCGTGAATTAGCACTCCATCCAAGTTCGAAGCGCAGCCTGGTATCAACAAGTAATTTAAGTGAAAGTTGTACGCGGCGGCGAGTAGTTTATGGAAAATACTTTCCAACTTGACGTCAGGCTGCGTACTTTGAGCCATAAAAAAGAAAGCTACATGGTGTCACAACTTTGAGTATATCACTGTGACGGTCACAACTTTTAGTTTGTTACTGTGACTACAAGGAATACGGAAAACTTGACAATAAAGTCAAGCTGGATTGAGCTACGATTTCGCTCTTATGTGCCTGAAGGTCAGGCGCCATACGGTCCAGCCGCTTTCGAGTATTTGTAAGAATTACAGGATACACTTCATTTGTAAATTATTAAAAGTAGTGTGAAAATTGAAGAAAAATATAAATTTCAGTCAAACTGTTTCAAAAATTTTGCGTGACGTAATATGCGTCCACCCCCTCCACACTGACACACTCTGCCACGCTATACCAGAAGCTCCCCTCACATACATTTTGAACGGCCCCTTACGCACGGTTCTCTTCTAAAAAATCATCGCACATTTGACAGTTCACATTGTTGATAAATCATTTGTACCAAAACATTAGCTTGCTGGGAATTGCTTTTAAAGTGATTACGGATCCAGCGGATCCATCACTCGTTCATTTTCGTGATTAGTCAACAAATTTTAGCAATTTAGTGCAGTATGCCAACTTATCATTTCTCTAAAAAAAGCTTTCCTTTAAGCTGTGACTTTGTTATGTGTACCGAATTATCCAAACCACAGGGAGAAACGAAAGAATAAGAAAACATTCCATCGATTTTCGTTTTCATTAGTGTCGATGACAGAACTGTCAAGAAAATATATTTTTGTGTTTTTGCTATAAAGAACGCTTTTATTGCCATCCATTTTGACATTCATGGAAATAATCGTGAGAAAAGATCGGTTTAATTTCTGATTACAAGTGTAATGTCATCGTCGAAAATGTCCGAAGACGAATATGATTTCGACAATGTGTGTCGAACATGTTTATCACACAGCAACGATTTGCAATCGGTTTTTCAATTATGTGCCTCATCAACACTTCCCGTACAATTAAACTCCGTAATTATGTCCATAACGAAAGTAGAGGTAAAAGAGCGACTTTTTCATCTTCATTGAATTCCTCACTGTTTGGATTTCGATTTTAGATAAATCTCGATGATGGCATGCCGCAAAAAATATGCAATTTATGCAAAACAGCTGTGCATCAAGCGTATTTGTACAAAATGAAATGCGAAGAAAGCGACTTTAAGCTACGGAAATATTTACGCCGGAAATGTCAAAATTTGAACATAAAGGAGGAGCTTCAGATCTTCGATCAGAACGATTTGACATTGTCCGATGATCCATTCAATCCAACAATTGAAGTGGATATCAACATACACACAGATTTTCCAGATCATAACATCAAAACGATGTCGAGACAGTGTACAAATGTCGACGACCTTGTAGAATGCACGGTGTGCTCTAAGCACGTCGATTCAAAGACATTGTCCAAACATATGAAAACGCATTCGGAGTTCCGATGCGCAACTTGTGATCGAACATTCGCTAAACAAAATCACTTAAATTTGCATATGCAATCGCACTTGAAAAAAGAGTATCGCTGTGACCAGTGCGATGAAATTTTTTCTAACAAGAAGAGCTTAAAGACGCATGAAACTACGTTTCATCCTGCAGCTAAGTAAGTAGTCTTTCAATGTATTTATTGCTTTTTGTCGAAACATTTTTGCCCTAACGTTAGTTCTAGATATGCAAATTTAGCTTTACACTCTTTCGGGGCCTAATATTTGCGAAAAATTCCAATTGCCCATGTTTGTGACCATCTCCCTCTATCATCAGAAATTCTCGATTATTTTGAATAAAATTTTAAAATTAAACAAAATATCTCTTTCGCTCTTCTAAATATCGCGCCGGGTGTTGTTTACACCTTTAGGTATTTAATAACATACCCCTGGATTTACTGTACGCCCATGGATGTTGACTCCGGAACCAAACGGAATCACTAGAAAGATTCAAAGGAAGCGACACAAGAGAGGGGAGATATCTGTCGGAGTTGGATGATTTTGTTTCCTCCCTGTGGACGCAGACGTCCCTGACAGTCTTTTGTTTTGATCTTTGCAAGTAGATTTGTTTTTTTAGATTATATCAGTTTGGGACGATGACTTTCGTGATCTGGAACACAGATCTTGTGACTCTTTGTTCCTTTTTCCCGTTCATCATTTAAAATCGAAAACCTTTGCGTGCCGACCAGGTCCTAGTTCGGCCACTTTGGAAGGGTCCACGACATAGCCCTGTGTCTTAGCAGTTAGAATTTAGGGCCTCTTCCTGTTCTGGGTCACTTGAAATTCTCATCTCCGTCAGTTGCTTGTTGAGTCCGCAATATTCGGTCGTAGCATTATGCGATCCCGGCCCATCGTCAGGAGCTCCCTAGTCCATTTCTCGTTCGGAGTGGGGAAGAAATGCTTGGTATGCTTCGTGAGCTGTCCAGCTTTTTCTATGCTCCGCCTTCACTCAGACCTTCCCCGCTTTCGCACAAAGCGAATTCGGGATGAGGATGTGAGGTTCGGGTGCGTGTGTGATCGTCGTTGAGCCGGTTTTTGCCAGCTCATCAGCCTTCTCATTACCGTCCACTCCGGAGTGCTCATGCACCCAAACTCGATTGACTCGATTTCTCAGCCCTTTATGGTTCAAGTAGCCTTTACATTCTTCTACCAATTTAGAAGTCACAATGGGTGATATCAGCGTTTTTATTGCTGATTCACTATCAGTGCACACGATCACGTCCTCACCATTCAGCCCTTCTGGCAAAAGAGCTGCTGAAGTTTCTGCCTGGAAGATGCCGGATAAACTTCCCAGGTGCCGGTATCCGTCCTCGGGTCATATACCCCGGCTCCGGTCTCTTCACCTGTCTTCGATCCGTCTGTGAATCTGACCCATTCAGTGTCGGATAGCGTTGGTGGCCACCCATTCGCCCACTCATCCCTTTTCGGGAACAGTCCTTCAAAATTTCTTTCGAAACTCAGATTCTGTGTCATAGAGTCCCGCGGCATGTTAAAAGTCTGATTAGGGATCATATTTTTGATCTTCTCATGCCCGGTCTTGAAACCTGCCATTTTGTGTCAGCCTGTCTGCTGTGCGAAAGCTTTCCATAGCAGTTTTCTGGTGAGATACATTCCCATAGCACTTTTCTGGTGAGGCATTCGCCTTCACTACTGTATCGATAGGTGGCACTAATGGTAGCACTTCCAGGGCCGCTGTTGCCGTCATCTTCATGGCACACACACGCACACCAACCTCTGAACTTCTTTCATCCTTTCTCTAGCCACCTGCTCGTTGAGCCTTGGCCACCATACTACGCAGCCATGACTAATCGCAGGCCTTACTACCGCTTCATACATCCAAAGCATTGCTTTTGAGGATAGACCCCAGCTCTTCCCTATGGCACTTCTGCAAATCAAAAAGGCTGTCAGAGCTTTTTGAGCCTTGTCCTCTACGTGGGCAATCCAGTTAAGCTTACGGTCGAACGGTCCTTCCGAAAAATCCTCACTTTGCAAACAAGATCTGAGCCTGTGAGCCTTCGGCTGAACAACACTATGTTCGTTTTATCTGGGTTCACTCGCAGACCCCTTTTCAGGCACCACCGCTACTCTCAGAGCCATTCTGAAGCAGTCCCTCAGGGGGACTTTGCAAGATATATTCAACGTGAAGTCAGCTGCAGTTGCGACCGAAGCTAACTTCATTGCAAACAAAATCATTCATAAATTTACCAAAAAGCAGCTGAATTCATCGAAATCAGCTGATTTTCTAGCAATGACTAGCTGACTTCACGACGAATATTACTTGTAAAGATCAAAACAAAAGACTGTGACGTCCCTGATGCAAAAAATTTTTTTTGTGTAAACAAAATTCAAGTCTTACTGCTGTAAGAACGGCCCCCTTTTTTAGATTTCTGGTTTGAGGCGACCTACTGGCTTTGGAACAAAAATCTTTTTGACTCTTTGTTCCTTCCCCGTTACTCTTCTACCATTTCACCTAGTCATGTATTCGACTTTTTTAGCTAGACTCTCACATTTAGACATTCCCATTCAGATTTTACACTTGCTGGACCCATTAGCTCGTTGTGTGTGCGCACACTACGATACATCTTCTAGCCTACTATCCACAACTTATGCTTATTCTATACGAGCTCGGTGAATGCAGTGTATCCCACACAACCAAGATACCTTTTTCTAGGGTATTTGTATGACCACATGTTTAACGTGAAATCCCAAACTACGTCTATATTATAGCTACATGTAGGATTTTTTATCTGGTGTTAATTATATCTACGCCTTAAGGTAGGCTCAAATATGTGTACACATAATGCATCATACACGGATGACGTTATGAATGTCATTTTTCTGTATACGGTTCGTTGTGCACTCGAAACACCACAACTACCCAGAATTTGAAGCTTGGGTATGCTTAGGAACGATACTTTCATGCTAGAAGTTGAAAAAAAAATCCTTTGCAGATTTTCCCTCGCTGAATATAGATGGCACCACATTGACATTTGAAGGAGACTACCGTATAGGCCATTCTCAACGAAAAGTGCGGCATCTATTATCCTTGTAACGTCGATATCATGAACTAAAGATAGCTGCTTCAAATGTCAAAATTCTCATTAGTTAGTCTGCTTCAAATGTCAAGTGTATAAAATGTGCTGCCATCTACTTTCGTTAAGAAATGTCTATGACTTAATTGAGAATTTAGACATTTGGAGCAGATTAGCTTTAGTTCAAGATATCTACGCTACGGGGATAATAGATGTCGTACTTTTCGTTGAGAATGGCTTATTGCCCGGGAGGTTTTATTCAATCTTTGAGTATTCCTAACAGCCTCTAGATGGCATTGCAATGTGTTACCGAAGGCCATGGACATCGTGTTACAACAAGTGGTTGAAACAAAATTCTTATTCTCGTAACTTGTGACGAATTGTTTAAGAAACCGGCACATTAGAAATATATCTTCTCTTTGTGTTAATTTTTACTCAACAACCATCTGAAATTCTAGCAGCTTGAAACGAAAATCGACCCAACACACAAACACTGAAAAGGTCTATGTTCAAGCGAATTACGAGACATTCAACCCAGATAACAGTAAATATGACAGTGACCTTGAAGAGCAATTTGAAATTGTTAACGGAAGATATCAATGCGGAAAATGTGCCAAGTCGCTGGTTGACAAACAAACGTTTAAATTACATTTTCGCTTACACACTGGAAAAAATCTGAAACGATGTCCAATATGTGGGACGGGATTTGCGAAAAACAACCATTTAGACAGACACGTAGCACTGCATTATGGCAGTACGTTCAAATGTAATTTCTGTGAGGATTTATTCGATGATTACAAATCATTTCGGTTGCACACAGCGAATCATTCGTCTCAGTAAGTCATTGATTTACAAAGAAATTTTGAATCGAGTAAAGTTGATCAAGGTTATGTCGTCTTACAACTTGAAAAAATTCATTATTTCGCATTTCTATGGAGTGCACTGACAAAAGAGATTTTGCTTTGAACGGTGATGGGTAAAGTTCCCAAGTAATCTCATTAACTCCACATTACCTGATACGGATGTGGTTTTTTCATACATTAAGAACAGTTGTAGACTGTAATTCGCATTACACCTGCCAGGGGTAAAATTTTGTAACCTTTTTTGTCAGTGTGCTGCTGAAGGAAGCTTTGTTCAAGTCCATAGAACCGATTTCGGTGTCGTTTATTAACTGAACTATTTATTGTAGAGGCAATTCATTGGAAGACGGTCACTCGTCATATGATGTCTCGAAAGAACCAAATCAAACTAAAAAGACTCCACGTCGTTTGGAATGTAAACTGTGTGAGAAAATCTTTACGAAGAAAAGTAGTCTTGAACGCCATGTAAAATCCCATGAGAAGAAAGACTATCAGTGCAATTACTGCGATGATATTTTTGATAATCACAAAATGAGACGCTTGCACATGATTGAGCATGTCCACAAGGGTGACCAGTAAGTCTATTTTTCCATACATTTTTTTTAGAAATAACTGCACCCACCTTTAGTTTTAAAATTTGTTTTTAATTTTTTATTTGGGACTTGTGTCTCCACATTTTCTAGTCCATTAATTCGACTGCAACGAATTTTGTTTTAATTCCATTAAATTCCACAAAAACACAAGTAATACTTTACACCTGGTAGATGCAACTGAAGTTATCTTGACGATACGCACATTACGTCTACTTTCCACTTTTTCCATGAAGTGTAACATGAAATGCGATGTGACATTCCACACATTGTTCGATTATTTTCTTTTTGATTATTTTAAATCGTTCACCCTGGTGACAGTTCATTAGGTCTCTTCCCATCAGGTGTGATTTTAGTTTCTGAAAAGTTAAATTTATCCTGATAAAATGAGACAGAAAATGAAGAGCACGTTGCATAAATGTAAACTGTCAAATTTGCGATGTTTTTTTAGAATTTTTTTTTTAAACTTGAGTCCTTGGACTAAGCTAGGGCACTAAAACCGAGTCTATGCTAGGCCCATACGAATTTTTTGTACAAACACGTGCTTTTAAATTTACTTGTTATGCTGTTTTCAACATTATCGACATTATCTCTGTTTTCAGTGTATTTTTTGTATGGAAAACCTTGAAAACAGCTGAAACTTGATAACAAGTAAATTTATAAGCACACGACGGTACATAACTCGAGTAAATCTTTTCCGATTTTCGTAATTGGTATTTTAATCGACAGGTCTATGAAAGCCCTACTATTTGTAGAAGAAACGTTTTCGAGATTGGGCCCTAGGATATAGCTAGGGCACTAAAAACGAGTCTCTGCTAGCGCTCTACATGTTTTTTGTACATAACTCTAGTAAATCTCTTCCAATTTTCAAATTTTGTTTGGTCTAGGACTGCCTCCCGTTTTATGGCAGAAAATTTTTTGGTTAGAAATCCTTGGACTCAGTCAGAACCCTAAAAATGAGTTTCTACTAGGGCCCAACGTGTTTGCTTACATAAATTGGATAAATCCTAACTGATTTTGTTGATTCTTTTTCCATTTGAGAGGTATTCGAATACCGAATTATATTCAAAAACAAAGGACCCGGTGCCTGTGCTTAGGGCTGAAGTGGGGCTCAGGTCTGTTGTAATGTGTGCCCTAGGATATAGCTGGGGCACTAAAAACGAGCGTTCTACATGTTTTTTGTTCATAACTCGACTAAATCTCTTCTGATTTTCAAATTTTTTCTTGGTCAAAAGGTACAGGACTGTTTTTCACTATTTTGTAGAGAAATTGGAAGGAAATATTTTTGCCTATGTAAGTATTTGTCCGTCTTTTCGTAACATCAACTCTGTTTGCCACATCTATTCTGATACGTACGGGTCCTTAAGCACAGGCAAAAGTTTCTCTTATAAATTGTCGGCCATGCCTAGATCTTTCAAACAAAAATTTTTTTTCGAAAATCGGAAAAGATTTACTTAAGTTATGTATAAAAGACTAAAAACCATTTTAACGGCTCTAGCTCGGCGACTCTTGCGCCGACAGTGCCCAGACTCAATCCTATAAAAGATGTTTTGATTACCTTTCAGTAAAAAAAAAAGTTTTTGAAAATCGGACGGACGGACGGACAAAACATCCCTGTAACTGCCCGGACAAAATAACCCGGAACAAATAACCCCGGATGAAGTTACCTCTCTGATGAAAGGTTGTATGTAATGTTTTGGGGACTCTGCCTCTTCATCCTCGCGCCTGCGGCGGGCTTGATAAACCTCGCTGCTGAAAGGTTGTATGTAATGTTTTGAAGGGCTCTGCCCCCTCACCCCCGCGCCTGAGGCGTGCTTGATTACGCCCTGCAAGACCCCGCCAGGGGGTATATTATCCTCTTGCTCTCACTTTGCGGGGGCTGCCGCCCCTCAACCCCGCTTTTTCTTTTTCCATCATATTCACAGCTTGCGGCGCAGCTTTATGTAAAAAATCTGGATAATCAAGAATGGGGTTATTTTTCTAGTAAAATTATTTATTATGTCCGGGGGTAGGGATATTTTATCCGGATTATTTTTTCCGAGGTAATTTTGTCCAAGGGGTTCTTTTGTCCTACACTTACGGAAATATATTTTTGCATCAAATAGAATTTTGTACTTCTGCGCAAGTTTTTGCAGTGTGAAAAAGCTGCGCAGAAGTACAAAATTCTATTAATGCACAAATATATTTCCGTGAGTGTAGATTATTTTGTTCGTGGTTAATAAATCCGAAGGCCTTGCTAGAGAGTTACACAAAAATTTGCTCAAATTTTGTCAGGTTTGTCATCGATTTGATTAAGTTGACATATATTTAAGTAACTCGGCCTGATTGGAAATTTGAATCAGGTTTAGCCAAATTTGGCTCAGGTTTGGTCAAATGTTCCTCAGGTTTGGCCAAATTTGGCTCAGATTTTTAACTCAGATTCGACTCTTATTTGATCAAATTTGACTCAGATTTAACCTCGGTTTTCCCTAATTTGACTCAGATTTGGCCATAGTTGGCCTAAGCACAGACAGACAGCCCGAGCATTCCCATAAAGTAGCTCCAAAAATTCATTAAAATTCTTTAATTTCATGAAAAGTCATTAAAATTCGTTAAAGTTCATTAATTTCATAAATTCATTAAATTCAACAAATTGTGTGATTTCCGGACGAAACACGTTTTCTATAAAGTTTTATTCTCTACAACTTTGCCTTTACCAACTGATATAGTTCTAGAGATATGAGTCATCCCTACCAATTCTAGAAGTGGTGATGTCCCAGGATTCGGCCAGTTTCCCCATAAACCCTGAAACACGTGTTCTCTAAAATTTTATTCTCAACAACTTTGCCTTTGCAAAACTTCATACTAATCAAAACCAACTGTGATTGACCATTGACTAGCTCTACGAATGAATCGTCGCGAATCGTTAAAGTCTTGCTCTGGGCCCGGTAACCGTGCTAGTGAGCTGAATAATTTTTTCATTTACGCAGGATTCCCGTCTAAAAAACATCGCAAATTTTACAGTTCACATTTTCGTAACGTGCTCTTAAATTTAATTTGATGGAATGTCGAAAAAACGCCAAATTTTCAAGCTATCGGGTGAAATTTATCAATATTCTACCCCCGAGGCTAGAATATAATTTATCACGATACTCAATTATGAGTGCGTTCGATGCAGTTTTTTAAATTTAACTCGAAATTTATATTTATCACATTTTACAAATTTTTGATGGGAGAAGAGCTATTGTTTAAATGCAGAGACATGACACGGCGGCTGGGTTTCACACATAGACAACTGATGATAGCAGCGCCCCGGTGATGGCTTTTAAGAGCACTCCGCAAAAATGTGAACTGTCAAATTTGCGATGTTTTTTTAGAAGAGAATCCTGCGTAAATAACAAATTCTTCAAAATTATGGCTCATGTACTGTGAGAGGATGACTCTTACACGAATAATAGATGAGTCAGAATTCAAAAAGTTTGAGTATAAAGGTACAAATTTGCTGTGAAATAACATCGCAACATAACTTGGATTGCGATGATTTTTCAAAGCAACTTTCGACCTTCATACTCAAACTTTTTGAACCCTGATTCATCTATTATTTGTGTAACAGTCATCCTCTCACAGTACATGAGCTATAATTTTGATTAATTAGTTGTTTACGCAGGATTCTGTTTTAAAAAAACATCGCAAATTTGACAGTTCATATTTTTGCAATGAATCAGTTGGATGTGCTATGTGTGTAAAAGAGCGAGTAAAAGCGACATACTTATGCCACTTTGGCAAGAATGAAGAATTGAAAACTTGTACATCACCGTGTTACTCACAGGGCGTACGCGAGTTTGACAATTGCTGAATTGCGACGTATGAAATCCGTGCAGCGCATAAAAACCTTGCGATTAAAAAGAGAAAAGATTTTGTCATACGAAATCTTTTCTCTCTTTCTCGCCAACACCAACACCATCAATACCAATCAAATAACGTTTCTCTTTTTAATTCAATTTGATTCGTACAAGTCAGGGTCTGATTGTCACTGATAGTCGCTTTTAGCTTTAATTTAAATTAAATGAAAATTGAAATCCTTCAATGATGGTTTTAAAGACATCATTTCTGAAGGGGATCAAAAATGTATAGAATTTGACAATGTTTCACATAGCGCCACTTTTTTACAAATCACAATAATTCAACGGGTGGTGAAGCAAATTGTCATGTGGAGAAATTCTTTTTTGAATGTGGTGGCAAAACGTCAAGCGATAATGACACATTTTGAAGTCTATAATATGGGGAACCGAGCAGCCATTTCATGTCTCTGTTAAAATGCAACCGGGTGACAGCCCATTGTTTAAAATGTCAATGTTCACTTTTCAAATCGTCGCTAACTTCATTCGTAATCAATGCAATTGTTGTCGATTTTCCGAAACGAAAGGATTGCAGCAAATTTCATGTCAAATAGTTAGCTATTCACGCTGAAGTTAGCTACAAATTGACATTTCTTTTGTTTCAGAAAATGAAAACAATAAAATTGTTTACAAGTGAAGCTAGCGTCGATTTCAAATGTACTGTCACTCGAGTGTTTTCGTTCAAAAATATAGAATAACACTTCTGACGTCGTTATGGAACAATCAAAATTTCGCCACGCACCAGAAACGGTGAGATTCTGGTTTCAAATTTAACAGCTGGATGAGCGCGTAGTTGTAGCTTATCAATTTATTGGTACTGTCCAACAATAAGATAGCGCTGCAGCTATGAAAATCATTGCTCATTGTTACTGCACAATGAAATATTGTCGCTTTGAAAGTTTTTATCCTCTGAATGTACCAGCTGGTAAATTTCTCCAAAGAAATTAGTAAAAGTTTGCAGAACGCAATGCTTTCAGCTCCGCTAAAACAGTGCTTTCGTTCAGTAGGTGCTAACCTGGTTCTTCATTTTTTTTTCATTGTCATCCCTCAATCTCGCCTTTAATTTTACATTTGTTCGTCTGTGTTTCAAAATAAATTTCTTTACGTCAGATTTGCAAGAATCTAATCCAATTCGCTTGCAGAAAACGTGGTCGACCGACTAAGCAAATGCCAAAGCAAATTTCAACTATTTTCGACTCCATTTACCGTTCCGGTCCTAACGGCCAAAAGTATTGTGAGTGCAAGCTGTGCGATAGATCGTTCAACAAAATATTTGCTCTTCAGCAGCATTTGGCTGAACATTTAAGAAGTATTGAATCTTTAGCGGAAATCGATTTCACGCAAAAGCTGGATTTATTCGAGGGACTGAATTTCGATGCGCCCAGCCAAGGGAATGAAACTCTCCTTCAGTTCGTTCATCAACAATTAAGCGTTGGGGAAAATAAACGATTTTACAAAATTATGAGCGACAGTTCAATAGAATTAACTCTATCTGATTCGGAAACGGAAAGCGACTCGGAAATGTGTGACGAGTCGAAAGCAAAATATGAATCCTACGAATGTTCCAAGTGTAACCAAAGTTTCGATAGATCTTGGAAAATTTTCGCGCACATGAGAGACAATCATCCTACCGATGAATTCGATGACAAATGCGCATATTGCAACCGAATGTATCCGAATGCTACACTACTCACCAAACATCTTCGAGCACAATGTGAAAATACTTTGAAGCCGTTTAGCTGCACGTATTGTGGAGTGAAATTTATATGGAAAAGTAATTGTGACTCACACGTGGAAAAATTGCATGCGATGGAGGAGACGAAACCTGAAAAAACGTACGCGTGTGGCATCTGCGAGAAAACATTCTTCCGTGGCGAACATTTGGAGAGGCACAAGAAAATCCACATTCCAACTGAAAAGAAATTTTCATGCGATTTGTGTAAAAAGAAATTCAACCGCAAGGACAATCTCAAGTAAAATCCATTTTTCTATTCAGATTTTATCTGAATTTTTTCACCAATTTACCTCTCAGATCTCATATGCGTGTACATAAGGAGGACAAGGATAAGGAAGATGGTGACAAGCATTTGTGCGTTTACTGTGGTCGATCGTTTTCCAATTCATCAAATTTAATTGTTCATATGCGACGTCACACTGGAGAAAAGGTAAAGAAAAATTTTTTCTCATTCGTTTCCATTGATGCACCTCTTGTATCTTTACAGCCGTACAAATGCGACTTGTGTGATAAAGGTAAATTGATTCTTAAATTTCACTCCTCTCCTTTAAATTGCAATCCTTCGATTCGTTAGGTTTCCCACGATC
The DNA here is from genome assembly GCA_029228625.1 of Pseudolycoriella hygida. Lineage (NCBI taxonomy): Eukaryota > Metazoa > Arthropoda > Insecta > Diptera > Sciaridae > Pseudolycoriella > Pseudolycoriella hygida. The sequence continues at coordinate 37,419,435 of CM055405.1, read as the reverse complement.
ATCCGATCTCCAATGTCATAGACGAACACATACAGGGGAAAAGGTAAAAACTGTCACATTTACGAAAAGCAAATCATTTTAATTTGTCTGTGTTTAGCCGTGTCTCTGCACAATATGTGGCAAAGGTAATATTTTCAATGTTCCACTGAGAACACCCACTCAACTCAAAAATTGTATTTCTGCAGGATTCTCGCGGTCAAATAAATTAGTTAGACACATGCGAATACATACCGGCATTCGTCCGTACAAATGTACCTACTGTGATCGTGCATTTACCCAATCTAATGACCTGACACTTCACATACGACGGCATACAGGAGATAAGCCATACGTTTGCGGTATATGCGGGGATAGGTAAATGATTTGTAAATATTGTCGCACTAAGTTCCTCTCCCAAATCCTACAAAGTCTGTTGATCTGTTACATTACATTCCCAACATTAAAAAAAAAACACATTCCACAAGAACATTAACACATACCACTACGATCCGAACCATAACTTCATTTGATTCATTACCGGACGCACTATGTGAACGCTTTTTCTTTCATCATACAAATTACAACCCAAAATGAAAGCCATAAATACATCAAAAAGCGATAACTTTTTACCGATACCATTTCAGCCAGAGATTTGATAAGGCGGCTGGGTTCCCCAGATAGACATCATAATACAAAGAAAATTTCTCCTCAGATGTATAGTCTATTTGGCGGACCCAGCCGCCATGTCATGTCTCTGATTTCAGCCATTTCTCAAGGAAATTTTTCCTTTTACAAATATTATGAGGTCTTTTGGTTACTACCCCAAATATCCGCGATGTTTCCACTTGTGTTTAAAAAGTTATCGGTCGTTTATTATTTTTTATCGGTAAAATTGAATAAAAATGTCTGTCGTTCTTTCCCACCCAATCCAAAATGTCTATCGATCCGTACTACATAATGAAGAAAAATTTCATGTTATTATGATTGAATGTGTGACTAATTCCCAACTAGGTTCATTCAAGGAACAGCTTTGCAAACACATCGTCGTTTACAAGGTCATTTTGAAAATAATCAACCAACGCCATTCTCCAGCATCAGCGTAAACAATCCGAACCGTTACACAAATGCAAACCGAGTAAATCGGATCGGTACGATTTCCCTAAACGTTGATGAATTGATCAAACAGGAGAAAGCATCATCGTCTACCGATGCCGTTCATTCAATGAATGTAGCTTCTTCAAACGCATCACCGGAAATGACTCGATCATCAACTGCAACGTACATACCAAATGGTAGCACATACTTGTCAATGGACGTACAACCAATTTTGGCTATTTCTCATTATCAAGGATACAATTAGGCGAAATCGTTTGAGTTGAGAGCATCGAAACATTATGTTCTGCGATACAAGTTACTGATATGTAAGGGAAGACTTAGTGGCGACAACAAAGATTCTTTACTTGAAACAATTGTTTTTCTTTACACTTTACAACCTGCAGTTGCACACATGCACACCCACACTTCATTACAAAATCGAGTTGCATCCAATCAGAAGGGTTATGGCGACACCTGTTTCGAACTCTTTCTCGCTTTGTATAATGTCACATAAGTCCAAATGAAGTAAGCCAACATTACCTTTGACAGTCTCTTTCGCGCCGATCATTTTTGAAGCAGATGGGAGTGGCGGCGGCATCTAGCCGAAAATACGTTCACAATCGGCGGCGAAATTTCGCTAAATTAGTGATAACGTTCTTGCTAAATTGGATTGGAAATTGCTCAAAGGGCAATACTGAAGCACCCGTCTGAAGCAACGGTAAAACAAAATTTTTCAAAAAAAAAAAATCGAATTTCCGACCTATGCTTCCGTGTGCAAAAATGCTTCTTAAATGTAGACCCGTGCGCCAGCGTATCAGAAAAGTGTGCTGATGTGAAAACATCGAGCCGTCTACACAATTCCATTGGTGCGATTACTAGAAATCGAACAACTTGAGAACACCAGATGTTCGCCACCGCCGTTAAAGATTATTTTGACGTACGATGAAATGTTACTTAACGGGCACTACAACCCATTAGGGGTCTTGGCCTTCTCCAACATGCTTCTCCAACCGCCTCCGCAGCTGGATACTTTCACAGTTTTTAAGTCGGCAAGAGCTGCATCATACCATCTGGATTTTGGACGCCCTGCACCTCTCTTCCCCTCCGGTCTGGTTTTAAGGATTTTTTTCGGAATACGATGATCTTCCATTCGTTGTACATGACCGAGCCAACGTGCACTGTTTATTTTAGTTTTTCTGACTATGTCTGGCTCCCCATAAAGCTCGCTAAGCTCATGACTGATCGTCTGCGCCATCGGTTCTGCCTTTGATCGAATACTGGTCCAGTACTTATACTGGTCCGCAGTACTTTTCTTTCGAACGAGTACAGCGATTGTTCGTCTCTTTGTGTCAAGCCCCGCGACTCCGAACCATACGTAACCATCGGTCTGATCACAGATTTGTATATTGCGCATTTGGAATTTCGGCTTACTGACTTGGACTTTAAGATTTTCAGAAGGCCGTAATAACTCCGGTTGCCCAGAATTACTCGTCTCTTAATTTCGTTCGCGATGTCGTTATTAGTGTTCAGCTCCGATCCAAGGTATACGAATTTGTTGACCATTTTGAATGTGTGTGTGTCGATGTCGATCGTTACGGTTTCTTCCTGGTGTCGATTATATACTCCGTTTTTCCGTCATTAACTTTCAACGCAAGGTCGGTACCTTTCCTCTACAAGGCCATAAACTTGTTTTTAACAACATCCATACACCAATTGACTGGACTTGGTGAAAATGGTGCCGCTGGAATCGATGTCCATGATGCGAGAGGACCTCCCTGACGTAGGCCTTCCTCTATGTCGAAAATATCTGAGAGTTGGTTACGGATCCTTACTCGGCTATTAGCTCCGTTTGGGGTTAGCTTCCTTAGCGAGATTACAACATAGCTTACTTCTTCTAACACTGTCATAGGCTGCCTTGAAGTCAACGAACAAATGGTGTGTTTCAATGTTGTACTCCTTGCACTTATCCAAGATCTGACCAAAACCAGCTGTTTAACATCAGAATATTAAACACCTGCACAGTGATTGTTTTGGTAGTTGTAGCGGTCTTAATAACTACTCAGGAATTTGAGATAGAAATTTTTGGTCCTCAGCAAAGTTGTTCACCATGAAATGAGGAACAACTTTGCTGAAGAAGAATTTTTCCATCAATTTTATTTCGGAAGTTATGACTTGTTGAATTCTGGTAATTTGGAATTCGAGAATTTGTACAGTTGTGTCCAGTAATAACAGGTCATAACTTCCGAAATAAAATTGATGGAAAAATTGCTTCTTCAGCAAAGTTGTTCTGTCCCTAGGGTTTTGAAATTTCTGAGTCTCGAAATTTCAGCTTCAACTTCTTTCATCGTTGGTTCTTCTATATATGGTTGCGCAGCATGAAATGGCAATACGTTATTTTCTTCGTTTCGGTTTCGTCTCGGATTAAGCAGTTCTTTAAACTACTCAGCCCATCTCGCAATGCACCTTTCCTCATCTACCAATCCATTCTTGTCCTTACACAGCAAAGGTTGTTGACTGTAACCATTTTCGGATTCGTTTACTTTCCGATAGAAGTTCCGAGTCTGCTTCCTAATACCAAACTTTGCAATTTCGATCAAAACGTTCCTATCCTGCAGCCGTTTTTTGTTTCGGAACAAATTTCGAGCAGATTTCTCTTCTCTCCCGTAGGGAAGTCATCAGGTAGGACTCTTAAGTTTAGCACAAAACTCCGAAGAGAATTGAGGTCCCGGGGACTACGACGTGGACGTAAAAAGAGCACTTGATAGTTAGACATGTGCACGCCTGGCACGCCTCGGACTAGCACACTTCGCTCATATGCAATCAGCCGCTACCCTATCTAACTACGCTGAAATGTGCCACTATAAAACTGTGAAAACATCGTGCTGCCGCCACCACCAAACTATCGGCGCTATAACTAAAAATTGAACAACTTGATCATCATCATTGTCATTAAACTTTATAGACCGTTTATGTCTTTCGGTGTGGAGTCTTTACCCGGTGATCAAGGACCTAACTCCTCCTCCATGCCGTCCTATCCTCTGCCAAGGAAATGGTTTATTCGCCTTGTGATAGTCCTCTAACTTCTAAATCTGATTTAATTGAGTCTACAAACCTTCTTCTTGAACTACACATTGGGCGTGCATTCGAGACATTTGCATTCAATATCCTTTTCGCAGCATGTTACTACCCATCGCAGACGACTGCCCGTACCATCGCAGACGACTAACCCTTGCCGCCTCTTCCGGTGACGGGTATTAACGCCCGGGAATTATCGCAAGGAAGGACATTTTCCTTATACAAATTGGAATTTTCCTAGTGTAAATTAATTATCTGGGCGAAAATTTCCCCGGGCGTTAATACCCAAAAATTCTGCTTCGGGTGTTAATTCTACTGGCGTTAATTCATGTCGCTTCTCTTATACCGTTGAAAAACTCCTAAATTATCCCAGATGTCGTCGTTTCTGATGTGATTATCACACCGTTCCCTTCTATTAACCTTTGCTATGCTCCTAAGAACCCTCACATCAGGAAGCTCCAAGTCACGAAGGAAGCATCTGCAGTCCACCCAACTACTAAATTTCAGAACCATATAAAGTCGTTGGCCTGAAGATTGGTGCCTGAATAGCTAAGTTTGGGCCGCTACTTAATTCCTTTTTGTTCAACATATCAACTGACTGGAGGCCTCCCACTACTTTTCGCCGTGTCTGAATTCCATTTTATCTGAAAATTTCGGACATTTTGCCTACAAAAGTTCTACGAAATTGCAAACATTTTATCATGGGCGCGCGGTAGCGATGCGCCCATGACGTAAGTCCACATACGAACAAAAAATTAAGATAATTTAGTCACCGCAGTGCTTCCCTAGGGAGTTAAATTATACATTAATTGTTGGTTCCAAACTTTGTTTCGTTGATTTGTTGCTTTGGTGAATAAAATAGCATATGCAACTGCGAGAAAATTTGTTTATCCTCTCGGGGTAGCCTTCCCCTCGAAGATAAAAACATTATCCCGCAGTTGCATAATCTACTATTTTCTTTGTAGACAGCGGAACCATATATCCGAAGACCTTCCAAATACACCACAACAACCGATAGATTCACTCATTACTTGAGTACATATGTCGTTGAATCTTTGTCTTTAACGCTTTTGAGCTACCCCTAAATCGTCTCGGATCAAGTTACACCCATATACAATACGCCCATATACAAGCTCGATCAGGGATCGAAAACCTTTTGTTTTTCGGTTGGTGCCCCAAACTTTTCGACACTTTTGTATTTTGGACACCTCTAGCATTGTACGCCGCGCCATATGAGATTTTTAAAAAATTGGGGGGAGAGGAGTTTACCGGCCTCGTTAAATTTTTTTTAATTCGAGACAGAGGTCTGGTGTCACAGGAAAAGTTGATGGGTTGGGTGTGTAGTACATCGGGGTGACCGCCAAAATAGCGGAAAATAGGCAAAAATTTGTTTGATGTGTTGTAGAGGAATATGTGGGGAACATTTTTCGGACATTGTAGCAGTAGCCGCTGCACTTCGATTTGGTGGCGGCTCAAAAAGAGACTTTTGACGTGTTGTTTTTCGATTAAAAAAATGCGTCACAAATGCCGAACCCTCGCAATGTAACAATTTTTCTGCGCTTTCAGATTTCACACCTCAAAATTGGAGTCAATTGGAGTCAAATCTTTGCGTGTGAAATACGAAGGCACAGAAAAATTATGACTTTGGGAGGGTCCGACATTTGCGACGCATTTTGTTAATCAAATGTGAAAATATTTGAAAAGAATTTGTCGCGTTCCGAAGCTGTAGGCATCACCCAAATAGTCATCAGTTGTTTTGAAAGAAGGGACGAAGACTTGTGTCACATTCAAGCGGCTTTTGTTCAGTTTTTTTTCCTTTCCAAAATTCTCTAGCGCTGGCGCGCTACTTAACAAAGTAAAAAAACTAAGCCGCCGCTGAGACCCCATTGCGCCGATTTTCGCCGCCGCCGTAAGAAAACCGAAGATCCTTCCAAACTAGTCTGTCAGCAGAAGAAATGGCTCTTATCTTTCAAAGCACATCCACAGACTTTTTTGCAGTTGTCTTCATGGTACACATATTATGCACGTCAGCCTTTTCCATCTTTTCTAGTGACATTGAGTAAGTAGCACAAAAACTCGGATGTTAAATCTACAACATTTAATTCAAATGATATTTCATCGTTTTACCAAACAAATCAACTGTTATAATCAGAGACCGTGCATCTTTCGGATCTCGACGACATCTAAAGGTACCCTTTACAACATCACCAGCAGAAACAGTAACGGAATCTTCCAAATAGAACACAGTCTGCTTCCAATGAGTTGCAGTCGTATGTGGTGACGTCGAAAATTCAACTTGGTTCGGCAGTTCAAAGAATGTATCAAAGTATCCAACGAGTGACGTCAATTCGCCAGTAGTTTTTACGTTTAACGTAAATTCACTCGTAAAATTGGAGTAATTCAAATCAACTTTCATAATATCCAAATCGGCGATGACAATCGGTTCGGTGAGCACGTACTTTGCATCGCAAACTTCAATGCTCGCCTCACGAAGCACTTCCTTTTTAAGACATTTCATGTCAAAGCCATAAACGTTATTCCAAAAGGATATTAGCTTCTGATGACGTTCCACATCACCGTGACCCAACAAAAATATTTTGCAACGATTGGGCATTAGTAGACCATTAGGACTGAGGTGATGATCGCGGGCGTAAATTACGCTGTCCAACATACCTTTCGAAGAGAAAATAAGAAAAAAAAGCTCTCCAATTTGGGATACAAAATTCATACCTTCGAATAGAAGAAAGTAACCCATCCACTCGGAAACGATAATGTCAACTTTATCAACCGGTAACGTAGTGTCTTCTAGTCGACCTTTAATTAACTTAATGTTCGAGAAATTGTTATTCCTGAAAAAATATAAATGAGAGCAGGGGGCAACGTGTACTTTTCAGTCTTGCTACTTTATACAGATGAGTCAATCGTGTAGACCAGCCCTATCCTTTTACAGGATATGAGGCAACGTCATTATTAAGTAGCGATAGCTACTTTATGTTTTCACCCTTCTTGTCCGTGCACCCTTCATCCATAATTTGTCATCAATGATTTAAGGTAAGAATTGAGAAAATTCTCGTTTTGGTACAATTGCACCCATAGAAGTAATATTTTACTATGGCTGCTGTACCTTCGGCAGATTAAAGTCCACCCGATTGAATCAACATTTAAAAGCCACTCACAATTCTTCATCCTACTAATTGGAAGTAGGATGAAGAATTGTGAGTGGCTTTTAAATGTATATATGTCAATGATTTGTCATCGGTGATTAGTCATTGGTGATTTTTCATCTATGATTTTTCATCGATGATTCGTCATCGGTGATTTGCCATCGGTGATTAGTCATTGGTGATTACTCATCGGTGATTTGTCATCTGTGATTTGTCATATGTGGTTTTTCATCGCTGATTAGCTATGGATGATTTGTCATCGGTAATTTGTCTCTCTAATTTGACATCGATGGTTTGTAATAGATGGTTTTCAGTCGTTGATTTGTCATCCGTGATTTGCCACCGGTGACTTGTCATAAGTGATTTCTCATATGTGATTTGTCATCGGTGGTTGGTCATCTGTGATTTGTCAGCGGTGGTTTATCATCTGTGATTTTCCATATGTGATTTGTCATAAGAGATTTGTCATAAGAGATTTGTCATAAGTGATTTGTCATCCGTGATTTGTCATCAGTGATTAGTCATCTGTGATTTGTCATCGGTGATTTGCCATCTGTTATTTCTCTATGTGAGTTGACATCAATGGTTTGTAGTCGGTAATTTGTCATCCGTGATTTGCCATCGATTTGTCATCCTTGATTTGCCACCGGTGATTTGTTATAAGTGATTTCTCATCGGTGATTTGTCCTTGGTGATAAGTCATCGATTATGTGTCATCTGTGATTTGTCATCGGTGATTTGTCATCTATGATTTTTCATCGATGATTCGTCATCAGTGATTTGCCATCGGTGATTAGTCATTGGTGGTTTGTCATCTGTGATTTTCCATATGTGCTTTGTCATAAGAGATTTGTCATCGCTGACTAATCATCAGTGCTTTGTCATCAGTAATATTTCATCAGTGATTTGTCATCAGTGATTTGTCATCAGTGATTTGTTATTTGAGATTTGTCATCGCTGATTAGCTATGGATGATTTGTCATCGGTGATTTGTCTCTGTGATTTGACATCGATGGTTTTTAGTCGCTGATTTGTCATCCGTGATTTGCCACCGGTGATTCACCATAAGTGATTTGTCATCAGTGATTTGTCGTTTATGATTTGTCACCGGTAATTTGTCATCGGTGATTTGTCATTTATGATTTGTCATCGGAGACTTGTCGTTGGTGATTAGTCATCATTCATGAGTCATCTGTGGTTTGTCATCTGTGATTTGGCATAAGAGATTTGTCATCGGTGATTTGTCATCGGTGATTTGTCATCGGTGATTTGTCATCGATGATTTGTCATTGATGGTATGTCATCGGTGATTTGTCATCAGTGATTTCTCATCGGTGATTGGAATTTTACTACACTCTATCGCTACGTTCCTATACCCATTTCAATGCTTTACCTAACAATATCCATCGCATGGTAGATTATGTCGGATTGATCAATTGAAAAGACCTGCTTAGCGCCAGCTTTCGATGAGAACATAGATAGAATAGCCGTTCCACAACCAAGATCCATGACCATCTTGTCTTTGAACGTTTCCTCATTCTTCATAATTGCATCTCTGTAACTGCAAGTCCTTACTTCATCCTGAAAGAGAGAAATGCTCATCATTTCGACGACAACATTCGGTCCAAATGAAATGACAAACAGATAACATGTCGTGATGAATGCCATAATGAGCATAAGTTTCAAAATATCCGTTGTCTTGTGTGTCTGAGACTTTCGGCCTTAGTTCATTCTTTTCATTTTCTCTATAGTCGGGTTCTCGTTCAACAAAGCCGCGAATAGATTTCCTTAAAGCTTCCATATCTTCAGATGCTTGTTTTAAAAGCAAAGTTTTCTGTAACGCCTGAAAACCATCGAATAGGTTGAAGTTATTGAAAAAATGTTCGGATGAATAAATCTAAACCTCTTTGCAGAGTTCTCGAATTTGTTGTTGTTCCTTCGGCCAGTTATAACCATTAGGAAATCCCAGACTTTCGAAATCTGAAAACAAAGAATAACAGAAATTTCATAAGTGGATTATAAAGTCACTCGAAAAGGCGGATAACAGAGAGGTGACTTGATGATGAATGGCTATGAAGTCCTGCCAACTGGAATTATTTTGGCCTGTTGAACCTTTTGAGATCAAAGTTGGTAAGCCGAAATTAAAAATACGTAATATACACATCTGTAATCAGACCGGTGCTTACGCATGGTGTGGTTCAGAATCGTATTACTTCACACAAATATTCGAACAATTTATGTAAACATCATGTTCGGAGCGGTAGCAGAGAGCGTGACGCAGTCCCCAAGTCCCAAAAAAAACGTCCACAAACACAAAAAAATCCATACAAAAACCTTTAGGACAAGACACGATGTATAAGCGAGCTTTGGAGTTTTTCCCCCTGCCCCCTCCAAATTATTTGAATCATCAAAATCGGTTGAAAACGAGCCGAGATATCGCCAATCAAAGATGACCAATTTTCATATAAAAATGGTAAAAATATGTTTGAAAATAATCAAAATTTTATTCCTGTGTTGTGTGTCCACGGCGTCCACGGTGTATCTATCTATGCCTCTATGTATCTATCTACTTTTTTTTTCTCGAAAACCGCCCGGGCTATTTCCTTAAAATTTTTAGGGAAGTTCAGTTTCGGTCCCAAATGGAAAATTCAGCCGGTGGCTACCCCCAAAAAAATCTTGGAACTTGGAACAACCCCCATATGAAAATCCACCGACGGGAGCACTTCCTCGGCTAAATCTCGGCCGGTAGTGGTCAGATCGCGGTGAATGGAGTATAAAATAAAAGGTATCCATCTCTCAAAGCCAACGGAAATCGGTTGGGGGGTTCGTTGCCAGGAGTCGGTCAAAGTGGTCCGAAATGAGCTACGCTACCGTAGAGCGACTATGAGAAAATTTTTTTTGAAGTGACCGAAAATGATGTGTAATGATGTAGAAAGTGCGTAGGATGATGTGGGAAGTGTGTGGGATGATGTGGAAAGTGTGTGGAAATTGTGTAGAATGAAGTAGGAAGTGTGTGTGATGATGTGGGAAGTGTGTGGGATGATGTCAGAAGTGTGTGGGATGATGTCAGAAGTGTGTGGGATGTCAGCAGTGTGTGGGCTGATGTGGGAAGTGTGTGGAATGATGTGGGAAGTATGTGGGATGATGTGCGAAGTATGTGGGATGATGTGCGAAGTGTGTGGGATGATGTGGGAAGTGTGTGGGATGATGTGGGAAGTGTGTGAAATGATGTGGGAAGTGTGTGAAATGATGTGGGAAGTGTGTGAAATGATGTGGGAAGTGTGTAGGATGATGTGGGAAGTGTGCGGGATGATGTGGGAAGTGTGCGGGATGATGTGGGAAGTGTGCGGGATGATGTGGGAAGTGTGTGGGATGATGTGGGAAGTGTGTGGAATGATGTGGGAAGTGTGTAAGATGATGGAGGAAGTGTGTGGGATGATGTGGGAAGTGTTTTTCTGAGAAAGCTTTTTGTTGTAGGAAACTTTTTTTGGAGAAAACTTTTTTCGAAAAAATTTTTTTTTGGAGAAAATTTTTTTTGAAGAACTTTTTTTTCGGTGAAATTTTTTTTCTAAGAAAATTTTTTTTTCGGAGAAAAATTTTTTCAAAAAATAAAATTTTTTCAACAACTGAAAACTTCCAAAACGACTGATATCACAACAAAAATCTCTTAAAATGTTGAGTGTGACGCAGTCCGCAAGTCCGCTTCCAAAATTAATGATATCGCTTGAGGTGACGCTATCGCTGATAATACGCAGAAGTTTGTTTGAATAGAACCTTGTTTTTTGTGTGTAAAAACTGAAAGTGTTGAAAAATTATTTCGTCGTTGAGTCCGGCATTTGTGACGCAATTTTTTAACACAATTTTGTTTTAAAAAAAGCGCACTAATTTTTTCAGGAAATCAAAACTTTTAACACAAGGTTCCATTCAAACGAAATTCTGCGTATTATGAGCGATAGCGTCAAGTGATATCATTAATTTTGGAAGCGGACTTACGGACTGCGTCACACTCTACCTTTTAAGAGGTTTTTGTTGTGATACGAAAGAACCATGTGACCCAAATAAGAACACAGTGCGCAGACGATTTAAACAAGTGCTCAGTCAGCTTTATGGAGAGGTATATGTCCTCAGAATAACAAAAATGTGAATTAGAAAATTATGAAAACCGAACCGGAGCTGAGGAGGATAGGTCCTACTGGATAAGGACAAGACGCACGGTAGGGTAAGTGAAAAAAGGAAGAATTTTGTTTACCGAATGTTAGCCACTCGTCGTCTTCGTCATGTGGTTTTAGATATATCTCGTCTTTCCATAATGACTTTTTCGCTTTCGCAATAACTTCTGGGCCAACATTTTTTGTACGAATGTAGTTAATCATCTAAAAGCATATGTAATTAACTTCTGTGATCACAAATTGTCATTAAGGTTATTTGAGTACCTTAATGTACGAGTACTGGTCCATTTTCAATTTTTTTTGCATTGTACGAAAGTCTACGTCGTGCTCATATTTAACGTGTTCCATTGCTTGTTTGACACTATTGAAATCGTAACTACAAAATAGACACACGGCTCTATTTCTTTCATCGTCTTCGGGATCGATTTCCGTCCAACCTTCCTCATCAGACGAACTGTCCCGCCAATCATATTCAGAGCAAAGTTTTGGTAAATCTATGAAGGAAAATACAAACAATTTTTAATTTTCTTGAAACATTACACTAGAAAAAAAGAAATCAGAAAGCAAACCTTCATCAGACATTTTCGTGTGCGAAGTTGATATTAATTCGAAAGAAAATAAGCTGTGCACATTGTTAAAATGTCAAAGACTGCAAAGGGGGATGGCAAGGATGGCAATAATAAACGACATGTCGATGTAGACGTTGAGTAAAAAATGAACAAGCTGGCTTGAAAATTAAATATTTACGCGGGAACAGGTTCTGTTCACGTTAAAACTATTGAAGAGAATTTTAACAAATTATTTATTAGAATTTGATTTAATTTTTCCTTTGAAAGTCATAACAATTTCGACCGTCTCTAAAATTTAGGGTTTTATAAATATTCTAGTAGAGCTCCTTAGGCTTTCCATAAATTAAGTCTGTTTTTCCCGGTTCTCCACGTAACTCCTCCCCCTCGTTTGCTATCGTCTGCTTTCCCAACCCCTACGGACTCTACTCTGGACAGTCTGGTAGCGGAGGTGGAGAAATCGTTCTCGGTTGGAGAAGTAGCTCTAGGTTGCCTCATGGATATAGAAGGGGCCTTTGACAACACGAATTTTGAGATTATCCGCCAAGCTCCGACTGAGAGGGGAGTGAGACGAGTGGTGGTGAGGTGGATAGGTAGCATGCTCAGAGATAGGAAGGTCGATGCTGACGTATGTGGTCATAAGACTAATCTCTGGGTAGCTAGAGGTTGTCAACAAGATGGAATCTTATTACCTGTGCTTTGGTGCATGGTGGTGGACTTCCTCATCAGGAAGCCGAATGAGGAGGGGATATATGCGCAAGGGTACTCAGTTGATCTAACGGTATTGAATAAGGGTAAATTTGAAAGTACGCTGGGCGACGTAGTCAGTAATTCACTGAGAGCATTCATGAAATGGTGTCACGAAAGAGGCCTGATAGTTGATCCTGCACTAAGACAGAGCTTATTCTGTTCAGTAGAAGGAACACAGGATCAGATCTGGTGGGGAAAATCAATCTCTTCAACGTGGATCTAGAACTGGCTACAGGAGTAAAGTATCTAGGGGTCACGCTTGATAGTAAGCTGAACTGGATTGAACTGGACAAAGCAAGGAAGCCTTTGACGATTTTTTGGATTTGCAGGAACTCTTTCGGGAGAAACTGGGGTCTACCGTCTAAGGCTATTCTATGGTTGTACGAGGCTGTGATCAGGCCAATGATGAGCCATGGCTCTGTGGTATGGTGGCCAAGGCTCAACAATGAGTATGCGAAGAAGGAGTTGAGTGAGGTTCAGAGGCTGGTATGTCTTTGCATCACTGGAGCTATGAAGACCACGGCGACCAAGGCTGTACGACCTCTGGACATGGTTATCAAGGCTAGAGCTTTTGCTACAGCGCAGCGGACAGGTTGGTGTAGAATGGCTGGTTTCGGGGTTGGACATGGCAAAATCAGTGAGATGATTCCGGACCCAGTTTTTAGCATGCCTAGGGACCGAATGACGCTGGTGATTGACTTCACAAGGCGGTTTGAAACGGTATTTCCAAGCAGAGAGGAGTGGCTAGATAGATGGCAGTCCTATCTGTGTGGAAACTCAAAAGTTAGATTTACAAGGCAGTCGAAGGGGCAGGGGCTGGAACATACCATCCGAATGCTGTGAGGGGTAACTGGTTCCACTTAGGTGTAACCACCAGTGTTCTCCAGGCAGAAGTTTTCGCGCTACTAATGGGAGCTCGAGAAGCACTGCCAACGGGGACGTAGGGAGAGGACGTCCTTATCCTTTTGGATAGTAAGGAAGTGATCAGGGCACTCGTAGAGTGCAAGGAGTATCTGAGCGATGTGGGTTCGAGCAATCGGATCACGCTAGTTTGGGTAACTGGGCAGTCTGGTGAGGAGGGGAACGAAAGGGCGGATGAACTTACAAGAATGGGCTCCACGACTATATCAATTGGAGCCGAACTCTACCTGCCAATACCCAAGTCTATAAGGGCGCAAGCGCTAGATGACTGGATGCGGCGAGGACACGTGGAGCACTGGGAGGAATATGACAGAGGTGCTCGCACGAAGCGCTTTTTCCCGAGGCCTGACGAGAAATGGGCTAATGATTTGCTAGTAATGGACGGGTGTCGCATTAGGAAGGTTGTTAGAGCGATCACTCGACATTGCGGGTTGAATCGGCACATGTACAAGTTGAGGCTTTCGGGAACCACCGATGAAAATTTTGTAGTTTATTTTTATTTTTTTATTTGGCAATGTAATTCAATTTTCAGTGGCATTCCAAATACTCCATGTAATGTTAGTGACAATATATTTGTGAGGAATTTTATAAATAAGTATCGCCATCTACATCCGTTTGAAATTCTCAGTACAGAGACTTTTTTGAAAATCGAGGTTGTGGAGATTCTTAGCTGTCGTGTTTGAGAAAATATAGTATACGCCACCTGAGTTTGTGGACAATTACATACAAAAATTGGTGTTCGACTTTCGTGAAAGTGAACATCGTCGAGTTTTGCATGGGAATTGTCCCCAAACTTAGCTAGCGCCACCGCTTTAGTTTTACATTGATCCGTATTGAGCTATTAAAATAAGCGGATGACGCCACCGACAGACTATAGATTGTGTCATTAGTTTTATGTTCATCCGTATTCATCAGCCATGAAAGCATGGATGCCGCCACTTGAGAAAAGGGAGTAGTTCTATGTTGAGACATTAATTCAGCTATGAAAAAAACATAGATGACACCACTTGAGATTCGGTGGCAAGACGCAGACATGACACGGTCTATTGTCTGATGAAAAGTGATGCAAACCACGGTCAATTTGTACAAAAATATAAGGTAAGTAAGGTAACGTAAAAACTGTGACGTAAGCAGAAGCTATTGAGACGCAGCCAAGCAGCCTGCTCCCTTCAATTTCATCAGCAAAAGCACCGAAATCTGTATTGGTTCTTATGCAAAGGATTTGATTTCAAAATAGCATCTCTGTTATCAATTTCTCAATGTATAACATCAGGCAAATATTACAGTCCGTTACTTATCTTCACAGGATGTGAAAACGTCTCGATTCATTCATTAAATGCGCATTGTGCCATTTCCTGTGTGAGTACGAACAACAATGAATATTACACTAGAACAAAAAGACTGTCTTGGTGGATCTTATCTTATCTCACCTACACCATCGCCAACAATTTTCTTCTTTTTTTTTATTTTTTACCGATAAGCCGCAGTTGGTCATTTGTATTCAACGGCATAACTGATGTCATGTTGTGATTTAATAGTTTCGTAGACTCATTGAACATTTACTGATACAAAGCATGTCGACACGTCCCAAAACGATAACAGATGGATTCTATAACCGTACGAAAAAGGTTACGAAAGTTGCGAGGAGTGATTCAACAGCTTCTTCTACTGCAACTAACAGGTGCATATTTGTAGTTTTTAAAGACTTTCCAGTTAAAGTGGCGTTCCAATACACGTACTTGTTGTGCCAAATGTGTATCACAAATTAGATTAGATAAGGCAAATGGCATATAGTGCGCGCTCACATTTAGTGTAAGCAAGTCTTGCTGATGTTCATGCGACGTCGTTTCAAAATTTACAACCGTCAATCGAAGTGTCAAAAGTTATTTACGCTCCTAGGGATAAAAGGCACCCTTTTCCACCCTTCGGTACGCCACACGGGTGTTTATTTAAACTCATCTTTAGTGGCGATGCAAGTATCACAATCTCTGAAAAATGTCTTCTCTCAACCTTGTGTTAAGAGTGTGTCACCTAGAAATGGGATGTATGAGCTACCGGCAGACTAGTTCCTGATGAATTTTCAACGGGCAGTTGCGGATTTGTTCTAAAACTTTTTAAATTACGTCGTCGGAGATTGTCGCCCGTTGGCTGCCAGTTAAATGCAGCACATTCCTGGTGCATTTTTCACCCGATGCAGCTGAAAAATAAGCGGTAGACTGAATTTAATTAACTGTCAACGGGCGGTACATTCAGATGATGAAGCTTAAAAAGTTGTAGGTCAAAGGTGGAACCGCCCATAGAAAATTTGTAAAAATGAAGGACGAACTTAACGAATAGCACTTTGTTGATATTCGTATTTTCATTGAAAAAAAGTTTTCACTGTGTTGTTTATGAACGGCCTCTTTCGCATGAAAAACAAATAAGGCGAACGACACTGCAGGTAAAAGGGCCTGGTATCGAATCTTTCAGTAGAACAAAAGTGTTGAAGAAAACAAGAACCAGAGAAGCATATCTGTTTATTTGTCCGCAAAAAAAAAGAATTATAACATGAACAAGTATTTGATGTTTCACTTGTGTTCCAGATCGGACGGAGGTGAAACTTTGGTAAGTCACTATCAGTGCTGCAGCAGAGATTGTAATTTCTAGTCTTGTTTCTCATACGATAAGCTTTTGGAGAAGTACAAATCAGAAATCAAAGCGATTCGTGAAGAAGCAAAGACGCTTCGAATGGAAAACGCCCATTTGCGCGATGAAAATCAGAAGCTTCGATTGGAAAATGAACGGCTGACGAATGACAATGAATATTTGATGAAAACTCGAGAACATAAGGAAAACGAAATATCGGAGCTGCATGAGAAGTTGGAGGAAACTAATTCGATGAAGGTAATCCAACATTTCATCAACAACACTTTCGTTAACTTTCGACAAAGAACTTCTCTGTGGCACTTAGTATTTGTAACTGCTTTGGTGGAAGTTGAAAGCTATAGCGAAGTAATACTTTTAGACCAATTCAGTTGAAAAATCAAGTTTCAATTTTCTGTGTTCACTGACACACTGTTCACTGTCACTCCACAAATTTTGAGACTTGAGTCAAAAAGCCCAACAATAAGTGATGCAAGAACATGTGTAGGATTTACGATAACCCACTCATGAGAAGTGTTATACCAGTGACACATGAATGTGCAGTGTTCATTTACTTCAAAATTCCTCTCCCCTTCCATTCCAAAAATTATTTTTGAAATTCATTTTCAGTTGAATTTAGATACGAATGCTAAATTCATATTTCCGACATAAAATTCTGAACCAGCACTCAGACTTAGATAAATTTAAAATTGACGCGTTTAATGGCTCCTGTCAGTTCGCGCATTTAATTTTGAAATTCGCTATACTTTGACAGAAGCCGAAGTCACGTCCATTTCAAGTTGGCAAAAATGTTTATATGAGAGGTCATTGTTGCCAATTTTATTCACCCGCAATTATGAATGTATCTAATTTTTTTGTGTGAGTGTTTCAGCTCTTCAACTAGCTAGTAACGAAGAACGGTTAATTTTTAGTTTTCAATAATAACAACACTTTTATAAAAAATATTTATTTCACTTTAAATATTATTACAAACTTAAATATTTGTTCTCTTTTAAGATTGCGGGTCGGGTGAGACAATCTTAGTGGAGGTCCAAATATTGAACACCGAACAATACAATACACTCTTATTTATATGACTCTTAACTGTTCTCAATAAGGAGAAATAAGGAGAAATTCATCAAATTATTCTTGATCATGTTCAATCATGTTCAGTCAACGCAGCATCCAATAATATCACTTGAATATATCATGTGATGTTACTTTAAGCCATTCATAAATCATTTCATTATTCAATCATCTAGCTACCCTAAGAGTAGCACAGTTATTTCTTAACCAATCAAATTAACTATGACATCATATCGGACCAATCATATCATTTAAAATTACCAATCTGGTCGCCCTTAAAACGGCAGCCATATTTCAATAAAGGATCTTCACTAATGGCCGATCTTATTAAACACACCCTCTTACGTAATATGAATAACACCCTCTTACGTAATATCAAGTGCGTGTATATTATAGCATAATCAAAGGATTCAAATGCGAGCATACTCAAAGGAGTATTATAGCGTTGTGCGTTGCAAAATAAAATATGATCGAACTTTTATCATGAATGTTAAATTGAAACAAATTCTGTGAATTGATATTTTATACCTTCACATAGTCTACAATTTTCACATCTTTTCGCAAAACTTTCATTGCCATAGAGCAATCGATTTTTTTAAATCTAGGGATTAAAAGTTACTCCGATTACGCTATCCTCATGCTAAAAAAACCAAGATTGTCTAAAGTCAACCACTCAAAAGAGACACGCAAATAAAACTGTGCTGTAGCAATGCGCCCGTGACGCAAGTCCACATACGAACAAGAAACTAAGAAAACAAAATTTTCGTAGACTTCGGAACGGTTTATACAGCTAATTTTTTACTCCCCCCCCCCTTATGACGTACCCCTCCTTGTGTGTGTAATGTGTATGGTAGCACATTTTGTATGAGACATAGTGTGGTGTTCGAGATGGAGGTCTGGTGTCAAGAGGGGCGCCGACTTTGATTTGACTCGTGGGAGGCGAACAAAAATTTAAGCAAAATCTAGTGTAGGACAATCAAAATGTGTCCTAAGTAACATGCATGTTGAATATTGTAGAGGAATGTTATCTGAGAGCCATACGAAGACTCGTCACCCACTTACATTTGTTCAAACAATCAGAGCACGATTAGAACTATAGGGGGATACAGATTCTCATCTTCGACAATCTTAGAATGCAGAGATACATTAAAAAAGTTATCCGAAAGTCGGAGGACATATTATTTAGTCTGGGTTCCCGGACACTCAAACATCCACGGGAATGCGAAAACAGACGAACTAGCTAGACTACC
The DNA here is from genome assembly GCA_029228625.1 of Pseudolycoriella hygida. Lineage (NCBI taxonomy): Eukaryota > Metazoa > Arthropoda > Insecta > Diptera > Sciaridae > Pseudolycoriella > Pseudolycoriella hygida. The sequence continues at coordinate 37,400,758 of CM055405.1, read as the reverse complement.
TTCCTTAAACCGCTTTAATGGCCCCGCACCCACCCTAGCGGTATCCAGAACCACACTTCAGGGAATGATAAAGTGCTGAAAGGCTGAACATTGAATTACTCATAGATGTATGATTTCATAGGAACAGAGCAAATCAAAATCTAGTCTCATTCCAATGCCTCACACGCGAAATTTTCAGTGTTTTTTCAAGAAATTTGCTATGACTTCATAGGAATAGGTGTGACAATGGGGTAGTTGAAATGTTTTTTTTAAGAAATTCACTATGGCTTAATAGGAAATCGTCCGCCATAGTGAAAGTTGTTGAATTGGGTGTGTTGTGTACCGGGTGACCGCCAAATGGCGGAAAATAGGCGGGGGCTCAAAAAAAAACTTTTGATACGTTGTAGAAGAAGTTGAGGGAATCGTAATAGCCGCCGCGCCTAGGTTTGGGTGTCAAATGGTGTGTTAAGCGTAATATAGTACTCCTTTATGTACCTTAGCCTCTGTCCACCTACTCCTACATCCTATCCTACCCGTGGTGACACCTGTTATAGTGAGCAACCCGCATGAACGATCAGGTAACCCACCCTGGTGTAGTAGTGTGGGTCACTTAGCATAAGGATGAGGGGGGCTGCCTTCGGGTAGTACCTAAACGGCACGTATAGGGAGGGCCGAAGGCAGCTAGGCGCTATCAAGATGGGATGGCGACTTAGTATGGTGGCGGATGATCTCAACAGCAGGAGACAATGGCAGCATACACAGCCCTAGTCAGATGGGCTACCATCACCACCTGGTGACTTTCCTACGGGTCATCGGGAGAAGGAAAGTAGGTTGGGCGCTTGGCTAACTCCCAGACACCGTAAAAACAGTCTTGTTATGAATTCCCCAACACAGCCTCGGATCGGACAGGATAAACGGCAACGACTCAAGCATCGGAAAAAGGACAACGATTTACAATTAGGAACATGGCATGTAAGATCTTTGTTGCGGCCAGGAGGATTGAGATCTCTCACAAGTGCGCTAAGAGCGGCAAAAATTGACATAACAGCTGTGCAAGAAACGAGATGGCCTGGAAAGGACACCATGACCAGTAGCGACTATAAGTTCTACTAAAGTGGGAAGAGTAACGACAGTCCAAGAGAGTATGGAACAGGCTTCATGGTTCTCGGCAGAGCTAGAAACGCGGTGATTGGTTTCAGTCCTGTTGACGAGCGATTGTGCTCTCTACGGATAAGAGGAAAATTTTTCAATTACACTCTTATAAACGTTTATGCGCCTCCGGAGGAAAGCGACAACGAGGTGAAGGAGCTATTCTACGAGAAACTGGTGGATGTATATGATGGAGCGCCGAAACGAGACATTAAAATTGTGCTTGGAGATTTTAATGCTAAAATAGGCCGCGAAGTATTTTATCGTCCCACAATCGGTAAACATAGCCTTCACGAACACTCGAACGAAAATGGAACGCGGGTGGTTGATTTTGCAGCATCAAGAAACATGGTTGTCAGCAGTACCTATTTCCAACATAAAGACATCCACAAAGCGACATGGGTATCACCGGATAAACGAACCAAAAACCAGATTGACCATATTTTGATAGATGCACGTCACTGTTCAAATATGTTGAATGTCAGAAGCTGTAGAGGACCGAATGTAGATTCCGATCACTACCTGGTGAGAGCGGCCGTTAGGTCTCGAATATC